>JAVIWC010000702.1:0-1200000 GCA_031894815.1 Creontiades dilutus | reverse complement strand
GTGCGAGATCTATTTACAGGGGAAATATTGCAAAGAAAGATGAAGGTCATAAATCGTGGTCTAACTATATTCATCTGTATTTTTGTATCCCGATTTTTCTCTAACAAACCTCTCTCATTCAATTTTTCGTGTTTATTTTTTTAATTTGGTCTAGTTTTTTTATAAATTTATAAGATTAATTATATAAAACTGAACCTAGGGACGTCCCTGTAATGATTGCGTTACTACATGCTATGTGACTAGCCTATTAAACAGAAACGTCCGTGCTTCCTTAGCTCGTGTTTTTATTTCTTTAACACCCTATCACATTTGGGAGAGGCATCTCACCGCTTCTTGCTGCTCTACAACATTTCATGCAGTGCACCTTATGTCTTGTTCTCACACCTATTTTTAGCGATAAGTTCTCATTGCAAAACTTGCAAGAACTTGCCTCCACTTTTAAATGAGGGAATTTATCACTCCTTTCAATCGCTATTATCTTAATTAATTTAAACCGACGCGAGTTACCCACACGACTCGCCAATTATAAGAGTTAACTTTTCGTCTGGGCGTCAGAGCTAATGAGTTGGAAGGCCCTCCCGGGGCTAGCCAGTAGCTCCTACCTGGGCAGGGGTCCTCTCCCGCAGCCTCGGGGACATATACACGAATTCCTTTCCTTTTTGCAGTTCTCCTCCCAAGATAGGAGATCGTGCCGTGTTCCTCGGTCAGCTCACCTCTTTTTATTGGTTTCTACCTAGCGAAAACGCCTCCTTACGATATCTTAAACCCCCGTACCCGCGTTCACGATGTTCGTCTCAAGATAAAAAGTAAAATGAGTAAAAAACAGAAAATATACAACCGATCTCCGGTGGTCTTCGTATTTGTCCCAACTGAAGGTGCACTACCTTTACCCTGACACTGGACATGTTTTCCGTCAGCAGTAAAAAGGCTTCGTATAACACCAAGGAAATTAATCCGAAACAGCTCGATAAAATAACTTGAAACTTAACTAAATCACTCATTCTATTTTCTTTTTTGAAAATAAGTAATCGACGACAACTGCAATACTTTCGAAAGGATTTTTACCATTCTACCGTCATCGTTTTTAAAGTTGAGTGTTACAAATATCAATCAGTAATAGAGGAAAAATAAATATTTGTGATAGCAAATTTTTTTTTTTAGTCTGCTGTATGTTTTAATGCCTAATTCAAAGTGACTTACCTACATTATGCTGTTTTGTACTTGACTTGAATTTTGTATCATTTGAATTTTGTATCTATCGCTGGCGATAGAGCGATTATTGCATTTCAGGAGGCACACAAATATGATCAACTGATCAATCCAAATAGGTATTTGGTTGAGAACCGATTTAAGTGCTCTATGCATATCTCCTGAAATTCAATAATCGCTTTATCACCTGTGCAACACGCACACTCCAAAGCTTAGTAGAAATTCAAATCATGAATTATTGGATAATAAACCCCAGTGAAAGAATTTGCAGCGTTTTATTATTACGTTTTCATTCAATTAATAACTTGTTCAACTCATTTCAACTTCAAATTTCATATTAAAGGGTGGTAAATAGAGGAGGTTTGTTCGTTTTGTTAAATCTGTATAATTATTATTTTGTTTCATTTCTTTAATTGACATTGGAATGTCCTTGTAATGCATCACTTACCAATATGATTTTCAAAAAAGAGCTATTTCTTACTGCAGCTATTGACAGAGTTGTTCCTGCTTCAAGGAGGAGGCGAATCCATTGGTGTCCAGTGCTGTGTATCGTGGTCCGCCACAGAACCACAACCCATTATTCAGGATACAAGATACATAATTTTGTCTCATATCTCTAGAAAAGTATACGTATAAGTTATACATAACATTCACTTCCTCCATTTTACATGCCATTTTTTAGTCTGTGTTTACTTGAAGTTCACGTCGATGTGCCTCAGTACCATGCTGCGTCAATGGTACATCGTGGTACAGAGTTCTGGAAACGTTAAATAATCTGTAAATTGTTCGGAGGTCTGGAGCCCCACAACTGTGCTCCATCCGTCCAAACTGGCTTAAGTACTTGATTGTAAAGAAGCAGCTTGTTACTAATTGTCATAACTATCAGCCAGTAGATCCTTCCATGTCATGCCCAGGTCATATTTGGCTTCATTCACTTAGTGAATCGCCACGCTGTCAAGGAAAGTAGGGATGTAGTCAATCTTCCTGTTGATAAAATCAACATGCTCCGATTTGGCCGCATTTAACCCGATCCTCTATTTTGATGCCAAAAGACTGATTTCGGAGATGGACTTATCTAGTTTTGAAGGTAGCTAATTGCTTCGACCAACTGTCAGGACAGCAGTGTTGTCCACAAATGTGGATATGCCGTTATAATCAACTTCTGCCGAGGCGCTGATGTACACAAGTAAGCAAGTACACTTTCTTGGGGCACACTAACTTTCATTTTCATCGGCTAAGATTACGCACTGTCCTGTTTGATGCGAAATTACTAGTCTGATAGGAAAGATTCAAGCAACTCACTATACTGATAGGATTGCAGCTTCGTCAGCTTATAATTTATGCCTCCGTGCCAGGCCTTGTCGAGTCCTTGAGACTCGTCTAGAAAGATGGCTAAGCATACCTCCTTTTGTTCGAACGATTCGTCGATGATGTTGACTATTTGGTGTACGTTGTCAATGGTACAGTGCGGCTGTCGAAAGCCAAACTGGTACCTTAGGATTAGTTTGCGCTCCTGAATGAAAGTTAATAATTGTTCATTGAGGAGTTGTTAAAGTAGTTTACGCAGTAGAAGCAGGAGGGAAATGGGTCTGTAATGTGGTTGCTGATCTGTTGGCTTTCCAAGTTTCAGGATCATACGTACCTGGGCAATTTTCTTCAGTTGTAGGACATGGAGATGAAGGATAGTTGCATCCATGATTTTCGTTATTTTAACGATAGATTTTTTAAGAAGATTTTTCCGTATCTATCCATTTATGAGGTCAAATCCAGGAGTCTTTTTCCAGCTGATTTCCTGCTTGGTCGTTTTTTCAACTTCTTTAAATTTCACAAGGGGTGTATGGCTCAGTGGTCAGGAACATTTTCTATTGGTTTCTCCTTCGCTGAAGCAAGATTGTGTGTGTATGTATTCGCTAATTGCAGGCTGACATCGCCGCCTTTGTCTCATTATCACGTACAGACTACCGTCAGCCTTATGTATTGTCGGTACATGGACAACTCGTCTTTCGATGTGTTTAGTTGTCTTCCAGAATGAGTAATAAGAAGCTTGCCCAGTTTACCAACTTTTACCTCACAGTAGGAGAACATAACGGTGGAGAGATGATTCTCATATAATGATGAGTGGAAAAAGAATTGCAAGCGTTACTTTCTACGAAATGATTCCTATGGATGATTTCTGCAAAGCAATATTAATATGAAACGAATCGGGATTTGAGTAGAAAGACAATAATTACTTATTAAATGATGTTTCCACAAAAATTATCGGAGGCGATTCGTTAACAACATTTCCGGTCCTACTCCTTGGCTAGAAGCAAATCGACGACCCTTTCTCCACCTTCCGACATAAAAAGGCCGACTAGGAGGCGTTTCCCCCATTAATCCCACCAATCCCTCGAATTGCGAAAGGGACGGGAGCCAACTCAGGAAGAAAGAAATGTTAAAACCGCAAGAATATCAAGGAAACTGGTGAAGAAAGTAACAGAATTTGGCGACAATCCAGAAAAAGGCCTACCCTCGATTGAACGAAGGAAAAAAGTGGATATAAAATATCGCTCTATTGTTGCCACTCCTGTTGTCAGTGACTGCAGCTGTTGGTTACAGGGGGGAAGGAAACTGCCGACGCTACGTAGAAATCAATTGAAGCGGGACATTTTTCAGGCCCTTCAACGGGCGAGGTATCAGGTGGTGGGTTCTCAAGCCCTGATAGACTACCGAGAATCACGTGCCGTTAACCGAGCTCTGCACAGTGATACCATGAACCCAGATATTTGCAACTCCAGCACTTAGGGCCCTCCCACACTAGCGATTTTTTTCGCGCTACAAAATCGCCAAGAAAATGAAACACACAGATTTCAATAGAAGTCTCCACACCAGCGACTAAAAAGTCGCCCCTCAAAAATCGCCGGAAAAAAATCGCGACATGTTCTATTTTTCGGGCGACGCGATTTCTCGCTCGGAAAATGTGAAACACAGAATTGAATGACCTTCTACACACGGGCGACATTGTTGCGCTACTTTTCTAGTATTCGCAGTTTCAATCAAGATGTCGGGCGACGACGAGGACCGTTTTTCAGCCAACGATGAAGATTTGTTGTCCTCGCAATCATTTATTGACTGTTCCCTGCTTATTTCTGAAGTGGAAAAACGTCCAGCCATTTTCAACAAAAAATGCAAGGAGTACAGCGACCGAAATTTGAAAGACAAGCTATGGAGTGAAGTGGGTGAAGTTTTGTTTAAGCAGACTTGGAGCAGACTTTCGGGGACGGAAAAGACTTCGAAAGGTATGTTTGGGTTCCTGGTAGCACAAGATGTAGATAGAGATTTTTTGTCTCAATGGCGTGTCTTGATGCGTGATTTTCGGCCGAATCAATTCCAGTAGTTGGTGGAAACTGTTCGTACTCATTCGATAGTAGTTGAAAAATTTTGCTGGATGTTCCAGCAAATCGCCGTGGATCTTGTGGAACTGACCCTTCAATTCCCTTTGGGAGATCATAGGGTGAACCCAAAATCTTCTTTTGCCAGTTCCTTTCTTTTTTTTCAACTTGATTGCGAGAGCAACGACACTGCTAACCTCTATCACATCCATTGTAGCACTGCCGCAGTCGCCGGTGTGGGAGTGGTTCTGACACCCTGCGACTTTTTTTTTTTTTTTCTCGATCGCCGGCGATTTTGTAGCGCTGCTAAAAATCGCTAGTGTGGGAGGGCCCTTAAAAGAAAATTGTAACGAATGTTCTAGGAATTGAGCTGTTGTGGTGCCTCCTAACCTCTTAAGCAGAGGTTCTAGACGGAGGCAGTTCAAATTTTCGTTTTGGGTGTTTCGAGCAACTGGAAGGGGAGGGTATGAGCTGCTGTTGTAATATAGAAGTTGTCCAGCATTATCTGTAAACTGACGCTAGCCCGTTATTTTCGAATTGTTACTCGATAGGATATTAAGACAGTCACCCACAATCACATAAACTCCTGTCCGTACTATATTAATTTCCCTTTCCATAGCCATTTGTCAATTACACTTTCTTGATATATTTGGGATAATGATCTGACAAAAATCTTTTGGATCTACAAAGATTAATAGGTAGGAAGCTATTCATCACCTTTCATTAACTTACCATGAACAGAGGAATTGGCGGTAACGTGTATTGTGTTACCACATTTTCATATCAAACATATACAAATATTTTATTTTGCATATCATCATAAAATTTTATTACACGAATTTGTAACATTAGTTCTTATAAGGAAATCAATTCTTAGCTCGTAAAAATCAATTGATTATCATCCTATGAAGAATCTCAGATGGAATTTGCTGAAAAAGTCATCGACACCTCTAAGCAGTCTACGGCAGTCAGGATTCTAGCCGAAAATTTAGATTTAGACATTTCCGATTTACATCTTGAAAAACGTTTGGCAGGTATCTTATTTGTTCTATCAGCACCCATTGAAAATCTCTGTAACTGTAGTCGACCATTACAAATTTCTAACATTTCTACCCCAAGGTCCATCACTTGGAGTCAGATATCATCTCAATGTCATCACATTAGTCTTCCTGAGGTTCCTGGCTTCTCGAATATGCTTCTCGATAAGAATATCCGCCTTTAGGCGAGCACAGTCTCTGCATACAAGTCACCCAAAAGCTCGGGCGTGCAAGGGTGTGCCACAACAGTCGTATGATGGTCCCACTAAAACCCGTTTCGGTCGAGCTGTGAATCCCCCCAAAAGACTTGCTTTCGAGTAACAAATTGTAGGCAGTATGTCAAGTGGTATAGAAGGAATTATATTTTCTTTTTTCACTTAAATTCTGATAAATTTAAATTCAGTTAAATATCAAATTAGGGTAGAGGTGTTGTATTAGTTCCATGTTTGAATTAAAGATTGGTTTTTGTTATATTGGCAACAATGTAAATATAGAGTTAGTTCGTTTCCTTGCATAAAAACTTATTGCTTTATTCCATATCTCGTGCTAATTAAAACTATAAATTTAATCACCTAACATAAATAGTGTTTGATTTTTCCAACTGATCCATACCTTACTGGAAGGATCGATATAGGAAGGATATTTTATTGTTTTTGAGATGGAAGCATCCAGACCAGCAAACTAGTAAGAACACATTCCAACACACATCGAAAGCGTGGACCTATATCGATGGGAGACATCTGGTTTTTCAATATGGCGACAGTCTAATAGGAGGTGGGTTACCTATTCTCAACTTCTACCCAAGTATACAATACCTGAGTTGAAAAAACTCTGCAAATTCTTTCACTGGGGTTTATTATTCAATTGGCTTGCGTCCATGATTTGAATTTCTACTAAGCTTTGGAGTGTGCATATTTCACAAGTGATAGAGCGATTATTGAATTTCAGGAGATATGCGTGGAGCACGTGAATCTGTTTTCAACCAAAATACCTATTTGGATTGATCAGTTGATCATATTTGTGTGCCTCCTGAAATTCAATAATCGCTCTATCCTGTGGAATATGCACACTCCAAAGCTCAGTAGAAATTCAAATCATGAACTCAAGCCAATTGAATAATAAACCCCAGTGAAAGAATTTGCAGCGTTTTTTTATTGAACCTCAATACCCCCCACAATAAAAACATCTATCATTTATCAAGTCCTTTATCACTCGTATTGCGTTAAAACTTCCCCAAATCCAAATTTAAACGATGTAGCCAAAGGTAGACTGATGTAGAGGAGGCACACAAATATCATCAACTGATCAATCCAAATAGGTGTTTTGGTTGAGAACCGATTTACGTGGTCTATGCTTATCTCCTGAAATTCAATAATCGCTCTATCACCTGTAAACCACGCACACTCCGAAGCTTAGTACAAATTCAAATCATGAACGCAAGCCAATTATAATAATAAACCCTAGTGAAAGAATACTTATTTACCACAGTAATAATATTGAATAATAAACACCAGTAATAATATTGAATAATATTTACCTATATATTATCAGCGTTTCATGCATATCAGAATGCTTCAACCCGTGTATCGGCTATAAACTATATGTATCCACATCGGCTATCACTCCAGTATCCACATTCACTACAACTGGACGCTATTGGCCGGACATCACTAGGTTACAAACAAACAATAATGAACCAAAAAACGCAAATGTTGGCACCATAAATCGGGCCATAGATCGGGAATGGTTTGACCTCGGACCTGGGGAGGGGCTCATTCGATTCTTCGAGGTATGTTCTTAAAAAAAAGTACACATTTAGGCCGCCTTGACTTGTTTTGAGGTTTTTAGGGATTTTACAAAACTTTGACAGCCCTCAAAGGGCACTTTAAATTGAGTGAGAGAGCTGGCTCAAGAATTGGGGCGTCGTCGGACCAAGATGGATTTTTCCTGAAAATTTGAGATCTTTTGCTCCAGCCGTTTGGGAGAAATCGTGCGTACGGCGGACGGACGGAAACATTTTTATTGCAGATTTGGATTCTCCAGTGTAGAATCTACACCCTTTGAAACGTAAACCATGAAATTTTCAGGGGGGGGGGGGGGGGGTTAGAATTTTTTTTCCAGAGCGATTACAATGGTTTATTATTGAATAATAAACCAAAAAGAAACATTCCTTGATGGCATCGTATGACTGTATACGCCGCAGCTGCAATACTATCGTCCGTGTATAGCTCCAACCTCCACGGAAGAAAAACCGGTACTGACTGAACGACCCGCAACACTCGAATAAACACTTGTCCAAATATTCTTTTTTATCCGAGACGAGCACCGCGATCCGCCAACCACTCTGCCTTTTCTGGCCAGTATGGCGGACGGACATGGCAGATTTTGAATCTACGCAAAATGACAAAGTTTGAGAGAGTTAATAAAATGTTCGCTTTACGACAACAAAGTATTGTCATTTAAAATAATAAAACAAAAACATATGAAATAATTAGTTGGGAAGAAACCATGGAAACTACAAATCAATGCTGTTGGGATCAAGATTAGTCTTCCATCTTCAATCCTGTAGCCATTTTCCACGTGTGATCAAGTAAAAATGTGATAATCCCGTGTTTCATTCTCGCGTAACAGTTTTGGTTAGTTAGTCCAAGGCTAAGGCATGTTCCTTGCCAATAAATGCCTGTCAAGAATTTTTTGTTAGAAATGAGCTCTAGAATCGACCCTCAGAGTATGAGGAACTACGTGGCGACGGACAAGGTCGTTGTATGAAGTACTACTCCAGACTCTTGTGTGATTCCGACGCCTGATCATCTAAGATTGAATGTCGAATGATAGAGAGGCATACAAAGTTTTCCTCATTCTGATGTAAACATTAAGAAAGAATGCTCACCACTCTCGCAAACAATCGATTTTACTGAAGTTCCACAGTGTTCGTTCAGCAGAAAGGCGAACTTTTTGAGAGGAATAAAAGTGATAATTAACACTCTGCAGACAACTTTCGAGTTCAGAAGTTGTCTGAAAAGGTCTAACGATTAAGGTGGGGAGAATGAGGAAGAGAGAGGGGTCTGAGGCTACTTTGTCTTTAGCACTCGAAGGAAAAGCGACGGAAAATTGAGAGCTGTCAGATGGAGCGGGGGACTTGAAAATCAATTCAGGCAGGAGAAGTCCACTCCGGTGTCTGCAAGTTGTTTAATTTGCATGACGTAACGGGGCCTCTGTCAGGGATCTCCACCCCCCGACACCTCAATCTAGAGGCTGCATAATGAGAACATGGCAATGTCCCCAGGCTTATATACCTCTCCTTTGTTACCATATCAAAACAAGTATCAGCACGTCTTCAAATGCAGGATCGGGCGCCCAGGGAACATGGATTGGCTCACGATTGTTATGGTAAGCATTCTGAATGAAAACTAACTAGGTAAACAATTGTAAAATTTGAGTATTCTGCTAGGGAACAATGATTTATCCATAGCTGTTTAAATCATTAGGGAGGATAAATATTATCCATTTTGTTTTATAACTCAATTTATTTCTTGGTTTGGAACAAATATCTACAAAAACGTTTGGCAAGTCGGGAATAACCATTCCTCCTCATGTAACATGGATGTACAGATCACTGATATGGTTCAATCAATTTCGAACAATGAAGAATATAGGATTGTTACAACGATTTGCAGGAGATATATTTTGTTTGGGATACAATATATCCCCATATTGTATTCCCAACATAGCAAATGGCAATTACCTTTTTTTGACTTTTCCTTACCGACTTTTTTTTCTCCATTGAAATAATTTGGAGGAGATGAACCTTCTCATTAAAAAAATAAAGCTGCAAATTCTTTTACGGGGGTTTATTATTCAATTTCATTCATTTCGCTTGCATTCATAATTTGAATTTCTACTAAGCTTTGGAGTGTGCGTGTTTCACAGGTGATAGAGCGATTATTGAATTTCAGGAGGTACACAAATATGATCAACTGATCAATCCAAATAGGTATTTTGGTTGAGAACCGATTTAAGTGCTCTATGCATATCTCCTGAAATTCAATAATCGCTCTATCACCTGTGAAACACGCACACTCCGAGGCTTGGTAGAAATTCAAATTATGAATGCAAGCCAAATTAATTAAATTGAATAATAAACCCTAGTGAACGAATTTGCAGCTTTTTTTTTATGGTTTTATGATTTGATGGCACTTGTGACATGTACATACAGCGTTTTGTTTTGTCTTGGGCCTAGGTGTGTCTGCGGGGCAAAACGTTTCTCTTGTGTCCAAGTAAGTATAGCATGTTCATATGATGCAAAAATTTTCCAGCCGAACGCGGGAAACGAACCTGAGAACCTGTGGTTATGAGTCCCGCACGAAACCCTTGCGCTACGGGTTTGTTTTACATAGTTTATTTATAAAATTGAATAATAACCCCCAGTGAAAGAATTTGCAGCATACGATCATGGAAAGTTCTTCAAAAAAAGTCCATGTTTAGGCCACCTTGGTTTTTTTTGGAGGTTTTTAGGGATTTTACAAAACTTTGACAACCCTTAAAGGGCGCTTTAAATCAAGTGAGAGAACTGGCTAAAGAATTGGGGCGTTGTCGGACCAAAATGGATTTTTCCTGAAAATTTCAGATTTTTTGCTCCAGCTGTTCGGGAGAAAACGTACTTACGACGTACGGCTGACGGACGGAAAAATGTTATTGCAGATTTGGATTCTACACCCTTTTAAACGTAAACCATGAGATTTTCAGGGGGGGTTGGACATTTTTTTTTCAAGAGCGATTACAATGATTTATTATTGAATAATAAACCAATAACAAAAAGGTATGGAAACCTCTCTTTGAAGGCAATATGCTTTCAGAAGGGGTGAGAGGCTCACCTGAGCTAGAACACCTCATCACTACTTGGCGAGGAACTAATGTCATTCAACCCTTCGCGTTGTTCGCTAGGGGGTTTTTGTGTTCTCGTCCAATCGCCCTAATCACGTCTCGAGATCGTGAGTTGGAAAGAAGGGTCGCGAGTTACGCATGTAAATCAGAACAAATATTTGCTCCTTCCCTTTGCCTGACAACGGGGCTGACATGGCAAATAAGACATGGCTCGGGATTGAAAGGATGCTCTGGGCCTGAATATTCTCCTCGCTCTCCAGAACCGTGCATAAGTGATTGCTTTCCGAGTATTTCTAATGGAATGCTTTTCCACCCGGTTTTCCTATACTCCCTGCGCTATTCGTGATTCGGATTTTAATACATTGATGAGGAGAAACCTCTTATGGATCTACGAAGGCAAAGGATAAGTCTTAAGACCTTCCAGGTTCTACGAGGCCTTTCATTCAAAATGGAATTACCAAGAATTCAACACGAATAATGATAGTGGGATCAGATGGATTCCATAAGGTTGTTTGTTTTAATTTAAAAATATTTCACCTGTTTCTCGGTGCCTAAACGTGTTGAACTTCTGTTCGGTTAACATAGAGATCAACTCCACAAGTTCATTAAGAACTTATCATTCCGTTTTTTAAATTGTCTATTGAACTTTCGATTTTGTTTTTTTCCAATTATTTGATGTAAGTGTGTGAAAAACACTATATTTACAGTTTTCCGATTTTTTTTTCTGTTCTGTATTCAAATGTGCCAATATCTATTAAAATTGTACATTGGATTGACTCATTATGGCCTCTATCGAAACCGTACGATATAAATAAACATAAATGTAGGAGCATACGTAATGCTAGTCACTAACTCGATACTATGGGACTTTCAATGCTAGGGGTTGATGACAAAAGTGGCAGGATTTCACGGTCCAGTAGATTTTCCACCAGGGCAGAGATCTCTGCAGGATAGAACGCTCTAATTGAAACTCAGACAGAGCTAGGAGCAGTGAGCTAGCAGGTATAAACCGCATGGATGGATGAAACCTTGGTAATAAAAAACGGAATCGCTCATAAACAACCGCCTAGTGGAAGGGGAGAGAGCAATATCTCCATCTTCTTCCGTATCGGATGATTACCTGCACGCGCTCGTCATGCGCGTCGCACGCGCTCCAGGCCTATTCCCGAACCCCTAATTATCTTCACGCCCCTTCCCCGGCCTAACCGAACAAATAGATTATCTACAACTACCCTCCAAGCGAGGGAAAGTAACCCTCGGCAAGCGGCTTCTCAATTAGAATGTCATAAAACTCAAGTTTACGACCTATCAACAGGTTACCAGTGAAGAGGGAATCGTTTACTACCCGAGTTCCCATACATACAAGGGGTTAAGCTCATTTCAAACTAGTGGTGATTTTATAGATCTCAACTTCCTATTAAGGCCCAACCATTAACTAAATAATTCAATGCACTAACTACAAACACAATAGGGAGGATTTTAATAGCACAATTATTCATTGAATTTTCCAGCACCATTTCTGAAAGTATTCAGGGGTGCCCCCTCCCCAAGTTTCATAACGCACCCCCCCCCCCCCCATGTAAGTTGGTACCCCCTCCCCAAAACATAAATGTAAAACAATATTCGGGCACTGTCATTGCCATTTATACATTTTCAGACAGAAAAACAAATCATATATAAAATAATTAATAGGTTCATTATCATTTACGATCTATCATTTTTTCAGAACCCCCCCCCCCCACAAATTTTCAATGACGCAGTCTGCGCCATAGCCCCCCCCCCCCCCCCCTGTGGGCACCCGTGAAGTATTTACATCAGTGTGTGCACAGTATTTTTCGTTTATTATTTTCAGTAATAAATGAAGATGCGTAGATTGCAAATGTGCAATGCCTTAGGGATAGAGTTGCCATAATAGTCGAGGTGCTGACAAAAACAGTAATGCTAGACTTTTTTATTGTTACCTACTGTTGAAAATAGCCTTCATTTTTCATTTCCAATTGGTTCCATACTTAAAACAGCTGATAGTTAGTTGCTACGTTTTCAAATACAACAATAAAAAGTTGAGTTGCGAATTAACTTCCGAGTTGAAAACGTGTGTGTTTCATTTATAAATTTAATTACTTTGAAATATTAATTGTACGAGTTTAGTGGGATTTCTGAGGTCGCTCCTAGGTCAGGTAGACCACATAGATAAGTGAGTAGAGAGTTGTTCGCAGTGTTTGGATTCCTACTCAACACCTACCTTTACTTAGTTAACTTATAGATTGAGGTAGAACACATAACATGGACATCACTGTAACATAGAATGTAAACTTTTTTCACTCTTCACCGTCTGTTGCACGAAGGTCATTATCGGTATCTCTTAGCACTCAATACTGAATATTTTTCAGTATTTTCTATCTGTTTGAGGAGCTCTGGTTTCCCCATTACAAATTTGTACGACTCGGAACACGTCATGTTGAAGTTGAATTTGCACTGAATGATGCTTTCAACTGTTTCGATGTGAAGCCGATTACGTTGTTTGGTCCACTGTTTATTCACTTGGGAAAATATTCTCTCGACATTTGCATTGCATCCAGGTGATTTTTCCACTCATTTTGAACATCGACCAAGGTGGAGAGGCGACGCAAGTACACTTACATGCTCTCTGCTCTGACGCTCTTCCCGCGGTTTTGGTTTTAAATTCGGCTTCTATGCTGTTCCAACTGGGAACTGTGAGGCGGGGCTTACACCTGACGGACGCGGACAGCAGCAGGAAAACACCGTCGGAGTGTTTCGCCTAAACTTGCGCGGACCCGTCGCTAACAATCTGCCTACTTCCATTTTTCGTAAACAACATTGTCCTAGGCTCTCGATGGTTCTAGGCAGTTGTGATGTTTCTGTTGTGCAATATACCCTATGAGTCCTTCTGAGGGGAAGAAATCAGCAGCATCTTTTGTGTTTGTTGGATCAGAATCCGACCTCTAGACGTTTTTGTGTCCATCCTTTCAATGTCTTCTTTCTTCACTCTGTCCTGTGGGAACGGTCATATTTATCCCATAGGAATGGGATAGCCACGAACCTCTTTAATCTGTATGTCAATATCCACAACAACATCTAAAAAAAAGCCCTGAAAAAAATTAAGAGATTTCTGAAATCAGAAATCAACCAACAAGCTCTAATTCTATTATCTTTTAAATCGTACTATCCTGCCCATAAAGAGCCCATTTTTCAGAAATTATATATTTAAAATGAGATCGATTTAACTTGAAATATAAAATTACCAGCCCATAGTTACTCGTATTTCTCAAGCCAGCACTTTATCAATCCCAAGGTACCGCACCACATTGGAGCAAAACTTCTATATCCATCAGTGGATAAATATAATTAATGCTTTCTCCACTGATTCGCGAGCTAAACTATTGAAATCTTCTTTAAATTTAAATTATTGAAGGACTATCAAAATTAACTTAGTACAGAAAGAAAATAGCATCATTTAGAGTTTTTTCTTTCTTTCTTTATTTCATTTCTTTATTATTTTTTTAAATGTATCGCGCAATTTTCATTAATTATGTTATCACTGAGACTGACTCTAGCCGCACCGCGAGCAGTCGCACATATTGGGCAACACCGTTTACCAGGGTTGAATTCAACTTTAAGCAGTGTCAAAATATTTCTGTTGTATTTAACCCTGTCCCTGTATTATTGTGACCATATTTTTTGTCAAAAATAAATTACATTAATAAAAAAAAATCAAAAGCAGTTTAGAGAAACCGAAAAACACTCGTCCCAGTTGGCGGGTGGTGTGTATGGTGTTAAGCTCCGCCTGACAGGTCAACCGGGACGAACTAAGGTTTTAAACGGTGAAATGTTCCGATGTACCAGGACGTATGGCAACCCTACTTTAGAATCATAAAATGCTTCAAAATTGATTTTTTTAAACCGTTCTTCCGCTCGTGGTCTCCATTTGGGGTGTAGTTGGTACTAACTTCTAACCAGCCCGATCGCCAAGTGTGCATAGATGCTATGAACCAAAAACTGATCCAAAATGTGGGTTTTCGAGGTTTTTTACCAAAGCAGGCAACTGGGATGGCATACCCAAGTAATTTCGGTCGCCGCACAGTGGTCCCGAATCGTTGAAAAGCGCTTAAAACTCTATACCGTATTGTTGGAGCCGGAAGACTAAACTTCATCACATTCTCATGTTTAATGAGTAGAATAAGGGAAATATAGAAATAACAGTTTTTTACACTACCCAGACGATTATTTAATTCGCTAAAATAAATAAAAAAACGACAAATAGCGCTTTAAAAAAAAAAACTAAATAAACTCCTGAAGAGTTGGACGGGTCTACGACCTTAGCCGAATTTCCAAGTTGGGAAACCCTTTACAACATCTGAAAAGACATCATAGACGACTTTAACGCTTAAACGTGATAAAACACGCGAGTTCGTGATTTTTTACCCTGAACATTTGGATCCGGCACTTGCACAGGCAAAACTGACTCGAATGCTCGAAAAGAAGAATCTTATGCCGACCGGAGATGATAAACATTGGGCCGGAGATCAATCGTGACAATACCACCTTCGTTTCGATGTTACCACGAGAGCGAGAACTATTGACAGGTAACTTCATGTTTTCCCAATTCATTCAACTGTATTATTCAAAGAGACGGATGGTGGCAGCTAATTACGATCGGGAGACCTTTCTGCAGGTGTTAACTAAACATCTTAGCTTTGAATCAGAAACTCACAAAGAATAACAAAAGTTGTAGGAGAAATCGAAGTTCATATTGGTTTAAATTGTTTTCTCCAAAATACGTTTTTTTTTCGCTTAATTTACATGTTTGTAATTTTCGAGTCAAGAGAAGAAACTACCAGATAGTTCCTCTATTTCTTGGCAGCGAAAATTCGAAATTCTCCATCTTCCAACGATTGCTTACGAATATAGATACGATACACGATCTTCAAGCGAAGTTAGCATTCTGAAACTCAAGAGATGATTTCTCCAGAAGGAAACAAAAACATATTTGCTGCCAGCAACTCTGGATAAAATAGTTGAAATCTCCGAGATTTAACTTCTTATCTATCTGACTATGGGCCGACTCGATTGAGATTAATGTCAGATCAGTCCGACCTCATCTGATTCAGCAAATCTCATTTTTAATGGTGCAAAATATTGGAAACGGTTGCAAATTTCCATTTTTAAAATTTAATTGTTTTTATTGAATAGTTTTGAAGACTTGGCAGGATTGGTTGTTGAGGGATGTATCAAAAATGATGAATCTTGGTGCACTATTTGCCTAAGCTTGGCACGTTTTTGACCAGCTTTTGGGCCATGGCATTTATAAGTGTGAGGCGACTGGCTGGCTAGAATTTAAAACCAACTAGATTCCCAAAATACAGTCCATGTGCGAGAGAACGGATTTTCACCTCAATGCTATAGTTTTTTCTGGCCCGGATGGAGGAAGGCATACGTGAGATGGTAGACGGCCAACGCGGATTTGGAATCTACTCACCTTGAAACGTGAAATTAAAAAATTTGGGATTTAAAAAAGTTGTGCTATATGATTACAAAGGCTTATGATTTGGAATAAACCGAAAGACTGATGACGATGATTATAAATCCCTCTACATAATGATGTAGCACAACTGAAATCAGTAACTGTTCACTAACAACTGTTGTTGAGGTAATACTGGAGTTTTTTGGAAACTGGATTTTTTTTTACCAAACTGTACTTGATCCCAATGAGGGTAGTTTCTATAAGTGTCACTTTCTTTTCTTCGCACCTACACATCTGCATAGAACGGAGAAACGGCTGCCGATACGATTTACTCTCATGAATATTGAATCGGCAATGTTGTTTATACAGGTTTCGGTGATTTGAATTGAACGTTTTTTACATTATATAATGCCACTTGCCACTTGTTCTGTGTCAGTGTTGTTTCTCACTTCTTCACGCTGTGTTTGAAGGAAACGCGGCGGTGATACCCAGAAATTTGTTTTTGTTTATCCCATCCCGAGCCCGCCGGGGAGGCTTGGTAAGGATTAAAACTTGTTTTCCTTCGGAGGGTCTCGGAGTTCCCGGACGACAAAAACCCGTGGAAAACAGCCCCGCAGTGGCCGCCTGATTGCCGCAGTACAAATATTTTGATGGGGCCATTAGTCAAAGCCCCGCTCGGATCTGCCCCGGAGTGGTCGGAGAAAGATGTTGCAGGGGGGGCGACATCCTGCCTCTGCCTTCGTCGCGGTCCCTGCACGAGAGCCTGGGACCTCCCTGTCGCCCTCGAGGTCCACCTCCGAAGATCTGCTCAGCGGCTCTGCCCATAAATTAGCTCAGACGTCTCCTCGGCTTCGGGAATCGTAATAAATTACCCTCCCGCTCCACCTACACAACTCTCAGTACACCCGCCTCCATTACCCACCCCAGTAACGTCTCAGAAAATGAACAAATAACTACTAGTTTGGGATCAACACTGGACAACTCAAAAAAATCCAATTTTACAGGAGGAGCTGAAATGCGTTCGGGGCTGCCAGAATGTCAATTATAATTTTTGTATTCTCGTAATTATTGCATATACTTAATAGGTTTTTATACACTGCTCTAGAATGAATAGATGGTTTTTTTTAATGCTATCAGACACTTTTCTCATAAAAAATAGGTAAACTGTCCGAAAAAAAGTAAAATGGCATGAAGAGATGCTGCTGATTTCTTCCCCACAGAAGGGTAGCGAGGTACATTGCAAAACAGAAACCCCACTACTGCCTTTAGACTGTGGTCTGAGCCGCATTTATAAGCATTATTTTTTCTCATCTTATCTCAGAGGATGGCTCTAAAAAAATTCAAAAAAAAAAAATTCTGGAAACTCTAAAATTTCAGGAGTACTTGAACATGTAATAGGCTTTTGAATGGTATGGTCAACTTTCCGATTCCTCATCGACATCATGGAGAAATTACGGTTTGAAGGGGCAAAAATATTTGGACACCTGGTGCTGCTTTACAGTGCTGCAGCATTAAGGATGTACATAAACGTTAGGCACAAACGTCTTGTACTGTTTATAAAATATTTCACACATTAGAAACAATTGTCGGGATTTAATGAATTTTCCCATTTATGTAGTTCGAACTACTGCTACTTTAATTCTTGCGATACCTCCTTTGCTGTCTTAGAAGGCCCCCAACGTTTTGCGTCTTCGAACTGAAATTTCATCGAAAAATCGATACAGAATGCCAATGATGAACATACCACTGGAAAGCTGATTAAATGTAGTTTTCCTGAAATTTGACAGCTTCCATAATTTTTTTTAGAAATGAAGGGACGTTCAAAAACCGAAGAAAGTGTGAAATTTTCATATTGCAAGCACAGATGTACATCTTGACTGAACTGATAGGCTATAAAGCTACTTTAAAAATGTATACATAGGTGCAGACATTCTGGTGACCATTCATATTGATAAATACTTCAGTTTGGAGGATGATGTGAAGGACTCAAGGATGTCTGCTCAACTAAATGGTATTCTAGAGGGAGTCGCCTAATGCTGTCCCATGAGCTGGAACGTGTTTGGCCATCGAATTCCATGTAATTAGCGGTAAGTTGGAATTCATTATGCCGGGCACAACCCCAACGTTTGCCCTCGGCCACGGCCTCCGTGTCGGTTGCGCTCAGCTTATCAACGCGGTTTTGATTATCTCCCTCCTACCCTCCTCCTTTCCACCACCGCCCTCATTGCGAATATACTTCGTCAGCGGATCCTACTAATTATGCGGCGGATGGGATGATCGAGTATGATGAGGGTTAACGCCACATCTAAGCGCATTTGGACCGCTTTTATCATAATAGTGTCTGCGCAATATAGCGGAGGGAAACACCTACCTTCCTTCTCACCGACCACACGACAGAGCCTGTCCGTTATAAACAACATTTTAATTCAAATACTGCACTTTAAAATCGTCATGGACATCGTCATAATAAATGTAATAACCAGGGCTGTGAAATATATGCATTTGCATATTTTTCCTGATTTAGTAAAACATCATGTTTCAACAAACCTTATATGATTTGAAGCATTTTGAATCAATTTGAGCTGTTTTATTTTGCATATTTGGGCATATTTGGTCTTAAATGCATATTTTTGCATAAGTTAATAATAAGTGCGTATAGTATACATTCGTACGGATTGCATATATCCGGCATATCGGCAGTTGACATCTAATTTTAATCATTCTTTAGCGAAAAAAGGCATTTTTTTATATGATTGAAATGGAGCCACTTTCGTTTACCCATTTTGTATGAGTTCGTGTTTGCTCAGCTGCTGCTTTCCGCCTTGGTTTTGCTTCCAAAACCTCTTGGGGTTTACCAAGATAGCGGAAGCATTGTTTTCACTTTCGGAATGTGAAAATTTTTTTGTCTTTAAAATCAAAAATTCCACTCGCATTTTGCGTTTTAGACCTTTCTGAACAATTTTGGTTCCGTGTCAGTCTGTGTGTCTGTCTATCAGCAAATCCTTGTTACGGGCAAAACTACACGACGTTATAGTCCGATTTTGATGAAATTTTCAGGGATTGTGCGGGTTGAGGTGTAGATGGTCCCCTGTAGGTTTCATGATCCCCGGATCAATAGTAGCCTCTGCGCATGCGCTAACGTGAAATCCTTGTTACGCGCATAACTCCGGGAGTTCTTGACCAATTTCGATGAAATTTCCAGGGATTGTTCGGTTTGATGTGTAGATGGTCTCCTATGAGTTTCATGACCCCCGGTCTAAGGAAGTCCTATTATTTGGGTTTGAAGATGAAGTGTATGATACTGGGGAGGTGTATGCGACTGGGTCCACCAACCTATTAGCAGCCCAAAGCATCAACAACAGTCCGTGGGAAAATTAAATTTAACAAAATGTTAGTACAAACTAGAAAAAAACGCTATTATTATTATTATTGTCAACACAATTGTTATTTTTTATTTACAGCTGTATTTACTCAATTGATAATACTTCCAATAAGAATTCCCTCCTTTTTTATTTTTTGTTTATCATTATTATTTTAAATATTGTATCATCATTATTCATTATCACGATTAACCAATCCACTGCACTGGGCTCAAGTAGAACACTTCACTCACAAGACTTAGTTAAAATTCAACTCGGTGGTTACCAACCTTCGCTAGGACACGCTGCTTTGCAGTAGCCCTGGAGTTACTGGACGGCCCAAATCTTGACAATCTGGGTAGCTGGTTGCCATAAAGTATCAACATCTCCAAAGTATTTTTTATAATAATCAATATCATGGTTTTCACTATTATTGCTATTATATTCCTAAAAAAGTCAACATTCTCTTTTTCCACTTCAATGTCTGTTTTTACCCAAGCTGTATAAGCATTGCGGTTTCTTCTGCACATTATGTACCCAGTATGTTTTATGCGTATCTAACTATTTTTTCAAGTACATATGTTCACATTTTAATTGCATATTTTAGCAAATGTATTTTCATATATACGGGCATATTTGTTTGTTTTTATTGCATATAATTCACAACCCTAGTAACAACATTTTGAAGTTGTTGAACAAATTTGTAGAACCTGGCAAAACAAGTCCAGGTTCGCGATTCATCTAACATTGAACCATTCACGTCCTTCAATACCAAAACGTAGAAGTTTAAAAAATACAAAACTTTTCACAAACTGTGTCAAAATTAAAAACGTAAGAAATTCCCAGTATTGGAAGCATCGGCCTCCGAGTGACAAGTCCGAAGGGTCTTCCATGATCTTGAATGTCCAGGTTATTGGTGTCAGCGAGAAATTGACGGCTGAGATAAGGAACTATGACAGGAGTGTGGTGCAGGAAAAGTACTACAGAGCAATTTGTGTTTGGCATCTCGTCATGAGCGCTTTTTGGAATCACGATCCTTGTACTTCCCTTGGAAAGTGGTAAGATGGTGGTCATTTTATACATTCCTCTGTTCCTCCACCATCATCCTAAACTTCCATGATTTCTAGGGCCGGCGTCAGGTATACCAGGGGAGTTCTCACAACTTTTAGTTCAGTCGCTTTTTTATTAGTGATACATGTGTGGGTGTGTGAGCCCCCCCCCCCCCCCCCCCATCTCACAATGTTCTCGTGTGTGTGTGTGTTTTTGGACTGGTCTAAGAAACGTTGTCGGATGAACTTCGTTGTACATACATAATAACTATGCGGGCATGTACGGGAGTTGCTCACATTTATTTTCCTAGTTAGGTATTTTTTTAGAAAAACGCCTGGCTAGTTTTGTGCGGCTCGTAGCCTCCTCGTTTCCGTGGAGAAATCATACACCGTTTAAATCGGATTTACGTCATTGAACCGTTTTTAAGATTCCACAACGTGTTTCTATGGTTAGTAGAAGTGATCAATTAAGATGGAGCGTAAACTGTAAAATTCTTTGAAAGGAAAAATTAAGTTTTGTTTTCACATGGGTACAAGCTACCACTTCCACCGTCAAACGTGCCTGAAACACCAACACGAAACCAAGGTTGGACAGGTAAAAATGTATGCATATGAAAAAGTTGAGTTAGGAGAAAACAAATTTATATCTCACCAGAATGTAAATAAATCATGAATCTGCTTTCAGAATTAGGAAGTAAATCTTTTTTTTTTTTTTTCTTTTAACAAAATATCACATCTTAGTTGTTCGTGTTTTAGTTTTTATTTTTACGTATAGTCCAGTGATTTTGAAAAGGTATCGTAGTATAACCATCATCAAAATGTTTGAGCACAACTTTTTTGGAATGTTATCATGTATTACCAACGATCTGTCCTATAAATTACATGTTACGATCGTTTGTACACTTTTTCCAGGACATTTAGGAGGAACAGTTGGTAAACAAAAACAGTTGGACAAGGGGTATAAATTGAACCCATAAGAAGTTGTAATTTGAACGTTTTAAACCTTGACGAATTAGATCAGGTTGATAGTGCGATATCGCTCACGACGGACGGCGGCTCTTCCTGAGGACTGCCGCATCCAGTATTTCACGGACCAACGTCCTGTTGTGGACGGCCGTAGTCGCTTCCTAGAACTTTTTTTTTTCTTTTTCCTCCGGTTCGGAAGCTTTTTTATCTCAAAGGCCGTTTCTGATAAGAGTTTTTTGGCGTTTGAGAGATGGAAAATGCGAGTATAGACCGGCGGAAGGTCCACCTATCAGTATATCCACCGCCTTCCGTGAACATCTACCTGAGAGAACCTACAAAGGAAAATAATTCTCTTTTCTATATTCGGCTCTACAAAGTACATGCAGAATAACACTACTTAACTGATCTTGTTTTTTCCAAAAAATATTTTCAATTTATTCAATTTTATATTTCATTTTTATTTTTTTAAATTTATATCAATATTTCATTCTGTTTTAGTAACAGGTATCAAGTTTCCGTGAATTCCCCTTATAGATGCACACCTATTAGTAAGTATTTTTTGTGGAAGATGTTCTGAAACTAGAAGCAGTATCTGAGTCTTTGAACCGCGCATACCCACTCGGGAAAGGTAATTGTCATATCCTTGCTGAATTTCTATATCATGGACCAGTAGTTACTGATAACAAATGACCAGAGAGGTTTACCACACAGATATTACAAATATTAGATGTACTCAACTGCTCAACATATACTCGTACACACGACCAACCTGTTTTCAAAAAATTCCAACCATCCACAATTAATATAATTTCGTTTAATATTAATGGTGTGGGGAAACGCCTTGAGATTCACAAATGCGTTATATTTATTAAGCAGTTTGACTTCGTATTATTATTTGAAACTCATAGTGAAAGCCATGATATTGATTATTATAAAAAATACTTTGGAGATTCTGATACTTTATGGCAACCAGCTACCCGATAGTCAAGATTTGGACCGACCAGTAACTCCAGGGCTGCTGCAAAGCAGCGTGCCCTAGCGAAGGTTGGTAACCACCGAGTTGAATTTTAACTAAGTCTTGAGAGTAAAGTGTTCTACTTGAGCTCAGTGCAGTGGATTGATTAATCGTGATAATGAATAATGATGATAACAATATTTAAAATAATAATGATAAACAAACAAATAAAAACAGGGGGAAATTCCTATTGGAAGTATTATTAATTGAGTAAATACAGCTGTAAATAAAAAATAACAATTTTGTTGATAATTATAATAATAATAGTGTTTTTTTTTCTAGTTTGTACTAACATTTTGTTAAATTTAATTTTCCCACGGAAGTATTATTAATTGAGTAAATACAGCTGTAAATAAAAAATAACAATTTTGTTGAAATTATAATAATAATAGTGGACCCATTTTGTTAAATTTAATTTTCCCACCTCCCAGTCGCATATATCATACACTTTCATCTTCATACCCAAATAATAAGACTTCTTGGTGATCTAGGTAAGATTTTCTAAGCTAAAAAAATTTTGGTGCTTCCTTAGCGGATCTGAAAAAAAGAAGAAGAAGGGAAGGGTTTTCAAAGGCTTATCACCTGTAGCTAGGGACTCGGTTTTGTCAGCACTCCGTTTGTAGCGTCCGCATGGAGTTTAGGTTAAGAAGGTGAGTTCTCTTTTACATGAATATTTTCACACATCTTTTCACGCCCCTGGGGGTAATATTAAAGTATTTTGACTTCTATTATTCATTTTCGTTTTTTTTTTTTTTTTTTTTTTAATGCTCAAAACACCGTTTTTAATCTGTTTTGTGAGGGAGTATGATACCTGGTACTTATAACATGCTCCAAAGAATTTTTAATTCTTCCATTTTTTCGGCTGTTTTAGGTGTTTGGTACTTGAAACTCTCACCATGAACTTTGTTTTAAATCACGAGTAGTAAGACCAGTATCATACAGTGGCGTATGATAATGGGGCCCAGAGGGTGTATGATGAGGACTATAGGCTCTACTACCTACGAAGCTACGAATTCGTACATGGCAAACGAAGTAGATGAACCTATCTCAATAACACCAAGGAAAGACATATTTTTCATCGGCTGCATATCAACGCCAACCCATCAACATAAAGGTTACCCACTGAAGAGTTAGCCAGATTAAGAACACTGTTTGTCGAGAGAGAGCAAGATGAAGACATTTTAGAACTGTCAAACATTGGAGTTATCTATGTACCTGTTCCTGTGATGTTTCAACAGAAAAAGAGCAAAAAATACCACTTTCCTACTTCGATGCAAGTCGATTTGTATTGAGATTTCATTTGCGTTATTTATTAAGTTTTTTTGGTTTTTTGTAAGGTAGTACTTCGTTACGCTTGCGTCGTTCATTAATTAGTTAAATAGTTCATTAAATCTAAAAGAAACCAAATATTTTACTTCTCTCGGTTTTACTGCGTTCTTACAAAGTCATGTAGTCGATTTCGACTCCTGAACTGTTGTTAGGATGTAATCAGTCCTAGACATTGAGCTAAAACTGGATATCCGTTACTCCACGGCGTACAATAATATTAATAATAATAATATTATTTGTTTGGTTTATTTTTCAAGATCAAATATACATTTCATCTATCTATCGACATACCTATTAGTTAGATTGCCTTTTTTTGTTCACTTCAATAATTGACAATGGCAAAAAAAAAAAAAAAAAGAGGTCGAGGTGATAAGAGGGGGGATTCACTGTGCTGAATTCAAATCTGAAAACTATTTTTCGCGATTTGGTCTAGTTTTTTTAGATATAGTTAGTATAACTATTTTTTCAGCGTGTTAGTGTTGAAAATTAATTTTTCAGTTTCAACTGATGAAGCTACAGTTTTTGTTATCATTGAATTTAGTATTTTATTACATGACTACATGTTTACATAATCAATAAGATTGTTGTAGTAACTTGTTTAAAAAAATGTATACAATTCTGAAATGCCCACTAATCAGTAGTGTTTTCTTTCATTCTTTCTTACAATATTTCTTGTTACATATTATTTACTTTAATGTCAACCTCTGTTTTTACATTTTAGGTGCAGAACCTGAATCGGCCCCGATTTCGTCCATCTTCTTCCATCCCACGGGAAACGGCGATAAAGTTAACAAGGTAAACACAAAACAAACAAAAAAAAAACACAGTTTTATACATTTGTCAATGCAATTTTGAAAAAAACATAGGCCAATAGAAAAATCTTGCTTGCTAGAAAAAAAAACGCTGCAAATTCTTCCACTGGGGTTTATTATTCAATTGGCTTGCGTTCATGATTTGAATTTCTACTAAGCTTTGGAGTGTGCGTGTTTCACAGGTGATAGAGCGATTATTGCATTTCAGGAGATATGCATAGAGCACGTAAATCTGTTCTCAACCAAAATACCTATTTGGATTGCTCAGTTGATCATGTTCGTGTGCCTCCTGAAATTTAATAATCTCTCTATCACCTGTGAAACAAGCACACTCCAGAGCTTAGTAGAAATTCAAATCAGGAACGCAAGCCAATTAAATAATAAACCCCAGTGGAAGAATTTGCAGCGTTTTTTTATATTTATTGTGTCTTGTCATTTGTGATTTTTCTGTATTTCGTAATTTTGGAACTACTAGCAAATGTTTTTTCTAGTTTCCATCTAGTTAGATTGAAAAAATTACATTTTTACAACAAAAAATTTGAAAGTATTATAGTCCAAGTGGCCTTTTTGATACATCGCGCTTTTGTGAGTTACCTGTTCATGTAACATTCATACATAAGTTTAAATACCTATGTGTAAGCAATTCTATACCTTCTTATCTAGTTCAATTGAAATAAATAATCTAGTTTTTCAACAAAGAAAAGAGTTGAACAAAAGTAATCATTTTCCAAGAGGCCTTTTGAAGCCAATTGCGTGTTTTCAGAAGCAAGAGTTCATTTTTAGCCATTAACGGCTGTTATTTTAAACAATAAAGAATTTTTTATGAAAAATGTGATTTTAAAATGGTATTTTGGTTCTTTTGTACTCTTATTTACTGCAATGGAAAGAAGAGAAACCAGCAAGATAATCACTGCAAAATCAAGGGCGGTCGACAGACAGCTGCGCGAGCGCCGGTGTGACTCATGTTGGCGCGAACGCGTGAAGGTTGATGGTTGTATCACATGTGAAGGCTGAACGCTAAGGAAAATTCTTGGACTGAAGAAAAATCGTACACGCGGCACGATCGTTTTGCCGCAACAAAGCGTGATGCCGCGTTGTTACGTTTGACACATCTGTAGAGTTGTATTGTTTGATCGTACTGATAGATCGCGATGGGCGCCCATGATGCGTCTGCGGCCGGCGTCTGCGACTTGCGATTTCTTCATGTACTACCGAAACAGGCGCCAGCTGCGCCGCGCTGCAGGAGAGTTATCTCTCAAGAGGCGCGGCGCTGCAGGCGGCGTACCTATGTGCCAGATTCAGTTTCAATCAATCATCAATCATCATCATTATCATCATCAATCTATATACAGACGAAAATATCAGAGCAGGTAGGTATATCAGGGGGTGGTAACGTTGGGCGGGTGGAATTCTCCGCCACCCCCACCCTTGAAGGGGAGCGTCGGACCGTCTCCCAGGGCAACCGCTGGATGGAATTCACCCCCCCCCCCCCCTCTCAACCGCGCCAGTGAAGGGGACCCCACCAATGAGGAGCGTCTCCCAGGGCAACCTGCTCCCCTCCTCGTGGACTTGGAATATACGTTTTTTGGTTTATTATTCAATAATCACTGGGGTTAATTATTAAATTGGCTTGCGTTCATAATTTGAATTTCTACTAAGCTTTGGAATGTGCGCATTTCACAGGTGATGGAGTGATTATTGAATTTCAGGAGATATGCATAGAGCACGTAAATCTGTTCTCAACCAAAATACCTATTTGGATTGATCAGTTGATCATATTTGTGTGCCTACTGAAATTTAATAATCGCTCTATCCTGTGAAACACGCACACTTCAAAGCTTAGTAGAAATTCAAATCATGAACTCAAGCCAATTGAATAATAAAACCCAGTGAAAGAATTTGCAGCGTTTTTTTATTGAACCTCAATACCCCCCACAATAAAAACATCCATAATTTATCAAGTCCTTTAGCGCTCGTATTGCGTTAAAACTTCCCCAAATCCAAATTTAAACGATGTAGCCAAAGGTAGACTGATGTAGAGGAGGCACACAAATATCATCAACTGATCAATCCAAATAGGTGTTTTGGATGAGAACCGATTTACGTGGTCTATGCATATCTCCTGAAATTCAATAATCGCTCTATCACCTGTAAAACACGCACACTCCAAAGCTTAGTAAGATTCAAATCATGAACGCAAGCCAATTGAATAATAAACCCCAGTGAAAGAATACTTATTTACCCCAGTAATAATATTGAATAATAAACCCCAGTAATAATATTGAATAATATTTACCTATATATTATCAGCGTTTCATGCATATCAGAATGCTTCAACCCGTGTATCGGCTACTAACTACACTACAAGTATTCACATCGTCTATCACTCCAGTATCCACATTCACTACAACTCGACACTATCGGCCGGACATCACTAGGTTACAAACAAACAATAATAAACGAAAAAACGCAAATGTTGGCACCATAAATCGGGCCATACATCGGGAATGGTTTGACCTACGGACCTGGGGAGGGGCTCGTTCGATCCCTGACGGTATGTTCTTAAAATAAGTTTGCATTCATGCCGCTTGGACTTGTTTTGAGGTTTCTAGGGATTTTAAAAATTTTGACAACCCTTAAAGGGCACGTTAAATTGAGTGAGAGAGCTGGCTCAAGAATTAGGGCGTCGTCGGACTAAGATGGATTTTTCCTGAAAATTTCAGATTTTTTGCTCCAGCCGTTTGGGAGATATCGTGCGTAAGGCGTACGACGTACGGCGGACGGACGGAAAATTTTTTTATTGCAGATTCGGATTCTACACCCTTTGAAACGTAAACCATGAAATTTTCAGGGGGGTTAGAATTTTTTTTCCAGAGCGATTACAATGGTTTATTATTGAATAATAAACCAAAAGAACTCGCTCTCTTTCATTCGTTCAGATCAAAAAAGTGTCGGTTATATCTGTTTCATATGACTCGTTCGATTTATTAATTTCGGACACAAAAGTTGATTATTGGTTCAAAATGTTGAATTAATGAAATTAGTTAGAAAGTTGGTTATATATATTTGCGGCAAAATATTGATTAATTAATGGCTTTCTTGGAATTAACTAGTAGGAGGTAAGTATAATTTTCAACATTTATAAATTGAAGGACAATGAAATGACTGAGAAGAGACTTTGAACTGGCGTATTTTCACACTCTGGCGTACTTAAATAAAAAACAAGCGAGATTTTTTTGAGATGAGACGCCAACAGAAACCTTCACCTAATCATCATCCAACAACGTAAAGGATGAAATTTACTTTAACTTGGACGCAGGCAAACTGTAACACGCCTTGAAGAGTGCAAACGCCTATACCCTGTAAAGAATCAAATCACAAGAACTAGAGATCAATATTCTACATTAAAAGCAAAACTTGTTGAAAAACTGGAAGCATCAGTAATTTAAGGACGAGCATTGAAAATATTATAATCATTATAATCATATAATAGTGACAGAGAACAAGCAGTCCACATTGGCGAAGCGAAAAGCGAAACTGCTTTGATACGCGAATACGGCTGTTCGCAAGTTGCTTCAATAATTCCCAATTATTGGGACGATTATTTTTTCGCTATATGGGAATGAACTTGCTTCACAAAGATATTTCAGGAAGATCTACATGCCTGCTGATGATGTTGCCCCAGTAAACTCCTGGCAAACATGGCAGGAGGTCCATGAAAATGCCGAGAAGAATTTGAGGGCGATCGGACCATGATTGATCACGAACAAGCTCATCTTCAATGCAAAGAAATCTGTTTTCACAGATATAGCAAGAAAAACAGAGCTACAATCAACATCGAGTGACAGTTGGACATCAAACAGCTACAATGGCTTACCTTGTGGCTGTTTCAACAAAAAAAGTTTAGTTTATTTAGAATGACGTTTGATTCTCAAATGAAATTGACCCATCACATTGAAAGTTTGAGTCAAAAGCTAAGAAAATGTGCCTGTACCTTGTATAGAATCAAATTTCTATCAGAAGAACTACAGATCAACATTTGTCAGGCGCTGATTCAGTCAATTTTTCAATATGCCATTGTAATACGGGGAAGCACTTTCAAGTACCTAATTGATACAGTTTTTTTACGATTCAAAAAATAGCATTACGGACCCTTATTCAATAAGCCCAGGATTCGTAAACACAAAAGTATATTTTTATGTGAGACAGCACCAATTAAAATCGTATCAACTGAAATTACCGAGAGTTGAAAATACATTTGCTCAACTAACGGCAAAATACAGAGGAAAGCAAATACTAATTAATGATTTAAAAAAAAATTAGAAATCTTATGAAGATGAATAGTGAGCAGCCAAAAATTAAACTTGTAAGCTAATAAGAGATAACCCGTATACCCATAATACAGTACCCACTGTATTAACGAAAATTTATGATTTTTTTTAAAATGATTAATGGCAATATAAATAATGTGTGAACCATTCCATGGAATCATTCCATGGAAATGGAGTCCAAATATTAATCGTTAATGTTGTGTAAATATAGTGTTATAGGTACTTAGAAAAATTAGTAGTAAGAACCACCTCCGGGCTGAAATACAGAGCTACAATATCCAGCTCGGTCATCGGTTTTTATTCAATTGAAGAATTTAACATGTAAAATTATTCAAATAAACTGTCTATCACTAAGGAACCGACCGCTATGAGTCCATGCCTCTCCCTCAGTTGAACCATCAAACTTTTTCAGCTTTCTTGCTGAAATATAAATGGGACTCTTTTTACTACATCCAGAATACAATTGTAAGATATGGATGGGGATATGAAGTTTAAAAAAATACCTCAAGCTACCAATGATTTATGAAGAAGGCAATTTTATAATACAGAAATAATAAACCTCTATGTTATACTCGTAATTTGCTGCTTTGGCTAATTCAAAGAATAGGTAACGCACACCTCTTATCACGATCTTATCAGATAGGATCGATGTGTCCTTACATCGATCTAATTATCGATTATTACATCGATATAACCCGAAATTGTTGCTTTCATTCCTATTTCTGTTTCTTTTGATCTATACTTCACTAGAAGGATTGATGTAGGATATTTTTTTGTTCGCTACGCTCTCATCCAGACCATCAAACTAGACGGTAGGAGATTTTTGCTTTCAAACCAGAAATTGTTGCTTTCATTCGTATTTATGTTTCTTTTAATCCCGGACCAAACACCGATATTCTAGCCCAGCTGAGATGTTTTTTTGTTTCGGACAAAACCCCCATATTGTTGCACAGCTGAGGTATTAATCAGATGTTTAATAACACGTTTCTTCGATATATCGATACCGTGGACCTATATCGATATCGCGGGTGTGATAACTTATCACTGATAAGAGGTGCGTTACCTATTCTTTTATACCGCTGCTTTTAGAACTAGGATGATTGACAATCCATCCTATTGAAGTCAACAATGCAGCATTGTAGTAAAGGGCAATCATGCACAAACGAAACGAACCCGTTGGTAAATAGTTGATTTAAAATCAATTCGTTTTTCAATGAATTACTATACCTACCCACAGCAAAATAACATCATACAAACTATATGGAATGTTGGTTCACAACATGTGTATATCAGGTTCTAACCATCGGTGTAGGTGCTAAGGCAACGATTTGTTGCTTTCTCAAGTTCGGATTCAATTGGAACAAATTGGATTTCTTCTCAGCTCTCCCGGTTGGAAGTCGGGTTTTTCAAAGGGACAAGGGGCGGACAGGAGTCACCTGAGCGGTAAGTGAAGAAGCAACTTGAGAGGAACCAACCGCTTCTAATCGCATTAGCAGCGGCATTTACCCCACTTTTGCTTCCGCCTCTCTCTTAATTCACCTCCTCTCGGAAATCACCTGGTCTTCGCAATAAAGATCATGCCGCGCGATTAGACCTTTACGTAGGTAAGGAACGTGTACGTATAAGCGCTACAAAGATATCACGCTAGAAGTGTACCATTGTAATAGACAAGATTTTTTTTGTCAAGTGTTTTATTTACATTACAACTAGTGACAAGTAGATAAAATGAGCGATAGATGTATTTTATAACTTACGAGATAGATAATGCCATTGCAGTGGGCGATGGACAACGTGCATTGTACCAACAAAGTGTTTGTTATTTACGAAGTTCTTGAACTTCGAAGAAAGTTCATCAAGGAGAGGTTTACCTGTCCAAGAAAATAATTAAATAGTGTAATAATTATCTGTCTCGACAGAGCTTATCGGCACTTCGTCTTTTGATGTGCAGGGTGTCTACATTAACAATGGGAGGAATTCAGGGAGTCGATTGTACAGATCAGCTCCAACAAAAAATGCGCACTTTTCTGCATTAAGAACTAAGTCCAGCTTCACTCAGATTATCCAACTGTTCTGGTGCCTCGTGCTGAATGAGTATGTCATCCATTGAGCACTCGACGGTTTTTATTCGGCTAAGTGCTTCACGCATGCCAGCACACAGCACACCATGCCAGACTGAGATATCTGTGAACTATGAATCGGAGCGAGGGGTAATCTCAAACAGAGATATCAACCCCATGGTGAGGCGAATGTCAGATATTTTGAAGTTCTTTCTGTCACCTTTACTAAGAGGCTCTGACGGCGGGTTAGGGAATCGATATGCAGGGCCAGCGCTGCTTCACATCAGGCTTCTACAAAAACATTAAATGTAACCATAACATTGCAGAACCAGCAGATCATGCTCACTGGGGATGCTGACTAAAAAAAACCTCAGCTTGGCATTGTGATATAGAAAAGTAGGCATTCGTTAATCTGAAGAAAAAACTACAATAAGTCACTGTATTAAGCTTTCAAGACCCCAATGAGCCAGTCACACTTTCGATTGATTCTAGTAGTTCCGCTGATGGAGCAGTGATGATGCAGGGCGGGCATTCCATTGCATACAGCTCATGAGCTTTGTCAAAACCACATCAACATTACAGTTGTAAAAGAAACTCTAGCAATACTACTGGCCTGTTGAAAATTCCATCAGTACGTACGGTGTTGCAAAGACGGTTGAGCCGGACCACACGCCCTTGCAGTCAATTTTCAAAAAACAGTTATTATGCGAGGAACGTCGTTACAGATAAAACGGAGTAAGATAGAACGTTGTCTATATTTCCACGAAAATAATGAGTTATACAGTTGAATCGATTTCGACGGATATGTCATCATCAGTAACGCACATTAACTTCATCCCGAGTGACTTAGTCCGTGTCGTCCCAGAGATCAAAGAATTTACATGGAATTTCTACCTCCAAACCCAAGAGTTATCTACAACCCCGCGAAGGAGCTACCTTTAGCAGACACACTCAGTAAGGATTGTCTTAATCAGCCTGAAAAAGAAGATACTCAGGTAACCCAGCTGATATGTAGAGCACTGATATTATAGAAAAATTGATTTTGAATATTGCTTATGAGTCTACCTGCAGGTTGAGAAACCTTTGTTTTAGATTTTTGTTGTCAACATTTTTCTCCTCCAAAATCAAAATTTCCACCCGTATTTTGGGTTTTAGATCATTCTGAACAGCTTCCGAGTTTTTCTATATGTTTGCCTCTATGTCTGTACATGTGTCCACAGATCCTAATTCCTACCGTTTTCATCCGATTTTGAAGAATTTTTCAGTGGATGTACGAGATAAAATGCGGATGGTCACCTATAAGTTTCACTGCACACAAATCAACCAGCAATCCGTGCATGCACAAACGAAAAATCCACCAAGCGTATTTTTTTCGATTTTAACCGTTTGATCTCTCTCAAACGTTAAGGTAGGTAAGGCAGAAAGAACAATCTAATAATCAATCACATATCAATTTATACACGATCTTATCATCATTCTATCCGATATTCTACTCGTATTATTAGCGTTGCAGACCCGCAATAGAATTTTGACGTATGAGGCGACACGTCACGTAACATTTTTGTCCCGTGAATTTTTGTTACACAATCTTGAGTTTTGAAACAAAACAGGATACGATGAATGTCGAAATATGCTTGGCGAAGTATAGGCCGAGAAATAAAGTGAGCAGATCAATTAGATGAAAACTACTTGAACAACAACTATTTCTAGAAATCATTGATTTGGGTCTAATTAGAACTATCCCTCCTGAATCCAACAACTCATGTTGTACATCTTTCTAGATTACCTAGAACAATTCAAAGATCTACAAGTTCATGATAGCCAAACTCTGGAAGCTATGTGATTCACTTAACTTGTCACAGAACACTGATAATTGGGAATGGAATTGGGCATGGGGCAATCTTTTGGACCCATCGACAAGACCTCTTCTTCTCCCTTCCAGTTGTTTAGAAAGTAACAACCTTGGAGAACGAGACTTATAAATAAACTTGCCTCCCCTTCATTTATAAAACCACAATATCGCTTCTAAGTTCAAGATAAGAGTAGAAAGAATTGTCTCACAACTGGGAACTCCCTGCTGCGTGGGGTGAAATTCTTGCGTTCCAACCCCTAACTGTTATCTTGATGGTTGAGGACGTCAAACAGAAAGAGAAGAAGAGGGGTCAGGTCTCCCCGTCTTCACTCTTATCTCTAGTTGAAAAAGGTTAGACTGAAATTCATCTTTATCTGCAAACGACATCTAAAACTACCTCTGTTTCTCACTCTTCATTAACGCTTCGTTGTATTTCTTAGAAGACCATATTTCTTTCCAGCAACCAGGAAGGTCCACAAGAAATTGGGACAACTACCTGCACCACTTATTCGGAACACTCGAATTGATGTGAACACGAATTTATCTGAAAATCAAACTAGGCAATGTACATACTATTGGAGTGGGTAGTAGGTAGCATTCTTCTCTGTATCTAGTACGGTTTGTGCGTATACCCTGTTATGTTTCATAATTACTTGCCTAATGTACCAGTTCGACTAGATGAAAACTATGGAGGAACATTATTGTAAGTACAGGAACACTAAGCTACAGCTATAAGTCTACCACCCTCTTAGCATATAAGTGTACAACTGTCTGTAGAGAGAAAATTATCTAGCTTTCTCCCATCCCAAAAGCGATACCTGTTCTGTGATAGTGGCGAAGCCACTGACGAGCACAGAGTAAACTACGAAGCTGCCAACAACGCTGACCAAGAGGACAGAGAAAGAGCTAAATTGACAGAGGGTATGGTGTTGAGCACAATGGACCTCCAGCCATCACAAGCAAGCAAGAACTTTTCAATGATTTGCTTGTATCAGTACTTGATCCTGAAGGGACAATTCAAGTTCATTGACTATAAAGTTCCCGAAGTCGGGCATACATATTTGGACTCTGACAGGGACTTCGGAAGGATCGAGAAGCTGCTTCGTAATCATGACAAGATACCTGCCAGAACAATATCGGGAAGGAATGAAGGAAGCTGGGATACGCAATACCGTCATTGACATGACCCAGGACTATCGGAAGATAAGGATCTACCCAAGAAGCTGAGAGATTGATGAACCGAAAGAAAAATGAGGACTAGCAGGTAGTAAGATTCCGCAATGGTATTAGGCATTAGTCGTAGTGTATACGGGTCGAGGAGTATGGACCGTAAATATATAAGGAATCGTGCAACGAGACCGAACCATTCAAAAGAGTGAGAAACTGTGTTCCGAACGTTTAATGGTATCTCATTCAATGACAAGTCTTTTTTTTTCGGAAGAAGGTGTTATGAAGGTGTAGAAAAGTAAAGCCTTAGCCTACACCTCGCCGAAGAAAAAACTAAACAAACGTAAACCAAACCAAAGTTCCAATGTGAAAACTTTAAACTCAATTTTTTCAGAATTTTAGTTTTTGCGACATGCCACCTTTTCCACTCGTGTCTTCAATTATCGTGAGTTACGTTCCAGTTTTCCGATGTGACAGTTGAACATCGTCGTGGAAGCTTTATGATTCGTTGAAAGGTCTATTATATTCTTTCGGTGATAATTTAGAACATAATATGTTGTTAAGTTCCAACTAATTAACCAGTTTATTTAAATAAGTCTTTATGAAAGGAATTCTCACTGTTTATCGTTCTGAACAGAGTTCATAACTGAGAGAGTAAGTATAGTAAGTAAGTAAATAACCATTTCAGGTTGGGGCTTTTCGTCCGGCTGCCATTGAGGTCGCGGAGGCCATTAGTTGTCATCCTGAAGGAGGATCAGAATTCGTTCTGATGATTTTGCTTAAAACTACTCATATCGCCTCGCCTTCTTTTGTGGAAAGGGGTCCCAACAGATAGATCATATTGGACTTCTCCTGTGCGTCTTCCAAACAGCACGGATCAGTGACTAATCACAACTTTCTTTGTTGCATTCGAACAAGTTATGATGGAGGTGTTTGAGGTTTGGATCCCGGTGTTCCTATCCACACTGTTTTCGCCTAGACGTTTGATAGTATGCCTATACCATTCCCGTGGGGAAATTATGAGCCATCATATTCTATGAATCTCGGATGCCATGGTTCGTGAATAACGTCGCAGACCATCTACTAGAATGTGCATCTGACGGGGCTTTTCCTCAGGCTTTGTCTCGAACTTCAAGCTCACTCACCCTGGTCACTTCCTTTTCCTAATCTTAATAGATTGCCACTGATGGCCACAGTTGACAGTTTCATTTGTGGACGACTTTTACATATTCTCAGTGGTGAGATCTATAGAGGGTCTCTATGATCGTGATTTATTGCAAACTTACTGCATATGGGTGCGGGCTAGTGCTCGTTCTCTGGCTACAATCATACTATGCTTATGAAATGGAAGGAAATCCTGGTTTTCAAGGAGCGAGAGTTTCTGCATAATAAGCAACTATATTTTTTGGCATCATATTGAGCAGATTACTTATGCTCATAACCCCGTGTAAATTTTTTTGTGTCAGCAGGCCCTTGATGGTAGATCCTTGTTTACCCTAGGTTTCTTCACTTCACCAACTTCATTCGGTTCAACCCAATTTCAGTTGTTTGGAAAGAACCCAAGTCCATCACTGAACCTCAATTTTGAGTCACACAAGAAGAAGGGATGACAGCTTCCTTGGAACCCGCCTTACAACCTTCGGATGATCCGTTGAAGGGGCGTCCAGGACGAGAATGTTTGACGTGAAAAGGGTTTAAGACGTTTTCCAGACGGTTGTCGACCCTAAAAACACCGGCCTTTTAAGATCCGGCTCGTCGGAGAACCATGAATTAAATATGAAACCCCTCCCTCGTTTGTCATGCTTTGGTAAAGTGGCGCTATTTCATTCCATTCCCACGGAATTTTCCAGTCCGAGAAAATCTTATATACTTTTCAACTCTTATATACAATATGCTCATCTCGAGTTGGTGGAATATGGCAAAATTAAATTGGACGTCTGACTCGTGAATTTATTCATGCATCGGTCATTGAGCCCCATGATAATACAATAAATCACAGGCTCCCATTTTTTGCTTTCCCCTTTTTCGTCGCTCAGAATCGCAGGAGGCAGAAATATATCCAAATTTTTTAGTAATGTCAACACACTTGAAGCTGTCTTACATTAATACAGTGAACAACTCAGTGAACACACAGAAAAAAATGAATTACGTTTTTCGATTGTGAACACAATGAGGCACAGTTAATGGCAGAAAGTTAAGGGCGAACGAATTTTTCGCGAAAGGACTGAAATTGCGACTATTTGCTGAAATAAAAACCGCTCGTGTTAGTACATTTGCGAAAATTAATTTATGTCAAAAATGTACTCAATATTTCAAATATCCATATTGAGGTTCATCCCATTCCTAATCTCGGATTGATGGTTGGTGAGGTTGCGCGAAATTCAGTCTTCAGCACTTTAGATTTAAAAAGTGATCATCATCAAGCGCCCAAAACAGCATGTGGGAGGTCTATCAATTTTGTAGGTTCGCCTTTGGCTTAACGGATCGATTTCCCAACTGTTTATTATGGAAGGAGAAATGAAATAAATCGTATGCATATCTGGACTTTATGGAATAGATAAGGCAGAAGATGATTAAAATTTCAATTAGAATAGCTTCCCGTGATGATTATAAAATTTACCGTTGGAAATAAAACCTGTCTGTTCAAGGACAAAAATTGGAGCGTTTTCCATAAGGTACATTCATTTTCCCGAATAAACCGAACGACTAGTGGCTCTTAACTTCGTATGATAAGTTATTGGTAATAATTTGATAACAACCATTCTAGGGTATCCGAAACGGCCTCTCGCAAACGTTGAATGTTTAAATCACAAGCGTTTGATGAATCAGTTATAATTTTAATGCAAGCAAACATTATTCATCTTTCTAAATCCTCGCCTGGACAGAATACGAACTAGTAGGCCCATTTTAAAACATCACCCACTAACCATAAACGACGTGGGAGCCCTTTTACCCTCTTAATCAAGACCACAAAAACCTCCTAAATTCACTAGGAATCCCAATATTATCTTTGGAGATAAGTTGGATCTCTTTGAGCTTCCGTGATGTCAGTCAAGTAGTGAGTAGGGGCCCACCATAAAGTGCTGCAACTGTCTGAACTTCTTCCTACCTGGGTGAACGTGATAATCCTGAACGACAGGTTCGTCCGGGGTGGTCGACCCGACTTATTTCCAACTGAGCCCTAAGTGCTATTCAAACGTCAAACTGTGACTTGGAACGGTTATTCTCAAAAGTCATAATTCGATCTCCTTATCGACTCCTTTCACAGCTAACAGCGTTAGTCCGCCATTTTGACTGACTTTTGGGACATAATCCCCCAAGAGTTCTTCCGGGTTTACCAATCGAGTTCAATCTTGTAATTCATTATAGTTTTCCTACAATATTAACCTTATCAGCAATCTTGTTAACGATTTTCTAGCTGTTCCTCGACTTAATTCCTGAACCCAAATTGAATGTCGACACTCGGTACTCCTCCACCGCTACTACCGGGAATTCAATCAGCCCCATCAAAAGTTCAATACCGCACCCTACGGATTGATTAAAACTCTTCTACGAAAAAACTTCAGTATGAACTTCTACAATATTTTGAATTTGGAGTTTTGGCGACTTTCCCTTGAAACTCATTACGCGGAGAGTTTCTAAATAACATTGTTTTTATTTTTGCAATTGGAAGATATCAATTCGGTTCAATGAACCGAATGAGCCCATTCTGTCAGCTTTACGTTCATCCGTTTGCTCTTCCGAATGGCTAGAAAAAAGAACGCCAACAATCATGCGAATGAACATGTCTGATCATAGTAAAAGCAGCATAGTAAATTGAGATACCAACACCCGATTGAGATCGACTCTGCTGATATAAGGGGAAAGCACCAATAGTTAACACTGTGCCAGTAGTGGACACTAAGAAAAAAGTTGTAGAATAAGGATTTGGGTAGAGCAGGGGCACTTGAGCATTTTTGGATTCACTGAAGTAATAGCCTATCAAACGTGATGAACCAGAAGAAGACGTTAGGGCTAAATTGAAAAATAATGACTCGGCATTAAAACAACCAGTTAGTGAATCTAGTGATTTTAAGCAAGACTCTATGCAAAATGCTAAAGAATAGAAGGTATTTTTTAAGCAATATTCACCTTTAAAATGTGTACCCATTGGTTCGAATAATTACTTCAGTAACTAAATGGACGATTTTCCAGCCGCTTAACTCCGTTAATGTTGATAAACTGGGCTTTTTAAGCATGTCCACTTCTAGTGCAGCAAAAATGACGGATGCTGTAGTAGTGGACATTCCTGTTCACTACTGGGGCAACTTGTCTTTTGAAGGTAATTATTTTTTCAATTTTCCACTTATTAATTTATATTGGAAAAAGCTCACGATACGATTTTCTAATGAATATAACAAGGAGTGTCCTCTACTAGTACTTGAGTTTTTCTCGTGTTGTGCCATCAGAAAGTACGCCCTGACCTTAAGTCACACTGACCAATTGAACCCAGATAATACACGATTTTAAGCCGAATTTTACGTCGTCTTGCTGATATATATAGTAAGTGCCTACTACCGGCTCATCAAATCTACTTCAAAACTAGAAAGTTTTAGCGGCCCACTACTGATATATTCTATTATTCCACCAAATTTGACCATATTTCTTCAAACATTTATAAAATTGGTGATTCCTTGTATTAAACGCAATGAAGAATTTCTGAAGAACAAGCAAACACCCAGAAAAAGGTTTACAGCTAAAAATTATGGGGAAACACAAACAAAATCACAAGATTTGCTTAACGTGTCCACTACTAGTGCTTTCCCCTTAATGATTACATTATTGCAATCGAGTTTTTCCGAACAAGTATAATAAATTGACGGACAAGGCGTTTCATCTTTTTTCGTTGAATTCCGGTTGCTCTGTACGTGGATTTAAACGTCCTTGTCGATATACAACAAAGAAAGCAATTTTGTTTCAACTTGAAACTAGTTTCACTGTTTAAGAAGTCATATCCCTGCTACTTAGTCAATAGGTATCAATTACAAGGTGTGAATACGTACCATACAGCCCCGATCAGCCAGATTACCCTTGTGGCTAATTCATTTTCTTGTTGATCCTCGGAAGTGGGGTATGAGTGCAGAATATAGAATACAATTACGAAGTACCTACGTAAACGCCAAGTTCCGATAATATACCGCAGATTGCGCCTAGTGAGCACAGATCAGAAGTGTTATCTTATGCAGATATAGTGAATCTATGATTAATAATTTGCAGCGTTGTTTAACAGAAAAGTATAAGTGCCTACGTCTTTTTTTTTTTTTTTTTTTTTTTTTTTAAGCAGTAGGTTGCCTTGATGCCGTTCACCTTAGGGTTTCTCATCGTAAACAGAACTTCCTGAGCTTAGGAACGGCTGTGAAACATGGGATTGTAACGAGAGAACATTTTTGTGAAAAGGAGCAGCTCTGATGGGAATTCCGCGGCATAAAAATGAAACGGTGATATATATATAGGTAACTGCTTGCAGATGGAAAACATCGAAGTTTTGCCCCCATCCTCACTTTTTTCTTTATTTTTCCTCTTTTCTCGTACTTCGTTCTCGCGCTTTGAAGGCGAAAAAGAGACGAAAAAAGAGAACATCATTTGAATGAATCAAAATAAGGAAAACTTTTTTTTCTTCGGGTATTCTCACAATGGAGATTTACAGACGCTGAATATAAAGTAGGAGAGAGACTGAGTTGAATGTGCTGGGCCAAGGGGTGCGAAAAAGGGAGTGTGGCGCCCATAAAAAGTCCAGAGGCTGAGGAGCCAAAGGGCTGGAGAGGGTGAGAGGAACCTACGGGTGGGGTCGGGGGTTGAAATGGTTGGGGATGATGAGGGGTCGAAGGGGGATGAAGGGCTGCTGAGGGTGAGTTGGTGGAAAAAGGCGAATATCTACACCTCCCTCGGGTGATATTAGCTGATAAGGATTATAGGACCTGGGTGAGGAAGGGAAGATGTCGGACGTGGAATAATAGTGGTTTTCCTTCTTGTAAATGGGGGCGGGTACCTCGTTACTTTTCATTTTCATTAGGGCAACGACCTCATTCGCAAATTAGTCTTCTTTCTGTATTAGGGAGTGTGGGATCCTTTTTTGTAAACTTTCTCCTTCTGACGAGTCTCAAAGGGAGGTATCTAGGACAAAACGCGTTTGTTTTCAGGCAAAGGGTTTGTTATTTTAGGCCCTTGTTCTAGAGCCGGATGATATCCCCGCAGGTGAACCACATGTACAAGATGAACCGCATATGAACGAATTACACTTTCGGATTCACAGTGAAGAAGCCACGTCTTGTTGATGTAGACAGATTTGGTACAAAAAAATTCAACGAAAAACAAGTTGTATGAGGATCATGGCTTCTTAGTCTAGGTAACAAGAAACGTCTAATGAAACGTTTTGAACAGTCTCCAAAGATGTAGAATATAAGCGTGTTTCAACGATTCACAGGACAGAAATGATGAAAACATCAACCCTTTCTAGAGTCGGTCAAGTATTGCTGGTCTATCACGCTAATTTTATAGCGATTAAAATAATAATAGGCCGTTCTTCCCCGACAACTTTCAAAACTTGAGCACGGATGTGACCCTCAGAATATAAGAAAATAATGGTTGGTGGATTCAACTTTTGCGTCTACACAGAGCGGACCAACTAACTTAATCGCATTTTCGCCGGAAATTCCACAGAGATAGGATGAAAACTGTAGAAGTCAAACTAGTTAGAAGGATCTGCCGACAGCCGGACAGACATACAAATACAATGTTTAGTTGCAACATTTGCTACTAAACTGAGTTGGCATTACTCATCACTCATTCTTGTACAAGATACCTGACTTTTATTAGATATGACACTGAAGCAAAATCTCTAAGAACACTCAAAATCCACAAGTTGAAAAAACGCTGCAAATTCGTGTTTTTTTTGGCATTGTGTTTATTTACATACAGCCATTGTATTATTTACAAAATAATTCTCCACTTCTTAATATTACATAGTTTCTTGGATGCTCTCAATAACTTATATAATAAATCAATTTTACAATTTATGTGTTTATATAATTATGCTATTTCTGTTTATGAATGAATAAATTTCTTCCCATATTTCCAATTTCTTAGTCTGTAGTAGTGTAATGTAGTTAAATGGATTATTTATGAGGTACCTTATATTATTAAACATGTCTTCCCTATTTTGACGGTATATTCTGCAGTTCATTATAACATGTTCCGCATCACCATTTGGTTCCCCACATTCACACGCAGGATCCTCTTGTTTATGGATTTTATATAGATAGGCTGGGCATATTGCGTGGTTCGCCCTGAGTCTGCATAATATTCTTATAAATTTCTTGTCTTTATTAATCATCCTAAACCAAGGCACTGATTCGATTCTAGGGTTTATATTTTTAAAAAACTGTCCCTTAGAGCCTCGGGCAAACACTTCCTGCCATGCGCGTTGATTTTCCTTCTTAGAAATAGCGTATAGTTCCTCCTTTGTCAATCTATATTCTACCATATTGCCAGTGGTTGCCGCTTGTTTCGCCGCCATATCTGCCTTTTCATTGTACTGGAGTCCTATCCTGCAAATTCGTTCACTGGCGTTTATTATTCATTCGGCTTGCGTTCATAATTTGAATTTCTACAAGCTTTGGAGTGTGCGTATTTCACAGGTGATAGAGCGATTATTGAATTTCAGGAGATATGCATAGAGCACGTAAATCTGTTCTCAACCAAAATACGTATTTCGATTGTTCAGTTGATCATATTTGTGTGCCTCCTGAAATTCATTAATCGCCTTATCCTGTGAAACACGCACACTCCAAAGCTTAGTAGAAATTCAAATCATGGACGCAAGCCAATTGAATGATAAACCCCAGTGAAAGAATTTGCAGCGTTTTTTGTGGTTATCAGAATGCTTCAACCCTTGTATCGGCTACAAAGCCTTTCAGGAGTTGACCGTGAGGGTACTTCGACTCAAATTATCTAAAATGTCCATAAAAATAATCTGTAAATGTTGGTCTTGGTAAAAGATCTACCCTCATTTTCCGAGAGAAGATGCATTTATATTTAAGTGTCCAACAATCCGCCGATCAAAGGATGTTCGAATAACAAACAATCGAGCCTATCTGTTTCATGTTACAAAAAAAAAAAAAAAAAACGCTGAAAATTCTTTCACTGGGGTTTATTATTCATTTGGCTTGCATTCATGATTTGAATTTCTGCTAAGCTTTGGAGTGTGCGTGATTCACAGGTGGTAGAGCGATTATCAATCAACTGATCAATCAATTAGTAGAAATTCAAATCATGAATGCAAGCCAATTGAATGAAATTGAATAATAAACCCCAGTGAAAGAATTTGCAGCGTTTCATGCATATCAGAATGCTTCAACCCGTGCATCGGGTATAAACCCTTTTAGGAGTTCACTCCAGTATCCACGTTCACTACATCACTAGGTTGCTGCGATAAAAAAAAACGTGTTTGTTTTGATCGCAGTAAACTAGTGATGTAGTGAATGTGGATGCAAATGTTGGCACCTTAAATCGGGGTATACATCGGGAATGGTTTGAGCTACGGACCTGGGGAGGGGCTCATTCGATTCCTCGTGGAGTGTTCTTCAAAAAGAGTACACATTTAGGCCGCCTTGACTTTTTTGAGGTTTTTAGAGATTTTACAAAACTTTGACAACCCTTAAAGGGCAGTTTAAATTAAGTGGGAGAGCTGGCTCAAGAATTGGGGCGTCGCCGGACCAACATGGATTTTTCCTGGAAATTGCATATCTTTTGCTCCAGCCGTTTGGGAGATATCGTGCGTACGGCGTACGACGTACGGCGGACGGACGGAAAATTTTTTATTGCAGATTCGGATTCTGCACCCTTTGAAACGTAAACCATGAAATTTTCAGGGAGGGTTAGAATTTGTTTTTTTCAAGAGCGATTACAATGGTTTATTATTGAATAATAAACCAAAAGGGGGGAAACGATTGGCAAATTAGATGAGGCACATCTAGGTATAGATCTTTTGAAATGTGTTACATTTTTTTTAATAATCTCATTCTCAAATTTCATTTCATCCTTCGTTCCATCTCAAAAATCATTCCATAATTCGCAAGTTCAGCCTTTAGCACTACGAAAAGGTAGTTTTGCTCTGCGGATGTCAGGTAAGTAATAAACTTTTCTGCTTCCGTTGTCTTCTTTGCTGGAGTGATAGGAAAGAAGCTTGGGTTGAAGATGGAATTATGTTTTCATCTTCACGATGGTTCTTGCTGGGTAGATATGAATTTCAACTGTTGCAAAACACGGTTTTCTTAAACTCGACAATCATTTCAAAATTTTCATTTTTTGAATAGGTATTAACATACCTGCAAGTGTACTCCTTTTAAAAGTCGGATTGAGTTGTTTGCTCCATGATTTGAGGCCGAGAAAGCGGCCAAGACTGATCTCCTTTGCATATAGGAAATTTAAATTTGTATTTGAGCAAGAAAAGCTCACTTTTGTCTCACGTTCCCTTACAGTCTCGGTACACCCCCGGGGTTTTAGGGTAGGAGCCTCCACTGGTGACTCCCTAGGACAGGAACCTGAAGGCAGACATATCCGTAGATCTATTGGTTTTTCCAGCAACGGAGATATTTGTATAAATCTTTGCACTATCGCTTCTCTCTCATGCGTGGGCTTTATCTTGGACTACTGCAAAAATGTATTATTGAAATTCATAAACCAAAAACTCTGAATGTTTTGTTGTTAGAGTTTCTCTCTCTCTCTCTCTCTCTCTCTCTCTCTCTCTCTCTCTCTCTCTCTCTCTCTCTCTCTCTCTCTCTCTCTCTCTCTCTCTCTCTCTCTCTCTCTCTCTCTCTCTCTCTCTCTCTCTCTCTCTCTCTCTCTCTCTCTCTCTCTCTCTCTCTCTCTCTCTCTCTCTCTCTCTCCTCAAAACTCTTACATTTCTTCAAATGTATTAAAAAGAAGCTAGCTTACCAGCCCAACTGGGTTGAACTAAGCCCGGTTGTTTGGTAGTGGAGTAGATAGATACATGATATAATTATGATCCAGCTGGGAGTAAGGCGTTAAACGACTTTTATGGCTGTAGGAACATAACTAGAGAGATGAACTTCAAACTTCGTCCACCCACATCATGGATGTATGTTTATTGTTTATAATCCAAAATTCATAATGTTATTCCTAAAATGTTTGTAATTTCAGGTGTACCAACTTAAGGTTGAGTTCAAAGCCCCGTAAAAGGTGAGTAAAACTCCCCTCAAAACTTCCCTCTCATTGAATTTCCTTCCGCCGCATATAACATGATACCGCGGCCATCGCTTTTTTTCAGCCCTTTAAAATGTGAAAAGTTTATACTGTTCCGGCCCAACATCCTAAGCCCCCGACCCTTATTTCGAATTTTATTTGACCCCTTCCTTCACCCCTCGCTCTCCGCCATTCCACGACTTTCTCTGTAATAATGCACATTTCCATTTACACGCTCGACGAAACTGCTCCAAATGCCGGCGTATATGGCGTAATAACGGGCAATTTATATCTTTTAGTTTTGAGAAGGGTTGTTTCTTCGCAAATAACTTTTATGTTTCCTTCTGGTTACAGCTGGCATTCGGAGACGCAGTAGTTTGCAGAATCTTAACAAGTACAGCAGTGAGTTAAAAAATAGTGTTCTGGCTCAACTAGGTTTATAGCGGCTCCCCAAAGTATCTACAAAGATATTTGCCTTATCTGCACTAACTCGTATAAAACAATCTAGCAATGACACGGTCGTATTGAAATTCATGTTGGATGATCAAAAACCACAATTCCCTGAATACCCTCCCAATTGAAATCAGCAGATAGTACTGTTCCTGAAAGGCATTGGTTTTTTCCCCAATGCCATATTGTTTGCGGATTATGAAATGTGACGCGTTCCTCGATTAAAAGTGTATCATTCTCAATCAGCCCCCAATGACTTTTATGTTTCTTTACGCTAATTTATACTAACCTATTATCATACCAGACCAGAACCTGTGAAATCAATAATAGATTTTACGTCGGGACATTGACAGATGAACTATAAAACTGACAGGACATCACCTACAGCCATACTCGCAAATTCACTGGCAATTTCTTCAACAGTGGAGAAATCATTCTTATAAGGATTTGACATTCGTGCATGCTTAGCGGCAACTAATGTTACGATTCTAGTCAAATTTATGAGCCTGTTAAACCACCCTTTTATAACTACCCTTCAAATTGTGCCATGCTAGACAACCCAAGAAGCGAGGAAAAGATGATTTAAGGACTTTACGTTCGCACAAGCGCAGAGTGAAGTATTGAATCAGGAGCAATGGCACTCAGAGAGTCTACATTGTAAACAGAGTCTACAAGACACCACATACAGAGTAAACACCACAATCCCTGAAAGTGTCATTGAACGTTGAAAATTAATTTATTTACAAGGATTTGCGGAAACAAGACATCATCATAACAGTTCTCGTTACGAAAGTTGTTCGACACAGTCTGAAACCTAAGCTGAGAATGGAAAATTTTAAATTTGGGGTAAACAAACTTTTGGTCACCTGAATGTAACAGTAATACTTCCGCCACAGCAAATGAATAGAGTACCCAGTATAGTGTCCACCATTCTTTGTGGCTGACACCAACGACTTTTTATTGTATTTACCCTCAGTATTTGTGTTAAAGACAACCCTCAGAGTTATTGGAGATTTCGGTGTTAACGGTCTTCTAGTCTAAAGTGACGTGAAAAACTGTAAACTAACGCTTTGTAGAGTTTTCGTGAGGAGACATTCGCATTGAATGGACATACACTACAAAATGATAAGCCCCGCTATCGTTTTTGAAAACAATTATAATTTAGTTTTGTTTCTTCTAGGTATGCGAACTGAACAAGTTCTTTGTGGTGGCAAGTGCCTGTTATGGTGCCAACCTACCTCTCAATCCCTTAAGATCGTTGTTTCTATTCCAAATTCATTGAATACGTGTTTTATGGGATAGGAAGAGGTTGAACGGAGAGCGTGTCAGCGTGATATGTTGAGATACATGGAGAATTTTCTAAAGAGTAGTGAACGATTTTCTTGGGATGAAAACAAACGGAGAGGTTCACATACAGATGCCTTTACAATTGGTTGAGCTCTACAAAGACTTAGGTACTTATCCATGTCAAAATGCCAAATTAGTTATATAAAGATCGCTTTTCTTCTGATTATATGGGTATAGGATTTTCCCCGATCTAAGAAATGAGGGCAGCTAATTTGATATGGGTAGGTACTTACTTCGAGAAAGAAGAAAGAGAAATTTTTGTAACAAACAAGAGAAAGTTTGTAGGTTTGAGCGAAATTTGCTACTTTGAGAGAAATTTATTATTAGCCCGATCACCTGTTTTATCCATCATCTGGTACTGAGATACTCATTCGTTTTGTAATTCTACACAGCAAATTGTAGGCCAAGTAAATTTGAAACTGATTACTCCAGATTTACCGGCAGTACTATTACATAACTGGGAGGTTATACACTTGAAGAGCGAGCAGACGGGTGACGTTAAATGAGCCAGTCTCACGGAATGGTTCCTATCGTTCATTCAAGGTCATGAACAGTTGAGATCCTGTAGGTAACTCAATGGCCCGTTAGGGGCCACCAAAAACTCTCTATTTAAATTGGAGAGCAAACGGATGGTCGTAACCAGAGGTTTTATTCAATTCACGAAACTAACCTCTATCTGAATCAAACTAAAAAATTACAGTACACCGAAATTTTTTTGAGATTTCAATGTATTAAAGAACATTAAATTTTAATGTATTTCTACTCATAAATATTATTTTGTCAAGTAGTTTTGGGGTAAAGCTTCGGAGACGGACGGTTTTTTTTGTTTTTTTTTTTCAAATGTTAAATTTATACCAGTAAATTTCGAGCGAGGTTAACATTTTGGTCCTTGCTCTATTACAATGATTTATTATTGAAAATAACTTTCTTAGAGAACTTTCTGCTTTGGCAGGAATTGGAAGTTTTGTTTTACTACTACAGAGCAGAGAACAGTTGAGGTCGCTGCTTGCGTTGGAATAGATCCAAATTTGTTCGATGAGCACGGCAGATTTGTCCAATTACTTAGCTGCTAAAAGTGGTAACCTCATAGACACAAAACCACTCCAAGGTTTCTTGAAATGAATAGTGTTCGAATCACAAAAACAATTTTGAATGATGATATAAGACAGTTAAGACAGATAATATAAGACAGTTCAACTGGGGACTTGGGCGGTGAGCTAAGGCCCGTAGCTTACTATCTCGTATAACGTGACGGGAACGGTGAGGGTGACTTTGAACGTTGATGGTACAGTTTAGGGGTGAGAAGGGGTTAATGTGAACTACAGGGTGCAGAATTATGGGCGTCGGTCCTTGTAATAGAAATGAATGGAGTCTCATTTCGCTGCTACCACTAAATTAAACGGGGTTGGCCAGAAGGAAGAAGGTCGACGCGTTGAAAAATATTTCGCACGTAATATTTCAATTCCCTAGCTCTGAATAATGGGATTACGCTTCATCCTAAACGAAGAAAAACTACTAGCGGCACAAAGCTGTTTGAATTTATGGACATTTTTTAATCATGATATTTATAGGTTACTAGTTTAATTAGTGGGCCATTAATCAGCCTTTTAAAATGGTTCACGTGATAGTTCGATTCTAAGCTTTCTATGTTCCTATTGTTTGATGCTCTTGTTCTACGTTTCAACTTTTAAACTATTTGAGATAACCGTGGATCATTTCCAGTCCCACTTCAGGCACAACAGCAGCTTGCCGACCCAAATTTCTATGATTCATTGCCAGTTCATGGATTACTAGGCGCCCAAGTGTTTTTCTACCTATTTTCAACACGAAACTCTACATTGTCCAACTTGAACAACCTGTATTTTTGTAACTCCGTGTTAGGATGGATGGTTTCGGGTACTATTAATCCTGAACGCTGCCTAATGGCAATATTGAAGTCAGATGAACCTGCTGAATTTGCGTCAGACAACTTCGACTTAGATGATGAACCAACGCTCTCAAAATTTCAATCAAAGGAGGATTCCGATTCTGAGAAACATTTTACTGAGACTCATTATAGAGATCACAAGGGGCCAATTTATCGTTAGTCTTCCATTTAAGGCTGACCCCAAATTTTGCTGAAAAGTCATTTTTCGCTCTTGAACGAAAATTTGGGAACAACCCTCATTTCAAGGCGCAGTATACCTACTAATTTTATGAGAGAATATGAAAATCTATCACATACGTCATTAGTCCCATTTGATAAATTAAATGTCCACCCAAATTGCTATTTGCCACATCATTCAGTGTTCAAAAATAGTACGACCACCAGTATTCGAGTGGTCTTTAATGCTAATCATAAAACTACCAGCGGAAAATCGCTCAATGATTGACTGTATGCTGCTCAACCTCGTCAAGACAGCTTGTTCTCGATTGTTCTCCGCTTCCGAACGTACAAATATTGCATATAAGCTGATGTTGCTAAAATGTATTGACAGGTTCGGCTTAATAAGTCATTGTAGGATTATCAAAGAATTGTGTGGCGTGAAAACCCCGCTTAAACATTACTATTTAAATACGATCTCACATGGAGAGTTGGCCGCCCCATTTTTGGCCACTCGCTGTTTACTGCAACTTGCATTTGATGATAAGAAATCATTCCCACTCGCTTCTCATATAATTGAGCGGGATTTTTTTATTGATGATTGCATCACTGGTAGTGACTCTTTGGATGAAGCCATTCTCGTCCAACGACAAGTATCATCAATACTGTCACAGGCTGGAATGAACCTTAGAAAATGGTGTTCAAACAAAGCATACATTTTGAATTCAATACCTACAGACGATGATCCGAGTCATGTAAATAATCTTTCAGATGACAAGGAGTCTGTTGGTGCATTAGGATTGTGTTGGATCCCGTTTCTTGACAATTTATTTTTTCAGCTTAAAAGCTCATTTCCTTCCCCACCTTTTACCAAACGATCTATCGTTTCTGATTTGTCCAAGATTTTTGACCCTCTTGGTCTCATTACCCCTGTTCTAATAAAGCGTAAGATATTCGTTCAGGAGTTGTGGAAATGTAAGGCATATTGGGATGACATTCTCTCTACAGAGCTTCAAGAGAAGTGGTCACGTTTTTGGTTTTTCGGGTGCATCCCAATCAGCATTAGGCGACTGTGTTCACATTAAATTTTGGGATGATGAGGAAAATTCTCAAATCAGACTTTTAACCTCTAAATCACGAGTGGCTTCAATAAAAACAATCAGTTTGCCTAGACTTGAACTGTGTGCCGCTGTTCTTCTCTTTCGTCTTGTTTCTACAGTTACAACATCATTACGGTTTCCACCATCTAACGTTATGTATTGGACCGACTTTCAAATTGTACTATCTTGGATATCTAAGGAACCGTGTCAATACAAAACGTTCGTCAGTAATCGAGCTGCTGAGATCCAATCACGATCCACTTTTAATCTATGGTTTCATGTTGATAGTAAATCAAATCCAAGTGGTCTTGTATCTCGAGGTCTTACTCCTAGAGAAATCATCACCAACAAATTATGGTGGCATGGCCGGTCAGGGGCCATCAAAAAATTGTTTCAAACTTAATAATAGTTAAACCATTGATGACTTAAGAACCAAATAAATAAAAACCAATTAAATATTCACTTTTTTTCAACACAAAATTAAGTGATGAAGTGAATAATTTACTTCACCGATATTCATCTTGGAACAAATTAATTTAAGTCACTTCCTATATCATGCGGTACACTCATAACCTTTGTGTAAAAGCTCCTAAACTCGAAAGACCCTTCTGCGTTCCTTCTCTTACTTTCAGAGCGCGGGAAGCCGCGGACTTCGTTTTGAGAAAGGTTCAGGAACTGGAGTTCACAGCTGAGGTGAAATTGCTAGCTAGTGGACGACCACTTGGTACTAAAAACAAGCTTTCAATCAAGCAATCAATCATTTTCGGTAATTGGCGATCAAAATATCTAACAAGTATAATCATACATGATGAACCAGCCCTTAGGGTTTCAAGTGACGAACTGACGAGGGGTTACGTACTTTCCTCGCTTAATTACTATTGTAAAATCAAAAACCAAAACATTGGATCTCTTCTCCGAAACGTATATACCTCCCTATTTTAAATGTGATTCGCTAACTATCAAAACGATGGAGCTTCCCACATTTAGAATAATCGAGGAGTAACCGTCTTACATTTTCAACAAGGCGAACTTGGAGGGAGATCAAGGAAACCAATTGAATGTAACGAGGTAAAGGAAAGCAGAAATGCAAGGGTGTTTCGGAGAAGTGGAATAAAGGGAAGGATGTTGAATAGATATAATAATGATACCCTCTTTTAAAACAAGAGCTCTGTTTTTCCGCTTGGGCTCACCTTAATGAAACGCTATATTCCCCCTTCTGATGTTTAAACCTATAGAGTCGTCTTCCGATGTTGCCTTCCTTGTTCAGTACGAAACTCTTATCCCTTTTGTGACGCAATAAACGAAAGTCCTAACCGGTCACAATGGCCGGCAGGTAAGAGGATGGAAAGGCGAAGAAACAAAAACCGTTTTCTGATGAAAAGGGACGGGAACTGTTGCTCGTGGTTGCGGACTTCGTCTAAAAGCTATTCGGAATAATAAGATGGAAATCCGAAAGTACGGTCTTTTCCGAGGGACCTTTTAAGAGGTCTTTTGATGGTTTCTGGCAGAAGTTTCAGCGCTGAACTGTTCTGAGTGGTATTTGCCCATTCTGTACTGCCCCAGATCTGCAATTAAAGTACAACTATGTAAGTAACGATGACCATTGTTCCTCTCTTTGTTAGTATGAATACGGAATACAGAAATAATACCTACCTACACTCGAAAGACAGAAAAGTTATTGTTTTCTGAACTGAGTCTAGAAAGGAATAATGAAGCATTGTTAGTGTCTGGCGAAGTACATGATTATGAATATTTTGAAACGAGAAAACACTTCTGCTCATGGCTATCTCGAACCATTTACACGAATACCTGTGCATAAGTAAATGATTTTCAATCATTCCGTAAGGATCCTATGGTATAGGGTAATAGTGAATTGGAAGGAGCTAAAATCACAGTAGTTAATTGAGCCTTAAAGAAATTATGCAGAAAGTTAGGAGGAAAATAAACCATGGGTACCATGGAAGTACATTAGTGACCTTCCTACCTAAACCGTATCATCACATCACATCATGCCATATCCCGAACTTTTTTTTTGAGCACAGAGCACTAGCTTTATCCTAGACGTAACTGCCCAAAAGCGTTAGAAAACTCAAATAACTACAAAGAGGTTTATTATTTCTAAATGGATCCATGAATAACCGTAAATTAATGATCTATGTAATTTGGAGTAGTATGATGCATTATCTAAGCGCCCCCATATCTTGTACTTGCATTGCAAGTGTCATAAAAATAGCCCGTATTTACGTTTCAGCACGGTAGATCGATTGAAAACAAAATTAGCCTCAAGGGTCCTTCAGCTGATCACCTTGAAATACCTTGTAATTGACTTGAAGATCTCCCAAAGACAGTTGTACGAATTCGTCTAAAATATAACTCCATGAAACCAACCTTTGCCAGTCCCAATGTACGAAAGAAGACCTTACATCAAAATACCTACCAGGAATGGTAGAATACACTGCATATGGGCACGAAGTAGAAATCCACGAATAAAAAAAGTGAAATTTAACGAGATAAAATATAACACCTACTAATGCTTCACACGTCTGTTTCAAACGTGTGTTTCACACTTGAAAAACTCAATTTTAAAAGAAACTCTTGATAACCTAATCCCATTGCAACTACATCAGCTGAGTCGATCGGCGCATGATACAAGGCGATTTTTATTGTGTCCAACCACGATCACATTCACATTCATGTTTACATTACTTTTTCTGTCAAAGATTTAGCCCTGGGGGTGCACATTCGACTCGTCGATGGGGCGTCTATCAAAAATGAACATAAAAACATAGTAATATTTTGAAAGTATTGGACGTTATGAGTTTATAAAATACGTTTCAGCCCTCAGATTTCACCCTTTAGACTGACACAGGCGGATGACAATAACCCAGCCCCAACGAAACCCCAAATGTAATCTTCGGATTCTATTTCTTGAAACAAAAGGAAAGAATTTTGAGAGGGGTTAACTTTTTTTCTTGATCGATTACAAAGGTTAATTATTTCAAATTATAAGTAAACAAAGACGTGTCACAAAAAAGTGTGGGACATCTGTCACTAAGATTGCCGCGTACAACGAAGTGGTTCGTAGAGAAATGAAATTTCACCAATGTTCATGTCATTGGAACCGTACACCACTAGCTGTTGAGCTCCCGCATTGTCTAGCATTTTCTTCCTCTTTTTTTTTAAATTTGGCATTGCGTTGTTGTATACAGCCACAAGAATAGAATGTACTCCATTACTCTTGCCTAAATAATTATAATGCAATCTTCATTAAATTAAACAGTTCTTTATAAACTGAAATATCTCTTGACGATAGTATTCTAGGTTAATATCAGACTTTCTTAAAACTGAACTGAACAACAATGTTCTGGGTCCATCGTGATCCGGGAACTTCGTGATCCCATGTTCCAGTAATCCGTTTGGTGCCCCACATTTTCGACGTCGGACTATGATCAATGAATGATGAGGTTCAGGAATGTCTCACAGACTCCACATATCTCATAGGCGGGATATGACACGTAGTAGGGGTTTCCCGATGCCTTTAAAAAAAAAATAAAACCAAGGTAATTGCAGAGGCTAGGTTGGATCCTTTAATAAAATATTGCGTTGACGAACCTTGTCCTCCATTTTTCCTTGTGTTTTGACTGATATAAGGAATAAATCATCATCAGCCATGATGAGTGTATTCAGTGGGAGTCTACCTCTTCCTTAGCCCACTGATCCACCTGGTAAGGTCGTAGTTTTCACGTATCTCGCAACTGTGCGCTATTCGCCAACGCAAATCTCAGGAAAGAAGAAAAATGAAGATTACCGAACAGAGTTTATGTCTACTTTCCAAACAAAAGATTTATAATTATTTACGACACTTTAATAATGCGATGTTACAAATGGTTAGTAAACAATTCTTACAACATATGTGCCACCTAGCAAATCTACAACATTATAACTATTTCTGTTTCTTGTATTTATTGTGAAATGTGATGCTACATATAAAACTCGTATCTACGTATGAATATAAACAACTCATTCTAGGTCAGAACCACAAGAACATCGTTGTATTTCGTAAACGGCGCTGCCCTTCTCAACAGATTTGTTTGGTTCTCGTACTGTTGTTATGAAGGTTAAGAAGAGATAGTTTATTTGCGGCGGAAAACGTCATAGGTGGAGGAGGGGGGGGGGGGTGGGGGGGGGGGCACGGGTTTTTCGCAAGTGCGTTACACAATATGTATACATGCAAATTAGGTTTTATTTATTTGGAAGTCAGTTTTTAAAAAATCAACTCCAATTTTATTATACAACTTTTACAACAACAGTATATTCGGAAGAAAAATGACCGCACACTTGAAGGGACGACTCAAGACTGCCTCCTCGTTCTCGACCCGCGGCAAGGCTCGCAGAGCGCTTGACGGGGGTTTTTCCTTCGTCATTATTATTTTTTGTTAATTCTACAATTTACCATACATGTAACTTGCATACATGCTGTAATAAGCAATATCATATTCTGTGAGAACTCTAGCCACGAGTCTTCATTCATAAAACAATGTTTATAAGTACCTGCAAAATATTTGATTTGTGCACATGTATTTCACAAATTTTGTGATATTATTTTATAGTATATTTCTAGTATTTCAAATACTAGAGTATGAATAATGAATATCTATACATCAAAGGATATTCATTTGTCTCTAGCTATCTACCGTATTGAAATTGCAAAATTCCCTCAGTATGTATAGATGATAACATGGACATATACATCTCAATTGAAGAAAATACAAACATAGGTCACAATCATCGGGAATCAAAGTAACAATCAGATTAAACAAACATCGTCTTCAATTCGTTAACAACGGTCAGACCAACTTGAAAACGTTGCGGATCACCCAGTGGCGGCTCTCATACAACAGGAAAAATCCGCGTTTGCGAGGGAGATATCGTCGCTTTTATTACGGGCCATCGAGCCGTGAACTAGCTTTATCTCCCTTGCTGGCTTAGCCAAAGGCTTCCCGTTCAAAATTAGTTTATTCAATGCGAACTTTGAGAGGGGAAGAGCAGCTCGGTCCGATGGTTTTGTTCCGATATTTTTCCAACTATGAAAAAGCTTCTGCGTTCGGAGGTGGCTCCAAGAAAATATGAATATTATGGATGTGTAGATTCAAAGGGTATCATAAGTTTGCATCCTCACTACTAAATGTAGGAAGTCCAGAATATATATATATTTACTTTACTTTACTTTCTGTGGCGCTACAGTCCTCTAAAGAACCTGGGCCTCCTCATAAATATATATATATATATATATGGACCGTCCGGAGCAGTTGATGTTCTTTCATTTATTTTCATTTTTTTCCCTGATGTTTCTATAATTGAATACTTGCTGTATAGATGTATGTAAAAGACCTACAGGTTCATTACTAAACCGGAAAGAAATTATCCACTCTCCAAGTTACGATTCATCGCTTTAGTGCAAGTGTGCTTGGGGCGGCAACGAGCTAGACATAGCAGTTTCAAGGTTTTCAATCGTTCTCACGTTAACATAGTGTTTCCAGTAAGTTTTCAATCTTATGGACAGAGAAATATTTGTCAACGTTAAAGATGCGGTGTTATACTTGAAAGGTTTATGCAAACCATCCCAAAAAGGCGTTTCTCATACGTTATTCTACAAAATGCTGTTAGTACACAATACGCAGGGTCGTGATATGCAATGTGTACTGAACGCTTTCAGACTAATATCTAAAGCCCCTCAACAACTTTGAGGGAAGTAAAACAAGTTAGCAGACTTCACAAAGCTGATCCCCTCCGTGGCGTTGAGCCATTATTGAAAACAACCTTCCGCCCAAACGTTGGAAGTTTGGGATCGCCGAGCGAAATCTTGTTAGATCGTTCACAACTCGACGCGACTTCCCCTTAAGTGGACTCCGTTATCATTTTAAAGTTGGCTCGAGCCAAATTGACGATTAATTGCAAAAGCCCAGAGCTTTCCAGCGGCTTTGATTATAATCTTGTAAACCTGAAAAGGAAATTCGTTAAACACTGCCGACTTCCTCTTGGAAGTTTCTCCTTCAAAAATGAGCTCGGGAGGTTCTATAGAGTTCATTAAACCTTTAAAAGGTAGATACAGAGAGTAATGGAGCAGAACTTTAATACTGTTAGCCTTCCCCGCACTCATGAAAACCCATTCAAAGACTTAGTAGGAAAAAGTATCTTTCATTAAACTTGGATTTACTTTTGAAATTTGTAACTGGAGTTAGTATCAAATTCGTTTGTACCAAAATATTGTGAATCGAATGAATGAGATTAGGTTAAAAGTTAGTTGGGTTGGGAGTGGAACTTGTTGAAATATTGCTTGCAATTTGTTTGCTAATAAATGTATTAGAATGTTAATCAGTTTTGAGGCACTGAAGCGATTCTGAAGTGAACTCCTTTTTCATTAGAAATCTTGTTTATTTATTAATGAAGCCGCCGAATTTGAGCAAGATCGGACAGCTTGACCGTGAGGGTACTTCGACTGGAATTATCTAAAATGTCCATAAAAATAATCTGTAAATGTTGGTCTTGGTAAAAGATCTTCCCTCATTTTCCGAGAGAAGATACATTTATATTTAAGTGTCCAACAATCCGCCGATCAAAGGAAGTTCGAATAACAAACAATCGAGCCTGTCTGTTTCATGTTACAAAAAAAAAAAAAAAATGCTGCAAATTCTTTCACTGGGGTTTATTATTCATTTGGCTTGCATTCATGATTTGAATTTCTACTAAGCTTTGGAGTGTGCGTGATTCACAGGTGGTAGAGCGATTATCAATCAACTGATCAATCAATTAGTAGAAATTCAAATCATGAATGCAAGCCAAATGAATGAAATTGAATAATAAACCCCAGTGAAAGAATTTGCCGCGTTTCATGCATATATCAGAATGCTTCAACCCGTGCATCGGGTATAAACCCTTTTAGGAGTTCAATCCAGTATCCACATTCACTACATCACTAGGTTACTGCGATAAAAAAAAAACGTGTTTGTTTTGATCGCAGTAACCTAGTGATGTAGTGAATGTGGATGCAAATGTTGGCACCTTAAATCGGGGTATACATCGGGAATGGTTTGAGCTACGGACCTGGGGAAAGGCTCATTCGATTGGAGTGTTCTTCAAAAAGAGTACAGATTTAGGCGCAGGAATGCCTCGGGTGCTCCTTACTCTTGTTGGCAGTGCTCCAATACGGACTGCATGGTATTTCCAATAATCCCTCGCAGGAATTCCTTCAGCTCCGTCATATATCCATGTGGAAGAAACTGGGGTCCGTCCGGCTTGCTTGAGCTCCTTCCCGTCTACCGATGCATGCAGCTGTCGTGTCTGGAATCTGTCGACCTGAACCTTATCTCTCATATCAGATGGAAGCATCCTTTCACACCAGTCGACCTGCATACGAGCCAATTCAGCACCAGCTACGTATCTCGCAACATCCCACAGGGACGTCTCAAGTGCCTCCAGTCTGTGTTTGCGTAAAATGGGAATGTTATGGCGCAATGACCCAATCCCAAGGCCGCCTTCTAACACTGGGGCATGTATATATGAAGACGGTACATCACCAGGTAGACCCATCCATTTCCGGACATGTGCTCGCACCACCTGATCCAATCTCCTCAGGTTTCCAGCTGATACCCGGCCAAAAGTGAGGCCATATTGTATTTTGGGGAGCAGATATGTTTTTAGAATCCTTAGCCATTGTTGTGGTTTCAGTGGTGCTCTTGTAACTTTCTTTAATGCATCCACCAAGCATACCTTTGCTGACGGTGCAGTCCTTGTGCCCTCGAAGGAGATACCGAGGTACTGCCATGTGTCAACTACGCCTTTGGCATAGTTACCTTAGTCATAGTTACTCCCGCCGTTTACCCGCGCTTGATTGAATTTCTTCACTTTGACATTCAGAGCACTGGGCAGAAATCACATTGCGTCAACACCAGGTTACGGCCATCGCAATGCTTTGTTTTAATTAGACAGTCGGATTCCCCTGGTCCGTACCAGTTCTAAGTTGATCGTTAAATGACGGCCAAAGAAACTAACAGCCCGTCCACCGAGCACGAGGCCGGCGACTTGACAGCTGAAAGTCCGCAGCAAGAAAGGTCCACGGGTGGTCAAGGCACGGGGAATAATAAAACACAATTAGTTCCCGGAATCATTGTGAGATCACTAGGGGTGATTTACAATCATCAGTTCGCCCACCATTTGAAAGCTGGCTAGGTATGCGGTCTGGCTGCAGAGTCCGTCCGCTCCTCTGCCAAAACCAGAAAACTTTAAAACTATCCTCTGTCGAAAACGCTAAGCCGCAAAAGGTCGAATATTTGGGTTGAGAATTGTGAGGTTTATCATGATTTGAAGGAGTGAAATCTGTATATAATTGATTAGTAGCGTTGTAAGATAACGAAAGCAGTACAAAAAGTAGGTCGTTTTCAAAATGATCAAAACCAACCTTCGTATTTTATCAAACCTTGTAATAAAGAACGTTTCAGAGGAAAAAACGCTGCAAATTCTTTCACTGGGGTTTATTATTCAATTGGCTTGCGTTCATGATTTGAATTTCTACTAAGCTTTGGAGTGTGCGTGTTTCACAGGATAGGGCGATTATTGAATTTCAGGAGATATGCATGGAGCACGTAAATTTGTTGTCGACCAAAATACCTATTTGGATTGATCAGTTGATCATATTTGTGTGCCTCCTGAAATTCATTAATCGCCTTATCCTGTGAAACACGCACACTCCAAAGCTTAGTAGAAATTCAAATCATGGACGCAAGCCAATTGAATAATAAACCCCAGTGAAAGAATTTGCAGCGTTTTTTTTATTGAACCTCAATACCCCCCACAATAAAAACATCTATAATTTATCAAGTCCTTTAGCACTCGTATTGCGTTAAAACTTCCCCAAATCCAAATTTAAACGATGTAGCCAAAGGTAGACAGATGTAGAGGAGGCACACAAATATCATCAACTGATCAATCCAAATAGGTGTTTTGGATAAGAACCGATTTACGTGGTCTATGCATATCTCCTGAAATTCAATAACCGCTCTATCACCTGTAAAACACGCACACTCCGAAGCTTAGTAAGATTCAAATGAACGCAAGCCAATTGAATAATAAACCCCAGTGAAAGAATACTTATTTACCCCAGTAATAATATTGAGAAATAAACCCCAGTAATAATATTGAATAACATTTACCTATAATATATGATCAGCGTTTCATGCATATCAGAATGCTTCAACCCGTGTATCGGCTACTAACTACACTACAAGTATTCACATCGGCTATCACTCCAGTATCCACATTCACTACAACTCGACGCTATCTGCCGGACATCACTAGGTTACAAACAAACAATAATAAACCAAAAAACGCAAATGTTGGCACCATAAATCGGGCCATACATCGGGAATGGTTTGACCTACGGACCTGGGGAGGGGCTCATTCGATTCCTAATGTTATGTTCTTCAAATAGGAAAATATTTAGGCCGATTCGACTAGTTTTGAGGTTTTCAGCGATTTTACAAAACTTTTACAGCCCTTAAAGGGCACTTTAAAATGAGTGAGAGAGCTGGCTCAAGAATTGGGGCGTCGTCGGACCAATATGGATTTTTCCTGAAAATTTCAGATTTTTCGCTCCAGCCGTTTCGGAGATATCGTGCGTACGGCGTACGGTATACGGCGGACGGACGGAAAATTTTTTATTGCAGATTCGGATTCTACACCCTTTGAAACGTAAACCATAAAATTTTCAGGGGGGGTTAGAATTTTTTTTTTTTTTTTTCCAGAGCGATTACAATGGTTTATTATTGAATAATAAACCAAAATGAATGTAAATGTTAATTAAAACGTGATTAATGTTAATTGAAAAGTGAATGATTGCATAAGGTTTTGGTTGTTTGAAAATTCGAAATAGTATCACACACACCAAAAGTTTGTCCTACAATGGAGTGTTTGACAGATCTAAACTTCAGCTTCATGATACTACCGTCAACGAATTTCAAGTCGGGGGGGTTCTCGGGGGTTTGGGATATACGATTTTTCGACTTAGCATATTGTTATTATACTCCCTCATTGTGTTATTCACCTATTTCTTTTTAACCTGCGTAGCAGTGCCATTAAACTAGTATACCTATATACAGTTGATAGAATTATCGATTGTAAAAGAAAGACAGAATCGCAATAAGGAATATAAACTTATTGTTTTAAAAATAAAAAGTTGAGAAGAGAAATAACTTTGCAAGAAGGATTTTGACTTAAAAGAAGACTAGAATGGTAATAATTACTGCAAAGAACAATTGTATGGATATAGGTTCATTATTTCATAGAAACTACTCCATCCGTAGAAGACTAAGTAAAATATTAACTAATACCACATTCAATTAGATTTAAAATCATATAAGTAATTTGTGACGCCTTATCCTCGTGTTATCCTTGCTTCGTTTCTTTAGATTGACTTGACTAGGGCTTTGATGTGGAGCCGGAACGTCGTAAAAATGGAAAACTAAAAATATAGTTACGGATTTCCTAACTCGTTAAAAATTTCGTTTAACTGTAGAATGTTAAATGACTCATTCTAAGGCGCAGCACGTCTCTTTACTTATTAACCAACTTCAAATTTATCATATTGATGCTTCACAACCCTAGCGTATTTACACCTTGTTAGTACTGGACTCGGTCGCTCCTAACTTGTAAGTACCAACCCGCCATTTAGCGGAGAATTGACGAAGGAGTAGGTACTTGATAATCGGGGCCCGGCTCGCTTAGCACAACCCGAATGGAAGCGCTAACTGAATAACCAAACACGTTGAAACGTCTTTGAAAAAACGTGATTAACACAAAACTTTGGAGAAAGAAAAAATAAGCTTCCAACTTGAAATGTATTCATTAGTCGATTCGGCTATAAAGGCTTAAGTCTACTTGACTGATCAAAATAATAATATTATACAATTTGCGGATCATTCAATAGAACTTAAGCGGTATTGAGAATTTGCTACTAAAATTTCAAAAAGCTGATCCATCGACCAACATCATATGAGTTCTGACGAAGGGATAACCAAATTCATAGGTCTGAAAGTTGTTTAGTCACCCATGAAGGTTTGTTCGTAGAAGCAGGCCGCCTCCACGCTGCCGCCATATCAGTGTCTCCTCTCGGCTTCTCATCGCACGCTTCGTCCTTCTAAAATGATCCAAATTGATTGGTTTGGGTCTTCCGAATCCCTCCAATATAATTTCTCTGCCTGTTCTCACGGGTCCTCAACATCCCGAAGACGACACCTACATCTAATCTGAAAACCTGCGCTAAATGACTTCCGTGTCCACGTAAGTCATGCTTAACGCCCTTACTGATGGAACACCATTCCTCTCTCCCATTTCAGGTTTCGTGTGGTTAAACACCATCGTCACGTTACGTCTGCTGGGTTTTTCGCTATCAAAATATCAGCGAAATCCTTCAGTCATCAGCGGACTCGCGTGTGAGTGTATTCAAAGTTTTCTGTTTCTAATTTCGAACAATTAATTCACAAAGTGGTTATTAGAAATTTTTATTTTAGTAAAAATCTAGAAATATAAAACAGAACTGAGTAGGGCATTTCTAAGAAAGGAGCTTTTTTTAAATTGTAATTTATCATTTATGGCAATAACCTCATATCGTACACGGCATACCAATAGAAGCTTAGTGGCATCAAGTATTTGGCATTTTCAATCTATACAACCCCACCTCCGTGCTATCCAAAACAGACACACAGGAGGAAAACGTATGATCAGCTTGTGGAAACTAATGTATTTCAGTAATAACTGCCTGTTTGATCGTAAATTTGGATTGGAAGTTAAGTGTGAGCGCAACATCAGATTCGTTGATCCCTCATACTATCCTCTCCAGAACATTAGATTTGAGCCAATTGCTTCCCTATTACCGCTACGGTGAAAGTAGAAACGTCACCACCCAGCCTCCCCCAACGGCCTCAATCGCTTTTTCAACTCCCTCGTAATTACAGGGAGCGCCCCCGGACGCCCCAGAGGGGTGTGAGGAGGATTCATAAGTGTTCATTATCTTGTCTCGGGCCCCTCGGCCACCTCCGAAAACAATAATGCGCCCCGTAAAACTTTTCCGGTGGGACCCCCCTCCCCTCCTTCTCAACCCGACCACTTTTTCTTTTCAGCGATTATTTATAACTTCCGCGTTACCCTCGTCCCATCGAAAAGTTTATAAAAGTTCTCCCTCCTTTTCCATTTTATTGTTTTCCAAAAGTATGTTTAATTTGTTCTCGGAGTTAAGGAGGAAATTCAGAATAGCTTTAAAGGATATGGTAATCATTGTTCAAAATGAGTTGTTGACTCTGTCTTAATGTAGAAATCGTTGGGTCTACTGTTATTAATCTCGATCATTTTTGCCGGGCTCTCCTCTTAAGTACCGACCAAACTAACACACATGTTTTTCCATCGTCTTTTGACATCCCCCAGGATTTTTGACCAATTCACTCCTGCTCATGAATTTCCTCTTCAGTGTATTATTCTTCCTTTCCCTCATTCCTTCGGTTCTCTTAGTTTACAATCCAATACATCTGCAGCGAAAAGTACAACTCCTTTCCAGAATTCTTGTTTCTGAATAATTTTGTCCACAAGATTCTCAGTTGCAATTTCTCCTACTTTTTGTATCGGTTTCTCTCTGCAAACTATCCCCCCTGGGCTTACAAAGTAAGTGTGATCAGCATCGTCATTCTTATACATACAATAATCGCAATGGAATCGACTTTTTGCCTATTGTACACATGAATGCTTGGGAGAAACCGTGCGCGGTGAGGAACCCACCTCGACATGCTTTGATTGTAGAATATTGGTAGCATTGGTATCATCCTACCGAGTCACATAATTTCGAATGATGCCATTGAATAATACATGTTTTTATCTTCTTGAAAAAGGAGGGGATGTATAAATCAGGCGAGTTGAGGTTTTCATATTGGTTTATCCTTCCCTCGTTCCCAAGACTCCTTGGTTTGCGCTGGTTTCAACGTGAGCCGACAAGCGTCCGTATCAGGCGCATGACTGTTTCTCTGCGGATAGGTCTGTCTTCTCCTCAGCCATCATATTGGTTCTCCTAGTGCCGATACTGGACGGATGTACTCAATCTCAAACCGATGTTCATACAATGAGAGCAGTGACATCAACGAACTCCAGAGAGCGGGAAGAACTGTGTCAGAGGAGCGGCAGGATCGATCAAAAAAGTTAGTCTCGAGTTTTCGAAGCGATCAATTCAAACACTATGCTCTCCGGTTGCGCTCAGGCGTTCAATTTGAAAAAAAAAAACCGCGTATACAGTCTGTTCTTCCAGACTAACAATCGTACCTGTACCCAACAGACTGAGAATAATAGATTCGTAACAAATAGATTAGTAACAATAGCAAAAACTGAGAAGTGCCCTTCCAAGCTATCGTACTTATCGCTACGTAATACTTTCTAATAAAATCATTGTGGCTAACTGAAATTATGGATTTTATTGAAATTATAGTTCGGATTACTCCAAACTCTTCTAATAGAAAAGGTAGACAAACTTAATGTTTTCGAATTGCGGGTAAGGTAGAAAACTAGATTTGAGAAAAGAGTATAAAACTAGATTTGTGAAAACAGTATAAAGCTAGATTTGTGAAAACAGTATAAGGGGGCAAGTAAACAATTCCTCTCTCGCTTTTAATTTGAGGGAATTTTTGCAGTCCCTTCCCCCCTCCCCCTTCAGTCACCGTTCATGACACTCCAAATTTACCATCTGAGTTTACCCAATGATGACGGAAGAATTATTTTCATTCCAGGAGATGACAACTAAAATGTCCACCAAAACAAAGTTCCCACCCACATTTTTAAGTTTTATGTTTCAGACCACTTCATACGAGTACCTGTTAGTCAGGAACAAGAACAATTAGTTGAAAAATCGATTCACATAATGTATATTTTAGGTGCAGCATGAACTAAGATCAATTCATAGAGTCAAATTATGAAGATCATTCCCCCCTTTAAATGTTATCCAAGAGAGACTGAGAACTTGATTATTATTCAGTTTTCCTTTGAGCAATAATTACTCAAATGAAAAGTACCTATGAACTGAAATTCAGTATGCATCTTAGCAATCACCACCGTCTTGTATCGTGATTTCTTCGTGAGCAATTGTATCCGATGAGACTGGTAATGGAAAATGTCTATTTTGAAATTGCTAATTAACCGCTTTACGAGTTAATCAGCAATTTCAAAATATAAATTTTCCAGGATTAGATTCATCGGATAGAATTGCTCACGACGAAACCACGATACAAGGCGGTAGTGATTGCTAAGATGCATACTCAATTTCATTTCATACTTCAAATAAGTATGTGCAATGTTGACTGCGCTTCTCCCACTCTCAAGACAACCATCAAAACATAACTCATTCAAAGTGAACTCCAAACTTCAACAGTCCTGCTTCCCACTGTTGTAGGAACTACATAATAAGTGCCTTAAATCTGATCGGCCTAGATGTTACTAGTTGTTGATACATTATATTTATCCGACGATGGGAAAATAAACTTTTTATTCATAATAATAAATAAATTATTATTACTATTGGAGGGAATTTGACGGTTTTGTCAATATATTGACATTTAAAAACAGGAAAAATCACTTCAATAATAATAATAATTATGATAGTTTCATTCTATCAAAATGCACTCGATTGTATGATATGACATTTCTCCATTCCAAAGATTGTGGTGCTCCACGAAGGCCACTGATATAAATGAATATAAAATTGAAAGGCAACACCAAAGAGAGATAAATCTAGTTGTACGGCTCACAAGAATTAATCGAAGCCTCTTCGAAGATCCTAGAGATAGATAGGGGTCAACCCCCATCCGTTTTCATTATGGGCTCTTGTTTGTTGTCCTCGTTATGAAGATATTTTTTTGAGACGATTTAAAAAATGACGGACCATCACAGAGTGGGGGCTGTGGGAAGGCGGCAGCGACCGGCGGTTAAATTGATCAGAATTGATGAGACCACAGCGCTTTTTGAACAGTTGGATCTGAGCTCTCCTCGTCTCAAATTAAATTAGAGACCCAAAAAACCTTGTGATTCGATTAACTTCATAATTTACTACGAAAACATATTTATCGCTTTCTGTACATTTTCCTACTGTTCACCAAATACGCAGCGTACAAATTATGAATTTTTCTTTCACATTACCGGAAATATGAGTTGTGCTCGCGCATTTGGAATCGCTACAAATTATTTATTATTTCTCTATTGGATAACCCTTTTACGTAAATCACTGATATAATATATGTCCATTGGAAGCAGTGTGCAGTACATTATCTAAACTCGGCCCTTACATAGCTGTTTATTGAATTATAGATGTCTTAAAATAAGCTCATTCTAAACTCCACCTCTTTGGACGGATTAGGAAACAAATTAGCCTCAAAGGTCGAAAACTCAAGCTGATATCCAAATACCTACAGTTTACCAATAGCGGATGTTTGGTAAATATAGGAACCACGATACTTCAGGGATCGATTCAGCTACCAATTCGCAACAACTTTTACCTCACAGCAATTTTTTTAGTCCGCTATTTTATTGCCACTTTTATGTCATCGTTTTTTTTCCTTATTTTCAACCTTACTTTACTGAAATGGTCTAACTCCCTTAATTTACCCATTAAATTGAATTTTAAATTATACCGTTGAAAAGAGAGTTACACATTCTTCAATTTTCATTCCATAAAATTTTCTCCTAGGTCACGTTCTACATGTTTTTTTTTTTTTTTCAAGCATAAACTTGAATTGTTGTCAACCTTCTGCTTTTTTTAAAATCAATTTTCAATGTTGATTTACCACCACACCATTTACTGGAAAATGGATGAGCTCTACGGTAAAAACATCTACATTTTATCAGCTTTTTATCGGTATATTGATTTTTTATTTTATAGCAATTTTTGACAGAGAAATTTGTGTTCGAACGTGGAAAACAGAGAATTTTTTCTACGAAATCACCGTTTTTTCTTGAGATAATGCCTCTGGTGTTCGATGAAGTTGAAGGAACAACTACATAATTTTTCTCGCTGAATCGAATGAACGCATTTATAGAAACTCTCCGAACGATTAAAATCAAAGAAAGAAGGGGCGGAGGGGGACTGCATTCGTAGTGCTTCCTGAGCTCGTGTCGTAACAAAAATGGAAAAAGTGAAAAGCTAATGGCGACCCAAGCATTCCGTACAATCATGAGTGCAGGGAATACATTATTCCAGCACCAATATTGTTGAGTTCAGTTAGAAGGAAAAATTATGTCGTTCTACGATTTGCTCAGCCTCTACAATCTGGATTCTCACCATCTGTCCCTCAAATTCGACAGTTGGCCCAGGTAGGTCCTAACCTCTAAGTCAGCATGAACGTGAAACTGTAATTATTTTAGCTCCCCCCGACAAGGTACCTCCGACTTTGAACAACAGAGCAACAAAAGAGGAAATCTCAAGTGCCTCCTTCAAACTCTCATCGAAGTCTTGTTTGTCTTGAATTAGAGAGGATGACTCCGCAAAGAAGAGGGAACGAATTTTTTCTAGCGTTTCTCCCACCCCTCGTCAGAAAGACGAAGGAAGAATGAGAATGTAAGTATATGATATGGAGAAGTCATTTTCATTGGGTTGAAAGCACTGGGGTCGGAATAAACGAAATATGATACATCTCAACTCCCTCGAGTGGCAGTGAAAACCGCTTTTATTGTTTTCGAGACAACCGTCAGACTGATGGGGTGGTTTTAGTTATTAAGTCTCGTGTCTCTCCATTTCTCGGTTTCCTTCCTCTCATCATCCATCCCAATGATTTTTTCTGGGATGAATGATTCCTTTGCTTGAATCTCAGAGTTTCCGTGACAAATGTAGAGTGCCTATTAAGGAAACAATAATGTTTGTTCTCTCTCGTATTTCACCAATTTCCTTATTTTTGACTTTACTTCTAGTCCCATCATTACCTAAACTCTCTTGTTCGGAACGAACATACCAGAAAAATAATTAAATTGCCGTTATCCTGCCCACTCTAAAGCATGGAAGATAATGTAGACTAGTGATTCAAGAGCTAACTCAGAAATTTGTGGACAATGCAATTCACCAAACAATCCTAATGTGATTCCCTTCAAAGTCCATAGACAGAATAATAAACTCCACTTTCACCAAATATTCAAACGGGGTTAAACTTGAAGGCGTTGGAAATTGAAGAATATTGAAGGTCACTAAGATTCAGTTCCTCGAAGTGCCTCAGGTTTAAACACCCGAAATCATGAAAATAACTTAAACTATTACTAAACTTCATTATTTAGACACTGGTGAATATGTAAAACAATATTTTTCATGCCCAATACTCGTTATTCTATACAATTTCAATAAAAAGGTCTAGAAATCGTACGTTTTCCAGGATAACAATTTGAATTAGTGGGAACGGATGAAAACAGGAAAAGGATGTCCATATGCCATTCTACACTTTGGTTCATTAAGACACACATTTCTCAGATATCTTGTGGGGGCATGAGTGATGAGCGACGCCACCTCACTCTAGATGTAAACGTTGGAGCTAAACATCATAATCTCACCAGGAGCAGTTAGTGGTACCAAAGAGATAACTTTGCGGCATGACTTCCTGGTTCATATGGTGTCCTACGTACCTAGCGGTCCACGGGGACAGGGCTAAAACGAAAAGGCACATCTTGACAGTACAAAGACATGGACATTTTGAGAGTACAATAATTTGATTTAGATGATTTCCAATGATTTTATTATTTCAAGTTAAAAAAATTACATTGCGCATATGATGTCCATCTTGTTCACAGGATGAAGTAAGTCGATCCAAGAAAATATCTTGAATGCGCTGCAGCAATGGTTCATCAATTGATTCCGTTATTTTTCTGCAGAGAACCCTCAAGGTCTGCACGAACGACAATTTGCACAGCCCCAAGGTAACCGTTTGTTGTGTAGTTTCAAAATCATTTATCATTGGTCCTTTCTTGTTTGAAGTACAAGGAAACACCGTGACAGTCACTAGTGCCCGTTACATCGAAATGACCAACAACCTCTTGGGACCCGAGCTGAGCGGAAGATCAACTGTCAATCATTTAGATCTTTGGTTTCAACAAGATGAACCTCTTACGTGAATTGTTTCCTAGCCGTCTTGAAATCGCAGATATTTCTCAAAAATTGTAAATAAAATTATTGAACTCCTAAAATATGCATATTTATGCCGTTTCGTTTGGCCCTATTCCCTTGACCCGCCCTATACATACCGATGCAATCCCATGAATAGATAGCCTGACCTATAATAGATACTACGAGATCAGACATTCGTTGACTGAATAGATGACAGTTATAGTAGGCACGACGGATTTCGAAGGGAAATAAGTGTCAAATCGAATTTCAACAATCAAAACAACTACAAAAAATACCGGCTTTTACGACATTATTTGCACATATCAGCTTGTACGACAAATGTTTCAAGAAGCTCCGTAGAGCGGACTTCATAGGGGCACTTCCTGAGTGTTTCTTTTATAATTTAGCAAATCAGAGCCCGGTCGACCCGTTTTTCCGACTAAACCCGTCTATCAGGTTTACAAGCAAGAGCGTGAAAATGAAGACGATGTTTGAAATCCTTCATTCCTCTCTTACTTAGTTTCATTTCAGTCTTTGCCGCGATCTGATTGGATGGTTAAACGATGCTGCGGAAAAACCGTGTAATACAAACTCGTGCTATCAGCTCAGTGAAACTGCGATCCCCCCGACGTATTTCTCTATTTTACTTTTTTACTCTGTGCATTGTTTTTCTTTCTGAAATGATGTTTGCTTTCGGAAGGGATTGATACTTTTCCTGTTCTGCTCATAGCGTTTCCTGTGAATCTGACCATCATTGTTAGTGATTTACTTAATTATGAATAAAAACATTCTATTACAATGGTATGAAGAAAGTTGTGTATTTAAGAATTAACTGTATTAATTTGTGATTAAGAAAAAATTAACATCTCCGATTGTTCTAAAACCAAAGATACTTTGTGTTCTATCATCAACCCAAACACTACTATCGGCTGTTTTGCAACACTGCGTTGGCTCTGTCGCCTTTCCAAGTTAATTCCTAATGAGTAATTCCAACGGAGATTGTCCCCGGTAACAAATTTTCTGGAGAAAGTGGGTTCAGATCCAAGAAGCAGCAGGATATTGCTGTACGTACCCAAGTGCAAAATCAAGAATCAGAAAGGAGTGAGGAAAGTTAAGGGCATGTAGGTGTTCCATTCGTACCAACTCTTACCAAAACTTGGACATCATACCAGCAGTCCCCGCTCGAGATAAGCACCCTAAGTTCACCGCAGCAGCAGAAAACATTCAAAGTTTCTACAACTACCTGATATAATTTTCATGCAATGCAGCCCTTCACAAAGATTTCACGGTGATAGGTATCTTGTACATGAGACTTAACAACTCAGTACGTGAAATGCCCCATATCTATTTTTTAATCGCAACTTTTCATTGCTATTCCCTGTGATTGGCAGAAAAAGAGGTCCTTTCTAAAATGTGTTCCAAGTTGAAAATGTCCTGTCTCGTAACATCGTTTATTTCGCCACAGTTTCAACGAAAGTGGTTACGAACTTTGCGAATATCTGCAGATGACAACTAATGGAGAGAGTTCATTATCCTTTCTCGTCTCTCTTCCATTCTGAACAAAACATTTTCCACGGTACACGTCTAGAATTGTGATACTATCACATATTTCCCACAAGTACATCTCGGATACCGTTCATCCTCTCCCATTGAGTTCTGTCATTTCCCATTTCAACTTTTCCTCCTTTTTCCGGTATTAAATGTTTCTGGCAGGTCCTTGATTGAGGTCCTCGCCTGCTGCCCGCCAATCACAGTCTTTCTCCCGTTAGGTCGAGACGCCAACCAATCTAAGTTGAAATCCTCTTAGCGAATTTTGCTTTCCTCTCCCGCAACTTTGCTCCTGCCTATCGCTCCCTCCCTTGGACACCTTTCAACATTTAATTGCCTCTTCCAAGTTCCTTTTGCTGCCCTAACTTACTGATTTTTCCAAGCTTCGTCCACAAGTGAACGTAATAGAATCTACTTATGTAGTAGAAAAGTTTCCCTTCGATTTGAATGAAAATTTGTCAACTTTATGCAAATAAAATATACAGGTTGATAGGCAATAACTGTTGATGATGAATCGATTTATTCTGTTGATGATGAATCGATTTATTCTCACTAATTGAAGCATGAAATATTCATGAAGGGCAAAAGTGCCATTTTGTGGAGCTGAAGATTTTCTCGTTCGTAGGTCCTACCGGTCACCATACACTTGTACAAGAGTTTTAGGACTGTAGTGTTGCTTCAAACGGAAGAAAATTGGTCTCCAGAGTTTCAGAGTTGTTGCACCAGAAGTAGTAATTTTTCTTTCTTTGGTGGATCCCTCACGATCCCTACTCATTTAGTGAGAAGAAGAGTCTTGGACCACTTTGTTAGGGCGAATGATAGGAAGACGTAGCTTCAATGAAATCGGAACTTACGTTCCTGATATTACAAAAAATCTCGAAAACCGGAAGAAGAAAGCAATATTTTAGTCTGATAACTAAGGGAATTGAAATAGAAGCCAGAAAATCTTTCCAAAAGCAAAGGGTTTTTGCATGACGCTAGGCAGAAATTTCTTATGACTAAATGAGCTAGGACCTGACAACAATTATGATTTTTTTAAATAAATCTACTATGCTACTTTTAAATGAAATACTCAGCTAAATATTTCATATCGATCGGCTTCCGACCTGAGAACAATGCGCTTTGAATTTATATCCACTTAGAGTTGGTCGTAAACGTAACTAATAAGTTTGGGCAAAGCACGTACGCCGTAGCGTCCTCCTTTTTTCCATTCACATAATATGTTATCGTCGATATTACCGTGGACTGCCAACAAGTTAATGATGTGCAAGAACTAACAGCTGATAGAATTTTTCAACCTTTCCCTTTCTTTTAAGTGAATCTTTATTTACAAATAACCTTCAGCTTAGGGTATCGCTCGGTTAAATCAAATACAATTTGCGCTGTTCGATCTTCATTTCTAAGTACTAGTGATTAAGACAATGGTTATCATCTCCAATAAATGTGATTTTTTTCATTGATTCATTACCAGAGAATAATAGTGTTATTTTAAAGGTTAATTATGTCCACATGTATAGAAGTTGAATTTATATTTTGTAAATACCAATATTTATTAGCTGATCAAGATGACTCATCGTCAGAGATCTGATGGTATCGGTCGGGGAAGGAATTTAAAAAGCAATCACAAAAGTTACTATCGTCCTTTGCTGGTTAAAAAGCGTATTCAAGGGAAGAGATATGACTTCCCCTCTTCTGAAATTGAAATCATTGAATTAAAAGTTCCTTTCACATCGGTATAATAGCGGCAGAAATAAGACTCCCCGCAAATATTCGCAACGTTTTCGTTTTTATCGCTTTCCGCGGAATGAAAATGGGTTGGAGAATCAAAGAAGTGGTGAGGGGAAGCCTTGGGAACACAATATTGGACGGGAGCAAGTGGCAATCAGCGAGCTATTCAATCAATATTCTCCTCAGAGTCATTCAGAGTCCTTTCCGGAGACGAAAGGCCAACGAAAAGACGCTTGACATAGTGGAAGATATTCAGTTGAAGTTGAAAGAGCTAAATTAATTTGTTTTTATTGAAAGTAATAGACATTCGGTTTTATCTCGTAGTATTTTTCTCTTTTCAATTCAAGTGGTTGAGTATGCCATTCATCCACATACGTGTGTTTAACTCATATGTACGTAGCAAGTTCATCAATATGCTGCTCAAGATTAATAGTTTACTCTTCTTTAATCTAAAACCCTTTGTGCGTGACAAATTAACCTTAATGTACAATAATTTAACTGTTCTTTGAAACTGGATATAACGGGATGGGATTCGTTTTTGTTGTGACACACCCCATATCATATTGTTGTTGGTCTGATACTAATCACTGGCGGTGCTTGTTCGGCGCCAATTGTGGCGATGGAACTTCAAGCTGCTTGCAGTGAGCGTTTGAACAAGTTGGTTTCTGAAAGTCTTACAATTTTGCATCTAGCCGAATGATGACGCAAGCCTCATTTCGCACCAAAGTGGAGTCCCTAAGAAAGAATACTGCCAGGAACTGTGCAACCCTGAACAATGCCCATCAACTTGAGATCCGGTTCCCTGACAAACTGCCAGCTACTGGATTACACTGGTATCGCCCCTCTCCAAAATAAAACCTCTGCAGTTGAACAAGAGACCCAGGCGATTGGCAGGCTTATAATGATGGGTGAGCTATTTTAGCAAGAAGGAATGGTGGGGCCTGGGTGGACACATCCGTAAAATCAATTGCAGCACCTTTTGGTAGCATTGGCGGGAAAATCGGGCTTGCCCTGGAGTTGCTAATGTCTATTGAATACAGAGAAGCATGGATCTGCGATTGTCATTGCCATTGCGATTGCCTCTGAGCCCAGGGTGGCCACAACCCTCCGAAAGGTAAAGTGGGAAGAGTGGGGCTTAAGTACTGGTACAGAACAGGAGTTAGTACCGGAAAAGAGTCCCACTCGGGGCCTGTTACCTTTTGAGGTCTTAAGTGAACCTTATATTCACAAAGAAGGTAGAGTGTTGATACCTAAGTACTGTTGGTAGGTCAGAAGCTGCCATTTGAGCTCCATGGCAGCCCATTACGCTGACATATCTACCATCAGGAAAAAGTGTAACACTCGGGGCCTACCACCTCTCGGTCCAAAGTGAGCTTCGGGTCACAAAGGAGGAAGAGTGGTTCTACTCGAGTAATAACGGTGGAGGTCAGAAGCTGCCATCCCCTTTTTTTTGAGGGTCCAGCACTTACGCTGACTGAAGCCGTTAGGAAAGAGTGCCTCATTCGGGGCCTGCCACCTTTTCAGGTCTGTAGTGACTTTTTAGTCACAAAGAAGATACTAGGACCAAGGTCCAAGAACACTTGGTACTAAGGTGCTAGGATAAGGGAACTTCATGGTCGTTTGAAGAATGGGGTAACTCCACCCCCAGGAAACAATCAGGCATGAGAAGCTGTAGACTTTTGTCGGGCCTGCGACCATTCAAGGCTTAGGGTGTGTCGGGCGGGGGACGGTTCACATTGTGTGGGCTGTCTGCAGACCGGCACTACTCAAAATGGTACCACGGACGGGGGGAGCCCCAGGCAACAGATGCAATGCTTCGGCACAGCGTCACTTGCCTGCCCCCTGTAAGCGGTTGGCTTCGTGGTGGTAGTGAACTCGCTGGGAAGTAGATAGCCGTCCCCCATCCCCCACCTGTTGTGAGTTGTGGGGCCTCTCGGGCATAAGGCGAAAGCTAGTTAACCCGGGGGCCTCTCACAAGCAACTCAAAGAATTCTCCATGCCTCTGAGCCCACAGTCACACAATCTCACGAGATGTTTTAGAGGGACGAAGGATGCCTGATGAGAGATAGAGCAGTGGTCGTTCTGCAGTGAATCCCTTCGCACATAGAGGCATTTGGGGAAATGGGAGGGCTGACGAGCTAGCCAAAGGGGGCTGTTGTCAGGACAACAATAAATGACGATTATGATGAGGAAGTTGACTGAAGGTAGGCAGTTGTCCTCACTCCTCAGCCCTCGGCTAATCGTGAACCCTCTGATACACCCCTACCACCATGAGTCAGTCGCAGCATTCACCCGGGTCATGACTACCTGAATTCCCCTATTCAACCGCTTAGATTGATAGGAGACCCATTATGCACATTATTTCGAGCCTCATTACCCATGAAGGCTACCCAACTTTTTGTATGTTCTCGACATGATATCATCAGTCAAAAATTGATGACAGCAAACGGCCAAGAATATCGAAGCTATACCTAGCGTTTCATACATAGCTAGAAGAGCCTTAAATCGGCGTAGCACAAAAAAAAAAATATATATATATATATTATTGTTGTTCATATCCTTCCTTTTTGAACAATTATGATCATAAACATTAATAATAATTCCTCGTATACTAACACATTCCGATCCAGTATTTCGTACCGATCAGGATAAAATATCCCGTTAAATTTACAAATTCCAATAATTGAATATTACCTCATCTATTTGGTCATCGACCAGAAACAAAAAATATTTACAATCCTCAAAATTTGTTGTTTACGTTTCGAAATTTGTAGACCCCAAAAATTGAATTGTAAAAAAAAAACTGTACTTCCACCGCAACGAGCCATCCGAAAACACTGAAAAAATCTGGTGAAACCTGTATTAAAAATCACGACTGATGGCCCAAAATCACTATTGCCTTCAACTCAATTCAACTGTATGGGGGGAAATCAAAGGGCTGACACATTTAAATACACTGCCTAAGGACATGGCACAGAAGCTTCCTCGTTACAACCTTTATCATATGAGCTAAATTGAATCAAAATTGTAAAAGTTATACCTGTTTCAAGAATTTCACGTTAGCGCATGCGCAGAGCGTACCACTGATTATATTGAGATGAAATTCCTATGGGACTTCAAGAGAGCTTATCCGCACAATCCCTCAAAATATGAGCTAAATTCATTTAAAATTGTGGAACTTATGGCTGTTACAAGGAAATGTGGGCAGACAGACAGACCGACGGAAACGGAACCAAATTTGTTCAGTATGCTATGAAACGAAAAATGCGAGTGGGAATTTCGAATTCGGACAACAAAAATGTTTTGGCTCTCGAAAGTGAACACAAAACTTCCGCTGCTTCGCAGACTCGGGAGCAAAATCAGAATTTTTTTAAAATTTTGGAGCGAATGCGGTTGTTTAATTTTCGAAGAAAATCCTCAAAAAATCAATATCGTGAAACTTCGGGAGTTTAAAAGTTCAAAACTATGACTTGTGGTATTTACAAATGCTGTCAGTTCACCAGATTATTATTTTTCATGATCAAAAGTATTGTGATACAAGTTCAAGACGTTTTGTATTATTTTCAACCTGCCACGAACGTAGAATATCCGATGACGAAGCTCCATTCAGTCGACCTCTTTCATCTCCGAAGGAGTAGACAAACAATAGACAGGTCGTGTTTGTTCTGGATTATTAATGCAGTGTCGAGCACGGGATTTTCGAAAAGCTTTGAGATGCTAAAGAGCCTGTGGTCGTTTGAAGGGACCTGGAAGTGGGAGTCCTTACACTGGCGAAGAGAGGAAATCTTGTCAAGATTCAGGGACAGGAAGGATGAGAACGGCAATTGATTAAGTTGGTAGACAAACATCGATTAGCATGTGGGCCCCTGAGCTGTCTTGATCCCGCGTATTTGTTCTGCTCCTTGTAACAATACCTGGTGTGAAATACTGTGTGAGGGGTGATGTAACGTTAGCGTCGCTCCAGGTGTTGAATCTTCCACGCCTTCCATCCGAGAGACGGTGGGAATGACAAAGATTTACTCGAGGAAAGACAATATTATTCTTCTTGCCGTGAACGGTAGCGCTTCCACAGTTTTCTTAAGGGTCTTGGGGAAATCTAGGGGCAATTTATTCAAGTTGTTCATTTCGTACTCTATGTACAGAAATAGCAATGCATCAAGGAGTTTTTTTTCTTGACTAAGGAGTAGTACGTCTTCTACACGAAACAAGAAAACCAAAACGTCCATCACTTGGAAAGTGTCGAACTGAGGCTCTTTCATTTTATATTTCCATGGATACCAGTGGACTTAGTTTAATTTTACATTCAGTGGATGGTGGATCGAAGCTAAAGGAAAACTCGGCGCTGCGCACCTCGCCAGGGGGCAAGCCCCCTGGACCCCCGGATGCTTACTGCTTAGTGCCTGCGGCTGAAATTTAAAAAACATGGAACATGCTTTAGCCGCGCTTTTTTTCTGTTTGCTACTTTCAGTTTGCTCAAATTTGAAGGAATTTTTTATAACAAACGTTTTATTGAAGTTGGCTAGAACTAAGTCAAAGTGAACATCTGATGTTTAAAAAAAGGTTAGAAAGCAATTTCAAAATGGTAATTGACAGCGACACTTCAATAGTTAAGGCGTTTGCTATTGAAAACAGCTCATTCCATATTTTTCTAAAATTTCCTTTTTTATTTTTGTGTGCATATTTTTAAAGTTTAGAGGGTCCTTCATAATCTGACGAAGGGATATAAGTAGCTCAACCAAAATTGCATGACACGATTATCCAAGAAATGGTAAGGAATCAATTCTGTATCATTAACGTATCCTGTAAAATTAGGTATCAAGTTGATAAAATAACGTTTAAACACAGTAAATATACTCAAATGTTCGCGCACATACCCATGCTGCCCGCCTAGAACTCTCAACCTTATGATGAGTTGACGCAATAGCATTAGAAATAAAACAATCGAATATGTTGATGCCCCCCACCACACACACACTACCATTCCTTCAGCCCTGGTTGTTGACCTTAATAATCCCACAATCCCCAGCCGTATTGCCGCCACACCATCCCCCTTATCTTCTCTCTTCACATACCTGGTGAGTGGGGAAGGAGCGTTTTCAAGGCTCCATTCTTAGCTAGTGCGGTTTCCAGTACCAAGGCGCCAACAGCGACCAGGAGCAAAGACCGCGAAAACAGAAAACTAAAAACCGCGGTTTTAGCTCCTGACTGCTCCTGGCGCCCTGGTACGTGTGAAACTTCCGGGTTACCCGCCCGCGTGATTTTTCAGCTACTTAGTTCAAGGCTAAAACATATTTCAAGCTAAAAATGAAATAACGTTCGACAATATAACATACTTATATTGCGTACTTTTGTATGTTATTGATACAATTTACCCGATAATCGAATTTTCGATTATTTAAGTTTCTGTTGTATGGTGAAAAGGTGGACCGAGTGGAGTAAAATCACTAAATTAGAGTCATCAGTTTTTGCAACGCCACTTGGTAAATATATCGAGTTACTGTGTTCAAGTTCTTGACTACTTCAAATATGTTTTTTCAAAGAAAGTTACTACGAGATCTTAAGCGTCAGTCAGAGGTTGATAAAAAAAACTACAATTTCATCGCCAACATTTCGTTCTATTTGTGGAACTTCTTCAGGAAGACTTCTAGAAAACCATACACTAAAAAAAAATAAAAAAATTAAAAAAAACTGCAAATTCTTTCACTGGGATTTATTATTTAATTTGGCTTGCGTTCTTGATTTGAATTTCTACTAAGCTTTGGAGTGTGCGTGTTTCACAGGTGATAGAGCGATTATTGCATTTCAGGAGGCACACAAATATGATCAACTGATCAATCCAAATAGGTATTTTGGTTGAGAACAGATTTAAGTGCTCTATGCATATCTCCTGAAATTCAATAATCGCTCTATCACCCTGGAAACACGCACACTCCAAAGCTTAGTACAAATTCAAATCATGAACGCAAGCCAATTGAATAATAATAATAAAATAATAAAAGTGAAAGAATTTGCAGCGTTTTTTATGGTTATCAGAATGCTTCAACCCGTGTACCGGCTACAAAGCCTTTTAGGAGTTCACTCCAGTATCCACATTACTACATCACCACATCACTACGTCACTAGGTAACTGATATCAACACTAATAAACCAAAATAACGCGAATGTTGGCACCATAAATCGGGAACGGTTTGACCTACGGACCCGGGGAGGGGCTCATTCGATTCCTCGTGGAGTGTTCTTCAAAAAGAGTATAAGTTTAAGCCGCCTTGACGTTTTTTGAGGTTTTTAGGGATGTTACAAAACTTTGACAATCCTTAAAGGGCGCTTTAAATTAAGTGAGAGAGCTGGCTCCAGAATTGGGGCGTCGCCGGACCAACATGGATTTTTCCTGAAAATTTCAGCTTTTTTGCTTCAGCCGTTTGGGAGAAATCGTGCGTACGGCGGACGGACGGAAACATTTTTATTGCAGATTCGGATTCTACTCCCTTCGAAACGTAAACCATGAAATTTTCAGGGGGGGTTAGCAATTTTTTTCCAAGAGCGATTACAATGGTTTGTTATTGAATAATAAACCAAATAACTGATCAGTTATTAGTTATTAGATTAGTTGACTGTAATCGATCACATGACTGAATAGATCACATGGCTGTGTTGCGCAATACGGAAAGAATTTCAGAGAGGATAGTTTGCATATGTGCGACTTGATTGAAAAGAAAAACACAGATTTACTACTAATGTAATGACTAGAAGAGAGAAAACCTACGGGTAAATAATTGATCAACATACCTTGAAGGTGGTGCTTAGAAGCTAAAAACGTATTTCACATATATGCGTCCGGATAACAAAATTGCTTGAATACTTAAGAAACTACTGAGCTGGGTAGAAGGAAATATGATGTGAGAATGTTGGTAATTTTTGTTATTTTCTAATAATGCTGGATTAAATGTTACTGAGGCTGTCAATATTCGTTTTCTTATTACAGCAATTTGGTGTTTTTGAAATGTAAATGAGTTCTTTAATTTTTCGCTTTTTGCCAACATTTTCCGAATCCAGAATTTTGGCATTTTCAAAATCAAACTGGGTGCTCAGTTAATCCTCATGTTGTTTTAAATTGTTTGACATCAAATTTTTGTCCTGAAATTCTATTTCTTAAATATTGATTAGTTCCTCCAACGTAGGTAATGTTGTATGTTTTACAAGGAATGGAATAGAGACTACATTGTTTTGATTCAAATTCGGAATTAGTGATTCAGGTTTAGAAAATACTAAATTATTCGGGTTTTTTTGTTTTTGTATGCTATTTTACCATTAATTTAATTCGAAAATGATTTTGATAATTCAAGCACGTGATGGACGTTTTGGTTTTCTAGTTTTGTGTAGGTTTTATCAACCTCTGACTGAGGCTCAAGATCTCCAAGTAACTTTCAAAAAATATATATCGAGTTACTTGATTTTAATTTCAGTGTTTCGTTTCTTTCGCTAGAAGAATAACAGGGCTCCAGCTAGACTCTTGTAAGACAACGAGTGCTAACGCCTCACCTGTTTTACTACCCTAACCGGGGTAAAGTGGGGTATACCATAAGGTTTATTCTTTATGTTCATAGGTATATTATAAATACCTATGATTTTCCAAATTTTCAGGCTCAATGAGAATCAAATATTATTTGACGTACAAGTGGATAGGAAAATTTATCAATCGCGAACGTCACGGGATCAAAATGGACAAAGGTATGCGTAGCATGTTTGTGTCGACGCACACTCTCAATGGTATTAAAATTGTTCTCAAAAACCAATTTCATCCAAACCATATCAGAATTATTTGTTATAGGGTCATATAGCTCACAGCTTACCATAATTTTTTAAAAGTACACGGTAAACACGAGAGAAAGCTGACTTTCCCATCAGGTATCTGTGGAAACTTGTCCTTTGCCTTTATTACTTGTCGCGTAACGTGTTTACCGTCAGAGGTAGAAAACTCAGAAATAATTATAAAATGCCGTGTACCCAGACCCCAACCCCTAGTCCATCCGCTTTGCTTTCTGCCCGGGACTCGTTTAAAAAGTTTTTATTCCACCCGTGAAATCCCAAAGTTAAAATATTTCGTTGGACCGCCATCCCCAACCTTTTATCCTGCTGAAATAGCCGTGAAAGTTCAGTGTACACAACCCCCGCTCCACGCCCCAGAAAGATGATAGAGTTACGAAACAAAACTCGTCTTTCCTACGAAAAATCAATAGAAGTTCGAAATTCGTCTCGGTCCCTGAAGGAGAATGGACGTGTCTCGAAAATAAGTCGTCATAAATTTGTTATTCATGCCCGTTGCCAGGGGGCCTTCACGGTTGTTAGTGTGAAGAGACCTCAAACGGTGCCTGGCCAAGTTGTAAATCAGCTGCCCTGATTGACAACGAGGGTTGACAATGACCTGCCCTGAGAAGGTGAAAAACCTTTAAAAGGCGTGAGACGTTGAATAGTCTCGTTATAGGATGGAAGGGTCCCCTGGGGCGTGGGCGGTGGCCGGACTTTCGAGAAGTGCAGATTCCTGTTTTTGAGGAGATTGTGGAAGGTCTGGGAGGAGTTCTGGGTAGTGACTTGGACTGAAGCACAAAAAAATAAAGGTCTGAAGATCTCACTAGCAGATAAGTGCGACAAGTGCTCTGTCACTCAAAAGAATTCTTCGTGTTGTGTCTCAAAAGGATAATCTGGCTTCCGGTGTCATCGGACACAACTCGTCTTATACAACTAGGTACTTGATTGAAGATAATTGTGAACTGTGTCAAACAATAAACAAACGTTTGCGGGTCTGAATTCATTAAATTTTAGTTTATTATTTTCAATAATAAACGTTTGGGCATCTCAAAATTTTTTGCATTAGGTACCTGTGGTTTTGATTTTTGGTTTATTATTCAATAATAAACCATTGTAATCGCTCTGGAAAAAAATACCAAATATTTCAAAAATAATTATACCGTTAGAAAGATTCTGGGCAAGTTGTTCACTTTGAGTGCCCAATGATAGCACCATTTATTGCTGGTAAATTCAGTCCAAGAAATGTTATTTTTCTTATGAAATTCATCTTTTTAAACTTTAATTTATGACCCGATGAGCCATACACGACTGCCTAATCTTACTGATTGTCACCCTCTTCATTTGGTTTATTTTACCGAGTTTTAGCAAACAACCTTTACCAACTTACGGAAGTTTCAAAGAGAAATGTGTCACAAAATTCATTATTCCATCGATCAAATATGAAGTGGCACCATGGCCATGTGTGATTTGAACTATGATGATAATCACTCAAGATTTGAAAGCATTCTCTTCATTTCTGGAACTAAATCCTAACTCTCCTTTCCCAAAATCTCACTCGATGTTTTCCCTCCATTTTGTCACGACTATTAAAATTCTTTACAAGATTGGAAACCGAATAAATTGGTTCATTTTTCAATGCGTTATTAAACAAGGTAGTGATCGACCTTTGTAAATCGTTTTTCATAAATAAATCTAATCGTAACGTTACTGTAGGTGTTTTGACATCAGCATTTCCAACAAGACCTCAAATGCTGGAAGATATGATCTTGGGTTCCGTATAATCTGATAATCGAGATGTACGAAGGTCCCGCTTGCCGGAAACCGTAAAACGTCTCATCGAATTCGTATTTGGACCGCGATCCCAGCGATAGCTGCACGAGAAGCTCTCACCACTTTGCGAGATTAGAATCTTAATCGTTTGTTGGCACTGCTCCCGAAAAACAACCTCCGGCTCATCAGCATAGAAGTTGAGCGAGCTAGTGGAACGCTCTTTTCAATCAAGGAACAGTTCGGGAGAACGCTCGGTGAACGGGGATTGTCAAGAATGTGTCACTAGTGAGGCCGAAGGAAGGATTGGGATGTCCCAGCGGAGGCGAGTTAATCACATTAGAGGTCCGTTTTTTCTCTTCCCAGTAAAATCTCAATCTGTCTGGAGAGAGTCCAAAAAAGTAAGAAAAAAAACCCCAGCGAGAAACTAACTCGTCCGGTAGCGTCTTGTTAAAAAAGAAAAAACCGACAGGAAAAGGCCGTTTTACGGTTTAATTTGGAGGAACCGCGATTTACAGAATGTGGACTTCCGCGACATTTTGACGTCACTCACACGCGTGATGGAACAGTTAGCGTCTATAGCCTCACATTCGTGATAAGCAAAGCAGATAGGTTCATCTCGGTCAGTTTTCGGAACATCGAAAATCTTCTACTGACAATGTGAACAGCGCTATTAGCTTCGGATCTTGAAGTATCGTAGCGTTGAATCAGGTCACTTCAGACATTGTGCTCGCTGCTTAATTGCGAAGAATACATATACCAAAGTCATGCCTCACACCACCATCTACTGCCACCTGACATATTGGAAGGATTCGGTGGGAAACCAGAAAGTTCCTCTCACTTTTCAGTTGCCTTCCCAGAAACCTTGTGGGCGAATCCCCCTGAACACACTTAGGGAAGTTAGTTTTTTGCTTTTCTGATGTAACTATAGTACGATTTTGAATTGTTTGAGCATCACTTCAACAGCATTACCAGTTGGCTGATAGCCCTACGAATGTGGCCATTAGTTGTTTCAATTAAAAATGATCTGATTAAGGGTAACTGTGTGTAGATTCCACTTAGACTTTTGTCAGTCAATGAACCACGTCAGCTATTTCTTATATGATGAAGCCTGATTAGGTGAGGAATAGTATACATTTTGATAGTAAGAGTGTGCATTTCTTGGACGTCTTTAATGAAGGAAACCGTGTTAGAATTGATCCAGGGTGTTGTGGAACAACCCAAAAAGTCAACTGTTGGGAAAATAACTAAGTGCAAATCTATTTCAAACCATTCTAAGACAGAACCGGTAAAAAAAGAGGTGTGTGTGAGTGTATGTGATAAGTTTTGTCGACTTCTCTCAGGATGTAGTCGGAAATTCCGCTTTTGCTGACAGGATGGGGGACTGGAGGGAATGGAATAGCTCCTTTTTTCAACCGTAGCTTAAGGGAGAATTCTCGGCCGATTCGTGTTCTCCCTTTTTAGTTTGATTAGGATTTTAGTCATGTGTTTAAACGTACTCCAGAACTTAACGTTTTCATTACTGTAGGAGGGTAAACGGAAGGGGATAAAAGTGATGAATCCTTGACTCTTCACTCTTATTTGTGCAACGAACGACGAAAATGTAGAATTTGACGTCCTGAGGGCAGACGGAATAAGCAAATCCATTCAAGCGGTGTCAAAGTTAAAACGTACTCCCGATTACGTTATTATTTTTTTTTTTTTTTTTTTTGTTCAATCAATAACTTGTCCAAGTAACGAAACTCAATTCAGTTTCGATTTTCATGATTAAGGAAGGTGGCTGGATGGGGTAATTCCTGGCTTTTGTTTCTAATAGACGGTTCGTAAGTGTGTATATTCAAAACCCGGACACGGAGATGTCACTGCATTCCATGCTTACCAATATTTTTCAGACTCATTATTCACATGGAAGAGCGGGCGGCAGTTTCTAACACAAGCTTTTAATAAGCTAGCCTCCTCACCCGTCAATACATAGAGAGGCTACTGTCATTGACCTTGCGGGTACTGTCATGAAAACAACGTGCCTGGTGGATTCAGCAAATCTTATAGGATTTTGTTCGCTGGTGCATAGAAACATTGATAGTCAACTTATTGCCTTGAAGAAGAGAAATAATTTCTGTTTGATTGCACTTGTTCCAAGGATTGAATTCAACATCCGCTAAAGTTCTAACAAAATGAACCTTGTCCCCCGAAAGTTCCCCCTGGTTTAGTAAGTCAAAAGTTATTTCGTGTTGTCATGCCTTAAGTAATTTCACCAACTGTTTCCTACTTGAGGTCATTATTCTGTACAGATCTCGAAACACTGACCATATCTCGTAGTAAAATGTTTGTAAAATCGATTTTGAAAGATTTCAAGTGGTGTTTCTCGCGTAATCCCAATTATGGGTGTGATAAAATGTGGTTTTTAATCATATATCTGTAACAAATTTAAATGTCAAATTGCATAACATCAATTTAATAAGTAAAAAAAGTTAGGAAAATTAGGTACATTGTATACAAAATTAGCGACAAAAAAAATCGCCGAAAAGACAGAATCATTTCAAGTCACGCACAGCGCCACATTCTGATCTCAGATATCTGATCTTGTTTAATCAGTTTCCCGAGATGTTTAAAAAAATTAATCCTGTGATTAGAAGGCAAAATAAGATAAGTCATGTTTTTCAAATATTTCAGGGGAGTAATTTTGAACTTTGTAGAACCAGTGTAATTCAGGGTTTTAAATTACGCAACATTATTTGCACAAATCCCTAGTGGTAACGACTGACAATTGAAGCACAATCAATACTGTTCTAAAGATTTCAATATGAGTTTAGGCACCATTTTTCGCGTTTTTCCAGGTAATACCCCGAGTTACCTTTTTGCCATCTTCAGGTTTTCCTGTATCGTCTTACTCAGTCGTGTATGTTTCGTCATTTGCCACACAATATTAGAACAATCAGCATTAAACAAGGTTTCAACAATCGTCAATAAGTATACAGGTATGTATTATTTTGAATATCCATAAATTACAAACAGCCATAAGGATGGAGAACAAAGAAGTAGGTAATGAAGGATAATATTAATATTTTTTAACGAAGGGACAAGGTGAATATCTTTTTGTGGTATGAGGTCATCCAGCCCTTCAAATTCATCTGAGATGGATAGATTTGGTTAGACCAAAGGATTTGTTGAATTTTTCCGTCTTCCTCAATGAATTAAGTGGCTAAAACGGCTGGACGACAGAAAGCATAACATTTACTTACCCCATTGCACCATCTTGTAGAACTTACAGAAATTAAATAACGTCAGTAACCTACATGAGTACATAAAGGTCACATAATAAGTACATTTAAAACACTTTGCCTTTATTTTCATAACGATGATCGCCAATATCAAGAGGTGACAGAAGACGGCTTGTAGTGTTTTGCCAATGATGGCTTACAGTGTTTTGCCAACTTCTACAGTTTTGTTTTTGTCTTATATTGTGCACAGCTCATACCTTTCATTCTATTAGTCTCTTAGTCACAGAATCTATGCCAGCTTTTAAAAATCAACCAAATAACCTCAAAACTGCTATAACCTAGGTTTTGAAAAAAAAAAAAAAAAATTATCGATTATTACCATATGATCGCAGGAATTATATCAATTCTTTTAATGAACCAAATTTTCAATGACTAACTCGCTCAATCGCTATACAGTAATTGCCAAACTAGTTTCGATCCACTGGAACATTCACCAGTTATCTCGAACACAGTTTTGTGATGTATTGTTGTTTGTTATTGTCTGAGTTTTGTTTTCAAAGCGCTGAAACCCACTTTTTGGAAGACACCCAAAACTTACTCTTCGTACCATGATAATTTTTCTTATCCCAATAATTCCTCGATCAGAAAAGCGAAACAACGCGATTATTTCAACGGTCCGAAATGTGTGCCATCTGTAACGCGAGAATGATCCAGCACCTATTCAGCTGTCTTATCCTGTTTACCTACCCGCTGACTCCCCATAAATTAAGCTGTTCAGTCTGACAAACGGAGGAAAACAAGAAATATATTCCTAGCGCCGTTTTTGAAACGTTCTCCGAGTGATTTACCCGAACGGAGCCACGATTTGGACAACAGAACTTGGCCGACCGCCAGAGCTCTCCCGGGTACTCAAGACTGAGAGATTTTTTTTTTGTTGGGTTTTATTTTATTTTATTCTTTTTTTTTATTTTTGATTCCCGTCTCCCGAAATTTGTGATGACAGGGGACTTCGAGAATCACACGGCCACTTGACGATGCCTGAGGGCGTTTCGGGCGTCACGTCCGGAATTTTTACGATCCCAAATCCGGAGGAGACGCGTGAGGATTTCGGATGTCGAGTTGCGTTTACAAGCTCCCACTGCCTGGTGACGAACTCCTCCAAGCTTCTTCCATCATCTATCAATAAAATCGTGGACATGAAAATAGAAGTTGGGAAGCCATTTTAACGGACTGTTTTCAAGAACGTTTTACGTATAACTTTGTTGTATAACTAGAGTTTGATAACTGGGTGTCTACACACTAGGCAGCACAAGGTCGATTGTACAACATCACAGCACAGTGCCAGTGGCACATTATCTAAACTCGCCACCTCTAGCCTCCACATCTTGCCTTGTCCACTCTAGATGACGTAAAAAGAGCTATATTTATTTTCCAGTAAGTTAGATCGACTAGGTACGAAATTAACCACTGCTTTCAGCTGATCACTGATTTCCGTACATTGTAACTTCTAGGTGTCCGAACACAGTAGGATGGCGTCGCCTTAAACATATAACGCGCAAGCTTCGAATAGAGTTCATGTCTGGAAAACCTAACTTTTCAGGAGAAGCAAAAAACAGAATAATATTAAAAGCAATGTAAATAAAATAATTTCCTTTTCCCTAGAAATCATTCCCACTTTAGTCTGACAGTATTTCCAATTTAAACAAACGTCTAAATGGAAGAATTTTTGAAATTAAAGTTTAGGTTTATTAATTGGCAGTTTTCCAGAATAACATTGATATTGTGAGAGATGACGTTATGCTTATAAGCATTCTCATTCCGCACACTTTTTCTTCTTTTCTGGGACCATTTCCATTTGTCCAGAATCACTTGATGAATCGCTCATGCTTAATGATGAAATAAATACACCGATACGTGGAACAAATACGAATAGATCAGTGATAACTCAGCAAACTTTGATCAGAACTATAGATTGGTATCGATACCCCATATTCCAAAACATCGATATTTTACCGTTTAGTATCGATATTTTTGTATCGATACTGAGCCCTCCAATAATATCGAGTATCAATACTTCAATTCCGATATTTCAAAATAACTGTAAAATTTTCCTCACTAGCTTAAAAAAATTGGTTTTAATATGTTGGACCAACCAATCTTTGGACACTTCTAATGGAATCTGGTATGTGAAAGAATAGTGGCTTTAATACTGGAAGGAAAACTGGAAAAAGAAGAAGAAATAGGAAGGCAGCAGAAGGAGGCTATATTACCGCTGTAGTATCTACTGTTACAGTTAACTTAGCTCTCAACGATTCAAAAATCAAAACAACGATTATTTTCTGTTCTGTTTAAGTCGATGGATTAGGTTTTTTTGCAGTTAAATTTTGAAAAATTTATGTTGAAAACGATACTCGATATTTATGAACATCGATACTTTGCTTGATCGATATTTGGGGTATCGATACCAACCTTCCGATACAGTATCAGTACAAAATATCAATACTTGTTCAACGGTGGAGATGCAAAACGAGGCGACACAAGCAGCGGTCGACCGGGCCGAGTTGTTGTCTGAGACAACCGAAGTCGATGCTCCCCCTAGTGTGGATTATACCACATTGGTATCGGAGATCAGGCGATGGGCGCCACCGTAGACAGAGTCAAGGAGCTAGCTGGTTTCTGAGGCCCGGGAATACTACGAGATTGCGAGCATTTAGAAGGACAAGTCCATTCCGCCCTCTAGTGATGCTGCCTCATCAATTGGTGACCCTTCTATCGAGGACTTTCCCCCTCTCCCAGTTCCAAAGCTGCAGAGGACAAGGGTGTGGGCAACGGCCCCTTCATCCCAGCAATTGAGGGGACACATTTGAGAGGATTCCCAGAGAGGAGGCAGTTGAAGATGCCTCTTCTTCCAGAGAATCTGGCTCTGAACGGACAGAGGCCTCTGGAAGAAGGCGGCAGAGGCGTAGGAGAAGGGTCAGTTCCGGACCTCCCACCCCTGCAGCCCCAACCAGGAGTGAGCCCCTCCCAGACATTAACTGGACACAGGGACTTCCCAGCCAACCTCCACTGGCCAGGCCTGGCACGGTTGCCAGGGTGTGCTGGTGTGAGGCATCAGTGGGACCAAGTAGGTGTCCAGCCCCTCAGCATACGCAACCCTCATCGCATTCTTGCATGAGGTGCTGCGTGCGTCAGCTGCGGGCTTTCCAAATAGCAGCTGTCCAGTTAGCTCCCCCTAGTCTGGCCATTTAAAGGCCCGCCTCCCTAGGGGTATAGCATTTGCTCCTGCCCGGGCTTAGACCAGCAGGGTCTCCCTGTGTTCAATTGGCCCCGTTCCCCTGGTTGTGGTTTGTGGTCGCTGGGAAGTGGAGACAAGTGGAGGTTGCATCCCCCACCTGGTGGAGTCCTTTGCGAAAGAGGAGGCCTGATAACAGCCCCGATGGGCCAATCGGTTTCCGCTAGATAAACTGTACCAAAAGCGAGCACTTAATTTCGGAAGGGGGCCATCTCAAGGATTTCACCGATTCAATTCTTCCCGTAGTCATCGCCAGCTCTGTATGTGAAACTGATGATGACTGATTTTCATTTATTTATTTATTTTAATTTCTCGAGATGAAATAAACAACAAAAACTTTGTGAACGTCGACCTTTGTGAACATCAGTGAAGTGTTTACTTTGTGGAAAAACCAACGTTCACCTTCGCACTTCTGACCCCAATTGTCTGGAGGTGAGAGTAGCCATTTGCGTAGCCAACTTCGGCTCACAATTTGAGCGATTCGTGAGAGAGACATTTTATTTTTCGTTTATATTTTAAAACCTATTCCGCAATAAACTGCTAAAATATGTTCTTCTTTCAATGACCTTATTTTGTCTTCAAAAAAGAAAATGAAGGTGAATCAGGGTTCAAAGACAATAACATTTAATGTGCTGCACTGAGGTTCTACGGTTGACAATATTTTCGCGCAGTTTCAGGGTTAAAAAAATCGAGGTAAAAAGAGTTGATGGAGAAGTCAATGTTCATGAGATTTTGCGCCAAATCCAAATCTGCGATAAAAAACGGAGGTTCGAATTAGAACTAACTAAATTGATTCGCGAATCCTGCATTTCATTGCACGCGCGAAAATGTGATATTTGAATTCCACATAGAAAATTGGTGGTGTTACCTTTTTTTCGGAAATTACGGAGATAAATTGCTGGTCCTATAACTTTTGGTTGAGAAATATATCGGGAGTCTGCATACTTGACGGTTCAAACACATTTTTTTGTATTTTTTTAAAATCTTTGTTGAAGGTTTTGTTAGTTGGTAAACTTTAAAATTCATTTTTTTCCAAATCAGCTTTGCATCAGTGCCGGGGTTTCCCTCCTGGACTCTTCATATGGCCACGTATTATATGTTGGCTTCAATCCATTGATTCCAGCTATCACAGAAGATTACTGCAACTCTTCGGAACAGCTGTAATAAAGGAGATGACCAGAAAGAACCAGATAAATCTAATGAAGGGGAAAAACAGAAAGTAGTTCATGGATAATCTCGAATTTGAAGATGATTTGGTCCCAAAGGCTGTTGATGAAAAGGAAAAAACCGAAACTCATTTGCAATCTGCAACTATTTTTCCAACCCTTCTCACGCCTTCAATGTTCTCGAGGACTATCGAGCAGTCAGACAAGTGTTTCTTATAACCAACGCTACGAAAGCTAACCGCTTATCAGACGCAAACTTCGAAAAGAGTGTTGTTAGTTTCATGGGACAAATCCATTTAATTATTTTATTAAGATTGGCTGGTATTGGCTTAATTTTTGGTTGGCTTTTGGTAAGTGACTACACGACACCAAGTACTAAAAACGCTGCAAATTCGTTCACTGGGGTTTATTATTCAATTGGCTTGCGTTCATGATTTGAATTTCTACTAAGCTTTGGAGTGCGTGTTTCACGTGATGAATGGATGATCAACTGATCAATCCAAATAGGTATTTTGGTTGCGAACAGATTTACGTGCTCCATGCAAATCTCCTGAAATTCAATAATCGCTCTATCCTGTGAAACACGCACACTCCAAAGCTTAGTAGAAATTCAAATCATGAACGCAAGCCAATTGAATAATAAACCCCAGTGAAAGAATTTGCAGCGTTTTTTCGTAATATTCGTAGATTTTCAAAAGCGATTTGAGGCCATTTCACGACAGTAGTGGTCTCCCATTTTAAATGCTAACTTCATAATTCATCAAAATATGATTTTGTGTTTTTCTTCTGAAAACGTGGATGTTATGTTACAAAACACGCACACTCCAAAGCTTAGTAGAAATTTAAATCATGAACGCGAGCCAATTGAATAATAAACCCCATTGAAAGAATTTGCAGCATTTTTATTGAACCTCAGTACCCCCCCACCCCCACAATAAAAACATCTATAATTTATCAAGTCCTTTAGCACTCGTATTGCGTTAAAACTTCCCCAAATCCAAATTTAAACGATGTAGCCAAAGATAAACTGATGTAGAGGAGGCACACAAATATCATCAACTGATCAATCCAAATAGGTGTTTTGGTTGAGAATTGATTTACGTGGTGTATGCATATCTCCTGAAATTCAATAATCGCTCTATCACCAGTAAAACGCGCACACTCCAAAGCTTAGTAAGATTCAAATCATGAACGCGAGCCAATTGAATAATTAACTCCAGTGAAAGAATACTTATTTACCCCAGTAATAATATTGAGTAATAATATTGAGTAATATTTACCTATATATTATCAGCGATTCATGCATATCAGAATGCTTCAACCCGTGTATCGGCTATAACTACAAGTATCCACATCGGCTGTCACTCCGGTATCCACATTCACTATAATCGACGCTATCGGCATCACTAGGTTACAAACAAACAATAATAAACAAAAAAACAAAATGTTGGCACCATAAATCGGGCCATAGATCGGGAATGGTTTGGCCTACGGACCTGGGGAGGGGCTCATTCGATTCCTCGAGGTATGTTCTTAAAAATAAGTACACATTTAGGCCGCCTTGACTTGTTTCGAGGTTTTTAAGGATTTCACAAAACTTTGACAGCCCTTAAAGGGCATTTTAAACAGAGTGAGAGAGCTGGCTCAAGAATTGGGGCGTCGTCGGACCAAGATGGATTTTTCCTGAAAATTTCAGATTTTTTGCTCCAGCCGTTTGGGAAAAATCGTGCGTACGGCGGACGGACGGAAAATTTTTTTTTGTAGATTCGGATTCTACACCCTTTGAAACGTTAAGCTTGAAATTTTCAGGGGGGTTAGAATATTTTTTCCAAAGCGATTACAATGGTTTATTATTGAATAATAAACCGAAATGCACCAAATTATGAATCTACACTATTATTGTTTTATATTATTCATACATGAGTAGATCTCTATGGACGTACCTTCTGCTCTATCATGTAAGACATCAAAAAAGTACAATTGACGTTATTTCCACTGTTTTCTTCCATCTAAAAATATAATTTCATTTTTCAAGTGAAACAAATTACACGGAGCACGACATTCCACTCGACCATGTTTGTAAGAACCTGGAAAATGGGGGTTATTTTTCACCATTTTTACCCCCGGGTGTGAAGGGATCAAGCTGGGACCCATTTCAGGTGATTCAGCGTTAAAAATTACACGGAAAACGACACCCACACTCGACAAAGTTCGTAAAAACCCAAAAAGCGCCATTTTGCAACATTTTTGTGTATTTCTTTTAATTTTTTGGATTGTATTTATTTGTAAGTGGAGCCTTCGTGCGGATTTTGTGCTTTCTTCGATCAATTCAAATAATTCCTGGAGGGGCATTCGTAATCTACACACTTTGAAAGTGAGGTGGCGACGTTAGGGGAGGAGCTCATGTTAGGAATAAACAGCTACAAACACAGTTTTAGCAAGAGTAATTGAAGTAATTGTGCCCTCAATTACAATTAGAATTAATAATTGTGATTGGTCTACAGCAATCTACTTTTTCCAAAGACCAATTACAACTACTTTCTTGTAATTGTAATTGGAATTGAAATTCCATTTTTGCCAACACTAATTTTAATCAATTCACCCAGACTTCGAGTTGGGTCTTTGATAGGCAAAAAAAAAAATATTTTCAAAGATGAAATAACAGGGTCGTATTCCCCGCCTCTCTTACACTCTCCTCAGAAGTCCTTCGCACACTTAAACCGCAATTCGTTCGTAAACCGCCAAAGGACACAACTTGACCCGGAGCCTTGGTGAAGCAAAAAGAGGGTGAGGAATGAAGACGTGGGGAGGGGGCGTAGGGGGGTTGTAGAGCTTTGTAGTGGAGGGAGGCTCGTGAGGGGGGTGCCGTCGGCGGTGGAGAGGGAGGACGACCACCCCTACAGAATTAATGACAGAAAACGCGGGGGTGGTGGCGCGAGGGTGTCGGGGTTATCGCGGGGGTTGGGGGGTTGAAACGTCGCAACTGTCCACCTCTCCTCCCGACAGGGTTGTTGTAGTGCCCCCCCCCCCCCTCTCCACCACTCCCACCAGATCCAACCCCCCCTCCCTACCAACCCTCACCTACCTCTGCCTTCCCTCCCCTCACCATCACCTCGTCAACCTCCCGCCTCGGTTTCCACGTCTGGTGCCAGCGCTTGATTCGAATCGAATAACATAGTTACTTCCTGCACTACTAAATATCTGGGCGAACTATTGATGAACTATATTACCCGATTCTGGAGGAAAAGAGGACGATGAGGAGGATGACGTAGCGGACGAAGATACCTTGCAAGAAAGGCTCTCGGCTTTCTTCCTAGTGCATGGAAAAATTGTTGAAGAAACCAGTCAGTTGTTGAAGAAATCAGTTGTCAAGGTTGACTTGAACAGGGTTCGTTGTTTGGAATGAAAGTCATTCCGTCTTCTCTTTTTATGAAAATTGTGATTTTCCAATGTAATTTAATTCCTATTGCTTCCGAGTCTGACAAGCAGCGGAAGCCTTGTGTTCACTTTCGGGAGAAAAAAATTTCTGTTGTCCGAATTCAAAATGTCCACTCGTATTTTGCGTTTCATAGCCTACTGAACCGATTTGGTTTCGTCTTTGTCGGTCTATCTGTCCTCATTTCCTTGTTACAGCCATACTTTCCACATTTTTCAATGAATTTAGCTCATATTTTGAGGGATTATGTGGATAAGGTCACCTGAGGTCCCACAGGAATTTCATCCCAACATAATCAGCAGTGCGCTCTGCGCATGCGCTAACATGAAATTCTTGAAACAGTCGTCATTTTCACATTTTTCAATAAATACAGGTATAACTTTCACAATCTTGGTTCGATTTAGCTCATATGATAAAGGTTGTAACGAGGAAGGTGCTGTGTCATCTCGTTGGCAGTGTATTTATATTTTGCTACTTTCCGGATGTTTATTTACGTACCTATCAGAGGTTAATATTCACCAAAGATTACCAAGCCACTACCTACTTCTGTTATTATAATGTTTATTGTCGTTTTACAACAAGAGTTCCTACAAAAACGGTTACTACCTTCGCTATCTTCCTCTGAGCGTGAGTCTTTTGTGATTAATTCGAATTTCCTTATGTCACACAAGGAGGCAAAAAGGCTACTTCTAAACAAAACTGTGCCTAACAACTAGGAGACGAAACTTCAGTGTATACGCAATCATTATCCAGAACTTTGAAATGAAACATTCTGCCCAAATTATTTCAATTAACCGGTTTTTGAATAGTGTTTCACGAAAAAAGTATTCTTGCTTCTTCGCCCCTTCTTTACCATTGATATATCTTATTTATTTATTTATTTTTTTTTTTTTTTTACAACGAGAGAAAAAACATTTATTGATCATTATATGGGGTGGAATGTTGGGGTTAGTTGATATATCTTATTTATCCGTATTTTTAATTACTGATTGTTCAATTTGCGCCCCTGCCAAACTGCAAGGATCGCTCTTAAAGCGGGCACAACGGTTAAAACCTGTGGGTTTGGCAGAATGAAAACGGCACATTAACGTTTTTTTTTTTTTTAAACAAATTTATGGAATTTTCCCCTCCTTAGATTACGTATGTTTCAGGTACCTCCATATAGGTAGAAACTTGAGCCTTTTACCTATCTAATACAGAAAAAAAGTGTCGATTATCTCAGGGCCTATTTCCTGGAAGTAGCAATTTTGAGATGTGTCCTGTCGAGAAATGGATGTGTTCTTAACTCTATTTCTAACTTTTAGGTTACTGTTTCAGAAATAGTTCCTTGTAACTTCTAGCATCCATTTAATATGTTTTCATTATGTGCCTAGTACAGCCAAAAATCATTAGTTTGGCTTCACCACATAAATAGATATGTGTAGCAAGATATGTTTGTATTTTAGCGTATAGAATATTATTTCTATTTTGTATCACGCAAATATCTTAACATAATCGTTTGTATAGGTACTAATTCTGTGTCACGATTTTGTTGGCATAACTTCGTATCGTTAGACTGGCAATACTACTCCCCTGAGTGTGGCTTGCCGCGCATTCTCTAACTTCGATCCCTACGCTTGACCGTGCCTTAACTCTTTTGCTCCCTCTTATACTTCACTGCCTTCGAATCCGGTTGTTCAATATATCGTTTCCTTCAACTGTTTATCCAGTGTTGTTCATTCAAAACCCGTTCATCAGAAATCAGGTGAGTCGTATCTGTCAAGTTTATATACAGGGTGTCCCAGTAACTACGCTCCCACTCCTTATTTTCTCTAATTGTGGACGAAAAAAAATCTGACCAACGCTATTCTTTATAATTTTTTGTTCAAAAAGAGTTGAGTTCCAAAATGACAAAATTGCGCAGCCATGATCAACTTTGTTTTCTGGAATGTAAACCCCATTTTTTATTGCAGATTTGGATTCTACCGAAAATTTCATGAACATTTGGCTCCTCAATCGAATTTTTTGACCGCGCGCCACTCGCTCAGCGAGCGCTCAAAGTTGCGCAACCCAGGGATTGCGCCAAAATTGAGATGAAGGTAGTCCTCAAGTGCGGCACATGACTAAGCACTGTTTTCCAACAGTGAATCGCGTGTTGATATCCTTTTCTTGATTTGATTTCATTTGACTGCATTCTTTTTGAATAGGAAATCTTCGATTTTCTTATGTAGGGTAATGAATCAATCCCGATAAAGTGAAAACAACACAGCCATGTGATCTATTCAGTCATGTGATCGATTACAGTCAACTGGCATTACTAAATGCATTTAGAATTAAATTATCAATAATAGATTAAATGGTTGGTTATATCCTGAACACTGGAGATTTAGCTTACAGTGGTACCAGAAAAAATCGAAGCTGTAGCACGCTTATATTTCTTCGTCGGAGTGAAATTGAATGACTGTGAACTAGTCAATGCATGGGGTTCTTTAATGTTTAAATTAAATGATAACTGGAAGCTGTAAGAAACCACTTCACAATATTTTTAAAACGTTCATGTCTTCTGAAAGTATTGTTAAAATGATGAGATAGTATTGTGTTATTGGGTAGACTGAATTTCATAAAGTACTGGGAACCCTACTGTAAGATTAATTATTAACTAGTTGAGTGCTGAAGCAATATGGGCCTAGGGAAGGAATTTTTTCGTACTGGAAACTATAAAAATTGTTCTGTATTGCTATTATAATTTTCCGGTTGACGTTTTCAATGAAAGTTTTAATAGAAAGGGGCATCGAGACGCAGACAATTTCAAATTTTTATTTGGCTGAGAAAAGCATCTCATTGCGAGATCTCCTGGTGCGGTCCCTTGACTTCACGGCTGAAGTCGCCACTGACGGAGCGGTGAAACTGGAGAGGCCTTCGGAATTGTATGGGTAGTGAATGCCACCCTCCTGAGCGGAAAGGGGCTGCTCGAGCGTGGATGATATAAGCGGAGGCAATAGTATCCACGGGGTTCCAGGGGCTGTCGCTAGCCCCTCTCCTACCGCTCGACGCCCCCTCGAAGGGCCCGTCAGTTCAGTGGAAGACGCCGTGGTGTTGAGACTGTCGCAAGTTGGTGCGTCATTCCGGCCGCAACCTTACGCGAGTTTCCTAGACAACGCCGCTCGCTACGCGCCCGAATCGGGCGTCTTCATCCGAGGAACCGAAATTTTTGGATAACTTCAGAATCATAAGGTTAGACTGCACACCGCACTTTGATCGAGGTTTCATTATAATTTCTTTGATTGAACGGGTTAGTTTCAAGTTATTCCACTCGAAATCATTTGCCTCTTACAGAATTGACATTTGACACTCCAATATAAGGCCACAAACAACACACGAAGAAAACATGTCTCTATATCCACAAAAATAAACAGCTACAGCATTCTATCGATTTCGATTTTATACATTGAAATGGATCTCCACAACTTCCACACGATTGATCTACATAGTTCGATACAACACACACCGGTTTTTATTTCATATGAAATCCTTCCAAGTACTCTCACCTCTAGTCGTTTCCGATCAAATTCACTTACCACTCTCCACTCCACCACTCTTAGCTGAATTATTCCTGCTCCAGCTGATTCAATTGTGGGGCTCCAAAAGATTTCATAATACATATGTGCATAGATGTAGGTACTCAGAAATTGAAGGTTGATTAATAATAAATAAACTGTGGTGATTGTAACTGAAGTCGGTAATTATACGAGGAAAAATAATCGTATCATGGATGTGCCTCCACATAGATTCTCAACTCACATGTTTTAAAACGACAGATGTCACTCGCGATCGTGTTGATGTTTTATTTGCAATCCTAATCATAAGTAGGTAAGTAAACAATTAAATTAATAATGTCACGCGAATGACTCAGCATTCCACAGGCGAGACATATGTCCATTTTTAGTAATTTGAAAAGCATTCCGACGAGTGGAGAACGATTCAAGTGCGATGAAGAATAGCCAAGATATAGTTCCGTAGCAGCGCATTGATTGTAAGCGGAAATCAATGTAAAATGAAGTGAAACCGTGGCATTTATGCAGTAGAGATTTTCGAACTGGTGTACCCCAACAGACATACACCCGTCAAAACACCTACCATACCGTTAGATATCGGTCTTTTCGCACCTTGCTTATGATTTGTTGTCAAGGATGTCCATTATGGTAAAATAACAGGCAATAATCTAGATCCACTCTCGTAATTTGAAAGTGGCATTCACGTTCACACCAGAGTTTACTCGAATTCTTTTTTCTCGGGAATAGTAGAAAACGGTTGGAGCCGTTGAGCCGTTTTCATTCGATTCATTGGATGAAATTTATCATAAACAAATGTAAATACCATTCTTTTTCAAGTAATTTTAGACAGTGTGTTTCTTTAGACATAACAACTCGCTATTTCCGCTTCATGACTGAATGTGACTCTTAAACTTCAATCTTATCCTCGGCTGGTATTTTGATTCATAGTAAATTCCATCCCAGTAGGTTGGTAAGAAGTGACAAATAGACGACTAGATTTGTCTCTTTTATTTTGTTTATATTAGTATACAGAAAGGTTCATTGGAAAATTAACCAACAAATTGTGAGTCAACTCAACTTTTCGTTCTAGATCGGCTGCAATGTTTCTCAACTTGCCATTCACCGCTTTTTTGTCGATCACTATCCAATAGAAATTACTTTCGAAAATTAAATGAGTTTCACTGTTTTCCGCTTTTAGAGATACAGCTAATATACCTTTTCTGCAACTACGTTTCAATGTTGAAAACATCACTTAAAAAAAAAAAACTTGCAGTGTTGTGGTACTCACTTTCCAAACCAATGCATTACACTGGACAGTAAATAAAGGAGTTTTTAGTGCCGAGGAAGTAAGTGTTGGTGTCGGGGTTTTTAAGTGTGATTTCAAATCTGAAGCTCGCTTTCCGCTAAGTTGTAGCTTCCATACCCGTTTTCTAGCAACGTTTGAGTGTTAAAAATAGGACCATTAGTTTGGGTTAAAAAGGTTTATTTTTGAGCGTTTTTGACCAGTTGTCCATTCCATCTAAGCGGGTAATGCAATCGGGTTGACTGGAAGTTAAGACCAACTAGACCCCGAAAGGTGTCCATTTGCGGTAGAATGGATTTCGGATTAATTCTAAACCCTTTTATATATAAACCAAAAACATCAGTGTTATTTCGAAAGTGTTTTAATATTTCAGCTCTTTGTGTTCAACCTTTAGGATTGACCGAGAACGATGCCAAGAATTCAGTCTGAAGGTGATAAGTTTCGGTAATATACACCAGAATTCGTTTTACATATGTAGTGATTTACGTAGATTTACGTAGATGGGAATACAGAAATAATTAACCTCCGTGTACAAATTTGCAACGTTTTGACTTTAGACCTTAATTTTATTAATTCTGATCCAGTACTGAAAAGATCTAGTAGTGATCAAATTTTTTTTAATCTAATTTTTAGATCAATTACCTACGTATTTTGAAATATAAACAGAGATATTTTAAGGTAATTCACAATCGTAACTCCTAAACTTTCGATGATCATTCAATCATCGTTTGGTCTACAGACGTGTTAATTCAGTTTTCTAAATAAAAAATGATAAAAAAAATAAATAAACAAAAATGAACTACAAAATCAATTTTTACTTTTTTAATGGGTGACACACCGGCCTTAACTGAATATATATCATTTATTTCTTCATCACCTGGGTAGAACTGTATTTCAATTATACTCTACATAATCCTTTGATGTCACGTGACGATATCAATGTTAACGAACCCGTTTCCGCGGATTTACAACAAGTTATGGAAGTCGGGAAGGCGGTGAAACATAATTCTTGATTAAAAACGGTAGCCCGCCCCCCAGACGTAGTTTAATCCTAATTAACATAGACGATATTTGAGGGCCCCATCGTAATTACGGGGTACTCCGTTAACTAAGTCGTTCCGAACGGTGTTCTGCCTCTTTCGATCTGATAAAAGATGTTCGTTAAAGTTGGATTTATATTGTGCGGACAAGAGAGGAGGGAGGGAGCTGAAACGGGCGAGGATGGCGAAAAACGAAAGGTCGATCTCGTGTTTTACTTGTAAAATCGTCGGATTAATTAAGTGCGATTAAGGGGGCGGAAGGGAAATTTATGGGGACGCTAAGCGATCGGATGGGGCGATACTCATCGCCCGGACTTCAGTTGGCATAATGAGAAGAAGCGCTAAATTGTTGCAGCTGAGAGAAATAGCGTTGAAAAAAACACAAACTTTGCTACGTTTGATGTAAAAGCTAATTAGTTTTGGTAACGTTGTAGTTGGTCCCTGGCTAATTATTTGCCCTACTATAAATGGAGAGTAGACAATATCCCGCGGAAGTGCTGTACGTGTCGTAACAAACTTAATCAGGTTTTGAAGCGACGATCATCGTTAAAAAGAGGGAACAAATAAAAATAAAAAACGGTTGAAAACAAGTTTCAACCAATTTTGCAGCATCATAAAACGAGCATACCGAGTATCCAGCTCACCAGACTAAACAGAACACTAGACTTTGTATAAAAAGTGGATACATAAGCTTAGTACTGTCTAGTCTGTGGATAAGACAACTTTTCGGCCTTGCACGTTCAAATTGCCGCACTACGTTGCTGTCCTCGAGATTCGGATGCGTTTGTCTGTTTTGTGTCTTACAATAACTCTATAGTAGTAATAAAAAGTAGAGTTAAGATGGATATGACGTAATAATTTCATACTCATAATAATTTCACGTCATGATTTGACTAAACACTCCTGTAAGGAAGGACCTAAACGTTCGTATATGACGATAAATATGATCAAAAAAGAGCAGAATATCTGGTGTAAGTTTCAAAACAAAGTCGAAATACCTATACCTATAGTTGACCGCCGCCCCCCATTACTTCTTTTTAGCAGTTTTAGTCAAATTTCCTTTGTAGGTACATCATTTGAATGAAAATTCACTAGAAGTTGGCAGTGAACAAATTGACCGGAATGGTGCCCTGCAAGAGAAAGATGAGTAGGAGGTAGTAAGATTTGCGTATAGTTCACTAAATTGTCTGTCATGTTCCACTGTGTGTTGTGCTAAGCCACACTGGGGTTGGATATTCAGATATATTCCGTAGGTATTTGGCCTCCACCTGAAATGGGTATCGCGATTAAGGTTTCAGTAATTGACCAGAAAACTAAAACCAGATGGTCTAAACAAAGACTTGAGCATTGCGTTTCTTATCTTGTGTACTATATCACAATATGTTTCATTTTTGGTTCGGTCTTACATAATACAATCAATATTATTGTAGTAAGCTGGAGCTATCCGCAAATCCCTCAGGAACGTAATCTTTCTACGTTTACTTACCATGTTATATGAAATAGCTAGGTGTTGCACAATGTTTTTCTTTCTCTCGTATTTCCGAGTCAAAATTTTCATTTTGTTGGAAAAAAAATGAGCAAAATTTTAAAATATGATGTTATTAGGACAGAAAACGAATATACAAAAATATGGCGTATTAATTTAAAATTGACGACTCCTACAGAAGTGAAATTGGTCAAAAATTGCTTCTAGAAACCAGTACACATCAAAAAAGCAGCTCATGGCCGAATCGGAACTTGAATAACTCTTTCATCGTTCAGATTACATCGAGTATCGTATTCTGATTCAGACTTTCACAATAGGCACGCAATAACATTCGCCTCAGGAAAACACAGATAAAATGTTCTAGATTTCATTAAACCTGTGTAAAGAACAGTCGTTCCTTCGTGTCATTAGTTTTATCGCCGACGTTAAGTTCGTTGGAACTTGTTCTGATGGGGGGAAAGAACTTTTTGAGATTCGCAGCTACTCTCCGTAACCTAAACGGGAATCGAGGTTGATAAAACCAAAAAAAGAAATACCCTCCCAGCGCGGAGTTAATAAGGGTGTAACATCGCCACCAAAAGGGTAACCCGTCCGAGGAGGGAGTTGGGAAAAAAATAGGGTAATTCCACGCAATCGAACCGTATAAAAGCTGATAACATCTTTTCTGGATGTTCGACCCCCTTTTCCACGGTTGCCGTTGTTTCGTTTTCGTAGTAGGAAAGGTATTTCCCAGATGGCTCCATTTCCCGCACGATAACCGACTTTTCGAACCGGCCCAAGCCGTTTATCAAATCGAGGACTTTTACGATAACGGCGGCAAGTAAAAACTCACGCCGAAAAACTGATGTTTTTTTCAGCTTCCCAAGTGAGCTTTGGAGAAACATTTGATAAATCAATGGGAAATTGTGCGTAGCAGTTGAACGGTACGTTTAACTTCTTATTTATGCTTGGTTTCAAGTCTAGTGCAGGGAAATTTGATCAGTTTTTTCTCAGATAAATATACCTGGCAGAATAGACGCAGCACAACCTCGAGGAAAATAATACCGTCGACAATTTTGATAAAAGCTTTTCATGAATACTGATGTATTAAAAGTGGAAGATTCCGCAATATCTCGGTCTGTCGTCTTCTACACTCCCACTTCTGCAATGAATTTTGGTTTATTATTTCAATAATTAACCTTTGTAAAAACGGGGGAAGATCGAAATGACACTAATGTTTTTATGTTGGTTATTACTAGACGTCGACGAATCGAATGAACTTGGTAACGGTATGAATGGTGACGACACCACTCAAATCCAACTGGAAAATTGCGCAGAACTTATCTCCTAGAAAACACTTACCGTCGTGAGGTACTTATTTTTCTCCCCAACACATTCCCAAAACCCGTATGTTCGCCTGAAAAAAACATGTTTTCCGACGGGGAAACGGGATTTTCTTCCACACTGGCTCGAGTAAATTCAAATTTGAGGGGACCGTTGGACAGCTGAGCTTCTTGGCCAACGTTTTGAGTGACAGTATAATATTTTCATGTAAGGGAATTAGGTTTTACAGGTGATTGAAAAAAAAAGTAATTTTCCGGATCTGACTCATTTTTCACTTTAAGCTAATTTTTTAGCCATTAAACCTAAACAAAAAATTTTGATTTTACATCATAAAGATGGGGTAATTTAATGTTCTTTCCAACAGTAGCCTCAGATTCGATATTCGTTGGAAAATTAGGAAGTTTTTGACTGTTATGTTTTGACTGTTTTTGTGATGGAGAGTCAAATACAAGAAAAAAAATCTTGAACCTTGAGAAAATCTGGAAGTAACTCGGAAAAGAAGCCCCTACAAAAATATTTCCAAGAGGCACTTTTTGTCACAAACCAGTTGTAGACACCCTTAGGCGGATGTCCACTCTTAAGCAAATTTTGACACCGCGTGATATTTTAGGCAACGTCATCCAATCGTCTTCTTTACATCTAGAAGTTAATTGGAAGGTTTGAAGACGCAGTGATCAGCTGAAGGGCCCTCTTGTCTAATTTCGTTCATTGGTCTACGACTGACGTATAAAAGAAGCAAGATATTGAGCCGCTATTCGCGGGATTAAGATAGTGTAGCACAGACTACGTCTAATGTATGACAATAAGTTTAGTTAATTTGCTGCATTTTTAACCATGTCCAATGTCGATGAGAGGAAATTTGAAGTTGTTGAGTTTCCACTAATAAGTGTTGAGGAAACAGTCGGAGATTCAATAAGAGGCGATCTCAAGGTTCTGAAACTGATTCTCATGTTGGTTTTCCTCTACTTTGGAACGATGGGCTCTACATTGAATAAAACTACTTTTACAAATTGACTCATTAACCATTCCTATTTGATCCTGCGCCAAATAGTTGGTAGAAACTCAAGAACTTAAGGACCGCTTCGCTAGCACTTATTAAGACTTTTCTCGAATTATTATGTGAAATTCGTACAGATAATCGGAGGTGCACGATCTCATGGTTGACTGGAAGAAAATTATATCGAATGGCACCATTTTGTTAATAAAACCGTAGAATTGTTTTTGTTTGATGCAACCCTATTTTAGAATTTTCTTAAAATGTACACCCCCTTGCAAAGTAAGAAGATCAATCTTCATTTTTGGGATAATTCATATTTGTAGGTATTACTACAAACTAAATAAAGGGATGTCCGTTGATTCGTAACTTACTTAATATGTTATATATGATCAATGTAGAATTGAATTACACTCTGTGGAATTCCACGATTGGGTTGGGTACGTCTTCAGTTCTACAATAAGTTTTAGGTGATTATCTCTGACATACTCGTATGTTAGCTGTCATTGTCAGGTGTTTGTTATTTCAACTTTGCAAGCATTGATTGGTTTTGGTTATCATATGCACCAATAGCCATGAATGTTGGAATCTACCTCATTGATGTCTTTCCTTGTATTTCGTAGCTATTCTCACTCTAGACCTCATCGATCGCTAATCTATGGGAAGACAGATGAATCGTAAGCCAGAATTGTTGTAGCAAAGTTCACACTACACGTAAACTTCTTAATATGCTGGCCTCAGCAGATGAACTGTAAGGGGCTTGTAATTGGGGCTGAACAGGACGTAGCCTTCTGCAGTTCATTGCCCTGCGTTTTTCGTTGAAATGCTGTTCTTTTAATCTGTTCAGAAAATAATTGCGTGTGAATTGGTTTGTTTATAATGAATCCACCTACACACTCCATCTAATATATTGTAGGGCGATTTTTCTGAACTGGTAACTGCTTTTGAATGAAGACTGAATATTAATAGCGGCATGTATCGGCTATCCAGGTAACGTGTAGTCGGATTATCAGCATTAGGAGGGCGGTGTAGCACCCTCCCCTGTGAAGTATAGCGCTCCTCTCGAATGTAGAATGTGGTAGATAGTGATGATTTATTAATTGCGCATAATGTATGAGCCCTTCCCTCTAAAGCCCTTCCTCCAATCCTTTGCAACGGGCTGAGCTTTGCACATTAAAACCCCAGAACACACGATCATCTGTAAAGTCCTTTTCGAAAAGGTAAATCGAGGGCTGATTAGTAAAGGGATTTAACCAACTAACCACAAAGAATCATGGTAACATCTATCTATCCTAAAAGTATATTTTTGATGAACTTGAACGGGTTGACAATAGTTTTGAGGTGCGATTCCAACCTCCGTGAAAGACATGAGTCCATTCAGTTTCAGTGTTTGGTATTTACATTAAAGAGCAAATCAAACGACGAAGAACAGTTCTATTCATATCGAACAATCATCTTACATATTCTTATGAAATTTTGGTTGATTATTTTCCGATATTACGCCTTTGTAATCGCACAGCAAATTTTAACCCAGCCCCCTCCAAATTTTGTCACTTTGCGTCTCAAGGGGCATACGAGCCGTAAAACGCCTTAACATTGATGTGATATACACGTCCTTTCCTAGTGATTTTAAACGCAGAACCGATTGGGGTGGGTTTCAGATGCATATAAATCTACCCGAGGCAAATAATCGCCATTTCAGAACTAAAACGTGACTAGCAAAACCAACACTAAGCAATATAACGCGATACCTACCTCTGCAGGAGGGTTATCATGTACGAAAATAGTAACCTTTGTAATCATTTGCTGCGTTGTTTTTGGTATAGTATTCACTATTTCGTGCTTCAAGTTCAACTCACTAACTTCTTTCATTACGAAAAATCCTAGGAAGTGTATAAAAGGGCAGTAACGCCTGAAAATTCAGTCTTATTTGCTCGATTTAAGAAGCAATAAATAATAAAACAATGAATATATTAATTTACCAAGAAAAGTTGACAATTAAATCAAAATAAGTAGGTTTTCCAGAATTATTTATTATGGTCAGTTATGAATTGTAAAGTTAGTTATTAGGGATTGTACGCGGTCCTGAGTAGCATATTATGGCATTCAACAAACTTCAACAATAAATGTCCTGTTCACGTCTTGATATTTCGATGGAGAATCGCAGGAAGAAAATTCATCAGACTCAACCGGGGAGGACAATTTAGGGGCTGCTTGTCCGAGAATGGCCAAAGACTAGACCCGAGGAAATCATTTGAAATAATTGCATTTTGCCATTTAAGCTCTTTGGTTAATCCAAAGAAAAGTTAAAGCGGTTCTCGTAGTTTTGGTTGGTATCGACGGGATCACAAGGGTGGTAATACTCAATGGATATTTTGAAAAACATTGTTTTTATGATTTCCGCCTACGGAGAAAAGGGGTGCCCATATGTACGTTCGTATATTTAATCATCCCAGTATGTGTTCAAGTATTGAAGCTTAGATTACCATTTGCTGTTAACTAAATCTTGCGTATCTTCGAATCAGTTAATGTGTAGAGACATTTATGCGGTCTTCCTGAAAGTGTTTTTACTAGTAGGATACTCAACACATGAGTAAAATGGAAGCATCTGATAACACATCTTGTTTGGCACTATATTCGCCTCATCTACTCTAAATTCAATACATTCGAATTAATGGATGAGCTTTCTTAATTTACTGCGGCCAACACCAAAAGTAAATATCTCCAAAGCCTTCCATTTTTAATGATTTCCCGCAAGATGAGGTCTGGGGTTCACACATTGTAGTTTCCCGATGTTGGCTGAGGTCTATCGGGATGGGAACTGTAATGCTACAAGCGGTTTCAGTGTTAGGGCGTAAAGGAGCTCACAACTTCTGGGCGAGAGGTTGAGGATCGCTCGGAATAAGGAGCAAGAAAAGGGAAACGTTACCCAGAACGTTAGCGCTCGTGAGGGAGAAGACTTGAAAGCTGGGAGTTCGAGACTGCCGAGAAGCCCAACAATAAAACTGAAGGGCTCCTTCCCTGAGAGTTACGTCTTGGCCCGCAATCGTTGTTTGTTAACTGAGTGGTTCCGGGAAAACGATGGGAGTGGAAAAGATTCCGTATCGGCTTACAGATTCTCAGATCAATTGAATCTTCGATAGCACCAACCAGATCGTATAATTTATATTGATAACTGTCATTACTGGATGAATAGACAAATGAATGTGGTACTAGGATTTGTATTCATCTCTTCCAAAATAGCGGAAAAAAACATGTTATATTGTACACGGTATCCGGTGAGTTTCATTGCTCCCAAATCAATGCATCACTCTGCGCATGAGTAGACAGAGATCGTATCTAGCATTAACGCCACAGAGTCGCAATAGCGTTTGAAGTCGTTGATGTACGTAGGAACGTGCCCCTCTGCATTTCTGTTTCGTGAACAAATGTACCAAGCTTGTAATCTACGTCTTTCGAGATCATCTAAAACATTTCAGAAGAACTATACGTTCATGTTACCTAGACGAGGAAGCTGTGTGCCACACCCAATTTGGCTGACGTGTTGATCTAAGTTAACGTTTTTGATGTGTGATGGATATTGACAGTTCCATATTCACATACAAATCCGGTCTTGATCCGCCAGAGGTACGACATTTCCCATTGCTTTGAAATGGTATAGTTCCCTAGTTTCTTGGATCTGCTAAAACTTGAGCTGTAGCTCTGCTATCTGCTTCCTTCAGTGATATTCTTTAGGTGTATCAGGCATTAATCGCCTCAGTCCCTGGAAGTGGCACCAATACAATTTCATAGTGGTGGGAAAAGTAGTTCCTCCAGCTACCGAGTCCAGATTCCTTCATTCTATCGAAGGCTTAAGATCCTCGGACTCGTTCCAGGTATGAGTTTCCGGATAGTATATTTAGCATCGATGGATTCATTCGAGATCGAACCAGGAACAAATCGATGGATTCTATATTTAGCATTCTTGGATTCATCTTGAGGACCGAATCCGGAATTGTGAATTCCCATTGGAATTAAGACAGGGAAACGAGTCCGCAACAGCCAATTGTATCTCCTTGTTTCGAACCTGTACCTCGCTTTTGAACCCGAAAGGCTCGTTCCTTTCAACGAGTCCGGTGTATGAAAGATACATATTTTGATTTGTATACCATTTCTTCTAGTTCTGTAAGAAACAACTAACATTCAGAGAAGATGAACCGAATATGCTGCTGGAGGGATGACCGAATAGAATCTATCTAATGTGTTTTGTTCGTGTTTCTTGGATGGATGCTGAACTACTTTTAGGAATTCCTTTTTTAGGACGTTCTTCTGAAGTAAGAATTTTTCATTACAGAGGTGCCAGCTAAAATTGATCCAGAGGGGTGCTGGACAACCGAAACATGTAAATTTAATATATTATTGGTAATTTAGATTTAGTTAAGGAGCACATTAATTAAAACACCGGAGATCAAGAAGGAGTAATCGGTTTATTGATTTGGTAGATAGTTTCGAACAGCTGATCAAGGTAATTCATCAGAAGGTTAGTCCAATGGCAAATTAAACATGGATGTTACGGTATCCCTGTGAGTTCACGTAAGATTCCAGGGAATCTTGTGTGGAATTGTGGAAAATGGAGCTCGTTATCAATTTATCTGATCTAATCCTAGTTTTGGCTGCACAGTTTGTTCAATGTAGTGCTTCATTCTCAGCATTGGCGAAAGGGGTTACAGATCAGCTTCGCATCGCTTTTACCGGTTTCAATTCAACGCGTCACGCCCCACCCAAAGCACTCACAAACTAATTTTGAGGGTGTGGACTGCCGATCCCCCCATTATTAAACTGCATGGAATCAAGGGTCACGATATTAACCACCCAGGCAATATCGATCCGAATAGATATTTTTTGGCTCGTTCAAAGCCGCGTTTTTCACCCTCCTTTTTCGATTTAAACGAAGAGGGTGAACTCCAACGCCCCGAACGCTAGGGGAACGTTCTGTGTTGGTGGACCGAAATTAATGATACGGGTCATTTAAAGACAGTTCCCACGCTGACATTTCATCGACCACGGAAAGTCTGCGAACTATAAAATATAAGTACGGTCGAAGCTCCATTAGTGGTATTCACAATGCCTGAAGTGATATCCCATGAATCAAGCGACAACTAGCAGTGAGGAGGGGACATTGTTTTGACAATCGAGTATATTACATGGGTCGTGAAGTGATCTTTCCCCCTCGTAAATGCAGGGAAGTGATAAAAGTTGCTTGATTTGGCTATAAAGATTGAGATAATGGAGACGGAGGGAGAGAATTCATTTGTGCTGACCCTCGCGAACCTTCAGCCATCCTCATTCCTATCCCTTAGTTAGTGACTTTGTTCAAATAACAGTCTGAATTAGAAATCAATTAACATTTTTGATGATTTAAGATGTTCTAACCTATGGTAAAACCACATAAGCAACGTCTATCTTTGAATTTTAACTTACATCCCTCCTCAAAAATCACTGTTTCACTTAGAAATGATATAAACACATAATATTCATCTACACCTGAACAGTATTGGCAAACTCACTGTTATAATATGTTTGCCGTAATACAAAAAACAATGAATTCCTATAAAATTTTAATTAAGTTAATATCCCAACATTACACGGTTATTTAATTGACAAGAACTGTATTTTTGCTTTTATTTGTAGTGCATAAATTTCCTTAATTGGAGGCATATAGAATAAATTAATGAGTAAATTGTATTTTTACGTATATTGTAAGTACATATGAATCGTGTATTCCCATATTGGGGGCTGTAGGGAAGTAATTATCTGTGAAGTAGGTAGTCTTGAAAAATGCTCGTGTCAATAAATATAGCCGATACGATTTTTTATGAGAACGAATGCTGTTCGCTTCGACCATTCAAGTGGTCCATAGTGAAAGTAGCTAAAGTAGCGTTCGGTGCTGACTTCCATTTCTGACTTTCATTTCACATTTTTGACTTCCTGAAATCTAGTATTTCATAAATTCTAGCCCTCAAAACAGGATCGTTCCTATTCAATCCCTGTTACCTATTTCAAAAAATTTTAGAATCATCAAATCGTCAGGGGCGACCTTTCAAACTCCAAGCTGCAATTATCACTCCCAAAGATATATCAGGGAGCTTTCCTCTTTACCGTCAAATCAGAATTTCCCATCAGAAAACAAAGGAAATGACGGTTTCCCAGAGAAATGCGTCAGGAGCCTGAATTTTAACGGTAAAAAAATCACTTCAGGCGGTTTTTTTTTTTTTTTTTTTTTTTGCCAACGTTCTCCCGCATATCTCAGATGTTATAAACATAGACTGCCGGAGGATTGTCGCGACTTTTCTCGCAAGTAGTACAAATGTCAAACGATGAATTGTTAATGCAACTATTTTTTCTTTCGATGTAATGGGTATGTAATTTATGGTAATGTATTGTTTCTATTTCTGTAACAATTTTTTACGAAGCTATTGAAAGAAGTCGAGTAAAAGGACGAAAACCCAAGTTTCGTCAGATTTGGTTAGTGGCAAGGACAGGACCCTGACCCTAATGAATGTGTTCCATTCTATGAGCTTTTCCGAGTCACAACTATTTAGTTGTGAACCGTTTTGTTGTACTTTTTAAATTTTTTTTCTAAATTTTATTTTAATTGATGAGTCTGTAGAATTTAAGTTTCGAAATTGATTACTAATACTCTTAGTGTTGTGAACATTAAAAAAGTGCTACGGCACTTTTGATTATAACCTTGAAATCATCCTCACTTCTGGGTTTAGTTCAAGACTATAAACTCTCCCTAGAATGTAAATATAAAAATCCTTCGTATCGCGTAGGGTTTTTTTTCTCTTCTCTTTTTTTCAAATTTAGAAATGTGTTTTGAAAAATCATTAAAACCCAAAAAGCTGGCAAATACTGTACTGTATATCCTTTTTTTTTCTTTTTTTTAGCAGACTAATAATAGGTGCTTGGTAAAGGTGAATTAACTAAGAGCTAGAATTGTCAGAAGTGGGAACTGTTTCTATCCTGTCCTATCTTGTTTTTTCATGCAATATACAAATATCAGCCTTCAACTCCTCTACTATTAAGAAATATTTTCTTGAACAAAATTGTGGGCTACTTGTGGAAATCTGAGCGCCCCTGTCAGACACGTTGGAAGCCACATTATGGCATGCGCGCTTACACTCGTCTTTCAGCAAATGTCAACATCTACAATGGGAAATCTACTTTTATGATACGCTGTCTATGATTTTGATCAACTTTGAATTATTGACGTTAATTGACATTTCTGAACTGTGCTAACGTATGTGTGCGATTCTTCGACTTTCAACAAGAACTTGCACATTCACGTGGGAACACAGTAGCTCGAATAACGGACACGCGTTAATTTTCTTATCATGCAAGTATAAAGTTTCAGTTATCCATCACCCTCAGATCCCGTTGAACCATCCATCAACTCCTCTGTCACCTAACAAACGTCCCACTCGAAAATTCCACTCTACCGTAGACGAGCAGGGTGTAATGCTCCTCAACTTTTGATGAGAAATCGGTCGCAACGTTTACGTTTACTTTGGCTTTTAAGCGAATTGGTTTCAATAATAATCAGCTCGTTAGTAATTCGTTACGTCGTCAAAGGATTTTCATTACTATAATGTGTTGTCGACAGGAAGTTTGACCAGTTTGATGAATGTTGATCGTAGTAAACAAGTAACTTCCTAATGTGTGAACTAAATCAGTCATAATATGATTGATATTATGCTGAGATCAGCAACGAAACAACAATACTATATTCATCATCCTTTCATATTTTATATCTGAACGCATCGAGGAAATCGAATACCTGCTGTATATGAACATGAAAAGTTCCACTCATTCTATGACGATTCTATGATCGAATTTTCGTAAATTATCGTTACACCTATTAAATATGTGTTAAATTGTGTTGCAATAAGAGTTGTTTAACACACAAAGGTTACGGTTGTTTGATTGATCTCTTGGGGAAAAAGCATTTTCGCTTAAGTTATCTTCTGGAATGACATAGATAAATCTTTTTTTAATTAATACGTAGGTACATACATTCGCTTTCATATTTATATATAAACGCGTTAAGAGTCAGCAATTATTTCAGAATACTTAAAACGGATTTCCATGAAGAAAGTTTTGAGAATTATATAATATTATATGTTTATCACAAAATTTTTTACTCAAATTTTTGAAATCATTGCTTATGAGCGGTGGGTTTGTTAAAAAGATTCGAGTAAGATCTTCTTCAATGTGTCGTAGAACGTAGAAACGCAGGCACGCAAAACAACAAAATCCACAACTCATGAATCGTCCCTCTTATCTTCATCGTACCCTCACCTACTCTTATCTTCGGATCATCATTCATCAATTCATGGGCAACATCACCCATCACCAACATCTGCATCATCGTTGAAAGTTGAGTTAGCATATTTCGTCATCTTACCTAATAAACCACCCCTCCGTTCGTTCAACTACTTGTGATTGTACTCAGTCGTTAGCAATAATATATTTATTTAAGATAAAGGTGGGACGTTTCTAAACCAGATAAGGTTAAAATCGTTAAAAAATGTCATGTTTTTCTAACGAAATCCTTGAATTTGATTCTAACAACAAAGTAGCTCGCTAACAGAAACCTTGAAATATTTTATATCATGAAAGTAGCCTAGGGAGTTGAAATCAACCCAGTACAACAACATTTCTTGCCTAATCAAAAAGTTATTCTTTCTTTAAATTTGACTTCTGATACTTAACTTTCTGATTCTTGAAACTTATCTTTCCCATACAAGTCACCGAACGTAAAATATTTATAAGGTGAGTTCTCTCCAAGTATAAGTTATAATGTTTTCAGGAGAAAACGAGAATCCAATTAGTTCAAATGCCCGATTTGTTTAACGAGTACATTTCAAAACTAGCAACGCCTGAAACCCATGCAGACAACACTTTTGTTAAGAATTATGTGATTGTAGTTATTTCAAAATTGATCACCGAAACAGAAAGTAATGTTTATAAGTAGTAGTAACCTGATATTGATAGCAGCCATTGTCCGAAAACCTCACCTGCAACAGAAACACGTAATCAGTGAAATCAAGAAAGATAATGGATGACATTGTGGTGACCATTACACTAGATGGCATAGGTACCTAGTTTTCTTTCATATTCAAGAGCATATAATAGAGTTTTGGAGAGCATGTATCAATCATGAAACTGATGTTTTTCGAGCATATCTCGAGATCTTATTGAGCATGTAAATCCGAAGGTAGAATGAAATAGGTAGACATAGATCAAAACAACAATTCAATGAAGAAACTCAAGTTTGTAACAAGTCGTTGTTTTCATCTCGAACTCAAATCAAGAGTGATTAGTTTATTTTCTTGTACTTCCTCTATCAATACTCCTCTGACGAGGTGTTCATTCGTTTATTTTCTTAGGTAGATACGTCTAATGGAGTGAAGTCCGATGTTGAAGCTTGTTGATATGGTGACATGCGACCAACAAGGTGGGATTCTCCAATGACATGTTTAATTGAAATTCATCTTAGGAAACGCTCGTAGAGGGAATCGCCATATGTAAGTTTGAAATGCTAGTTAGGTTACAGCGTGGTTTTAATTAGGAAAGATCTGTGATTAGGAAACAACGTCGAAACTTGATATTCCTACGTACTCGAGCAAATGGGATGAAACGATGAAAACGGAAAAGTTTTATTTCATCTGCGGCCTCGCGAAAATGTCCTACGCGCCGCGACCGCCTCCTCGTTAACAAAGAGAACAGTTGGAGGGCCAAGTTGGGAAATGAATAATCGCGGGTTTTCGTAATAAACGATGACAAATAATCTTGGGGAGGCGGGAGAAGTTGAAAACAATAGCTCTGCAACTCGTTTGAGCCCCTCAGACCGCCTCTAACGTATCCATTTTCGAGTAACGCGAGAGGATAACTTCCTGGGGGAGCGGTGTGGGTGACAATGGAACTCAGAGGTTCCGACGGGGAAATAGCTTTTCAAGTATCCGATGAATAAAGTTTACCCGGACTGAAACCGCCTGGTAATTCAAATTCAAATATCCATTTATTGGCAACAATAATGAAATTACATGCACAAGTTTAACAAAAATTATGAGACAAATTAATTGTTAAACTTGGTGCGTAAGTTTAAAATAAACAGAAGTAAACAACATTACTCGCCGAAGAATAAGTTCGAAAACATGTGCTCTCTGAGGAAGTTCGTATACCAATGAAAAAGAAAGAACAAAGTGCCCATTTTTATGAATAAAAACTAAATAATTATAAATTGAACCAAAAATACTAAGTGTATTTATAAAATAATGGAAATAAATAAAGAATAGTTTTATTTGAGTCATATGGGTAGGAAATAAGTGTCTAATTCTTTTTTACATGACAATAATCTGCGAAAAAGAAAAATGTCAATGGTTGAACATAAGCATTCCTTTCATCATCATTTCATCTCATTTTTACTAAATTTAAGTACATTTTCGTCGTAATTATGCACAAATCAAGATTTTTCTAGCTTTAACATATCATTGTCAGAAAACTTCCTTTTGTTTTCATAACATTTCAACATTAAAACTGGAATGTCTTTACATACCTAGAAATTAAGGAAATACACTAAATTTTGGTGTTAGTTGTTAGCATTGATAAAACGATCAGAAATCAGAGAAATTTTGTCGATAGAAAAGTTGTAAAATTATTGCATAATATGTCATTTTAATTAAATTTTTATTTTGGTCCATTCTATTGCATAGTTTTATTTGCAAATTGATGTATAATAGAAGCAAACTGAAAAAAGTTATCAAGTCTTTAAATTTGGATCAAATATTGCCGTTGAAAATTGTATATACCTAACTAGCATTAGAGGACTAATAATAGTCCTCTTACAACATCATGTACCTATTTACTTGTACTTAGCTGTAAATTTCATGGATGTTTCATTCTAATAGTAGTTTTTCTTATTACAGGTGAGGAGTCAATTACTCTACCACACCCTGATATGGTAAGCTATCCAGATTCTAACGATTTCCTTTTTAACGGATCCAGCATGCTGATATGTAAATCGGATTCTTTATAAGGAGAGGCAAGGCACCGAGTTTAGGTAATGTACTGCAGACCAAGTCTAATACAGCTACATATATCAGTGATTTGTCCAGAAGGGACAAACTAATACGGAAATTATAGACCTCTGTGTAGCATTTTTCAGGGGTTTTCGCATGTTTTCGACATTATGTCAATAAAATGGTCAGTAATGTCTCAATGTATAAGACGAAGTCACATTCGAGGATGCCGTTGGAACGCACGTTAAATTTTCAATCCGTTTGGTGGAAACCAAACTTCTTTGAATCAATTTACACTGGTATGAAAATAATCCAATGTCAAAGTTTGGAGTATTGTTAGAAAATTACCGTTTTTCAAGCTAATTTTTCACCTGTACTAAATGAGTATTTAATCGTCCAGCACCCCGCGAGAAAAACTGTCCCAAAGTCTCATTTTTTCAACGCTATAATCACTTTTGATTTGATTTTACTAATTAGAAGAGAAAACAACGTTTGAACGAAAAAAGAAGGATTTTTAGTCGGAAATCCGGCTTTCCAGTGTTCAGTTAACTTTTACACCCATTGCCTTCCATCGAATACGAGCCCATTCCGGAACTTTGTTGTAATTTCCGGAAATGGTATGGGAATAGACTCAAAATCTTCATTCCGTTCTGAGTCAGAACATTTCTGTCAATCATCTCAAAATTGGTGGACTACAAATTGGTGGCTTCGCAAGGATAGCTGAAATGGCACATTTCGATGTTGTTAGCAAATAATTCTTAAACCGTAGAAGCTACTATTTGTGTGCGCTTTAATGTTGTTAGCGAATAATTCTCACACCGTAGAAACTACTATTTATGTGCGCTTTAATGTTGCAGAACATGAACAAACAAATACATTGATCTCTGTTTTGAAAATAAGTTATAGGCTAGTGTTTGTCACTCAGTGAAGTTGTAGCTTTCTTATAGTGACAGATGTTTTTAAAGTCAGTCGAATAGCTTTCGAGTTGAATCTCAACAAACGGACACAAACGAAATAGAATATTCCCTCCTTAAATTGGCAGCGATAACTATCAACCTAGTCAACATTCTGCACATGTATTTGTAGAATGATGTATTTGATTCTTTGTTACATCAAAATTCAAACATGAACAACGTATACCAAACAGTTAAGAGATATTTACACCTCCTTTGATTGCTTTACCAACAGTGTATGAATTTATGCTGACTTGCTATATTGTGTATTGAATTTCATAAAACTAAAAATTACACTTCGACATTTTCCATTCAAGTCACATCTTTACTGAGTGGGAGGGAAAAGGCCGTGAATTCAGTGATATGTTTTTTTTTTTTCTTTTCTTTGAGGATTCTGAACACGTTTAATTATTCACAACCCGAATTGTACGGAAAGGCAAAGGTGGTTGTTTAAAACCCACAACACGAAATTTCACCTTCACCTTGTGGGTAGGAACCCGAGGGGCTGATGTTCCCTGAGCACTTATCTCCCTCCCAGCGACCGCTAGAGGGCTCTGCTATCCCTCGGGACCCCAGTGATGTATGTACAATGTTATCTCCTATTATTCATCTAGTTTCCATGGTAACCTTTCGGATTTACCACCCGACCACGCTATCTGACTCGACCAGGCCAAGTACGTACGTTCGTCACGCGTTCTTCCTCCCTCCACTCCTTTCAACGTAGACCGAAAACATGATTAAACGTGTAAAACACTTTCAACGAACCCCATACTCAGTCACTTACTTGTAATCATCAGAATAACATACATCTGAAGGGTATGGTACCTACGGATTTAATTTCTTGACATTTCCCATTCGTTGGCTTGAATTGAATTTAACCCTGTGTACAACCATATAAATGAACGAAGGGGGCAGAAGTAAATTAGATCTCAAAACTTAAAAGGTAATACTGCATAGATTAGAAATCAGTATAAGAAAATTGCGGGATGGATATCACATGGTCATGTGTTTTACTGGCGTTGCCCTTCGTTCATAGCCACTGCGATGGACTTGTTATACATCACCAAAGCACGACAGCAGATATGAAGCGCTCATCATAACAAAAATGACGGAATTTCACAAATGGCGTCTAGTATTCCCTGGTTACGTTCATAGGAACCGCTCATGTACAGGGTGTCACTTGATGAACGGGCCCCCCTTTCTGTTTCCGTTGTTTGTGGAGCTATCAAAAGACTTGTCGAAGAAAATTCCCCTTATTTTCTGGCAAGGAATTCAAATATTACACTTTCGCGAGTCGCACGTGCGCTCAAACGCCCGCAACGCGCACTAACTTTGTTATTATAAATGAGGACCCCAATTTTCTATTTCAGATTCCGATTCTACCCAAGATTTCATGAAAATTTAACCCCTCAACCAATTTTCTTGATTCGACTCAATTTTTGCAGAATAATGTCCGAAATTTGTTCATTTCACGTGAAAAATCATCATTTACGCCGACTTTTGACTCTCAGATTAAGAGGATTTTTCACTTGATCACTGAAGGAGGTTTCAATCTCCTATTTTTACATTTTTCAACCAGACCTCGAAATAAACAAACGGACGCAAAATAAACAAAGTTTGCCGTAGAGGGAATAGCACAAGTTGTACCAGATGTTGGGATGAGGAATGAACTGGATGTTTCATATCTACGTGGGATAAGGTGACGTCCCATCAAGTGTAAAACGTTCCTGTGACAACTAATAAACAACTCGTTGCTGTGTTGCTGTTTTATAGTATAAAATTAATGGATAGCTGGAGCTAATTTTCCCCGAAAATGCAGGAATCTGAGGAAAATATGAAGCATTGGTTAGGTGTGAGGGGGATTTTCCCATTAACGTGAGGCAGTCTGGAGTGTTTTCCCGTGCATTATACCTTTACTGGGAAAAGCTGTTACTTGTTGTGCCATCCTCAGCTCCGATCGTCTACCCCTCGAGTTTCCTGCCAACCCTCGGAGTCCCCCGGAATTCCCACAGGAACGTGACTGGGGTCTCCGTTTTCCCCCTCCCCCTACCGCCGTCGTCAATGCCTACCGTATCAGACGCCCTCCTCTCCCCTCCACCGTCTCCTGTATCAGTCTTGAAGGTCGGGAAACCGTGCAGGGAACACGGGGAAACGGCCAGGGTCGTTCACGGAGTCCCCTCCAGGGAACAGAAGCGAGATCCCCCCTTGACGTATAGCCGGGTTTCCCGACCCCACAGAGCACTAGGTTTTTCCCGGGGAAGTCTCGTCGTCATGGAAACACCCTAACCCAAACCGTTTGTACCACGGAGGTTTCCCCGTCTTAAAACTCGACCCCTCTTCTACATCGATGTGTGAAATCGATTTTTCCGGGAGCGGGAGAAAAAATTACCCCTAACGCCAAAGAGCAGTAGCAGCACTGCGGCTTTTTTTTTATACCTTTTACGCTCAAAGGGAAGCTCGAGGTGTGAAGTGTGCCTACTTAGTAACATGATAACCTCGAGGGGTCCTAATTAAAGGGGTGGAACAGAAAACAGGCCTGTTTATGAAAGAGTGTTCACTCTTTTCCTCTGGAGCAATCCAACCAAACTTGGTGGAAATTTTAATTTCAGCCCCAAAGAACGCTTTTTTATCAAGAGTACCAAATCAATAGTTGATGCTACTTTGCAATAGTCAAATTCTTACTAAACCAAAGTAACTTACGTACATCTAACTCTCCCAAAGTCTCTATTTTTTGACAGAATAATAAGAATTTACCAACGGATCAGTTCTCATTTTTAAAATAAGCGTTTTGGAATGAGATAATGCCTCTGATGTTGGAGAAAAATTACGTAAATTGATCCCCCTTCCATTTCGTCCAACACCACAGGCATTATTACATGCCAAAAAGTTCCACGTTCAAACGCCCATTTCTTTGTCAAAAATTACTCGAAAAGAAGTAGTAGAAATTCAAATCATGAATGCAACTCAAATGAATAAAATTGAATAATAAACCCCACTGAAAGAATTTGCAGTGTGCGTGTTTCACAGGTGGTAGAGCGATTATTGAATTTCAGGAGGCACACAAATATGATCAACTGATCAATCCAAATAGGCGTTTTGGTTGAGAATTGATTTACGTGCTCTATGCATATCTCCTGAAATTCAATAATCTCTCTATCCTGTGAAACACGCACACTCCAAAGCTTAGTAGAAATTCAAATCATGAACGCAAGCCAATTGAATAATAAACCCCAGTGAAAGAATTTGCAGCGTTTTATTGCAGATTCGGATTCTACACCCTTTGAAACGTAAACCATGAAATTTTCAGGGGGGTTAGAATTTTTTTTCCAGAGCGATTACAATGGTTTATTATTGAATAATAAACCAAAAGCAGTAGGTTCACAAAAAATCAACCTCAGGCTAGAAAAAACCATGTATAACGTGACTTTTGTCAGAAAATGTAATGAAATGAAAATTAAAGAAAATTTAACGTTCTTTTCAACGGTAAGTATAATTTGAAATCAAATTTTTTAGTCTGTAGTTGTAGTCTGCCGTTGATACTTTCCTGTCAATTATTATGTAATATTTTCACAAGCTGAACGATATTTTTAGTGTTTTGGTGTTGTCGCGATGGTTTAGGTATTGGATATACTTTTCCCTTCCTACTAACAACCAGCAAGATATTTGCTTATTACGTATTGCTCAAGATATGGCGGATTACGATTGCGTCAATATTATTTCTACTTCAAAACACTGAAACCCAACCCAATGGGTAAAAGATAATCCTTGCTTGGAACAGATGACTTTCATGGGGGGCGGATGACTTTCGACCCCACTTCATTCAGCTGCTCAGACAAGTTTGCTCATTTAGTTTGACAACTGTGGGATTATGTTTCTTACGGAAATATTTCGTGTAATTATTAATAGAAGAACAGTTCACCGGTTCACAACATCTTGGTCCCCACTAGCGAAGTTATTGACAATTTTATGGTTACCTGAAAAAAAGGTAGTAGGTAATTCGCATTAATTCACATTTGAGTTTGCTACCTATTCTGGAGCTTCGAATTCACTAGAGACCATCCAAGTTCCACTCGTATCATCCTGGAGTAGTATACTTGAATCGGACTGTAAGTGTGTGATGGATATGGTTAGTTAGCCCTTCCCGATTCTTGAATCCGCCGCTTCGGGAGATGTACCAGACAGCTTCCACCGACTGGGACATCCTCTGAGCTTGGCGAAGCATTACCCGCATTCAGCTGTTAGAAGGGGCAACTATACCATTCCATCGCCTCACCTCTTCATGTAACAAGTTGGTCCTTTATATCTCAGTTCTCGTTCTATTATTCTCTTCTGGATGCCTCCTTCGGCCACAAATTATTTTCAAAAGCGCTCTCTACTTAGACTACCTTGAGAGACCAACCTGATTCTTGGCTAATGTTCCAATATCGACATTTTCAACCTATCCAGGCAGTGATCCTCCGTCGCCTTGTTCTAAGTCATGCGAATGAAACATCTGATGAGTCATAACCCATCTTATATTCCCGAACGTTTGTCATTTTATTCTTTTACTGTATATGAAGTATTCTTTTTTATAAAAGTAAAATTTCATGAACATTTCATATTTATCAGTAAATGTGTTTACAGTATGTCGGTTTTGTAACATTAATAAAAACCGTTTTGCAAAATAAATACATTTCATAACCCGTTAGAAAGGTTTGCGGACTCGCAGACAGAACGAAAACTGAAGTAGTTCTAGAACAGCGAAAATGATGTTTTTCCCCTTCTAAATTTGGTTCAAAAGCCTCGTTACCTAGGTAGTATTGAAAAGTGGAGACAGTTTTCATGTTTTTCACAGAAAAACACCATAGTGCCTGATGAATACAAGTACATGTCTAGAGGGTTCTGTGACCTTGAATTGCGTAGACGCGGTGTATAGCACCACTATTGAAAACCATGTGGAAGGTTGAACTTATATTTTATGAAAATGCTCGCGGTAACTGTGAAATTTCTCACTCTCCCAGTACGGGTATTGGGTAATTGGGTCCAAAAACGTTGCGATTTAACGCGGATTCGTAGAAAACGAGTACCTTGTGAAAACCACCGAGAGGGGTGGGCGCCAATATCCCGGACGTGAACCAGAGAAGCGTTTTCCGAAATAAACTAGGAGATGACACGTCCCAAAATAACCCCTCCCCATCGTGCAGTACCTAGAAGCATCTTCCTCCAAGATAAATGACGACCTATTTGACACCGGTGAACCCAAACACATAAATTCCCGACTTCATTTGTTAATATTTCTCCGAACGGGATTTATGGCTTCATTAATGGGGAGGCTTCTGGTACTGACGCGACTTCATACGTCACATCTGACAAATAATGCATCCGAAAATCATTTAGAGCAAAAGCCCTTACACAGGATGTTCTCTAAATGGGTGTTCGGGATTTATTTCCTTCCATATGAGTTCAGAAAGGCGCAAACAGTAAAATCTTTCATGTGAACCTCGGTTCATAATTTTTCCTCGGATTTAGTATATCCTGCCATGATATATTATGTACCTACCCCTTTGTTCGACATTGAATTTTCAGTTTTCTAATAGCATTCCGCTGTACGAAAAAAATTTCTTCCGAGTCTATCCGTAGTAATTTCCACTCGTCTACTGTTTGACGTTCTGTCTGTATGTGTAAAACAGAAAGAGAGAGAGAGAGAGAGAGAGAGAGAGAGAGAGAGAGAGAGAGAGAGAGAGAGAGAGAGAGAGAGAGAGAGAGAAACGCTAATTAATAACCTATTTCTCCATTATCAAAAATGAATATCCTTAATTTGAGTCTTTCTCCCAATAACAACTCCAAAACTCCAATTAATATCATTCAAAAATTACAATCATAGCTACAACTTTCGTGCACACAATAACCACATTCATGTTTCAATTAATATTCTACCAAGGCAACAACAATGTAATAACCAAACTAACACAACAACTAGTTAAAAAATCCACCTAAAAAACGTACCAATTTTCGTATAATGGTTGATGCCTTGCTATTTTAGTTGTTATCATTAATTATTGCTAATAATTTTGTTAAAAGCGTTTAGCGGATATTGGATGAATCTGACTATTGAGATTTCAAGAGACCGTTTCTTTAGCAGTTTAATTCTGTCACCAGGGCTCTTCCATTTTCCCATGCTGCTAAAACTTGCGACGATTATCCAATATTCATCATTCAATATTGTCGGTAGCTGGTCTCTCGTAACATTTCCCGTTTCAAAACGTCGGATTCTGAACTCCCTAAAAGCAGGGAACCCCCATCGGTCATGGAACAAATCCTTACTTCATTTTTGTAATCCGAGTAGTGGTGAACTAACGGAAAACAGAAAAAGTAGTGGCGGTGAATCGACGAAAGGAATCCAATTTCCGAATGAATCGTTGTTCATAGTGTATTGGTTTGGAATTGATTTTCAATTCAGATATTTCAGAGTGCACGTTTCAGAATTCGTATTACCTGATACATTGCAGTTTTATCTTGATATGACACTCCTCTTATTCAATTCAAGAAGTTCATATCACTTACTAGTCTTGATTTATACTGGACAGAGTAATACTGTCTACTTATGGGTGTACGGAAAATACTGATTTTTTTCATTATGAAATCAATGAAATGGTTGATGCTAACGGGAACACAATTATTATTCATTTGTTCCTACAAAAATGTGAAACAGCTGATAGGTAAGTTAGGCGGCTCGGACCTGACCCCACTGAAGCTTCTATTATGGCCTGGACCACCAAAGTATCGCAGAGCTAATATCCATTCATTAATGTTAACTGTAAAATAAAGCTGTGAGGCACGACCAACTCGCCAGACGTTTTAAATTGTTCACAATTTTGCAGTGCTCATTCATTACTTTCCGAAGTCTATATCATATTAGACTATTATCGATTTTTCCAATCTTCTGGGGAAGAAAAAAAAGGGATGGAAATTATATCGGGAAAGGCCCACTTTCAACCGCCAGGAGATCTGTGGAGTCAATGGGTGGAAATGGGGTATATACTCGTACGTGTAGTAGATAATTCATGTTTTTCTAGTGGCTTCTCGTTCTGAAACGTGATCTACTTGATTTTATCCAGTGCAAACAAGTTTTAATCCTCTACGGAATACGGGAGACAGTTTCAGAATAATCACAGACTCTGCACTACAGAGGATTGCCTTTATGTGTGATGATGTCGAGCCTTGGGATTTCTTTCGTCCTGACCGACGATTTTTTTTACTTTTCCTAAGCATTATCTTCAGACTGCTAGTATCCTATCAACAGGTTTTTTTAATTAATTGAATGTTGACAGAAAGCCGTGAAGAAGCCGTATACCCCACCCTACTAGATGAAGTGTTTACCTACAGTTTTGAGCCACTGCAACAGTTTCGTTTTCTTGCAAACATCGCTAAAAATAAAAAAATAAAAATAAAAATAAAAATAAAAAACTGAACACGTCAAGCAGCAGGACTATAACTTTCATAATACCCTGAGAAAGAAGTACAATTAGCAAGGCTATGGGGATTAGCACGTGGGTAGGAAGTGCTCATTCAAAAGGACACTATCCCTCAAGGTGACAGAGTTTATTCACAGCTTTGTTTCATTCTGCAAGACGTGAGGCATTGCCAACGATAATATTTACATAAAGGCAGAGACGAGATGATTTACGGCCCTTCTTTCATTTAACGAGAGAAAAACGAAAGAGAAAGAACAGCTAGAGGTAAAAATTCCCTCCTGAGGAGCGCCGTCTTTTTGATTTTTATCTGGTTTTATTCAAATTGGTCGATAACTCATAAACGAGCGGTTGACGATTCTCCTTTCACTATCTCGAAAACACATCGGGGATGGGATCCTTTTGTTGGGCTCGTAGTCTCCATCTACGGGTCGGAGCGGGTGATTTATCGGCCGTCGCGCGTTCGTTGACTGGAGGAGGCACCGTGCGTTGCTCGGGCCCAGTTCTCTCTACGTATGTGGGAGGGGGTTCTCCGCTGATCTCGAAGGATCACGTTATTGGGAAGAGTGATGGATTCTTGTGGACGAAGATCGAGTCCGTGGTGAATTAAATCGTGGAAACCCGTAGACGAAAACAGTGACGGTCCCGTCCGTACTCTCTGCCCAATGGATCGATAAATCGGAGACCAGCCCAGTCAACCTTGCTTACGAGTAGATTCAATTATCTTCCCAATGCAGACTCGCGGGATTCCACAACGGTGAACTAGATAACTGATAATTTTATCATTCATTGATTTAGTTAATCAATGTCATAACTAATACGTGAGAGCTGATTACAGCTGAGTAAATTTTTCTTAATTAGTTATTAGTAGTAAGTGTGTAACTATTGATTAATTTATCAAACTTCAGAATATGACAGAAGACCTCTACCAGGTTATTAATTATGATTGCTCGCTATACACAAGGTGAAACTTAGAACGCATCTGACCTTTGAAGGACAACATCTACAACAATGAGCATTAAGAAGGCGACTGTCGTTTACGGTTTCTCAGTGTAGAAAGTCATACAACAGACTGTACTATTTCAAGTGATTGAAGTTCTCTGTTATCTTTTCATAACTCGACGTTTATTGGCCGTAAAGCTCCTTGGAATAATGATCGAGGACGAATAACAGTGGTTCTTGCCAAGAAAAATCCGCAGCCTGCTGATTCACGGCTCTATCGAGCATGCTAAAGTGTTTCTATATAATGTTTAGAAGTCAGATCTACTTCGTAGGACCAATATCGATAATATCAAATTTCTCTTGTGGGAAAGGGAAAACACATAAATGATAAGTTTAATATTATGATGCCGGATATTACGAGTTTTAGTTTTCAATCTTATTCCATTAATCATTAGATTATGACGTATTTGATATAATTGAGATGTTTCAAGAACACGAATTCCACGTTGACAACACCCTTGACAGCAAAGGTCTCATCTAAAGAGGCAGAATATATGTATTGCTTTCGTTTTGTGTCTGTCTGTATGTCTGTCCGTGTAACCGCAGCCATTTTCATTCTATATTGATGACATTTTTAGTTAATGTGCTTGTTAGACAGTGGTTCTCTGTGAGTTTAATTACTGAAAAATCAACTCAACACTCTGCTAATTCGGAAAATTCAACAATCATTATTTCCTCAGGTTTTGAGCTCCAATTTCACGTGTAGTTGGGAAGAACAGTCTAATAATTTCATATAAATTTTAACACGATATTATCATTTTTAGCTACTGGGCATGTGCAAGCATGAAAGCCTTATTAAATACCAAATTCATACAGTTTCCATCCAATTTTGATGACATTTTCGGATTACGCTGCAGATGGTCTCCTGTGAGATTCATTAGTCAGAAATCAATATCTCACTCTGCGCATGTACAAACGTTGATTTTACCAGTTAATTTTTCTGGTAGTCCAATCCAAAATGTCAAGAACTTTCTAATAATCCCATATCTATTTCAACGCAATCATTATTTTATCCGATATGAAATTAGCGCGAAAGAACCGTCATTCATGTCTCCTAACCTTTTGCTGATGTAGCGAAACAACTAGTCCAAAACATTCCAAAAACGGCCAAAATCTCTTGCAATAGAAAATATGGCAGACACTTCCCATACTCCCGTTTTTTGGGTGTTGGGTTTGAATTTGGAGTTATTTTTGTGAAAACGCTGCAAATTCTTTCACTGGGGTTTGTTATTCAATTGGCTTGCGTTCATGATTTGAATTTCTACCAAGCTTTGGAGTCCCCTGTGAGTTTCATGACCACCGGATCAATAGTAGTCTCTGCGCATGCGCAAACGAAATCCTTGTTACGCGCATAACTCCGGGAGTTCTTGACCAATTTCGATGAAATGACCAATTTTGATGAAATGAACAGTTGACAAATTGACGTTGAATGGATTGATAAATAAAGTGAGAAATTGACATTATAGCATTTCGAAAAATAAAATATATGCATCGTTCAATGATGGTTCAATATGGTTCGATCCAAGCTCGAGGCTACAACTTTATTTTCTCTTTATTACTCACGAGGACCATCTTTACATCAGTCCGAACAATCCCTGAAAATTTCATCGAAATCAATCATGAACTCCCGAAGTTAAGCGTGTAACAAGGATTTCACGTGTGTGCATGCGCAGAGGCTACTATTGATCCGGGGGTCATGAAACTTATAGGGGGCTATCTACACATCAAACCGAACAATCCCTCAACATTTCATCGAAATTGGTCTAGAACTCCCGGAGTTATGCGTGTAACAAGGATTTCACGTTTGCGCATGCGCAGAGGCTACTATTGATCCGGGGGTCATGAAACCTATAGGGGACCATCTACACCCCAACCCGCACAATCCCTGAAGATTTCATCAAAATCAGACTATAACTTCGTGTAGTTTTGCCCCTAACAAGGATTTGCTGACAGACAGACAGACGCAAAACGCAAAATGCGAGTGGAATTTTCGATTTTGGAGACAAAAAAATTTTCACATTCCGAAAGTGAAAACAATTCTTCCGCTACCTTGGTAGACTCGGAAGCAAAATACGGATAGATTACAATTCAAAAATGCGGAATCCAAGCGACACGGATGAAATTAAATAACTTACCTTATGCTAGTGAGCGGAGATTACCGGTATGCTCAGATTTTGACGCAGTTTTCCACCAGATTTATCTGAGAACTCGAAGAGGCAGAACGCACTAGGTAGGTTAGGTGCGAAAAGAGCAAAAGGCAGTTTTCTTGAGAAATATTATTGTGCCCGCAGATATCTTAGGACAAGAGAATCAATACTGATTATCGGAACGATCAAGTAGTTTTATTATTAACCAATAATAATCAATTTGAATAGTATCAGAAAAGGAGACAGAGCCGAGACCGAAAGGTGGAAAATGGGATAAGGAAGCAGTTACGAGAGGTTGCTGTAATTCAAAAAACTAAAGGCAACGTCTACCATACCGTAGTCATATTCGATTATTCCTACTTGATGCAAAATTTCTGCTCTATGATAGAAGATGTCACGAAGAGATGTATCTTCTCGTTATAAATTGAGTTCCCTGCGGTTCTTATCGAACTAGCTCTCATTAAAAGCAAATCGTTCGTATCCGAAGACCGCTCCCACTTTGTCCTGTTTCACGATTTTCACAGTGATTAATTGAGTCAAGACTTTTTGGATTTGATTTGACATTGTTAAAAATACGTCTTGAAATGGTGAGGAATAGTTTTTTTTTTTTTTTTAATCTACCTAGTTAGTATCTATATCGTTAGTACTGGAAGTAGGGTTAGGATACAAATGTATGGTTTATTCAGTCTGCCTCCCATTCCTGATTAAGGTAAAAGCACCGAAATATTGCAAAAACGTTTTTCTATTCTTGATTGACCAACTACTACATTTATGTGTACATGAAGTACTTTACAATATATTGTCTAAATTCAGCGCCACTATATCACGTTCTAGCTAAATTTGGTTCATAGAATGCATACGTGTGATGGGATTAGCCTGGCAAAAAGTTTAGGACCTACTAGGTCCCGAATGGAGTCCATGAGAGAAACAACGAATTTTTGACATCAATTATAAAGCCTTTTATGGCTCGCGTAACATAAAAGGACAAGGTCGATGGGAGGGCAGCAGAGGGGGTTAATAAAAAAAAAGTTCCCTATGCGAATAGAAAGCGTCATTATTGAAAATATAATAAACCGAAACGGATAGAATTACGTTAATCAAAGTAAATAAATACCTAATGAAAATTCACATGTCACTTTATTTGTAACATAACATCCACGTTTTCAGAAGAAAAACACAGAATCATATTTTGATGAATTATGAAGTAAACATTTAAAATGGGAGACCCCCACTGTCGTGAAATTGGCCTCAAATCACTTTTGAAAATCTATGAATATTACAAAAAACGCTGCAAATTCTTTCACTGGGGTTTATTATTCAATTGGCTTGCGTTCATGATTTGGAGTGTGCGTGTTTCACAGTGTAGAGCGATTATTGAATTTCAGAAGATATGCATTGAGCACGTAAATCTGTTCCCAACCAAAATACCTATTTGGATTGATCAGTTGATCATATTTGTGTGCCTCCTGAAATTCAATAATCGCTCTATCCTGTGAATTATGCACACTCCAAAGCTTAGTAGAAATTCACATCATGAACGCAAGATAATTGAATAATAAACCCCAGTGAAAGAATTTGCAGCGTTTTTTTATTGAACCTCAATACCCCCATAATAAAAATATCTATAATTTATCAAGTCCTTTAGCACTCGTATTGCGTTAAAACTTCCCCAAATCCAAATTTAAACGATGTAGCCAAAGGATGACTGATGTAGAGGAGGCACACAAATATCATCAACTGATCAATCCAAATAGGTGTTTTGGTTGAGAACCGATTTACGTAAAACACGCACACTCCAAAGCTTAGTAGAAATTCAAATCATAAATGCAACTCAAATGAATACAATTGAATAATAAACCTCACTGAAAGAATTTGCAGTGTGCGTGTTTCAGGAGATAGAGCGATTATACAATTTCAGAAGGCACAAAAATATGATCAACTGATTAATCCAAATAGGTATTTTGGTTGAGAACAGATTTACGTGCTCTATGCATATCTCCAGAAATTCAATAATCGCTCTATCACCTGTGAAACACGGACACTCCGAAGCTTAGTACAGATTCAAATCATGAATGCAAGGCAATTGAATAACAAACCCTAGTGAAAGAATACTTTTTTATCCCAGTAATAATATTGAATAATAAATCCCAGTAATAATATTGAATAATATTTACCTATATATTATCAGAATGCTTCAACCCGTGTATCGGCTACTAACTACACTACAAGTATTAACATCGGCTATCACTCCAGTATCCACATTCACTACAACTCGACGCTATCGGCATCACTAGGTTACAAACAAACAATAATAAACCAAAAAACACAAACGTTGGCACCATAAATCGGGCCATACATCGAGAATGGTGTGACCTACGGACGTGGGGAGGGTCTCATTTGATTCCTCATGGTATGTTCTTCAGAAAGAGTAGAAATTCAGGCTTCTTCGAATTGTTTTGAGGTTTTTAGGGATTTTACAAAACTTTGACAGCCCTTAAAGGGCACTTAAAATTGAGTGAGCGAGCTGGCTCAAGAATTGGGGCGTCGTCGTCTGGAGAATTTCTTTTCCAGAGCGATTACAATGGTTTATTATTGAATAATAAACCAAAAGCGGTACTTGGCCTTATTTTCCTTAATTTGTCAAACAACTTTCTCAAGAAAAAGGCTTTTATCAGTTCTACGGAAGTTATAAGCATGCAGTGTGACTTGAAAGACATTCAAATATTCGGATTCAAATATTTTATTATAGTTTTTACTCATTTTGATAGGTAACAACCTTTATTTTACCTCTAAAAACGCAAAACATTTCTGGCATTGTGCCTCATTCTTCCCGCAGTACTATTGTATCGGCATTTTGAATCAAACTTGATTTCCAATGTCACAGCGGTCCGTTTCGTCCACTAATAACCTTTCTGGGTTTGATAGCCATTCAGAACATTGATGCGACTTCAATTTTAAATTGAGCAAACATAATCAACGTGTAAAAGGTGAAAGCTTTTCAACCTTCAGGAAAGTTATTTAGTTTTCCATAAAGTTGAATACTACACAATTTTGCTCATAAATGGTATCGAATGTTATCTACGCTCTATTATTCATAGTATGGAGTCAATCCATGTACTCTGGTGCCAGAAAGTACAACAGGAGGATCATCATAGTTGAAACAACAACAGTCGCTGGACTGGAACAGTAACTGATAAAGTGAAAGCGATAGGTTCTCAATTTAGGTTCTGACAAGTTGTCATTGACCAACAAGTTGACAACTGTTGGTTACAACGTTTTTGTGGAAGCTATTTCTGGGGCTGTCAGAGAGATCTGAGCATTGTGTGTAACGTGGGACCGCAGGTCGTGTCAGAGTGGGAAGGGCTGCGATGCTCGGCCCATACAAACGCCTTCCGTCGATTCGCGATGTGTTGAGTCGCCCCCATTCAGCGGTGACGCCAGGCGAAAAAAAATACGTCCTACCCGGCTCTTTTGTTCTGAACCCATGAAAAGAACGAACACCTTTCACAAACCTGGGGCAGCTCCGCCGAGGCCCGCGTTATCTGTTTCCTCTTACGTGGGTGTGAAACCCGCACGACTTCCGACTACTTGAAACATTTTATTAGTTACCAGCATGTCAACATGATTCCTTCGCCTAAACCATTAAACGTAGAGATCATTCGGCTTTCACATACACTTATGTCAAATTCCTTCTCTTAATAGTTAATATAAGCTGTTAATCGTTGTCCAAATTTTCAGAGAAAAGCAAATTTGTAGGAATGGAATTTGAATAGCGTACCCCGTTTGAGTAGCGGCCAAAACGGGCGTTTAAGCGATATTATTATACTTCTGTTATTGCAAGCTAGAGGCTAAAACTAAAAATTAAAATTGGATTAAAACTATTGAAGTCATCATTTCATGGAAAATGTCCCGTCCCATTCATCAGGAGCTTAACGAAATTCGGAGATTTGAATTGGCGTCTGCGGCTATTGCTTTTACGGATATCTAAAATTCGTAGATAGTCACACTTCCTAACCAAATTGAAACTAAACTCCAAACGACCTTAAAACTTGCAAATGCTATTTGCATTCCGTTGCACTGTGCCTTGAAACACAAGCATTTAAGCACGCCCAGATCAGAAAATCAAACTTATTGCTGATCTGCTAGATTTAGATATCGGGTCATGATCTGTAGTGTTGAATATTTGAATAATTATTTATTATGGACGTCATTTTTTTCTCCTAATTCATATCACCCTCTTTACCTTTTTCCTCTACTAAATATTACGTATGCTCCACTGAACGTAGAATATACATTGAGGGCTGTCAATAGATATATGACTTCTCTCACATTTCATCTTACTCTTTCACGAGAATTGTCCTCATGTTCAACATAATGGGAGGTAATATCACAAATAAGGTACTATAGATTAAAAAAACGCAGCAAATTCTTTCACTGGGGTTTATTATTCAATTGGCTTGCGTTCATGATTTGAATTTCTACTAAGCTTTGGAGTGTGCGTGTTTCACAGGTGATACAGCGATTATTGAATTTCAGGAGGCACACAAATATGATCAACGATCAATCCAAATAGGTATTTTGGTTGAGAACAGATTTACGTGCTCTGTGCATATCTCCTGAAATTCAATAATCGCTCTATCACCTGTGAAACACGCACACTCCAAAGCTTAGTAGAAATTCAAATCATGAACGCAAGCCAATTGAATAACAAACCCAGTGAAAGAATTTGCAGCGTTTTTTTTTTTTTTTTTTTTACTTTAAATGGTTATCAGAATGCTTAAACCCGTGTATCGGCTACAAAGCCTTTTAGGAGTTCACTCCAGTAGCCACATTATTACATCACTACGTCACTAGGTTACTGAAATCAACACAAAAACAATAATAAACCAAAATAATGCGAATGTTGGCACCATAAATCGGACCATAGATCGGGAATGGTTTGACCCCTACCGACCTATGGAGGGGCTCATTCGATTCCTCGTGGAGTGTTCTTCAAAAAGAGTACACATTTAGGCCGCCTTGACTTGTTTTTAGGGATTTTACGAAACTTTGACAGCTCTTAAAAGGCACTTTAAATTGAGTGCGAGAGCTGGCTCGGACCAAGATGAATTTTTCCTGAAAATTTCAGATCTCTTGCTCCAGCCGTTTGGGAGAAATTGTGCGTACGGCGTACAGCGGACGGACGGAAAATGTTTTATTGCAGATTCGGATTCTACACCCTTTAAAAGTAAACCATGAAATTTTCAGGGGGGTTAGAATTTTTTTCCAGAGCGATTACAATGGTTTATTATATAATAATAAACCAAAATGAATAAAATCTAAGGACGAACTGAATGGTCGAGGCATTTTCGTTTATTATTGATGAACTTTGTTTAAAACAATGTGCGGAGATGTTCTTATAGTCATCCATCCCGTTTCTCGTGGGTTCCTCCTTTACTATAAAATTTCATTTTCAAAATGTGTACATTATTCAATATAATGGTTTCTTTGGTAGCGAGTCAATTTCTAAGTGGTCCATCTTAATGATTTGTTGTTTGTCGATCAGCTGCATAAATGTAAAATCCTGCACCATCCGCTTTTCCAACTCTCCGATTCGGACACTCGCTGGATTGGACTGAGGTCTACCACACGGCTCATCGCTCTCCCATTTAGATTGCAATTCAAGTTTTATTCAATAGACAACTCGATTTACTAATGACCCGATGTGATGCAGAGCACATCAACTGGCTAAACTTCGCCCGTACCAGTTGCATTACTTCATAGAGACCCTGTGGATATTCCGAGTTCGAGATAAACCCATCATACATTTGTAGATTCAGTAACATCTCCATCCTGTCACAAAATGTCTTCCCCTCCCCCGTTTCTCTGGATTCAATTTCAGTCACCCCCAGACTTGACGCGGATATGAGAATCCTTGTTGGTCTCTACTTTTTATTTATTCTCCCTGCCCCGACTCCCAAGCAGGTTACTTCTCCCGGCATAATATAAAAGACTTTATTACAATTTGAAGAGACACTTTCTCCGCCATTCGTCCTTCCTTCCTCCTATATTGTTTGTCGTCGAGATGCGTGGGCACGACGCTCGTGTCTTTAGGTAGTAAAATATGAGAAAAGTTCTGGAAAAAAAGTTGAAGGGGTAAGAAGTTCTTTGTTCGCTAACAAGGACAATTTATTTATAACTTGCTTCAGGCTGAATTGAAAACCTGATCTCTCTTACAAATTTTAAGGCTGCTATACATGAATCAATTAAATGCTTACCCTATTCTTTGTAACCGTTGCAATGAATTCAAACATCAGTGATGGGGCCAATAAATCGTGATAATTCAAACGTACATTCGTGAATCTTTCTTAGTTCGATTCTACCATGTGAAAGTAGTTTGTACATCATGATGGTTTATAATAGAGAGGGTAAATCTGAAAAAAACATGATCATTGACTGGTCCGGTGTATACAACTCCGGAACCTAATTCCTTACCCTACGCTCAAACGTGTGACCAAAGAGGTGCTATGTGTTCATCACATGTTTTGAACGTGATCGAATCGATCGTAGCGGTTACTACGGACTGATCGAGGACGGCCAGTGGTTCCGCATCAAGCTAGCACGTTGTGCCGCCGTCGCCGCAAAAACCGCAAGCACTCTACTACGACCACAACTTTGCCCCGCTCTACACGTTTGAGTATTAGCTCCCAGCGGAGGCCCAACGTCTTTCCAGCCGCTGTGAACCGCAATTGAGGTAGAACTCCTCCAAACGACACCAACTTCCCCCTAAAGGGGGTTTTAAGACTAACCGGAGGAATTTCGGTTACAGAACATCAACCCCTTCCCAAACCTCCTGGCACCTGTGCGGGTGTCGTTACCGAGGCACTAAGCACCGGCTTAGCAGAACCTAACGATCCATTAACAGGGAACCTAAGCCGGTAAAGAACAATCAGAAAGATTTGGTGGGATTGCTCGGAAGGAATCTCTCTATTTATAGGGTAGCAACGCTAAACTGGGAGCAGAAAGATGATTGTATGGGGCCAAAGTAGTGCAACTTTCGAAAAAACGTAATAGCCTCAAGTAGGATGTGTAAAGCTAATTTGGTATATTCTAATTTGTGCTCGTTAGGTTCGTTCTCCACTCCCCTTATGGTATAAAAAGCTTTGAAATTACCTTTATCTTCACAATCAATTTCCACTCGCATTTAGCGATTTTGTCCATTCTGAACAAATTCCCTAATTCACGTCTGTCCATCTTTGTGCCCGCAGATCCAAGTACCTACATTCTATGCATAAAGCTCCAGAGGGGAATTCGAACCATTCGGGAAACATATCTTCTAGAAAAAACTTGTGTGATTGCTTTAGCTGAATCTTTCTCCGATAATTTGTTTAATAAGACAGTCTACTGTTGATTCTGATTGGTCCCATTTCGACATTTGATTCGGAATAATTGTCAGGGATCCACCAGAACTCAGGTACTTCAGATTTAGTTGAATTGTACACGAAAATTCGAATTGCAGATCTCATTTTCTCTTTCTAAGGGGTAGTAATCACCTACCACCTTTCCCAGGTAGATCTTAGGTGACAGGATTTCTGAGTCTTCAGTCGCACATGTGGTGATTAGGGGAACGCGGAAGAAGAAGGTAATGGGTTTGAAAGGTGGTGAACCGAAGCATCTGGAAGCCATTAGAGGGTTCACCTTCCTTCATTCAGGAATGGGGGTGTGTCGGGTCGACGCATGTAGAGGTTTGCTGCCCCTGGCAGTGGTGATGTACTAGAATGTTATACAAATATTTTCCTTTAATCTAACTCTGGAATCCCCGTGGTGTGTGACTTATGCCAGAAGTACTTTCTAACAGGGGTTTTACTCGTAGATACGATCATTTGTGACTCTGGATTCTACTTATTACAGCAGTAAGGCACACGAGCCTATTTGTATAATTCTTAGCAGCTTTTGTGTAAGTTGGAGTAATTTCCTGAGACATTTTTAATTTCCATGTCTACTATTAGCGTATGAGAAAGCCAGAAGCTAACGCTTTCAATATAGGACTCTCTATTCTTGAATCGTGAAATACTTTTAAAATATTGCCAAGTGCACTTTCAACCAGTTAGAGTTATTCCAGATAAGTGGATCAATTGCTGATAATATGCGGTGGACCGATCCATGAGGCCATTGCTCGAAGTCCCTTCTTTCAAAAGAATGGGATAACGTCATCCACATTTTTCAGGAAGCCGTCTACATTGTAGCCTTTGAGTCTCCGTTCCCTGGATCCCAGATGCAATCGAATAACGCAAAAGGTTTCGGCAGGAAGGAAAAAGAAGAAGCTCTATTTCTACTAACTGGTTGCTAAGCTATGGATGCATTGCATGAACGTACACCCTCCATTACACCCCAACATTAATGCGCTGCTACAAAATGTTGATTTCCCATTTTCAAAAACGAACATTTATAGTCAACCAAGTCCTCCAGCTGATTTGTAACGGAACTCATGAAATGGTAATAACGTTGCAATAATATGAGGTGATTCGATCGTCACAATTTACAATGCGATTTTGACTATGCTCAGAGATGATCACATTCACATTCAAGTTTTTCAACGCCGATGTAGGATTGTGATATGATATATTATATGATTATTAAGTTTGGTTCAGTAATTAGCTTTGAAAAGCTCTGTACGGCGTGCAAGGATAGCAGACGGACGGATTATTATCTTTTAATTTTTGGATTCTGTGCATTTCGATATGTTAGGCAACGGGCCTTAAAAGACCTTAGACTTGGCGTAGGAAATCCGTTCTTTCGCTCATGGACCCCAATCGGTGTGAAGTTGGTCCTCACTTCCAGCAAGCCGGATCTCCTCACAGTCATAGATGCTGAAGGGCAAAAACTGATCAAAAACGTAGTTTTCCGAGGTTTTACTGACACAGGCAAGTGGGGAGTCATTTCATAGATTTTCGGACGTAAAATCGACTGGGATGGGTTTCAGATGAGTAGAAATTCACCCACATCAAATAAACCCACTAGTTGGAATTCCCACCGTCTTCACTTAACCTAGTGTTTCCCAAACCACCCTGGAACAATTCTAATCTAGTCCCACTACTTCGGAAATATGCCCGTCTGGACTTATTTATAACCTTTATTTGCAACCCCATTGTGAGCCGATGTAAAAGACGGTTGTTTTACGGTCATATTTGATTTGACTCTTCATCACAATTCTATTTTTATTGAGCGCAGTGATGTACACCGAGTCAGATAGTAGAAATACTAATTATATGTCAGCTTTTGTTACATCCACGTAACCGTTGCACATCCGTCTCAATTACGAGCCGTTGGAAATGTGATGGGACACAAGAGATGTAACGGCCGTAGCTTTCAAACTTCTCCACAGTTGAAAATATGCCCGAAGCGTTCGGGATTCTCGGCATTCCTGACCGTCGTCGGCTATGTTGGCACGCCAGGAGGCGAGGATTCCTCAGATTTGAATCCCTTACCTTCCGCCGACCCAGTTTTATCGGATGTTCACACTTCATTTTTGAGGGGATCACGAAACCCATCGTAACTCCCGATTATTTATTGGGGAATCGAAATTCGGTCGAGTTACCCCAACAAGCTGCCTCCGCTTCCAGGGACACTTTGATGGCGGTAAGGCGATTTGGTTCACTGTCCTATTGCGGTTTTCGGCAAGTTTGGCTTTTTAGAACTAACCATAGAACTATACATAGATATATAGTTCTATGGGACTAACACGCTAACAAGAGCGGGGACGGTGAGGATAACAGCTAATTCTTTCAATCGTTGCTTAAATGAGAATTCTAGATCGATTCATGTCATTATTTTGTTGACAATTAGGATTTTGGTAAAGTTTCTAACCATATTTCAGGAATTATAGTTCTTATTATGGAAGGGGGTGAATGGTTAATATTGATGAATAGGGACGTTGCGATATTGCTAAATACCGATATATATAGGAAACAAATAACGATATTCCCATATTATCGAAAATCGATATCGATATTTCCAGATAACAATATTTAAAATCGAAACCGTGACTGTAAAGAGAAGGGTACAGAAATAAACGGCGTTGAAATCTCGGATAAATGAAGTAGGTGAGTAATAGAGTTATTCCAACCAGAATACACATTGATGAGTCAAAAAATCATAAAGCAATTAAAAGTTCTCTTAATAAAATTGTCTTCGGGAACACTCTGTAGGAATAGAAGTTTGTCCAGTTTGTCCAAATATTTTGGAGAAAACCGATTCCTGCCAGCTGGCACAGTTGACATTAGCGTTTCCACCTCCGATACTTTTGCGAATGCGTGATTGAATGAAACGAAGAATGGACATTTTTTCATTCGTGCATAACGACGTTCAGTTCATTTTAGTTACGATTATAAACTAGGAAAGATTATCATGATCAAATTCCGATAATTTCGCCAAATATTGGAAACAATGTCGATATTGGGAAAATATCGAGAATATCGCAACGTCCCTAGTGATGAATAATCATAGGTATCTTCCCTACTTTAATAGATTCAGAGACTTCAAAAGTTTTGAATTTCCTGTCTTGAAGGGTCATGGGGGGGGGGGGGGATAGCCATTTATTATTCGGTTTATAAGCGAGATCGTATAAAAGGCAGAAATAGGGACGTCCCTGTAATTAACGCAGTACTTACCAATACGTTTTCCTTACGAACTTTTTAAGAATTGGTGATAATACAAAACATTGTATTCTGATCCAGAACCCTTCTATTCCAACTGATTCCTTTTTCAGAAATAGATAATTAGATTACCCACAGTTCGGGTTACTTGAAGATGTAAATAGTAGGGAAGAATTGAAAAAAATATCTGTATTAAATTCATTGCATATTTGAAAAACCTCTTGAGTATAAACACAAAATGAAATGTTCTCTGCCAGTTATATGTCCGTAAAGATACATATCCATAAAGATAAAAGATATTCGTAGATATGTCGTAAAAACATGCTATCAGTTTGAGTTCAAACTCATATTTTCAGTGGCTTTCAGAGCGATTATATAATGTTCCCGTATCGGGTGTTGGGAAAGTTGAAAAAAAAGCGGGTAGAATTATTTCAGTTCGTTGAAACCCCGAAAGAGATAAGATTAACATGTCTAAATTAAGGATCAAAAGGTCGAAATATAAGAAATTGTTATATATGATCCACCATGCTGGGTTTTTTCGGAGATTCGTAATCTTGCTGGGCCAAACCCATCTCTTTCTATTCATTCCTGTTCATATGAATTATTTTCATAGATGATGGAAGAAGGGCGGATATTATAATATAATAAGCCAGTATATTATACTCTAGTGATTGTGTCGCATTTAATGAAGCGATGAAGTGATTTTTATGGGGCTAGAAAAGGCTACTTATAGATATTTCCAGAGGCAGAGAATTTCAGCTCACTAGAGGGCAGACATCAGGGTGTTCAAGCAGGTTAAGGAATTCTTGAACTCTACGACCCTTGGTTAACTCCTCTTACAATAACTGAAGAAGTAAGTTTCTGCAGTCTGGATACAATGTAGGTTCGTTTGGTGTCATTTCGTTATTGTAGCAAGCTGTTGATGAACTCCAGTTTGTCATGAGGTTGTTGATGTCGATGATGATGTTCGATTATTGTTTACCCATTTATGTGGGCGTATCAGACACCACCATTGTTTACTGCTAGTGTTCATATCTACAGCAGTTGTCTTCAATCTTTTTATAGTCGATAGCAACTACTAAGAAAGATTTTGAATATTCACGCTTCGTACTACTTTAAGGGAGTTCCGTTTCCTAACTACCGAAGGAGGGGAAGCTGTGTGTTCGTGCAAGAACTCGGAAATATTTTCATCAAGTTTTGCAAGCTTTCCTCAATCGATCTCGAGGAGAAATTCCAGTTTCAAGGCGAAAAACGTTGAGCACGTTGTAAGACAGCTAACTAAGAGCTCCAAGGATGAAAGGCGCAAAAGTTCAAACTTACTTGAAACTCATCAAATATGAAAATTATAAAATCCAAGAAGCTTTTCTAAACCTTCAAATGTTTTATTAAAAGTAAAAAAGATCAATGTCATTCGAAATCGTTCCTCTGAGAAATCCCAATTTGAGACCAAAAAAATGTTGGACACCTAAGGCAGCAATGGAGGTATCCCAAGAATAAAAGCAGCGAACAGCATAAATTCATTGAATCCGGAAAATTTTCGGAAGTGTGCAATAGTTTATCAACAGTTCAAAACAACTGTGATGTAGCGCATAAAGCAGCAGGCCTTACGAATGCATAAGGTACCTATCGTTTTTTGCCTCCATTCTGGAATTTATCTATGAAATTGATATTGAATAGCAAACTTGGTATTTTGTTCTGATCGGGCGACTAGGAGAAAAAGTCTCGAATTTAATCATTTTTCTAATTTATACTGTTTGAAGTTTTGATCCTTCTATCGAAGGACGTACTCTACGTTTACTCACTCACCTTCCAAAATGAATTTCTCCGTGTAATCGATAAGGAATAAGAAAATTGACCATGCCATTAGACAGCCGGTTGGATTTGCAAGTTTTTAATAAATTTGACGCTAATTCGAATGTTGAACGTTCCAACTGCAACGGTTAGTTAGTTTTTGATTGTGAAAATGCAGTTAACATATTCAAAATTTAACGCTGAATTTAAAAATATGGTAAACTATCAGAAGTAGTCTTTTCCAAGAGGAGAATTGTGGGGTTTTACGGCACAAAAATTGGTTTTCTTGAAAAGTGCCGTTGTCGACATGTTGCCCCCTTTTCGGTTCACTTTTACACACAAAAATATTTTTTACATCAAGTCCGAGACACTCCGTATACCTAAGTAGTACATATTATGTTCATGATCGAGGTTTATTCGTGCATTCCCTACAGAATTAAATGTTTGAAACTACTCTCTCTGTATATCTGCCTCTCTTAAAGATTATTCTACCATCTGTTTTCAGGAATGCATAAGACTATTTGGCGAGATGATTCAGCTGAGTGCATTTTGCCGAAATTGGGCATAAAATGGGTATTGAAAGCGAATTGGGAAATGACAGTGAGAGATATATTTCTTTGTTCATTATTGGTAGTTGATATGTCACGGGTTGTATTATAGCAGCACTTGGTCCGTGCTAATTCATGTCCTGTGCTTTCGACCGAGAATATGGTTGCATGCTAGCGTGTAGGTCGGGAATGAATATTTCTCGTTTCGTGTTGTCAGCACAGTTGCAAAAAAATGAACGCATCGACGCAGCCGGCCCTCGGAGGGATGTCCTGGTCCCGGTCATAAATCCTATCTCTACGCCCCAGTCCTGACCAGACAGATACCTCTGAAAGATAAACAAGAAGAAAGGTCCTTCCACGGTAGAACACGGTTCGGTCGGCCCACCAGGTAACAAGGCCCACGGTACACGCCAAGAAGGTACCGGGTGTTTACCTTGCGGAGGACGATTAGGTCCTGGACGAGCGGATGGGCTGTATCCCAGCTTGGTAAACCCTGCAATCAGTGGCAACAGATACCCACAGATTGAACAAGGTTCTAATTTAGTGAACCAACCACTTATCCTCTCCTCTCCCGCCCTCCAGTCTTCGCTCCACGTCTTCTTTTGATCCTTCCAATCTTAATATTATATCAGAGGGCGGTTCCTTCCAGCGTTCCCTTCCTTACAAAATATAATCTCTTACCTACGAGCTCAGGGTCGCTGACTCGTAAAATAGTTTTATACACAAACCAACGAGCTGATATCTACGATCATTGTCTACTCCATACTTATAATGTAGGTTAATAGCTTCATTATCCTATTCAATTTATAATAAATTGAGATAAGATCGAGATGATTCAGCGTTTAATTTATCTTTCTCATTGTTTGTTTATTGCGGTTGTAGGTTTCATTGACCTCAAATGTGCCTAACAAGTATAATTATATCATTATCCGGACATCGTATTTCCGGATTGGGTTTAGGCCCCTAGCTACAAATTTGTAACCAACGTCTCCACCAAAATGTGCACACCTACCAAATAGATAGAACAACGGTATAATATCATCATGTCGAATCTTGATTTCAGACGAGATTTAATAGGTTGGAGCTTATAACCTTCGTAGAAGTCCATAAAGCTGGTGAACATTTTAGAGAGTTATGTCAAATTTCCTCTTACATCTTCTTTGGGAAAAAACTCTTGATAACGAGTAGAATCCGAAAAAATTATATGCTGTGAAGATTTTATGATGTTACAGCGTAACACTTTATCTAGTAATTTGTTTAATTAAATCTTTACTAGCTAAACATCTATTTTGCAGTATGTAATAACTAAAATCGTCCTTTCCGTTTATGATTTGATTTAAAACGCCATTAAGTAGTATTTATATTGCCCATATGAATTTGCAGTGAAAACCAATAATTTATTGTTGTCTGTGGACCAAGTCCAGTAGTGGTTGTAGTCCAGCAGTCGAAGTAGTGGTTGTTTCACTTACAAGTTTTGTTACTCATTGCTTTGTGCGACTACGACATCCGAATTTCATGCTTTATTTTGAAATTGCCTGTCCTATAAACGTCTCAGTGATCAAACTAAACTTTGAAATTTATTTTCATTTTCAAAATAACATTGGACTGTTATTCGGACTTTGGTGCTCCTTTCAACACAATAATGCGAAATCGGGTTCACTTACGGTTCATTCCATACGTTCACATGAGTATCTAGTTGCAATGGATCAATTGGCCAGTGAGGAATGCAGCAGCATGGTTTTTCTTTACGGTAACCGCCGCGGTAAGCTGATTGTGAATTGAACATCTGTTCTGAGGGCACTTCGTGCACTTGATGCGCTGTCGAGATGAAATCTTTTCTATTGAACTTTCTTTATTCGCCTACCTCTCTCTCTTTTGACAAGTGTTCTTGATCTTTAGAGTCAAACTTATGCATGTGTATACGTCTATCGTTCAACCATTTGCTTCAGCTTAAAAAATTACGAGTACTTGCAACCCTTCATTTCCAAAGTGTTAAAAAATCACGATTTTCGTTAAAAAGATTGAATTTGAATTTATTTTCTCCTTTTATAAAAATACGTAAAATAAAACCTAGCAAACCGTTTGGAAGGTAAGCTTTGGGACAAGTTTTTTCCGTAACGTACGGGGGAGTTCAGTGGGGTCGTGTATACCGACCTGCGGTTTAAAAATACACGATTTTGATTTAAGAATCAACAAATGTATCACTGTTTTATGGATTTCACATGTTGGGTACCTAGTCAATCTGAAAGGAAATGAACCGCTCTTTCCAACTCTTGGAACTTGGAGAAAATTGGTTATTCCAATTATCTGAAGAGTCTTCAGTCAAAATATTATAATTAGTGTGTAAACGTTTTTATAATCTTCATTACTGTATTCATTGTCAGCAAGTAAGTTTTGGGAGCCCTTTACGTGTTTGACATTCATTGCTGAAAAGTGATTTTGCAAAAGAGTGACGCTTCCATCAACGAAGCTGCTGTTTGATCCATCAAAGAACAAAATGAGGATACAAACGAAGGCTTTCACATCACACCGTCCAAGTACAAAAGGATTATTAACCATGCCATTGATTAATGTGCAGATGATGAAATGAATTTCAAAGCCGAGTCTCTTGTAGAACCATCACTTGTTGATGTATTACCAATTTATTACTCTTCACAGTAATGGGTAATCAAGAAGTTTTTTACTTTTCACTAACCTTCAGTTTCTTGTTTGTGACGGTCGTAAATTGGCTCTTGTGTAAGTGTCTATCAAAGGACAAAAATAAGATACAAACAAAAAGCAGTGAAGAAGTTGTTGGTTCGCCGGACCGCAGGAAGTTGATGTTTCAAGTTGAGACATAAATCTGGCTTAGGAGACAGAGACAAAAAAGTTGGAGATTTTTACAGCTTCCGACCGGTTTCACGGATTCCAGCATCGAGCCAATTTGTCTGAAGTCGGAATATATGTATTAAGCGGACTACGCGAGCACGTAAAAAGGGCACCAGGACGACTGGATTTTGATGGCAAACGAGAGCGGAGTTGGGGAAAAAATAAATAGCTGGCATCCATCTCGTTTGGAGTCATTATGAAAAGTCCCTGCAGTTCTCAAGCTTTCGAAGAGGCTTGTTGGGAGTTGGCCTTTTTGAAAAATCTCGTCTTCAGAAGGCACATGGGGCCGTAAATCAGAGGTCCTTAACTACCTGGCTTAGCACAGCTGGCAGTTTCCGAGGGGGAGGGGGTGCCTCCTGTCACAAATCACTTAAGTCGCAGCGGGATCGCTCGGGGTGTCCCGGCAGGTCGTGTATGGAAGGTTTTGTGAAGAGAAACTGAAGAAAACGGAGTCAGGTTCTCAGAGATGGTTTCTCAGAACACTGGGCCGAGATAAAGGGAATTTAAAAGTCTCCCTGGGATTCAAAAGACGTTTACTGAAGCCACGTTGGAATTGTTGCTGCAGTCTTCTCAGTATTTATAAACTCGCCTTGATGGACTTCATTCAACCTCCATCACTAAAGTATACACTTTTCCGTTCTATTCTAGTTCCAATTTAGCTTTTTTACATAACATAACACTTACCACCTACACGAAACATCTACTCCTAATGGCGTGAGGTACAATTTGCAAATCAGCAAGCTTCAATTCAGTTTTCAACTGCGTTCAAATTTCTGTCCGTTAGAATTTCTTTGTAAAACACAAATTAATCAGAATATACATTTTTTATCATTTTTCAAACAAGTTCTTAGAGTTTGAGTTGAACGAATACTGATGAATAAAGTAACTAACTACGTTTGTGGATATTATTATCAACCTAATGAATCTTAATTTTGTTTCAGGTGAATTTTCGACGAAATCTTAGTCAATGGTGCTCTCTCTTCGTTTCCAGTAGGTACCTACACATTTATAATTTACTGTAATTTAATGTAGCCATCAAACGAATAGTTTTATCTAAAGAAAAAGGAAAGGTTCAATATACTGGAAATATTTAATTTATCACATTTTTCCTGTGATCTTGTTATCGTGTCTCATTAAAATAATAAAATTTAAAAATGGAGTTATGAGTAAAATTCCAAATAAATATTTACGTTTTTCAATGAGGAGACCAAACGATACTGATCACATAAATACGAGTGCTAACCAATGTTCAATCCTAAGAATTGAAATTTCCAGTTTTAAAGAGTTCCCTAACAATACGGTTGTTTCAACCTGAAGCATAACGATATCTGAACATATTTTGGGATAGCATGTGTCTCTATAAACATTTCTCAGTTGTGTAACATTTGCTTTTGCGCAACTTCAAGCTTTTGAGGTAGCCTAGACGCCAAGCACGCGCAACAGATTTGTATGTGTTTTATGAAGTGATCTAATTGTTTGTGCAGTTATAGAAATAGATATCCGTTTCATTTATCCGCGTGCATTTCTCTGCAATAGTATCTCAACACACACCGATTTTGATGTAATTATTGCCGGTCGAGTTGGTGAATTATCTTGAGCGGTTTGCATTGAAGAGAAGACGGTTACGTCGAAACAGCCAAGGCGTAGTTAAGTGGGAAATGATTTGCACTCGTATCCACATGTGGAAAAACGTAGAACTTACAGGACTTTTTTCGGGGAGCATTGCAGATCGTTGGGTCTCTCAGCAATTAATCTTCCTTCAAGCCTCTAATCTGCATCTCCACCCCTCCCGTTTCATCCATTAAAAAAAGCTATTACAAGGTGATTTAATAAGCCAAGGGTGGAACGAGTGAAGCGTACCTAAGTGCCTTCCTGCTGGGCACACTGCCGACGAAAAAGGTCGACAAAAAAATAACTCACTTAAGACCTAAAATTTAGATTTAAAGAGCCATTTCCGGTAATATCAAGTTTTCATTTGGAGAGGTTAAAAAAACCTTAATGGGTACCTTTTAGGTGGGGAAGGGGTTTTTATTAGAAAAATGGCGGTAAGGGGTGGATACTTGATATCGAGCCTATGCAAATTGGTCTCCTTGGCGACTAGAGCGCAATTACATTTACCCTCTGTCGTTTTTTCAAAAAAAAGAGGGGGAGAGGTGGTTGATAGTTGGAACTTTGTAAGGGACACAAGACACAACGTTGTACCGAGGTATTGTCTTGGCTGCAGAGTGAGAGATCAAAGGCTTGCCGACCCCTTATGGGAGCCGATAGCCGAGACCCTTTCCAAACCTACTTTGTAAGGGCAAACCGTAAAGGGGGGCGTAGGCCATAGGTTGGTGATAATTATTCCTCATGTTAGATCTCTTAGCAGCCCTATTGCGAAACAGATTAATCGACTGTAAACAAAAAAACCACTTACATGAGTCTTTGGCGGCTCCCTAATGCCCACAATACGTGCTGCGCTCAATATTGTTTAGCCCTTCGACTGAATTCCACTTTATGCTACTTTCAATCGGAGCTGTGGCAACAAAGTGACTGTTCAATGAATGTTCCTTGTTGAGGAGGAAGTTCAATGTTGAAACGAAATGCAACCATAGGTAAACAAAGTAAACTCAAAGTAAGTATGTCAAGGTTTGGATAATTTGCCAAATAAATGCCATTCTTCACAGAGATCAGCAAAGAATTGATGAGCACTCTTAAACAGAGGAGAATACAAGTAATTTTGGAAATTGTTAAAGGAAGGTTTACTTTATTTTCTCTTCGATAGAAGGGAGAACATCTACGAACATCACAGTTCCCTGTTATTAAACGCATTCTTGAAAACATATAGTTATTAATATTATATCAGATGGTTTGATAGTCGTAGCGTGTTAATCAATTTTTACCAGGTTCGTACCAGCTCTCATTCCTCTCGCCAAAGAATTTTCCTAGAAAATTTGCTAAATCAATCTCATTTCGAAGGTGTTTGAAATCCAGATTTTGTGAATATTTCAACCCTTCAGTTTTGTTATTCAGGATTAATCGAAAGTGATGATGATTTTTTACTCGTTCAGCCGAGTTTCATAACTTTTTTCAAATGACTCTTTGAAACTGATGAAGCAAAACACACTTTCTACGTCTGTAACCTAATACAGGAATAATAATCCTTTGTGTATTAATTTGCCGCCCCCCCCCCCTCCTCCTCTTTCAGTATGTTAATAAATAAATGAAACGAGAAAAGCAGAAGTATGTTTGGACAGATATGGGGACAAGCAGGGGAAATGTGATAGAGCGCTCATGATTCTTCACATTCATTACGAGTGTACATTTGCTGACGTGAATTGGATTACCTATCAATGTAAGCTTTGATATTTTTCTATCTCTTCCATGTTTCTATCAAGTGTAATATGTGAAAAAGCCAATCAGATTATGAGTTATGAGTGTGCCGGCGAGCACCTCTCGTATCATAATTCATTACCTACGCTCGGCGTAGACAGGATAGTGAAACTCGATTTCAATAACACGATTCACTTCGACAGCAACTCCTACTTTCTCATTTTGAATTCATTCGCAAGGCTCTTCGGACCTGGTAATCGTAAAATGTGATAACAAAACTTGAAATACGGACAAGACTCACGCTTCTCTGACACCTGGGGAATCAAATTTGCATCCGACGCGCAAAAACCCTCTCTGAGGACTCCACTCGGAGGACATCGGGTATACGGCTCGCCTCATAAAGTAGAAACACCACAGGAGGCTTCTTAACTAAGACAAATAGCTTGGAGGACTCAACTCGTCCTAACGCTTAAAGGTTGATCCATAAAACAAACCTTCACCAAGATCCCAGACATCTTTTACCGGTTGAGGTCGATCCATCACTGTTGGATGGTGAAGCATCACTTGACAGTGTTGGATGCAGGCTGAGCCGTTACCGACAGTACTTTGTCCTTTCTCATTAGGTATACAGTGAAGGGAGAGTAACTGGGACCCAGGTTCTGACCAGTTTCTAACCATTTATTCACAGAACTACCCAATTACTGGAGATTTTCTGGTCTGATTGGAAACTTACGCCCACGAACGGCCGTCGATCCGTTGGTACCTATTACAGCAAATGGGTGGCCAGAGAAGGTAACTATTTCTGTTCTAGACTTTCTTCTTGCGTCCCTCGTGAAAAACCCACCTCCTTCTGTGTTACCAGAGTTACCTATCCATTAATGATCAAGTTATATTTATTGAGGTTCGGTCTTGAATAAAAATCTTGTTCTCAACGTTTCGGCGTTTTATTCCTCCACTGTCAAGGGGAACCTACAAACATAGAGAAAAATGGAATAATCTATCAATGATGAACTTATGGGTGTTTCAGTTGGGGAACAGCACTTCCTTTATGTTCAGAAATAAATAGGGAGGGACAGAAAACGTTGAGAATTATGATGTCTGTGAAGAGCTTATTTATCAAAACCACTAGTAAAAGATAATGAGGAACAAAAATTAAGATGTGAACAGAAACAATTTTAAAATCGGATAGTTTTCATTATAAGTGCACATTGCTGACTTGAACTGGGAATCCTCCCCATCATGTGGGTGTATATAGTTTTCCATATACTTTTTTGTTAGTTAAGTGTTGAGTTAAAACTATTCACGTGTTAATTTGGTCCTCATTATCTTTTACGATTAATTTTGATACATGAGGTCTTTAAATCGTAATTCTTAAAGTTTTTTTCATCCCTCCTCATTTATTTCTAAATGTGAAGGGAATTGTGTTCCCAATATATTTTCATTTTTTAAGCAGAATATTACTTTAAAAAAATGTATCAATAATGAAATAGGTCATTTAAAAATTGAAGCTCAAACTTACGCGGGAAATTGTTCTTAAATTCCATTAAAATGTGCGAGAAAATCGAAAAAATTTTAAAAGACTAAAAAGTCCAAAATCAATTGGTAAAATAATATTGATAACAAATTTTTCGCAATAAAATGTATAGCAACGATGTTTCCAAGTTGCCTACATTTCAACTCAATTGAACATGAAAGTGTTGGTATAATTTAGGAAAATGCGTTCGTGCAATCATGTTGCATGGCTGGAACTTTTTGCGAACATGTTTGGGATCAGTCGTGTGTACCTACGAGGTTTAGCGTTTCTTCCCCACGTACTCGCAAGTTTTCCTCCCATTTAACATTCTTCGCAAAAAACAACTTTATTCGACGCTCTTTTCGTTGATGGAACTTTTTACACCGGAGGACAAATCCGTCTCCACTTGTTGATGGTTTCACTTGCCAAGATCCGCGACGCAGAGGAATCCATTCGTCTTCGCCAAAACAAACTTTGGTGGCTCAGGAGAGAACGAGTAAACTTCCACTTATCATGCCTAGGGCTGAGCTTTTTCATGTGATTTACGCTCGCTATCTGCGACCGGGAAAGGGAAAATACAACATCGTCCAAACACCAGGGTGATCCGTCTAACGCGGAGTTGCAAACCGTTGTTACTGGCTGTAAACAACATTAAAAATAGTGGGTCGCGTTGAATCGATCCGTATCGTGAGGTATTTCGAGTTTTATCTCGACTCCGGCGATGTAAACAAAAATAAATCTTATTGAAAGATTTATATCGGCCTCTACGAGTTGGTGTGCACTTGCTTGATGAGGATGGATTTGTATATTTGTAGAATCTTCAATACATCATGATTTTGTACCTCACTTCGAATGGCACGGACCATCTGCCATAACCATGGTGAATTTGAAGTAATCAAATCAGCAGGCCAAGTGCATTTTCTTCACTCTAGCATGCAAAGAACTATAAAGATTAATTCTTGATTTTCAATTATTTAATTTAATTATCAAAGATTGGTTATACACATGAGATTGATCATTAAACAGGTAGTGAGTTACAGGCAATCAAAAACTTGTATATTTATGTATTAAAATACAGTAACGGATGATAAGTAAATTGTCTTCAAGTTTTGTTACCTCCGGTCAGTTTGACAAATTACAAAGCTCTCTCTTTGTGGATTTCCTTGAAACGAAAAAAAGCGTTTTGTGATGTTTTACAAAAAGGAGATTTCACTTGAGGAGACTCTTAAATTAAACTCCCCGAGTCCAGAAATTTGCCTCGTAACAACTCATAACACGGACATTCTGTTGATTTTCTATTCTCATTAATCAATTTCCAGTTCTATCTCCAGGCCGCTTTTTCATTGTGGCTCAAGGATAGATTTTCATGATATTATCATTCAAAGCCTGGGTTAAGAGTCGAACAAACGACCCAACTTGGGGTTGTTGAAAACTGTTGGTTTGGCCTGAAGAAACGCGATCGGATTTTTATATTTAGAGCGGAAAAAAAGGATCTGCTTATCTTGCGCGAATTACCTTCGTAGCCGCAAATATTCTCTCCCTCTCGCGCCCCGAGAGTCGTTTTATCGTTCAGACGAAAACGGATGGAAGGGTTGGATGCGTCCGGGTTAAAAATAAATGCGGGGCTTTGATTCGACCGTTCCGTAAAAGAGAGTTCACCTCTCAAGTTCAAATCCTTCCAGTCGAACTTGTCAGAGAGGCGTGAAACTCCTTGAGCTCAACAACCTGAAATTTCAGGAGTGCGTTTCTGGATATTCCGGAATGTTTGCCTCCAGTTAAAATAAATGTTCTGACTTGTGGATCAGGAATTGCACCATCAACCATACACGTACCTTGTGGTGTTTTTAACTCCTGAGTAGTATTTTATGACTATCTGACTTCCCAGAGTTTCAGGAGTGCGTTTCTGGATCCTTCGAAATGTTTGCCTCCATTTAAAATAAATGTTCTGACTAGTGGAGCAGAAATTACACCATCAATCATACACGTACCTCGTGGTGTTTTTAACTCGTGTTTAGTATTTTATGACTTTCTTATTGTCTCGTGTTTCGTATTGTCTTGACGTGTAGATCAGAAATTGCACCAACAATCATACACGTACCTCGTGGTGTTTTTAACTCCTGTATAGTATTTTATGACTTTCTGACTACCCAGAGTTTCAGGAGTACTCCTGAGTACTACTGGATACTCCGAAACGTTTGCGTTTGTCTTGACGTGTAGATCAGACATTACACCAACAACCATACACATTCGTCATGGTGTTTTTAACTCCTGTATTGTATTTTTTATGACCAGCTGATTACCCAGCGTTGCTCGGGTTAGGGTAACAAAACAGGTTGACACTCATCATTATCAATCAACCAGTGTAGCTGAATCCCCGTTATTCATTTTCCTTTTTCTTCCGAAATTTCCATAATCGGATACTACTCAAATTCTTTACCGATCCTGATTTCACTCTAGTTGTGGACCAAACTTCCGCACTTTGGAATTTAATGACGGAGGGGAAGACGAGGTCGAACGAATTAAATTTGCCGAAATTGTGGCGGCGCTTTTCAGGCTATAATTCTCAACCGATTTTCACGATTCATTTTTTTTTTTTTTTTTTTTTTTTTTTTCGATCCAAATTTTAGTACAACTGTTCATAAACCCATGAAAAGTTGGCATTTGCTGATATGAGATGAGATTGGAGGGCGTAACAGCCAATCATTTGAACCGTTGCTCAAACGACTGATTCATATCATTATTTATTTGTTCAGTTTTGAGATTCATGTTCTAGTTTAGTTTAGTTGTAGTTTAATTATTTATTTATTTATTATTTATTTATTTATTTATTTATTAATTACGGGCAAGCCCAATATACACATCGAAAAAGAAAAAGTTTTGTCATTCAATTTGTAAATACATGAAAATAAAGATAACATTTGTGATACAAAATTAAAGACAACATCTGAAAAATTCTAGTTAGTAAATATAATTCTGGGAGGAAATTTTTGACTTCAGTGTGGCAGGGGAGGAGTTAAAAAAATCAAAATCCGGATTTGAAGACAAGAAGTAATCGTATTTTTAAAAATTATTTCGTATTTTAATAGTCATAAATCGTTATTTTTTCACTATTTTCATCTGATTTCAATTTTTTTTTCGGTCCTAACTTTAGCCCAGTTGTGGAAACGACCTTGGGCATTATGATTTTGCTTCTTTGATTGAGAGAGAGATGAGAGGAGTAAAAGCCGATCCATTCTAGCGCTTCCCGAGCTATAATTCACAACCGATTTTAGTTATGTTTTCGTTCAACTGGGTTAGTTGTCTCATTTTGGTTTCAAATTTCTTTCTGATAGGAGGTGAATGGAGGGAGTAATTCCGCGTGTTTTTTTTTTTTTTTTTTTTTTAACTAAACCCATTATAGAAGGATTGTTTATGATTGAGATCACACAAAAATCGAAGATAGGCAAGGGATGCAGTAGAAGTAATGAATGCATTACTTATCAATATGTTCAAGTTGAGAATTTCGATTTTTACGGGAGATCACCGCATGACTTGAGGTCTTCGTCCTGCTCAGCTAAAGACAATAGAGAAAGCTCAACTCGGGCGCTAGGCAACGTCACGACTCTGGTGGCTGGAACACGCTGCCTCGCTTATCGTTAGCACGGAAACATCCGCAACTTGGAGGGCGGGTCGCATGAGGATACCGTGTACTTGGTTCTATTGTTTTTCCTCGTCGATTTAAGTAAAATACAAGAACTGTAAAACCGTGGAGGACTCCGGACAAGGCAGGAGTGAGGATCTTATCCTTCTGATTCATATCAGTCCAAGGATTTCATGCAACGACGGTGCCATCGTATTTGAACTTGTGCTCAAATTTGAGCGTCTGCCGATGGGGAGCCATTACTACCTTGTGTGATGTTTGCTGACTGCAATAATGCGTATGTACTCAACCCCACGCTGCAATCTAAGATACAAGAATAAATTCATTCTGATCGTTACTTTCAAACTTGTACCTTATTTTCTATTTTATGTAATATTATCTAATTCCTAAACTTCACATAGTTCAATTCCAAACTTTACAGTCCTCCTAAGGCAGATATACTTAACCAACTAAGCATACGAGTAAAATCGAGCAAAACGTGCTTGCCCAGTGTTTGTTGTATTGTAGTTTCTGAAAGTGCAAAAATCTAAGACATGATGGACATCTCACGAATTTGATCTGCCCATGTTGTTCTGATACCCAACAGCCTCTCAAAGGTAAATCCCAGAAGTATCCGATAAGTACCGACTCTTCTTTTAGTTTATCCTTTTCAATACATAATGCATCTTATAACCTAAAAGGAATGAAGTTCAACCCCACTCAAAATTCGCCGTTTCACGCTTCAATAAAGGTAGAATTCGAAGAACGAATTAATTTTTGAAAAATGATTTTTTAATCATTTGTCCGCAGATGACCAGAGCATTTCTCTGAATTATTGAACAAAATGTTATGAAATTCGGAACAAAAACCTCATTGGCGTCAGTTTCTACAACCATAAACCATAACCATAACGGATGAAAGTGAAGAGTGAAAAATAAAAGAATCAATATTTAGAAATTCTCTGAAATAAGCACAGCGTTAATTGTATTATTTGATTTTTTAAATTCGTGTACATCATCACAAAGAATTCATGAAATCACTGGGATATGTGAAACGCTCTCTCAGGCAAGAAAAATGTCGTCAACTGAACGTGAATGAAAACTGGTGTGAATGTTATGGACAACAGTTTATGGATATATAAAAATCTGCTAATACAATTCTAATAAAATTATATTTTCAAAAAACGTAGAGTTTTATTCACCTAAAGGCTTAATATTTATATAGGCCCCCCACCCCCCTTTCCCACATTAGCAAATCACGTATACACAACCTCTACAAGAACAATGTTTAATTTTGCTCATTCTGGGGAGTGATAACGTTCAGTGATGTCCTGCATTCGCTTCGAATTTCTTATCAGTTCTCTTCGTTCCGCTGATAACGAGAAAAGCGACCCTAACATCAAGATGAACTATGGAACTTGATCCTTTACAACGCAGAACCCACTATACGCCAGGTTCATACCTTTCAATCGATGAGCACCTTTTCCGATTCCGTGGGAACTGTCCTTTCCGTATGTATCCTCCAGATAATCGAACAAGTATGGTATCCAAAACATCGTCATTTGTGACTCTTCAAAAAATATTTGGTTGACGGGATTGTACACTGAGTGTATTACACACCAGAAAAGGATCGAAGCCTGTCTAAGATGTTAGTAAAGTGATAATATGTTGTTTGGGTTGAAAATTATTCTGAACAATTCTCTATTACAATGAAAAATTATTGAATTATGATTCAATAAATGATAAAATACTGTGGTTGAAGATCATTTTTCTAAAGACTGATGAAGCCATTTCAAGTTTTCTTCATCTATTTTGCCTTTCCTCCCATTTGCGGTACTGTTGAAAGCAAAATTTTAAGTTGGTGGAATTGTCAAACATTTCAAAAGCTATTTATTATTATGATGGAAGAGTCAACGTTTGATTATTAATCAATTTGAAGGGGAAAACCCGGGAAAACAGGGGAGGAGTCAAATTGACTCCTCACTAGGAATGAAAGATGGTGGACGACCCCTTGGATTCCAGGGTTAATATAACCCTATCCCTCGGCCTGTTCTAAACCCTGAAGTGTACCTTGGTCCTAATGTTTATTCCTGGAAACAAGACATTTTGTATTTAAAATCGAATAAGAAGACCTACGACAGACACCTATTTCTTTCTGAAGCGACAAACAGTATGAAGAGCTGGAGTCGTTAAAATGTAAAACCGTATTGCTTTAACTGTTATCCGTTTATCGCTCAACTAAAGCCTTTGTAACTGCCCTCCACATCCTATAAAAAGCTAACAACAATCTGTACTAACAATCAATTTATTGGAAACCAACAATAAAAATTGCGATGTTTTATTATTTACAATCGTTTTGCTACATAAAAACTCAATCCGACGTGAAGAATAGAGTAAGTGCACTGTTTCTCACGATTCAGAGTTGATGATTCTGGAGACTTTATTCATGTTCACATGAGTTGCTATACGTCATTTGTTGTTGGGAGTAATTTTGATTATTCTTGTTTAATTTGAGTATGAGGTAAACACTAACTTTTCAAGATCTGCGTAAACGAGTTCGACCGGGTTGAAAGGTCAAACGGGACGGTCGAAGCTATTCTTCTCAAAAGCAGATTGTCCCATAAATTGAATTTGGATGAAAACCATCCGTTCACTGCCCACCGTCCGAAATGACAGAACCAAATTTTAAGAAACGGAAAAACATTAAGTTCGCTATTTTGCGGAATTAGAACGTTACCCCAAAAAGAACGTCAACAGGAATGTGAATGTGAAGAGGGGTGAACATGGTAAAAATCTCCTAACAAACTGCAACGATCGAATCGGCTGATATAGCTGAAATGGAAATCGTTTTTAAGAAATGGATTTTATCGTGGGTTTTATTATATCATTAGTTGCAGACTAGTGGAGCGCAGGTAGGTGTTCCATTTTATCTCTTCAATTTTCAGTTATTCTATTGCGTAACAGCTTTTGTTACGTTCTGTTGGGACCATTAAAGTGTTGGTATTTGGTTTAATTTAATTTATTTCCTCTCGATTGGTGGCTTCGCCTATACAGTTAGGTTTATGTCTGGCTATCTCAAGAATGTTACGAGGTGGTGTTACGAATATCGCGTGGAACCTCTCCTAATCGACTTACGTTGTAGGTTTTGAATTATTTGGTCTTGAGTATTATAGAAAGTAATTACTATGCACGATGAGGCACAGATCAGCTGGGCGACCCCTGCGGTACTTCATATCTTAAAAACCTTTGATGCTGAAATATACAATATTTAGTGGCAGTTTATCAAACTTCTATCCAATCTCTCAACAACTAATGCGAGAATCGGCGTAGTCGATGATCAGTAGCTCTCAACAATTTCGGTGCGTTTATCGATTACAGATCGTAGGATGATCGCGTCCCTCGTTGGAGTTTGGTAGAAAAAGAAGGAGTTTGGAGGGGAAATAGAGGTACCAACATGACAAACTTAAATGCCCACATACCGACGGGGCAACCTCTATATTCGCTCTTGTCTGAGGTAATTGTGTATTGGTAACCCTTTAAAGCTGAGAAAGTACCAGGTACTGATAAAACTATGTACGAATATTAAAACAGTATCGATTTTAAACGAAAAAAATCATCATATAATGCACCCATATAAATATCCGTACGCGTATGACTTTAAAAAAAAAGTTACTATCAATGTTTATATTATCTTAGGTACCTATTTACGATCAAGAATAAATGAGGCAATGAATTCCTGCTAATGATGTTCAATTGGTGGCTCATCGTATTGATGAAAGTAAACTTACTCTTATGTCTTGGTCAGCAACGCACTCGCACCCATTTTATTTCCACGCCTCTTTACATTTACCAATTAAATAATAATAATTTTAGTCGAAGATTTCGGCAGTTGTCACGATTTTCCGCCGCTAACAAACTTCCCGTTAGCAGCCATAATAACAAAAGTTTGAGAACCAAACAACTCTGTTGCGAAGTTACAGACTAAGTCACTCGCGACGAAGTTATGGAAACCCATTTCAATAAAAGGGGAGTAAAATAAAACGTTGTCTGTATTTCCACGAAAATAATGAGTAGGTACATGGTTAAATTGATTTCAACGGTTCGGTCCATCATTAGTACTTAACAAACATGAACTAACAGTTCAATTCGGAATCGATTTAACTGTGTACTCGTTATTTTCGTAGAAATATAGACAACGTTCTATTTTACTCCGCTATTACTGTTGCGAAGGATAGGTCCCGTATATGAAAGCAGAAGGACGTTTCGGAGGTTCTGATATAGCCTGTGTTGTGCGCCAGAACTTACTGTTCATTTTACGACCGCTTCCATCAAAATCGGTCCTGCAGTTTAGGGCCTATTGGCACTATTGGGAACATAGATACACGTATGTAAACCTAAATGTATACATATAAATATATCCGTACATATGTAAACATACATATATGTATGTACAAACTTAAAGTTGTATGTATAAGATATCACTATCATTGGTAGATCTCTAATAGAGAATTGTTCATTTTCAATTGCTTACCATCGAATATGGAACCCGCCAGGGAGCCCCAAGCAATGAGAACCCCACAGTAAACTGGGTAAAAATTATACTTTTCAACTACGGAAGCCATGCAAATGTCGACGTTTTGACTTATCGAGGGAGCCTCTTGGGAAGGAGAAAAAAGGGAGTTAAGACAGTCTGGAGGATAAGTGATTCGCCTTGGATTTACATTCCAAACGTGACGGGCTTCAGTAGGTAACGGCAAAGAACGAGCTGAAAAAAATCTAAATGAGGTGGAAACCTTTTCCTTTCTGAAGCGATATTTTCTCTGTCAAGTTTCCTTTGCCCCTCCTATCGCTCTATAAAGAAGAGAGACAAAAAAATATACTTACTTAGTTGTACTGTTTTAAAAATGCTGCGAAAGACGTCGATGGAATAAACGCGGTTCCGTGGAGACGGAACCCGAATCTGCATACATTCATTTCAAGGAGTCACTTGTCTCATTTCTGGAAAGAATAGGAAAGCTCGACGGGTATTATCTTTCTCTCAATTCTTTCTTTTTTCTCCTCGGTTTATTATTCTATTTACGTCATTTTTCAACGGAAGAAAAGGATGCAGCCTCTAGGAAAAAGCGCGGGAGTAACGAAAAGTTAATCTTTTTGACGGGCGCGGGGGCGAAAGGGTTCTCCGTCTTTTTTAAACAAGCGTGAACAATTTGTTTGCGCATTAGCATGACAATGAGACCCGGTTTGAGGGATTGTTCTCGCCCGATCTTTTTTGTCTTTTTTTTTACTTAGTTGTCTCTGGGGGACCCGGACGTGACTGAACATCGTCACAGAGCAGAATTTACTTAAGTAATTACAGACGAATGCCCGGGCACGATTTGTTCTTCCCACTTACGATACCTCACGTCAGGTGCCCCCTCAGCCGGTCTGATTTTCCATATTTTGTCCAGATGAGCATGATTTTCGTTTAGTACCCAATTCAACCCCTCCCTGAAATTATATTATTTTTCCAGGAATACAGAATCTGAAATTTACATTCCCATGGACTTGTATAAAGTGTGGTTCATACTGCTATTTATTCCAACACCCTTGGAGTAAGGGATTATGGAAATTTTGAAAAAGATTCCCCTCTTTTTCATCCTGCATTTAACTAAGCATGTCCTTCCACCGTACGCCGTACAGTGGGGCTGACAGCGGAAAGTAGTCACTACATAGTTGTGATTACTTTTCGGAATCATAGCGTTGTAGAGATCTATAATCTGGTACAAATTATATTTTTTAACCCACGCCCTAGACATGCAGTATGATGCAGTTATGCTTAAAATTAAACCTTGATCTACTTAGTCGAGTCAGTTGGTACCTATTTTTCTACTTATGCTTTCGATTCCGCTCTCATGTAAGAATTTGCACTTGATAATTCAGCATCTTTTTCTCAGTAAGGGCTGGCAGGTTTTTCGTTCTCACTGTTTCATTTTAATCTTTCTTCCCCCTCTAGGGAGGTTCCATGGGCGGTCGATCCAGGTAAACATATATGCTGTCTGCTTTCTTGAATGAAACGTATAAACAATATTGAAAAATAATAACAGCAACAATAAACTTCACCACCACAATGAATTCGGATTATTGGTATTTGACATTAATAATAACAGTAATAAATATTAATAATAATCAGTTATAAGTACCTACTACAGCTCACTACCAATACAGCTCCCATCTGAACGTGAATTTAAATTGAGGGAAAAATATCTTCTATTAAAATCAATTAAGTAAAGAGCTACTCATTATCAAATTCGAACTTCCAAAAATGTTTCAATACTATTTTATTCAGTTTACAAATTTAACTGACTCCAAAAGTAGGAATCTGTTAATTCAATTAAAAGGGAAGCTAATGTTTAAAGGGCAAAATCCTCCAGACCCAAGGACACTTAAACTGGTTCTGTTGGTTGCGATCTATATACGTTTCAGTAGCCGACTAATCACTGTTTTAAAAAATAGATAAACCACGCAGGAAATTCAACGCTGACGTTTTCTATATATATCATACAGTTCATGGGCCATAATTTGGCCTTCCATCCCTCAAAACATCTTGCCGTGACGGGTCGTAAACAAATGATAACGGCGTAGAGGTGCACTACCAAGAATCAGACCTCAGCTGACTCGGCATTTTGCTTTCACCTAACCATCCTGAGAAGTATCAGTTGCATGCTCGTATGTATGTATGTGTCCTTCCTATTCAACAAACGATGCCTGTATGTGTGTATGTGACCATACTATTCAACAAACGATGCTGAAATACGGCAAAGCTCCTTTTGTTACTGAAAGGTAACAAAACCTAACAACATATTTCAATTTTAAATGAATTTAGGATTCTGTACTTTACCTTAACTTACTAATTATTTATCTTCTTTTTTTTTTGCAGGTGAGCCTTGCTATTTGTCTGCATCAAAAACCGTCATCCAGGTAATCCACAGATACTCCAAAATGTTTGAACGTATATTGAATTTTACTGAAACTTGTTTAATACCTCTGCCTAATCGAACTATTTCATACTTAAACTTTTTCCTACTTTGATGTGAGAATTTCGAAAGGTTAACTCATTCAGATAAGCATATTAATTAGATAAATTAGTTCTCTTAATGTAATATTAGTAGTAATTACTAGTGTAATTAGTAAAACAGTTTTTAGAACGTGGTATCCAGCTTCTTCCCACTGTTATTAGTAATCCAAGTCCAACATTGACGGATTAGGAAAAAGGTAATTGTGGGTTCAAGACCTGGTGCGAGGCTTCATTCTGCTTTTCTAAAAAGAATTCAACTACCGCGGTATACCGTTGTGATACAGGTAATTTCTAACCACCAACATTGTCGTTCTAACAATACTTTTGTTCTAATAATAATTCTATTGATTTTTCCGTAGTGTAAAATAGAACTACACGTGAAGGACTGTTATTTCCCCTTAGAAACTTAATAATTTCATAAATCAAAAGTATATTAAATTCGATTTGGCTATGGATTAGGCGAGAACAACATATACATAGTACATGCGATAATTGGTTGACTGCTCTACTGAACTACTTATGTTAATTAACTAGTTACTACTTACTTAACTAGTTAAATTACTACTTAATTAACTAGTTAAACTACTTAATTTTGTTAATTAAATAGTAAAACTTTCACAGATATAAAGATGAAACAATTTGTTGATATTTCGAAAGAATCTTTGTCGAAAATTCCGCAGGCTATGCGAAATTGCCGTAGATGACCTAAACTTCACTTCCCCAAATACCACTCATTCCTTCAGATGCCAGTGCGCTGCCGATTGTCAATGACGTATGTGCATTTACCAATTGATTTGCAAAAAGATCAATCAGGAAGCTTCTTTGTTGGAAACCCCTCAATCGCCTTTAATGAATGTTTTAGCATTAAAGTTTTAAAAAAGATGACACCGCCTCCAAACGATCGACTTTTACAACAGTCAGAATGAGTTCACTATTATTTACTGGGATCAAATCCACCACTGTACTCAACATCAATGATTCGTGAAGGAATATTGTACCCCCATAGAAAAATTAAATAACTGCATGAATCAGAACCATATTAAATTTGATTTGGATATGGATTAGGCGAGAACAAGAACGACTAATGCGATCCTCGTCCGTCAATGATTGCGTATCGTAATGTATATAATACATTATATTCTTTTCAGAACGATTATGTAATGCCCCAATATTCTTTTTTTATTGTTAGAAAAATAAAAGTAATATCATCGGCTACTACAATCAGGTGATCGAAACCGATCAGTTTCAAATACATTTGGATGTGTAATCGTGAAGGTGGAAACTATCTACCATTCCAATGTTGTTCGATGCATCGCTCAGGTGGTGGGTTGCATCTCTTGACATCATCTTGTAGCTGTCTGGCGATCTATCATCTGACTACACATCCCAACTATGCTGAAGCCCATCATCGGTCGGCACGTAGGACCACGATTGATAGAAGCATTCAAGATTTCCGACTTTATCTTCACGTACACGTTCGGCAAACACACCGGAAAAGCAACAATGGAAACCGATCAATCAGCGCCGCCTGAAAGGTTTTCCTCGAGTCCTAACCCTTTAGACCTGCGGCGGGCGAAACTAGTTTGGAAGGCGATTCATCACCTTTTGCCCTCCTGAAGTTGATGGATCGTCTGATCAATCAATCCGACCAGAAGCATCTCAGGTGTCGCACTTTTCCCTCGTGGGAATGCCAAGCACTCGGAGGGACATTACGGGAGGCGACCTTAGCTTTAGAGCTGACGTTTTATCCGAGAAAAATCCGAGGCTGAAGAAGTGGTCTGAAGAGCTCAGGGAAAAAGGAAGAAGGAAAAAAAAATCTTAACAAATAGGAGACTCATAGGGGTGAGAAGCAAGAAAAAAGGGAAAGTTTCCAGTGTCCTGAGGGAGGCATTACATATAATGGAAAGCAGGTCTACCAGTCAGTATAGATAGGTGCGGGGGGGGGTTCTAAAGGAAGTTTGATCACCAAGCTTCGAGGGTGGGACGTGAAGCGCTGCAGATCCCCAGAACAAGACGGATGGGAATGATGGTCTGCGGAGAAAACTGCCGTTGTTTCGGATTCTCTCGACTTCTCCCAAACGCGGGAGTACAACATCGAAGGCGGAAGCGAAGGAAACCTTAAATATGAATACATTTTCTCAGAATATCAATACATTCCACATCCCATTCGCCCAATTCTATACTATTATACAAAATTAACACATTTATACAAACGTTTTTTTCTAAAGATGATACTTAAGAGTTTTACAGGTGAATTATCAATACTCGAAGAAGTTTTTAATTCATATAATTTTTTTATATTTTTTTGCAATTTGGGCGATTGCTTAAAGCAAATTTTAGTCAAATTTAACTACTTACTTAGCACAAGTATGATACTTATAGTACTTGAACAGGTAGTTCATTTTTGTCATAAATCTGAGATTGGATGTTTCAATGTTCTCTATCATAGGCAAAAAACCTTTTTTCATCTAATATTTAGCTAAAAAAATCATCGGTTTGTAATCTTTTATTGCCTTTTCCAAAAAAAATTTTTTTTTTCAATTAAGTTTATTTTTTTTCGAAATTTGTCCAATTTACTGTGTTCACAAAGTGTCCCAACTAATGCATAACATCTTTTGGAGTGCTTGCCATTTTTATGTGTTTTATTCATTTATTATTTCAATTTTTTATCTCATATTTTCTAATTTTTTTTTTTTTTTTTTGTCTTTTTTTTTTTTAAACAAAAGAACAAAACTTCTGTCTAAAAACCTAAGAAGAATGGAATCTGGAACGACGTTTTAACGGTTAAACACTAGGAATCATTTTTAAATAACCCAAAGCTGATTTCTATAAAGACAATTTCTTTACTTTTTGAGTCGTCATTGCGACAGCTATAATTTTGTAACAAAACTCGATCGAACAAACATACATTTTTCATCCATATTTATTGATATCATGAATTTTAATACGGTTAAAATCGACTCTATTAACAAAAATTACGGTCTCTCAAATCGTCGATGAATAAATGGACCTACGTCATCCTTACTGTTGGCTGTGTATTGAGATTGATATATGAAATAGACTCATGATATTTAATAGTCCGTTCCACATCAAGGGTTCCAAAAGAAATTATGAGTTCATTGTACACATTTGATCTAATTAAATTTACCGCATTTTGAGAAAAATTTCAAACAAAATTACTGAAATATTTCAATCAGGCAGGATGATCGTGTAACTGATTTTTCCTAAATATTCATGTCAAATCGTTCTGCAGTTTGAGAATTTGTGTGGGCATAAACAATTTTTCACTGAAGAAAACTTGATCTTGATAGTACTCTGCTATACCGAAGAATTTGTTGTGTGAATGTTCTTTTATCGCAATTAATCAAGTATATTATTTCTACTATATTACTATCAGTCTAAGGACAACTATTAAAATGAGAGTTATGTTAATTATGAGGGAGGTATTCCGTTCCTCTAGATATTAAGCAACTTAGATGGAATTACCTAATGGTTAGTCATCCGAGCTCTTCTTATATGCGCCTTGTTGTATATATCAGAAAATCCTTAAGTCTTTATCATCTGGAAGAGCTGAAATCTCGGCGCCATATTGTTGCTTTTGTATTGTCTTTGAGTCCCGAGTACTTCGAAGTTCTCTTTCTCCGATTACGATCCATCCCTTTTCTTCTCTCGAGAAGTTGGGTGAAACTCCTTGCGCAGGAAAACGAAACAAGGGGAAAGGAAAACAAAACCTCTTTCGTGCAAACCGAATAAAACCCTTCGTTAGCCCTTTGTGCTCTCAAACTCAAAACCGCCCTCGTTCTGCCTACACCTTCCAATTTCATTCCTCAAGGAAACTGAATCTCTCAGTGGTCAGCGATCTACACGCAGTAGGTACAATGGGGTAGTTCAGTGAGGTGTTCTTAAAGCGATAGTGGACTTTCAAGTTTTTAAAATAACACAACTTTCTATTAGACACTACGCTGATCAATCTCGCCTACAGCGGTATGTATACATTCTTGTCTAAGACCTAACTGTAATGTTGAAACTCACAGTGTGAACTCGTTTTGAAACTCCCAGCGTTTTAACTCACGTATGCTCCAGGACAGAAACGTCAGAGGCAATGCATGAAGAAAGAAAAAACAGAAACCAGACTAGATTGGTCATTCCTCCACGTTCGTAGTATTGCTGGACTAGTCACAACCAAACCACTGATACTCGTATATACATATTTACACCTATATATGGCAGACATATTATGTCTATAGTTTATAAATTGTTTTGAAATGTTTTTAAACCGATTTTCATGAAGTAAAATAGCTTGATTTTCAGTATTTTTTTTAGATAGTGAATGCGCTGGGACTCCGTACAACCAAATGGTGATCTAATTCGTAGGAGATGATCTCGTCAACATTTCCGACTGTATTTCCGAATGTGATTTACTCGCTGATTGCTATTTCAATTAGTCTGCCCAACGTCCTCGTGCTATGGACAAAAGAGAAAGGTCACGAGGTCACGTATTAATTGAATTAATTACGTATATCAACAATTTCTGACCCTCAGCTGGTTATGAAATTGGGTAAATCCTCGAGGCCTGATCTTGAACGATGGGAGAGGATCAGTGGGTTGACGGAAACAACTTGAAGAGGATTCGAAGCGGTTGGGGCACTTTGGTGCTTCAAGTTTGAATAATGCAAAGACACCGCCCCCCTCCGCCTCTGAGTTCTGCCTGAGTCGGCGATATGGATGATCTCAATTCAAACAGCTCCCAGCGCCCGTGAATTTCAATTTCATCTCACGCAAATATTGTTCCAAAAATGGCACACATCATAAATGTCCCGGCGTGAGTGTAATGGAATGGAATTTCTGTGTGCTTAATGCAAGCCCTATTTAATAGCATTTTCCAGTTGAATTTAATCTTTTTCCAAAAGAGTTAAACCTTTTTCCGAAAGAATTAAACCTTTTCCCAACACAATTACACTTTTTCCAAAATAGTTGAACCTTTTTCCGAAAAAATTAAACCTCTAGCGAGAAAGTAAGGAATTACAAGCATGAATGGCGAAACAGTTTAATAATGGAATCATTAGGAACGGATTCAACAGTGGTGTCTAATTCATTCTCACTGATATTTCACTGGTTGTATGACGTTTATTCATTTTCTATGAAATTTTTTTTTTTTTTTTTTTTTTTTGAGACATTTAATAATTTTGGAAAAAGGTTTAATTATTTTGGAAAAAAAGTTGAATTCAACTGAGAAATACTTTATACAACGAGCAGTACGGACATGTACCCATTATGTATTCAAGTTGTTTTCGGGTTATTCCACATTTACTACATTGTAAATATCAGTCACAGCAAAAATATACCCCTTGTAACACTCTTTTGTTTTTGAAATGAGATAAATTTTTCAAATTTAGTTACTACGAAGAAAAGAATACCGACGTAAAGCTTCTTTCAAGATACTAAAATGTCAACAATAGGACGGAGGATATTCTTTCCAAGGAGAACAATTGAGGAATCAAAAAGCTTTTGAAATGGAAGTTAAGTTACAAGATCCAAAGAGGATACTGCTGTCGTTCCTTGAATAAGCCACCAGATTTCGCCCTGTAGTCCAGATGCCTGTAATTTGCTGAGCTCTCATCACGACCTTTTCGTGCCATGCGTGGCGAGTTCCAGTCGTTTGCCTACCCAAAACATCGCATAGTCCAATGTCCAATGGGAACCAATGCTTTTAGCCAAACCAAACGTGGATATCGGTTCCCCCAACGTCGGGAATCAACCCATCCAGTTTCGTTTGCCTACCCAAAACATCGCATAGTCCAATGTCCAATGGGAACCAGTGCTTTTAGCCAAACCAAACGTGGATATCGGTGCCCTGGCAACTTCAGGGCGGTTATGATATAGTTGCACTGCCAAGGTATGAAACAACAGCAGCTCGAGACCCGTCTCCTAATATACGAAATACTTTGGTACCTGTTCAACCCAAACTTAATATTCAATAGTATTAATCGTAGCCGTTTAGTTCCCTTTTTCTAATACATTAAAAACAAAATAACAAAACGACCTAATCCCAATTAATTTTTCGTTCTTTTTGGGTAAACCATCGTTCATCTTCCTTTGCCTTCCACCGTAATACACTTTTATAATCCTCGAGGTTTCCCGGGAGGTTTAATGGGGGCAGGCAAGAGGAAATGGGGTTTTCCACGTTGACATTTAATACCCACGAAAAAAAGGGAGACGGGACAATGTGATAGGGTTAACAGCGTAGGGAAAGTTTCGGGGGGCCGGAAAGAATGAAGGTTTCAGGAACGGAAATTAATTAAAATTTGGAAGCCAGTGTTTAGAGGGACAATAGTAGTCGTTGTTCGCTCGTTTCGAACCTATTTCGTTCAAGTATAATGCATTTTCATAGCTTTCGAGAAATCTCTAAATGATTTTGCCTTAATGATATAACAACATCAATTACTCTACTAAGTATACACAACTGTTTATGCTAAATACCAATGAACTGTATTAAAACTGGACTCCGTCAACAATTCCTGGCGCATTCGAACCTCTTGTATTTATTTATAAGAATATAACTATATTCCTCAAACCAAGAAAACCAATCAAAGTGAAGAAGATTGTACGACATCGTTTGAAGCTACCCATTTAAATTTTACTTAATAAAAAAAAAGTTCCGGTCCTGCAACATGAGTGGATTTTCTCGATTTTTACTCACAATAGTTGTCAGATCAACCTTTCACCCGAAAATTTTTTGAACTTTATTAAATTTTGCAATGTTCAGTGGTTTTTGAGAATTTGAGAAATTGCTTGAGCTCAAAACGTGTTCCAGAATTCTATTTTTTTTGGGACGCTTCATTTTATGGAATAACATCGTGTTATTATCCTAATTCTAAGGCGGGTATTTTCATATTCATTTCGTCGGTGTGGGGGATATTGCAAGAGCGCAAAACCACGTGTTTTCTATTTTTTGTTCTTCATTCAACTATTCCTCTTTCCAGTGGGGCTAGTTGAGCATCCGCTAACCTCATTTTTTTAAACGGGAACCCCTATTTTTTCGTTTTAGATTTGGATTCTACGAGGAATTCCATGGAAATTCGGCCCCCAGATAGATTGGTTTGATCGTCCACAACCTGCTCTATGAGAACCACAATGAGGAACTCCAACAATTCCTCAAAGTTCGAAAACATGATATCTTAGTAATTTTTCACGTTGATCTCGTATTAATGTCCGTTTCCTGGTTTGACTTCATTTTGATCAAATCTTCCATGGAAAATCAACTTTTATAAAAGGAAGACCGCTTTTATAAAGAGCCAAATCACCCTGTTTACTTGAAAACCCCACAAGATGACCTTTAAATCAACCATTATCAAAAGATAATAAACTGACGTGTTGGAACTGGCAGGGTTTTTGCAAAAATTTTATAATTAGCAAGTCAATGAACTAATTTCTTGAAATTGTAAAATTTGAAATGCGGAGTATATTTCAAATTAGCCAAGATCTCGTAAGCAAACAGAATGCTCCCATTCCGCGGGTGTTCCCACTCGAAGTTCGGGGAACCGGCTTTTCCATTCAATTCACTTCAATAACGGCGCCGAGGTAAAAGAAACAATCAGAGACTCCCTCCCTCACCTTACATTTAATATCCTTTTTCACTGCCGCTCCAAGATCAATATCGTCCGACCTACCGGACGTCTCTCTCCCTCAAATTCCTCCAAATAAATATAAGGTAAAACGATCCAGAAAAAAAGGGCGATATCCCCGGAACAGGATAAAGGTGGGAAAAACGACCTTCAAGGGTGATTTTATTGATCGACGACCAGGGATAGGGGTTTCTTCCCTTTTTGTTGCTTAGTGCCGGCTGACGACTCTCGTAAAACCTTCGCTTCCCCCTCGCGATGAACCTCCATCAAATTAGCTCAACACGGTCGTTAGATATTAAGGATTTTCAAAAGGAATCGTTAGGGTTTCCCCTGCATTTCCTCCCCATCTTACTCGGAGAACAGAAATGAACTTGGCCTTTGTTCATTGTCAAGATCACTTGCGGAGGTACATTTTTATTTTTTAGTTTTCCAGTATATCCGATTTAGACATTAAAAAAGCGGCATCTAAGGACGTATCAATCGTGTGTTGTTATTCCTCAACTCCATATTCAATCATTAAGATATGCTCTAGGAACCTAATATAAGGAGATCGTTTAGAAGCTTAAAAGAGAGTCTTCAAAGGCTTCGTGTAGCCAATAGTTTTCTATAAAGATCTTTTACATCTTTGAAATCTGTAATGGACGCTGTCATGGTTAGTAGAGCTCTCCAACACGATGAGGTGTGATGGGTATCCGCTGGTCGCAACTGGGTGAAAACCGTTCCCATAGATCATATATCGTCTTCAGCGAAAGTATTCCTACTCCCTACAATGATTACGACGAATAAAATTAGCTTAATAAAAAACAATTTTTTCCTCTTCCCCCTCCTGAAAAGAAAATTAGAAATTCAGGTGGATGCTCAAAATATATAAATTATGTCGAACAACGAAATAACAACACGAATCGGTTGACATTTTGACCTACTCTGACTGAAGGAGATTTAGTACAGCATTCCCTTCGCTGTCACTACGAATTTTATAGCATGCAGTCCTAATTTGAGCAATTTTCACAATTTCTCTCTGATTATTTACAGCCTCTGAAGCGTGGGGGACTATTGAATTCTCAAACACTTCCCCGTTTATGATAGTAGGTACCTACTGAATTTTCTAAAATGTGCTGTTTCACGTGTCATGATGTATAGAATCCGAAAATCGAATTTAACGGAAGGTTTTCTCGGAAACTACTTTTCGAAAGTTGATGGACAAAGTAAAAATCAGGAGCAACCAGCCCCAAACACTTGGTGTCGGTTACTGGAGCAGTCTAGTTTCGCTCTCCCCCTCCTCTCATTGGTCTCTCTAAGGCTTCCAAACGTCGAAATTTTAATTTTGGCTGTATAAATATTAGTTGCTCAATTTCGGCTCACCCAAACTGGACCCTTTCACGTGTCAACATGGCCAGACCCGATTTCAGCTGTAAACGCTTAATACACTGTGGACAAAATATGGGATTTCCCACAGAGGCTCTAGGTATATTGGTCATAACAGCTCGCCAGCTCGATTGATTTAGCCTCAAAAGTGAATAGGTATGGTGAGTCAAAAAATATTGTATACAAAACGGATTTTTCCAAGAATTTCGATACTATGGTGAATTTTAGCATTTGGATTTACTAAAAATGGTCCCAAACCTACGTTCTAGCGTTCGCCTAGTGCCATGTGAGGATTGCGTCAGCTGATAAAATTGAAGCTGAATTTTGTTTCAAGAGTTCCATTTGAAATTGGGGTTTGTAAGCCTTATATTATTATATTGTGGACTAGTTACGCTTAGGTAAGTGTTTCATTTTACCTCATTAAATTTCAGTTTTTTTTATCTTGAATTTTCAAACCCAATCGTGATTTTAAATTGGGATGAGATTTCCTGTTTCTTCAAAATAATACAAGAAAGAAATTTCCGGAGTGATCGAAGATAAACTATAGAAACTGCGACACTACAACACAATAATTGGACCAAGCAACCACAATCTTTTTAGATCTGTTGACAATTTCTGTGATGGCTGCAGGAAATCACTGAGTCGTATTAAGTGGCGTATCGTATCGTGCAATTCGCGTTATTTCTTTTTAAAAAACAACGAACGGATCGGTGTCTACCTACGTACATGTGTTCGCGCACACATGTCTTCCCCGAATACCTCCTTGTGGCCACTCGGGGGCTGATGACCTCTGGGCAAACTGCATTATCGCTGCAACGGCGGGCCAGGGGCGGAAAGCTAAATCTCGCATAATCAGATTATCCTCTCGGAAGCCATTACAAACGGAATAATAACCATTTTCATACGGAACGGAGGGCCTGTTGGCGGGGGCAGCCCGCCGCCACGGGATTAATTTGCCCGGTTTAATATTTCCCAGTGACCCCGCTGGTCGGAGTGGGGGGATCATAATAATAATTTTACCTCATAGCTTGTTAAAACGTAAATTCAAACACGTATTGTGAGAAGAAAGAGGTGGAAAACGAGGGAAAGACACAAAAAAGCATGCAAATGTATTAAAATTGCATAATTATACGCATGTATGATGCTCTCCGTTGGATTCCCGCAAATGTATTTTTAGTTATAAATGTAGTAATTATCTCATGGGTGATACGGCCTTGTATTACATGAAAAATATCATTACAAAGCGCCACTCCCACTGAAATAGAGCTACATTTAGCTAACGATTTAACGATGGAGGTCTTAATTTTTCTCATTGGGTATCTGACTAACTGAAGAAGATCGCAATTAGGGAAAGGTTTACTGAAGCTAGTGAATAAATTTCAACTTCCGATATTATGCTAGGCCGTGAAGTAAAGGGAGATCATTACGTAGGTTTTTCAACACATATATCAAGAAATTGAAAAAAAATGTGATTCCATGTGCTTGAAGATTATATTAATTTATTTACATACCTGAGACCTGAGTGATTTAATTGCTCAAAACATGGTATGAAGATATTGATGTTGTTGAAATTACAAGAAGCTGCAGAATGGTGGAATGGAATGAACTGTTGGCGGGATTCTTATATTTTATGGCTAACATGGAGCTCTCAATTTTTGTTGTTTCCCTTACTGGTAACTTTCCTTCTCTAACTTGCTATGTAGCGCAAAGACTTAACTATAAACAGAACTATGGACTCGTATATGTCTAATTAAAATTTACACTATTGACAAAATAATAATTATTATTATGGACTAATAACTTTGGACAAAATTACTGACGTAGAATTCAAAGGAGGATAGTGCGCATAGGCTTCTTGATAATATTTGTATAAATCCCACAGAGTTGAGAGCTATTATTGATGAAGCACATGGGTTACTTTAGGGTGAATCAAGCTTGATCTACAAGCCGTCAGAGTTTTCTATGACCCGATTACATCAGCTATCATGTAGAGAACGATTTGGTAATGTTTTAAAGTTACTGTAGTAATACTAGCCTCGGGTTATTGGGGTTCTGATGTTATAAAGAAATTAACTAGCTTTTAAGTTAAACATTGTTTCGAGTAATGTTCTCCAGTATTCTGTCAAAGTTTTACTGCACTGCTGTGCTAATTGAAAAGCGCCTTTGGTAGGGAATGAAAAGGATCTGTTCTAGTATGGTATTACATCTCTGCTCGTTATGTGCATCTAATTCTCCGGTTGTGAATTTAATTAAGTATCCTAACTCATCAAATAATCCTCATCTGTCTCTTTTGGGTCATTTATTTTTTGAGAGAGAGAGAGAGAGAGAGAGAGAGAGAGAGAGAGAGAGAGAGAGAGAGAGAGAGAGAGAGAGAGAGAGAGAGAGAGAGAGAGAGAGAGAGAGAGAGAGAGAGAGAGAGAGAGAGAGAGAGAGAGAGAGAGAGAGAGAGAGAGAGAGAGAGAGAGAGAGAGAGAGAGAGAGAGAGAGAGAGAGAGAGAGAGAGAGAGAGAGAGAGAGAGAGAATGTGTTGTTTACAATATTACCTCCCATCCTCACAGTTCTTTCTCTTTTTCCATTTTCCACAGATCTCTCCTTTGATCATCGTTTCTTACAACAAGGGTCCCGTTGACATGAGTCGGCATTTGAAAAAAAACGGCAAGTTTTTCGTATCGTCAATTTAGAAGTCAACGGTAGGCCAGTGAAACGTTGATATTTTCGATATGAACTCCTGTGTTTATCTTCCGACGATATGGCTACTTCTGTTGATGTTCGAGGGGTTCGAAAGGGGGCCGTCTGCCCCGCCAGGTCATATGAACGTTCGTTCATCACTAACTGAGTTTCCCAATAAAACAACATCGGCGGATAGTTGGGAACATTTGTGTGGGGGGAAAACTCCGGGTTTCCCCCTTGGAACTGTGATTCCCCGTGCGTCACGCACAGCCGGTAGTTTGTCAAACTCGGGTCGCGTCGCATCGATAAGCCTGCTCGTTCGCACGCGGTTGCGGTTTCGACATGCGCTGAACGCTTGAGCGATGTTAACATGTGGCACCCGCGGAAGCAGCCCACCCTATCCACTCACTGATATAAATACATCCAGTGTGCATATTAGAGTGAAATATTTCACTTGAATTATAGTATTTGACACGTCAATTTAAACTTTCGAAAAAGATCTTCAAACATTCGAGAAATAAATTTAAATTGTTGACAAATGGGTTCCAATCGTGGACAAATAAATTTCAACTATATAGGTATATTTAAAAGCAATTGAGCACAGCTGTTCCAAACCTTCAAAACCTGGTGCAAAACCCATGTTTTTTGAAAGTCTCAATTGGAAACAACTTGTTACCCTTTTTTACCTAAAATTGTCGTATTTCAAACAATTCGTGCAATGTTTCGGTTGATAGTACCGTTTCTGATGGGAATTGGATCATATTTGGCGAATATCCTAGAAATAACTAAAAAAATTATTTATTGAGTTAACTTCTCAAACACTTTTTTCTTCGGTTGAAAATAAATCAGTTTTAGGAAAACCGGTGTTTACGCAACGTAATTAGGGAATCAAACGTTGTCCGGTCCTTTCATTGGTTCACATTAATGTATATTCATGAATGACATTTCAACCCATTCTTCAATTCACCGTTTCACGAAATCGTGAAACAGTTGATTGGGAGTAGAAAAGGATGATTACCAATAAAAAATGTTTTTTCTTCTATAAAGCTCAAATCCTATGTGTTTTAAACAAAAATTCCAGTCTGTACTGAATGCAATTATTTACATGCGAAAATTGTAACCTTTGGTTCTACGAGGCCATCATAGTTTCCTGAATTTCCTCATGAACTCGAGAAAAAACTGCAAACTTCAGCACGAATTACAATGCTGATCATGGATTATGCTCAAATGCATAGGCCTACTGAAGTTCACCACTTCTTTTTGATGAACCTACGCGAGAACGCATTCTCCTCAATCAAGAACAAAGTCAAAGATATTTTGAGTGGTCAAGGGTCAACATTAACTAGTTAACGTTATACATTGCAACATTATGTTGCAAAGTGTGCGTCCTTAACTCTACATGACTGATCCACTAACGTCATGAATATGTATTTAACGTTACCTTCCTCTACCTTCCTCAGGATGAACACTTCATTGTTTTTACGTCGTTTATTGATAGTAGTGCATGAACTTGGTAAAAATCGCCTAGATGGCATCAGGTGTAAAATTCCAGTCTGTACTGAATGCAATTATTTACATGCGAAAATTGTAACTTTGGTTCCAAAATATCGAATTTCCTCAAGAACTGGCAAACTCAGCACGAATTACAATGCTGATCAATTATGCTCAAATGCATAGGCCTGTTCACCACTTTTTTTGATGAACCTACGCGAGAACGCATTCTCCTCAATCAAGAACAAAGTCAAAGATATTTTGAGTGGTCAATTTAACTAGTTAACGTTATACATTGCAACATGATGTAATTATAGATACAACGCATGAACGTTACCTTAGGCAGTTTTTATGTTTATTGATAGTAGTGCATGAACTTGGTAAAAATCGCCTAGATGGCATCAGGTGTAAAATTGCAGTGTTCCTTTTAAAATCGATTTCGTAATTTCTTACGTGATGTAATTATAGTACAAGCGAACCCTTAGGCAGATGTTTCATTTTACATATTTAAATTTCAGTTGTTTTACTCGTGAATTTCTTTACAGTACATTTCACCATAGGCAGGTATTGAAATTCCAGGTCCTTACTTCACCAGCTCCCTCGAGAAATATAAGCTCGTGCGTTACGAAAAACTGTTATGGCTGTCTTGTGAGCAGCTGAGATTTGAATGATAGCATGATGATTTAAAGTAAATCGAGGGTTTTCCAACGTAACGGATATGGTTGTGACAATGCATGGGGTACCGTCCAGAGCTTCGTGAGTTATAAGTTTTGATATCACCTTCTATATCGTACAAAGGAACTAGTGAAGGTAATTGCTGACGGAGTTATACGTTTAGTCGAAGTCATTCAACTGTCATTCGGACATCTAGAAGTCAATGGGGTAAAGAAGTGTGGTATTCCAGTGGGATCCCTATCAGAATCATGAAACACTAGTTTTCATCCAGTTTAAACGAGTTTTAATACTTTATGGAAAACAGGGTGTGTGTGTGTGTGGGGGGGGGAGGGGGAGAAAGAACAAATTTGAATATTTGACGGTCGAACAAACTTCAAATCCACTGTGTACCACTATGTAGGCTAGAGTCGAATTTAGGGATTTTGGCGTCCAGATGGCCGATATTTTTACTTTTCCTAATCCCTAACCATAGTTTTAAACGACTATCCAATTATACCATTGATTGTTGACCACAATTTCAGTCGAGCCAACGAAACAGTAGCGTTCGTTCTTCTACGCTCCGTTTTGGTAATCTACGGGCGGGATTCATACGGATTTGAGGACTGTTTGCCACGTCGGCAAGACGTCATAAGCCCCAGCCGATGATTCAAATCTCCAAATTTCGTTAAGCTCCTGATAGCCAAACCGGGACTTTTTCGGCTTAATTTGCCTCTCATTTGCAATTGAAGAATATTTTAAAATCGCCTGTATGTACACAGCGATCAGTTGACGGGCCCTTGTGGCTAATCTAGAGTGACAAAGACGAAATATGGCGTGAGGGGCCGAGTATAGATAATGCCCTGCCGACTACGTCTAACATCGGCAGTGATTTACATAGAAGGGTTATTCGGTCACGGAAATAAAGAGTGATAGTGATAATGGTCATTTTTTATTTTAATGTTAGGAAAGAAGACAATCAGGCAACGATACTCAGCCGAAATTTCTGGAGAATCGACGTGGTTTGCGAGCATGGAAAATGGATTTAGCGCCAGAGAGGAGGAAGTGGGGGGGTATACAACCCGGAGCCAACAGGTGACTTTTTTAAGGGGCAGGAGAGTTAGCGGCGGTGCGATGCTCGCAAATCAAGAAATAAACTGCCCGTATCCGGCCGAAGGATCGCGCGGCAATGAGCTGCGGGCGGTAATTCAGGTTTCTAGTGCCGCGTAAATCCCCGGCGCCCCCTCGCCCTGTTTGTTTTGACTAGTTTCCCTTGCGGCGAGGGCCTAAACGGCGGAATCCTCGTCGTTTACGGATCCAATCCATAGCGGACGTTGGGAGAAAACGAATCCTGAACGAGTTATTTGACATTGGAATCACTCGTGCGTTATTACTGCCCCCTTTTAGGAGGAGTGCGAAAAAACCCCGTCAATAAAATTATATTGACCAACATTCTACTATTCGGAAGTTTCATCTACAGGTATTTTCCTTCACCTCTGCAGAAGAAGTGGAAGCTTTGTGCTGGCACTAGGTCGAAAAAACTGTACCCTCAACGTAACTACAGCCAATTGTACATTTATTGTTGGTAAAAACAGGAGCTTGGTTTTTAGGCTAGTCCTCAACCATTGTATGATTTTCGAATAGAATTTCCCTCCATAGCCAAGTGGAGGGGAAACAACTTCTCTTACACCATCGGAACATTCTCATCAATCATTATCAGAAATGCTGAAAATCATTTCAAGTACAAAGGTTATAATTTCTGTATTCAATAACCATAATGATTTATTATAATAAATCACTGGTCAACGTTTATTAGACTTTGCTTACATTTTACTCTTATTGCTTACATTCTAGATGCCTTAAAAAGGGCTCAACCTATTAATAAAGGAATGGACCTCGCTGGTACTCCTGCTGATCAGTTTTTCTCATGCATCAATTGACTTCAATGTTCCAGAGGTAATAGGAATCGAAGCCAGTCATAAATACACACTAAATCATTACCGGTCCCTGAGAAATTAATAAAACCCGTTGTATAAAAACCTACTATTCTACATATCGGCGTTGAATCCCACGAATGGAACAACTGAAACTTAACGAGGTAAACTAAAACACCTACCTTCACTTGTCTTCAAATGTAAAGAGAAAAACTCGGTTTCAAAAGGAACTTTTGAAAACAAAATTCCATTGCGCTTATATTAGCTGGTTATGGTGAGGCCCCTCGAATATTCTGACCCTTCATTCTGGCGGAGGAAATTGAATTAATTTTTAACACGAGATCGTACTGGACAACAACCAAGTCCAGTGACAACAATTTCACCTATAATCATATCTACTAGCAATGAAATGGAAATGAGAAGTTTTTGTCTCGATATCATACGCAGTTCTAATGAATAACGCAACCGTCGTGAAAATGAAAAATAATGGTATCAAGGTACTTGATAAGAAATGACGATCTTTTTTTTTGTCACTCATAAAGTGATAAATGGTAATCACGCAAGTACATACATACCAACCATGTTTTTTTAATTTTTCGTCGTAAAAAACTTTTAAAATGATGCTGTTAAAAATCCCATACGTAGGTAGTTCACTTCTACTGTGCATAAATGAAACATTCAAAAAGATTTATAGGTAAGGTATACTAGTCAAGAATGGAAACAATGTTCACAAACAATAAACGAAAATTGTATTAAATTCAAACAGCAATGAATTATAATTCATCAAGTGTTTAATCAGGAAAATTATCCTTCTTAGAACTACTTTGACATTCAGACACCCGGCTGATCTTTCACAATATTAGATAACAATATTACCATCCAAACAGCATAGCTTCGTTCATTATATTGATGAATTCTGCTTGGAATGATGTGGTGATAGAGGGCTGACATATATTCATCTGCAAAAACACTGTAGGGGCGAGAAAGGGGGAAAACACGGTTGTAACATTTCATCTGCCTATGAGAAGTATTGTCTTTACTTATCCAAGATGGATGTCTGTAAAGTGGAAGTTTCTGAGATAAACACTTCTTTGCCAATGAGAGGCGTCTGGAACAATGAACAAACGAACCATTCCCGTGACGATAGCCTTCCCGATTAAATTCCACGCCAATGTCCGACAGCCGAAGACCTCAACTTTGACTAGGATTTAATAATACTGCACATCGTTTGTTCTGAAATTCAAACCCTATCGTTTGTTGTTCTGTTTTCAATAAGCTCCCGAATATTTTTCCTCGGCCATTAAATTCACTGATTTCTACCAAGTCCTTTCTACTATGATGACCTAAGAAATCATTTGCTATAGTGTTTTGTGTTTGCTTGGCTTTCGGGGTGGAAATTTGAAATGTTTAAGTAAGAAATCAACAACATGTGACATTCCATCGAATAGAGAATTGATATAAGTGAATAGTATTAAAAAAATGTGTTACAGCAATGTGTTGGAACAGTACCAAGCTTGGAAACTCGTGAAAATCAATTAATTTCCAGAAAAGAATCCGTTTGGATATTATCACTTTTCTAAACCTTGAGTTATGAACGTTAAATTCAAGTGTTGATGTTTTATTGTTAGCGAAGACGCCGGAAGTTATCAAAAGCCGAATACAGTATATTAAGTAGTTACCCCATACACCGAACCGACTGCGGAGTTAATTTGACAAATAGTACTTTCATCGTTAACGATGAAAAACATAGATAAATTGAAATTCTTTCGACTGAAATGGGAGCGGCACGAACGCTTACAGCTGCCTGAAGGCCGAGACTGATCGAAATCTTAGAGCTACGTGTTGTCACGCGTTGATCGCATTACAAATAATTCATCGTTGGTCGACATATCCGACTGCTGACCACGCGAACGGAGTTGGACTGCTCAAGTGAGGATTCGTTGTTATACAATCGCGACTCGTAAATATAGTATGAGGCAGCTGTTTTCCGATTTTATCATTGAGTAATTTAAATTATCTGATGATTGAATTGTATTCCTCATAATTATCAGTCTTTTACAATTGGATATTATGAACACTCATAAAGAACAGTATGATTATGTTGAATACAGTAAATTCGTATTCATTAATGAGATAGTGATAGCATCATCATTATTCATCATCATGATTATAAAAATGCAGACTAAATCCAGTGTTCAGATCTAAAATTTGTTCAAAATGAAAGAGCCATCCTGTTTCGTTAAAACCCCAAATAGTTTATTCCTTACATGAAGCAATAAGATTTTTGTACCTCTAACTCATTTAACTAAAATCAGAGGCAATATTAAAATTCTCATTTTTTCGTCTCCATCTCACTAAATTGTCTTTACCTTCTGTGGTCATTCAAACACAGAAGGGAGAATCAGTGAGAATTTTCGGGAATGAGTAGTCCCCAAAATATTCAGATCTACCATGTTGAGATTTAGCGCGTCAATGCCACAGTTCCCACTCACACATTGTGTAATCGTTACCAAAATGTCATTTTCTATGTCCATTATCTTTCTTCATTTCACTGATTACGTGTTTCTGTTGCAGGTGAGGTTTTCGGACAATGGCTGCCATCAATATCAGGTTACTACTTATAAACATTACTTGCTGTTTCGGTGATCAATGTTGAAATAATTACTCGTACGATCACATGATTCTTAACGAAGGTGTTGTCTGCATGGGTTTCAGGCCTTGCTAGTTTTGAAATACACTCGTGAAACAAATCGGGCTTTTGGAATAATTTGATTCTCGTTTTCTCCTGAAAACATTATAACTTATATTTAGAGAGAACTCCATTTCAAAATACCTTGAATTGAGCAAGGACTTACCTTATAAATATTCTACGTTCCGTGACTTGTGTTGGAAAGATAATTATCAAGAACCAGAAAGTTTAATATCAGAAGTCAAATTTAAAGAAAGAATAACTTTTTGATTAGGCAAGAAACTTTGCTGCACCGAGTTGATTTCAACTCCCTAGGCATACCTGTTTTAAACTACTTTGATGATATCAAATATTTCCATGTTTCTGTTAGCGAGCTACTTTATTAGCAATGTCATTGGTGGGAATTTAAAGATTCGTATTGATAGCCAGGCAGAATGATCGTAGATTCAACTGCTAATGACGTTCGAAAAATGACCATCGACCAAATACATCACATGTAAGACGAATAGGTACTTTTAATTTTCCCTTTCCACCTGTTTATTCTTAGCAAGAAAGCGTTGCTATCGAGCAGCATGACCATTGAAGCGAATTTCCGTTATCAAAGTAAAATATTGCCTGTATCAATTAGTGAACAAAATTTCTTCGATTTGAACTTTATTCTTGACGTTTTTCTGTTATTGTTCTCCTTTCAAATTCCATTATTTGAGAGCGCAAACTTTTCTAACTCCTCCAAGTACGGAACAGCAACAATTTCTAATTAATGTTCTCCTATTAACCCGAAAATTTAACGATTTATGGTTTTTTAATGGCAATTTAATCTTAATGTTTTCCACGAAATCCCTTCCGTGTATTCATGGCTAGTTCATAGATGATTAGGTTATGGGTACCGAATTCAAGGTGAACAATTTTTTACAAGCAACATCTTGTAATAAAAGATGAATTGAACGAATCAAATAACTTTTTGACTCTTCTGAAACGATTTTTTAAGCACTTTTTCGAAATTTAGCCATTTCTTTGAAAAATTGATTGAAACTAATGTTTTTTGTAGGTAATTATAGCCAATCATACCTATTCCTTAGTAACATATTTCTATTCGTATGTCAGTTAAATCTTCCGATTTTGTACATAAAAACATTGAAAGTTTGAAGTCAAAAATTTTAAATTTGTATTGATACCATCTAATGTTTTTAGAATTTAAACATAGCAATCATACCATTCCTTAGTAATTTGACAAATGATATTGAACTAACTTCTTTCCACGGAACAAATATTAATTGCTAAGGAGAGTGAAGTTGTATAAACCACTTTCAGAAGTTCTATATTAAAACTGAATCTGAATTGACACTCATAGTTATCAATGTAAAGCAGCTTTTCTCGAAGATTTTCAGAGGATGAACGATTTTGTTTTCCTTCTTCTGGAAACGAAATTCCTCCTCGCATTTTACGTTTTAAAACCACTTCATTATCCGATTGAAATCGTAATTCAAGTTGAATAGTTTCAATCCGAATTTGAGCAGGTTAAAATGGGCTTGCAAATCACAATCATTCCCAAATGTGCTCTTTATTATGAAGCAAGATGAGCAATACTCTGCCTTGAAGCCCATAAAAGCAGGACCTACGCAGGGTAGCGATCTAGGTCCCGTTCTGTACCTGCTATACGCTTGAGCCACATCATGGAAATACGCTTGTCGCTACATTTGCAGATGTCGCGGCCATCCTCTTTGTTGGAGGTGATGTTGAAAGTGCCAATCATACCTATATGCTCCTTATGTAACATATTTCATATTCGTATTAAAACTGAATCTGAATGACCTCATAGATAGGAAAAAGCTAGAGCTGAAGATTAATTACAGAAAATGCGATGGAATGATTACACTCATCAAGAGTTGAGGATAAAGACTGTCAATCGATCAATTGTTAAGTATTCAAGGAAGCAAGAGCAACGCCTCCTCAAACAAGAGAACCCAGAAATCCTCAATGCCTTGGATAACGCAGCGGAACTTTGGCGCCTCAAGAGCATGTACAATTATTGATCTATCAACCGTAATTTTCTCATGGAATGATTATCGTATCCTAATCTAATCTTATTTACCATTACCTCCACCACAGGACTCCAGAAGTAGAATAAATATCTCGTGGTCTTTCAATCTCTCAAAATTTGCCAATTAATGGTATGAATGGAGTTATAATGAACTACTAACTGTAATGTTTACTCAGACTTTGCGCAGACATCCTTGGTTCAATCCACCACACACCTTTCTACTCCCGACGTAAATAAGCTGTGGATTCCAGGACCACCACGTGTTGTCCGTCCGTTCGATCTTGAGTCTAAACATCTGACTCGATGAAATATTACTACGAGCTTCCGTTTATGTTGGACGGAGGGCAAGCTCAGCGAAGGGCCAAATCAGCAGATCTCAATAATCCCTGGAGGTTCCAAGAACCGCTTAGCCCAACTGGTTACAGCACTCAACCACCAACTCGCCTTCATCCTGTTTTTGGTTTGGACGTGACTGATCCTCACTATCGAGGGGAGGGATTTATTTATACAGCATTAACGGGCAAGATTAAAAAAAGAAGAGAAACATAACAAGTTGGAATAAATACAGATAATAATCAATGGCGTCCGTTATAAACAATATATAGATGCTAAAATAGACTGCTCCCAATTCAACAGAGTAGCGGCATTTTCCGGGAAAATGAAAAACAAAAATGTTTTCAACATAATTTAAATTTAAATTGGTATTTTGATGTGTGTGTGTGTGTTGTTTATGTAGGTGTGTAAGTGCTTGGTGACATTACCAGGAAATTTGCAAGTTAGTTTGTTCTGCACGCGTGAGCAAGATTTAATTAAACCCATGTATCCCCTGATTTATTTGCAAGAATTCACTCAAAATTGATTGGCATTTGAAGGATAGCGTAGAAAATATTTCAAAAATTGCATCCCTATTGCTTTGGAAACAATGGATCGAATCCAATCGCAATAATGGGGGATCAACTGTGGTCTGAAGGTTTTTGTCTGAAGGGCTCGGGAAAGAAGGAAACATGAGCGTCAATGAGATCACAAACAAATCTTGTAAGCACAATAAAATTTCTTAACAATCTGCTAGTGAAATCAGTGTGGTTGAAATCGATACTGGGTGCCTTGACCAAATGAAGATTTCTTGAGTGATTTCGACACGACTTGCGGTAAAAAGTGAAAGAAAGGAGAAAAAACTCGTCTCCCGACAGGACCCGGAGGCCATAAAAAAGTAGTCGTCATCCTTCAGGGAGAGGAACAGTTATTCAAATGCAGCACCTCGTGTGGTTCTTGTTAGAGTCAATTACGCAGATGATGTATTAACATTATGATTTATGTTCCGAGCGAAAGAAACTGACTTGGACCTGAGCCTGGAGCGAGGGGAGAAAGCTGGCGACCTACCGTTTAAACCACGACCTCCATCAGTTTTACCACTTCGGAATTATAAATGCCAGATGGGGTTCGTTCTCAGATGTGATTTGAGTATTCAATAGAACGTGTTAAAATTATATCTTTACTCGTTCGGATTAATAAGTTATTGAGTTGCAGAGTGGGTGGTTCGGTCAAAATATGCTTGATGGTGTCAACATTAACCCAGTACCAAGTAGAATGATCAATACATCTAGTTACATCCTGAAACCTATGGAATGTAAGATTACATTGACTGACGAATGTCATGTACAGCTTAATAGTGTTGAATGTACTAATATTATCCAAATTACGTTCGCCACACTCCATGCTTAACATTTTCTTGAAAATTTGAAAATAGATAACTAAATGTATTTCGATGATAGAAAATCGAAGTAAGTGAGGTTTCGTTTTGGGGCATCTAAGTTCGGATCTTCTTCCCAACAAGTTCCGAATAGAGGCTTTTTTACACCCTTTCATTCTGAGCGTCTCCTGATCCAATTATGCAGTGTAACATAGTGTTATCCCAGTGTTGCCTAAATGTAATGAAAATATAAAAGTGAAAATTTAGCGTCTGATTGTGAATTCTCATGGATTTTATCGTGTTCCTATGCCCAAAACCACGGAGTTTCCCCCAATAATAGATTTGGCAAGGTGACTCATTCCGGTAAAGTTTTCGAACGCATTTTAGGGTCACTCGAAACGAACGGGGGTGTTATTCAAAACTTGAAGTTGTAAACTCCGAAATGAAAACTGTAGAAGTTCAAATCCGCAGGCGTTACATAGCTCAAAGAACCGAGCCGGCTGTCGGTATCTTCTGTGATTTCACGGTGAATTGCCTCCAATGAGAGCAAGTGCTGCCCCGAAAAATCAGGTGGAAGGGAAGAGCGCCTTGTAGGATCAGAATTGGACTGACAGGCTGTGACGAAAGCGGCTCGCGACAAAGGCCTTAGCCACCGACTTTGTCCGAGATCATTTCAGGTAAATTGCCCCACAATACCCGATTTTTTTTTTCAGACCGAAAACCGCCGTTTCTCCCCACTCGCTTCCAAAACAACGAGCATTCTATCGGTACAGCCGATTTTCTTATGGATGCCGGCATCTTTTAAAAGAAGGCCATCTGTGGCTTACCGTCGCGTGGTTGTAAAAAATAGGGTTTTTCGTTCTGGATGATCCTTTTCATTTTGAGTTGCATACAAACCCTAAAGCCTGTTTCAATTATGCAACGTTCATTCTTAACTTTTTTGTAAGAGAGCTTTACAATCCAACTAACATTTTCTGGTCTTCTTTGTTGAGATTTTGGCTTTTTCAGTTTTCTTAGGGAGTCCCGAAACTTTTTCTTGCTCGCCTTGTTGGGGTGCACAAGTAGAGAAGTTAAACTTGGCAAAACCAGGTTCGTCAAATATTTATCGGATCTCCTACAAAAGAACTTTTTTCTTGCTTTTTTGGGTGAAGGAAGAAACAATCTTAGGATGAGACGGTGCCTAGAAGAAACCATTCGGGACTGAAACATCTAAGATTCCCTCGCGTTTCAAAAGAGGTTATTTTAACAGATGGGATTGATTATTTCACTAATGGAAATGTATATATATCGTAGGTGTAGAGTTGTAACCATTACCTATCGTATTCCGACAAATAGTACGATTTATAGATTAAATTCATCTGGATATTAGGGTTATAATGGATAGAGTGACAGGTATCAAAAACATTATCAGGAAGACAATGCCATGTAGAACAAAACCTCTGCTACATTATTATTGAAAGGTGAATTATTGTTATATTACTGTATTGGATAGCCTCCCTTCTTTGGAAATCACTGGTATACAGATAACTATTACTCTTATAGTATCCGAACCTCATGACATCTGTTTTCTTTGGATGTAATCCTTTCGACATTATCAAGTACCCATTTTGAAGAAATTGGAGTATTGTTCGCTTGCCATTTCCCTCGTAAACCTATCCGACTCATGCATGCCCCTGGCGGGGTTGTTTTCAATTGACATTCCACTTCGAAGAACTTTGGGGAGCATATTTTCCACATCCCTCGTTGAAATCTCAAGGGCAAGCAGTTTCCGCCTTCACAAACGGGGTGCTCTCAAGTTCTCCACCACAGTCCGCAGTGTGTACGCAGAGGATGGTGCACTAAAATGAAGCCCACTGCTTAATGCCAACTTCCTTATGTGTGGACAATGTATTTATAGTTAACCTTTTCTCTACACACAAATTTCAAAACAGTGTCGACAAAGTACAAAAATTGGCTCGCCTGCATCTTTTACTCTTATGATTGAGACCGTAACTATTTGCAAAAACATCGCCCCAAATATGCAACAAGAAGTTAAAATATATGCAAAAGACCCCAAAATTTCTCAAAAATATGCAAATCACCCGTCATTGTTCAGAAAATCATTAAATCTGTCCTGTATGGGAAAGGTGGATGTAGCCATTCAAATTAGGCTCTGTGCAAGTACTCATGTCTTTACTATTCACATCATTTACTCAAAATCAACTTCATTGAATTGAACAATCATGTGCTGCTTGAGTTGCTCAGGTGTCAGAGGACTCTTTTGTCTGAAAGAAGAGCCTTCAACGCTAAAAATCGACGTCGATTGAGAGGATAGTAGGGTAATTCATAGCAGCAATGTCGTTAGGTGAAAAACCCACTGGCGAAGTGGAAATCTCGCCCTTGTGAATTTTGCCGAGGTTTTTGTCAACGACTGCTGCCAACTTCGGCTCTAGGGTCTCCCCGATTTCCGCTGCACTTACTTCGTCCTAGAGTTTCATCCCTCTTGTTTCCAAACGCTCAATTAATAAGGGAAACGCCTCAAAATGTACCTACTCTGATGATTTTTTTCCTCATTTTCAATCATTTTTGGAAAATACGCTTGTGATACGCACATTTTTGACAAAAATGCAGCTTTACCGGAAAATGCAAGAATGGGCAAATTTTAATTTAAAATTTTGAACCAGATTTGGGTAGAAATGATCCAGAATGTCGAATCCCAACGATGTATCCACTGAAACACAAGAATGGATATTCAAAATTCCAAAGCACTTACTCTCATAAATGAGTAAGCAATTGCACAGCCACCATTTGTGATCGAGTGTTGAATATCTCCCAGCATTTGGCCATCTCAGCAGCGAAATATTATCGGCGAGGATGTTCTACTCACGACTTCCTACGTTCGCGTGAATCCATCCGAGAATCCGGTCAGAGATAGAGGCGGTTTAAATCAAATCAACAGGATTTCCTAACACCCCCCCAACTCGTAACCAAGTTGGAAGAGGGTAAACGCGCGGGGATTTACGCGAGATCCGCCTCAAGTGGCCGCGCGGATCAGCTCCCGAATGTAAACCGGCGACCGCCTCTGCAACGATCGGATCGAAGCTTCCTCTACAAGCTCAATCTACATTTTCTCCGATAAGGACAAACTCACTTACTGATACGGCAACCTGATTGGCATTTCAGTCAGGTCCTATTTGCGAAGGATTGATTTGGATTCGGTTCGGTCGTAAGTAAGTACATCAGCGGGGAATTGAGGATCTCCGAATTGAATTTTATAAGCTTGCCGCTGACTAACCCCCCTTGTCCCCTTCCAGTCATCCTTCATCTCTCACATCCTCCACATCAACGAGCATAACACAATTCTATCTATCTTATGCAGTAAAGACTATGATAAATAATATTCATATCGTTGATAATTTGATGAAAGCTGTTTAAGAGACCAAGACCCCTACTACTGCTGACTACAGCACCTCAGCTAATAAAAGGCTCGAGGCCGAGCTCTTATAGTTAGTCTTCAGAAGTTTCTGATACAGGTCAGGCGTCGGGCTCCCCTCCGTTAATCTTCCCCATAGTTTCGAAGTTCTGTTATTCCGAATTTCAGTGTAATTTGAAATAAATTGTTTTTAGAAAGCAAGTTCTCTGGATTCAGAACCCAATTTCAATACCAGTCAACCAATAGTGAAAGATTCGACAGCATCTACAGTCTTCTACACTCCAACTCCTGAAATGAGTAAACATGGTCTTTGATATCAACTTCTTTTTCATACAAAGGGACTAAATCACCGCCCATTTCTTCCGGCTACAGGTAGAAGGGAGGATTGTTCCATGTGGAATATTGGGGCACTGGAGGATGTTTACCATTTTCCTGGGGTTTCTACCGCGTTGGGGGGAGTTCCGGAGCGCCTGTCTGGGTGCATTGGAATATTTTAGTGCATTGGGACGTCAGGAGCCTCACATGTTGTGGAAGCTCTTCAAAAATTGAGGACATATTTTTTAATTGTTGGATCACTATTCGGAGTTTCTTGTCTGAACATTAAAAAATGTACCTATTGTGTTCTTTACGGTTAGCCAAGGAACTAAAGTCATTGAAAGTCGACAAGTTTTCTATTTCAAAGTGTTACAGCTCTGCACGGATTCAAAACAAAGTTGGAAGGAGAAGTAACTGTTGCTACTTGAATAGCTGTTTTTCACCTGGCAAAGAAAAAAATCGAGTTTTTTCTGTGTCTGAGTTGAACAGAGTTTTCGAGGCTTCGAAAGATAAACGAAACTCCGGACTTTGATATATTCTTGTTAGGGCTACGGATAGATCGTTACAACGAAGGCTACTAGTGGAAACGACGACCAATACAGTTTACGGAGAGGGAAAGATGGGAAGTAGGGAATGGGCTAATACACATGGTATGTAAAATAACTGTAATGTGTGTGTCAATGTCAACACAATTGATCTGTGGTGAAAGTCTGCCATATTGTGGCACATAGCTTTCTTGTATCGTGAACGTGAATGTACACGTCATTGATGTGTAATAAATAATGTTAAAAGAATGAGGGCGGAATTCATAGACGGGGTTGTCAGTCATAAGTGTAGAGTTAAGGGGAAGGAACCATGGTCTCAATGCGGCTCATAGTCTTGATTTGAGGGTGACCCTGAGGATCCACATCCCAAACAATCAAACACTCAATGAAATTTATTTTATAAAAATGGCGTTGAGTAGAGGGTCACCCTCAGCTCAACGGTGCAATGCATTGAGCGTTCTCTCAATTTCTCTCACTTCCCTACTCTTTTTCCTAAGAACCTTATTCTAAATTGAATCAACAAGTTCTCCCCCATATCGATTAATTGCGGCTATACTTTCAATAAGAGTTTTCTTTCAATCAATTTTCATCATTCATTGGCATGTTAATGAACTAAAGGATGATTTGAAGATTCATAACTATGAATAGTTATGTTTTTATATAAATGGAGAAATTCCTGGTTATTGTTAATCAATGAGATGGATAAGTCAAGAAAATTTAGCTTATTTCCACCCAATTCAAGAGTGAAAATCCTGTATTATCCATTAGTTAAATTGGTAGCCAATTCATTCGGTCTGCAGGCTTCGGCGTTTAGTCCCAGGAGAAGACAATGAGTAAAACTAGTAGCACACCAGAAGCACCTCAACGGCCCCAGGAGTGTTGAGCTCATTGCGCATACAATAGGAAGGAGGGGCTCGGGGGAGCACGAAGCGATTCTTATGGGTTCGGCGTTAGGTGGTATTTACTAGGAAAAACATCAATGGATACGTCTACAGAACAATTCTTTTGTTAGTTGAGTGATAAAACAGCTCAATATTCATCACTGAGAAAGAACGTTCAAGCCGTAAAACGGAGTCTATACTTATTTTGAAGGGAACGCTTAAGGTACTGACTATTTACATGTAGGTACGAATACGAAAACGTCCATTAGTTATTAAACTCAAGCAAAACAGAAATCAAGCAATAGCTAATTATACCTACTTACAATTAGGGCACGGTGTACAAAAGTGCCTCGTCTAGAAGCATTGGCTACTGCGTGTGACCGAAGAAAAATCAAAGAAATGTTGGTTGCTACATCAGGTTTAGAGAGATGTTTACGTTTACAACAGGGGAAATATAACTGGACCGTTCAACTCAAAACGGTTCAACTCTTTGTGGATCAGGATATCACGATTGGTGATCTTATCCCTATATACGCTCTTAATACGTATACACTATATTACACCCTTGCATCTCCATGTTCAGACGTCAGCTTTCGTTAAGTTGTAAAGGACTAGTAAAGTATTAGTGTTATACTTATGACAAAGTCGTAATAATCTATGATAATCTAAAAGGCAATTACAAGGTACTCATCCTCCCCAATATTCAGCTGATTTCTTGTGGGTAAAATCTTTCCTTATCGAGGGAAATTTATATGGAGCTCTTTTTAAGGAACGAAAATATAATTACAAGTTAAGGATGCGCTGAGTTCAGAATATGTACCTCAGGCAAAGTATGATAAACCTAGATCAGTGATTTAAGTTGGTGGGATATTTAATACAGAAATGTTTAATGTTTGTGTAATCATTTGCAGCGGTTCTCCAAAGAATAAATGCCCGCTTTTTGAGCCTATTTTGGCGATAAGCTTATTCAACTGTGATCTAGCTAGCTGTAAAGTTACTTCGAACAGTTCAATCAGTAGAGTTGAAATGTGGTTTTACCAATAGTATCAGCACTTCTGCACAGTAGGGGACAACAAGCGTTGGTGAACTTGAGTTGTAGGTCTACTTGGGCTGGAGGTGAAGCGATGTAAGTTATAATCTGGGTTAAGGGTGGCTTTGAAGGGAAAGGAATGTCTTGGTGGTTAAAATAGGGGTAGAAAGCGAAGGGTTGGTAAAAAGTTGCCTGGCTACTTAACATCCTCCCCCACCTTGAGCGAATGCGGAAGTGTCAAAAATGGTCTAGGACTTGGTATGACGATGGAGGTTCCTACGAACACAATCACCCACCTGAGACGGATTGGGAACGATTCCGTTAAACGTAAAGTCGTACGACTAGAAAATATGAATGAGAGCCAGGATGTTAAGCACGGAAGATTTACAGGGCATGAATCAAATGATATATTCGGTACGTCAGCCGTTCAACATACAGGAGCAGGTCGTTGTCATACCCGAAATTGCACCGAAATCGGGAACAAGTCCATGGAAGTCTGCACAACATACAAGTTACACATACAACATACACAAAGGAAGACGAAAATTGTTTCCCCCACAATGACGCTAATGATGGCATCTTCATGTTCAGCACAGAAAAAACTTGGGCCTCATGATTATAGGAGTCAATAAACATGGGAAATGCAACTATGTTTATGGGAATGCTTAATTTTGTTTTTCTGACTTTCAAGCAAGATCTGCATCGCCAAAAACGGTTATCATTATTGTTTCGTTTGGATTCACTATCCTCCCACTACTGGAGTTCCTTGTTTGCGGGAACGAATTACCATCGTGGGAAAAAACAGTTATGGTACCTCATTCCTTCCAGGGGATTGTAAAGTGGGAACGAGTTAACATCACGGCAGGGCAAAGACGGGAACGAATCAATCGGATCCTCATAGAACCGGTGATTCCGAACCTGGAACCGTCATGAATAAATTGTTTGAATAATGGATTTAGTTTCAGCAAAATACATTTAAGGCTATCTGAATCTACTGAAAAAAGTTTATTGAGCAATAAAGAAGACTAAACGATGCAGTAGCGGTCGACAAGTAAATCCTCTCTCGGTGAGCCTATACATAGACGGGACACATATGGTGGGCCAGTAGAGCAAATATTTACAACTTCACTCCACGGTACACGAATCCAACGCAGGCACTACGAGCCCCTCGGCTTCTACGCGCTCACCGTTTTTACGAAGGACGTGAATAAAAGTGAAATAAAAACCACCGATCCATGGATTTTATCCTTTAAAAAGAGAGAAAAACTACCTATAGGAAGTGCTCCCCCAGTCAGCTATGTCCTTTTGTGTTTATTGATGGAGCGTGTTCGAGCTGGTAAACAGGAGCGTCTGGTGCCTTGACGTGATTGGTAACACGGGGAATTGATTTTCCTTCCCTTTATTCTCCCACTCATCCGTTCCTTCATGTATGCGTCGGTATTTTCCTGAAGTGCAGCGCATATTCAGAAGTCAGCTCACTTCTCTCCTCTCTGCCCTGGTAACCGTTTGATGGAGGGTTTCGGAGTTTCATATATTGAAATCCGAACTTTTGCTTGGTAACTTATCTGTGCCTCATCAGGAAGGTGGATAGAGGTAGGGGTGCTCATAAGTTGGACTTTCCAGGCGACCCAGGTTGTGTTTTCTAAAAATCTAAAAACAATGAATCTATTCTAAAATTTTTTATTATCAATTCTAAAAATCTCTTTCTAAAAATGAATCAATCAGGTCTTTCTATCTCTCCATGTTCGATTTTGATGAAACCCTCAAGAAAAGTTAAGCTGTCGAAGGACAATGTTCATAAATCATTAGTCTGAGCTTCCTTAAGAATGAGTCACATAATTTTCTCTTGATTCAGATTCTCGTAGTTCGACCTCCCTCGAATACGGCAAGTAGGAGAAATCCCGTTTAATCATTTTATAAAATTTCAACTCGATCGTGTCATTATTCTATCCACAAATGAATTAGTGCGATTGACCTGGAATACATGTCGACTCGCCTTTTGAAGGTGTTGGAGTCTGAGAGAATATGTCCCTTGAATCGTTATAAAGCGGTTATATTCAATAATCAGAAATTAATTATTAATATTTCATTTATATGAAAAGATTCAGTATGAGTTTCGAACTTGTTTCCCGGTTGCATTAAGGGTACAAACATTGTTCCTATGGACTTTTGATAAAAACTTCTTATGGTCCAGTAAGCAGGTTGCAGTGGTCCAGGATCAATCGCAACTAAAATCCCCTCTATCTTATTAACCTTTGTTTCGCTCAAGTATTTTCAAAACCTCTGCTCAAGTTTCACACGCATCGATAAATTATTTCGATTACAGACTGCCTACAGTGGAAATAAGGTGTCCCATTCGCAGCGAAATTTCGAGAAAATTTGGTCTTTTGTATGGTTCTGAGAGGACGTTAACAAGAGAATAAAATTCCTTCAACTTCACATTGATGTTGCTAGATAAAATATATATAAATTTTTCAGTTGCAATAAAAAAATCACAGGAAAAAAACAACTTCACATTCAAGGATAGATAGATGGATAGTGATGATCCAATAACGTTATATGACGAAAATTAATTTCTAATTTTACTAATGAGGTAAAATTGGATGAGGTAACTTTCCTTGTATTAGTGTGGAATGTACAAATCATTGATAGATTTTAACAATCCTAAAAGATTCTTGTATTAAAATAAGAATAAATCGAACTTGTTATAATGATTCGTAGAACGAAAACGCTGCAAATCCTTTCACTGGGGTTTATTATTCAATTGGCTTGCATTCATGATTTGAATTTCTACTAAGCTTTGGAGTGTGCGTGTTTCACAGGTGATAGAGCGATTGTTGACTTTGAGGAGATATGCATGGAGCACTTAAATCTGTTCTCAACCAAAATTAGGCCAGTCATTTAAAACATCAAACATTGCAAAAAGTACTGTAAACTTCCTGTTTGAATATGTTGTTAGGGTTCACTCAGATAGAACGAATCTAGATTTGCAGGCCTGAAAACCGCGAGCGACGGGAGTTACAGCCGAAAAACCTCGAAATTTTCGCACTGTTTTCAGTTTTCCGCAAAAAAGTCACCAAAGGAGCCTTTTGATGAGAAAAGACTCTTATCCTTTGTTAAACTAGATAAAATTTGCTACAATTTGAGACGTAATTGGACTCTGTAGCGCCATTAGTTCCAGAGATACAGCTCTGCAAATATTGACAAATTTTTCCAAAAAGTGAAAATGTTAACTTTTGGTCTATTTTCGACCGATATAGTGGTGTAAATAGTCATTCTACAGTAAACTTGTGAGAAATGAAGTTGTAGGACATTTAATTACCGTCATTTTAAGACCATCGGGGGACCTGTATCTATCATAGATTTTTATTAACTTACAGAAAACCAAAATAAGTAGAAACGCGGTTCAAGGAAAAGTTGAATAAACGTTGAGTTATTTGTGTAAAACTATGTAACTAGGTAGGGACTGAAACATTTCGCATACATTAAACATATTTAACTTAACATTTAAATTGACAGTAGGTCATAAAATGAAATAAATTATGAATAATTGAGACAAAAAGTGGTTCATATGAGTAGGTATGTACAAGTTATAATACATAAAAACATTAACACTCACACTAAAAAGTATTCAAGAATTTCGGTTTTTCATATTCTGGGGATCTTGGGGGGGGGGCTTCAGAGGACAGCTCACTTCCGCAATTAGGAGGGGGGGAGATGTCTGGGAGGTCTTCAGGGGTTAGAAATTCCTCATCCACGTCCTCCTCATCTAGCTCCTCGATGGTAGGAGTGTTTGTGCACTCTCTGTCTTCACAATGCTTGCATAGAGCGGAGCACTTGAGGCCTGCCTTCCTGCATGAGCAGGAACCGAAGCAACCCTTCCTGTACTTGCAGGATATGTAGGATGTCGGTTCCTACTCATGCAGGAAGGCAGGCCTCAAGTGCTCCGCTCTATGCAAGCATTGTGAAGGCAGAGAGTGCACAAACACTCCTACCATCGAGGAGCTAGATGAGGAGGACGTGGATGAGGAATTTCTAAAAGACCTCCCAGACATCTCCCCCCTAATTGCGGAAGTGAGCTGTCCTCAGAAGTGATCCCCAGAATATGAAAAACCGAAATTCTTGAATACTTTTTAGTTGAGTGTTAGTGTTTTCATGTATTATAACTTGTACATACCTACTCATATGAACCACTTTTTGTCTCAATTATTTATAATTTATTTCATTTTATGACCTACTGTCAATTTAAATTTTAAGTTAAATATGTTTAATGTATGCGAAATGTTTCAGTCTCTATCTAGTTACATAGTTTTACACAAATAACTCAACATTTATTCAACTTTTCCTTGAACCGCGTTTTTACTTATTTTGGTTTTCTGTAAGTTAAAAAAAATCTATGATAGATACAGGTCCTCTGATGGTCTTAAAATGAAGGTAATTAAATGTCCTACAACTTCATTCCTCGCAAGTTTACTGTAGAATGACTATTTACACCAATATATCGGTCAAAAATAGACCAAAAGTTAAAATTTTCACTTTTTGGAAAAATTTGTCAATATTTGCAGAGCTGTATCTCTGGAACTGATGGAGCTACAGAGTCCAATTACGTCTCAAATTGTAGCAAATTTTATCTAGTTTAACAAAGGATAAGAGTCTTTTCTCATCAAAAGGCTCCTTTGGTGACTTTTTTGCGAAAAACTGAAAACAGTGCGAAAATTTCGAGGTTTTTCGGCTGTAACTCCCGTCGCTCGCGGTTTTCAGGCCTGCAAATCTAGATTCGTACTACCTGGGTGAACCCTAACAACATATTCATAAAGGAAGTTTACAGTACTTTTTGCAATGTTTGGCAAAAAAATTGTCTAATATGACTGGACTAAATACCAATTTGGATTGTTCAGTTGATCATATTTGTGTGCCTCCTGAAATGCAATAATCACGCTAGCACCTGTGAAACACGCACACTCCAGAGCTTAGTAGAAATTCAAATCATGAACGCAAGCCAATTGAATAATGAACCCCAGTGAAAGAATTTGCAGCGTTTTTTTATGGTTATCAGAGTGCTTCAACCCGTGTATCGGCTACAAAGCCTTTTAGGAGTTCACTCCAGTATCCACATTACCTACTACATCACTACGTCACTAGGTTACTAATATCAAAACAAAAACAATAATAAACCAGAATAACGCAAATGTTGGGTACATCGGGAATGGTTTGACCTACGGACCTGGGGAGGCGCTCATTCGATTCCTCGTGGAAAGTTCTTCAAAATGAGTTTATATTTAGGCCGCCTTGACTTTTTTTTTTGAGGTTTTTAGGGATTTTACAAAACTTTGACTTTAAGTGAGAGAGCTGGCTCAAGAATTGGGGCGTCGTCGGACCAACATGGATTTTTCCTGAAAATTTCAGATTTTTTGCTCCAGCCGTTTGGGGGAAATCGTGCACACGGCGTAAACCATGAAATTTTCAGGGGGGGTTAGAATTTTTTTTTCAAGAGCGATTACAATGGTTTATTATTGAATAATAAACCAAAAGTCGATGAACATGTTCCGACAGACAGATGGTAAGTTTATTTGTATGAAGTACGTCGCAACGCTAATTCTAAAGCTGGTAATAATGACGGAATATTGGAGGATTAGGAAATGAGAACCATTTACAGCCTCCTCAGATGAATACTGAAAAATTAAGGCAGATGCAAGGGTTTCCCGTCCGATCATAACCAGTAGCTAGAAATGATATGATCGTATAAAATTGATATATGATTATTACACCGTCCTTTCCTGAAAATCCTCAAAATTTGGCTGAAAAAAGTGCTTGGTGGATTTTATATTTACGCATGAGCAGAGTGAAATATTGATTTTCGGTCAGTGAAATCGGATGAATGAGGTGGAATCGAATGAAAATTGTAGAATTTTGGCTTATAATGCGGACACAAGACAGACAAAAATGCTTCCGATATCTGTTAGCGGGCTGGGAAGCAAAATCACGCTCCTCCCCGGTTTACTATCAAAACGTTCGACGATTCGATTAACAATATATTGTTATAATAATACCGTAGCAACATCGAAATGAAAACGAGTTAATTAAAATTGTTTACGAATTCGCATCAAGGATTTGATTAACAAAGCGTTCAAAATGTCAGAAATTGAAGACAACTCGGATGTGGAAAGCGTTTCTGTGAGTGTACGTTTGAAAGATTGTCGTGTAAGCGCAACATTCGCAGTTAACGACAACCTGTGGGATGTGTTGACGGAACTACTTGCTCGCGAGTCTTTTGATCCGGGAAAGATACCGGTTGTGGTACAAGCGGGGAGGGAAATCATAGGAAAGGAAAACCTCATGCTGACTCAAATCTCTGATTTAGATGTGAAGGAAGGCTCGTGCAGTATGCGTTTTCTTTGGTTCAGAAAAGAAGAGCTGAATAACATCCTCTAACGAATCAGTGAGCGTTTCTTATGAATTCGGTTGAAAAGCGCTGATATTGTTCGAACACAATAGTTATGGACACAACTAGATCGCTGTACCTACACGTATTACTTGTTTGGATCACACAAACACCCAGCTGCAGGACATCTCTGAAGCCCCAGCTATCCCTGGCAGTAATAAACGTAATGTTTGATCGTTTCACTAGGTACTTAACAGTTCTGCTTAATATCGACAGCTATATCCAATTACACGTTTTCAAGCGTGTGGGTCATCCTCTGAGCGTGGCGGAGGTTTATCACCGCATCCAACTCAATGGAAGGGGCATCTATACCATTCCATCACCTCACATGTTAGCTTGAGCGTGGTTACGACCACTGGGCCTTTTATTATCAACTGCCCTGACGCCCCTAATTACTTGATTTTCCCTATTGGCTAAATGCTATTAAATAAAACCCCAAATCACAAATCTCACAGCAGACCCTTTTACTTATCGGCCCCATAGGCTACACTGTTACATTCCCATTTGCAGCCAAACTGATATTTTCGTCATAATCAAATGAAAATTGTAGAAATAAAGCTTGCACTAGGATCTTTGTACACATAGGTAGACACAGACAGACATAAAACGAAAGTTGTTCACAATTGTCTAATACGCAAAGCGAGAGTGGAGATACAGTAATCCCTCATTCGGTATCCGCGAGTTTCGGTTTCCCAGTACCCTTTAACGTTGTTTTGTTTGTCAGCGATAAAATGCACATTAGGCTCTAGATACATGTTAGGTGATGCAAGTAGTAATCGTGTTTGCAGTTAGTTTTATCGCCTGAGTTTATACTGTATTTACAATGCAATGATACCTAATATCCAAGATTACAAAATAATCACTGAAGAAATGTGTGTGAATTGAACCAATTTAAACTTTCAAGTAGCTACGTATGTTGGTGGAACTGGTTTGATAGAGTATTTTACAATAGTGTGAATCATATGGAAACTGAGACGTAGCATCCGGTCCCTTTGATACATTCTTACTGAGTTATTGCAAATTGAATTTTCGCATTGTTCTCTCTTTGACACTAACGGAAGCTCGTGTACTTACTTTCCTTTACTTCCCAAGCCAATGTTACCAGTTTTCGAATGAATCGAATATATGTCCTCCTCAACCCTCGTTGTTTGTTTTTAACAGTATTTCATGAAACCTTTCCAATGACATCTGGTCTGCAGTAAATTCTAGTGTTCGCACTGCATATTCCACATCCTGCATTCACGTTACTCACACTCTTCATCCTTGTTGCCGCTCTCAAGATTTATTTATTCTGCTAGCTTCATTTATGGAGATTGTGAAGTCTGACTCTTGGTTTACTAGCATCCAATTTCCCCTTTTCTCCTGCGGGTCTCAACTGTAACGTCTGAAGGAAATCAAACCATTTTCCAACGTGGACTGCGAAGTGGTGGATAAAAATAAATTACACTAAGTCGGTGCATGTCTATTTCACCAACAAAAGAATCGGCTACAATCCCGTTCACTTCAACGGAAATAGATTCCCAGTGCTCACGAATCCAAATACCTTTGTATGACATTTGACGCTAAGCTCAGATGGAAAGCTTATGTTAAGAAAAAGAATAAATACCTCCTTCTTGAACACAGCAAAATTTATTGGCTAATAGGGAGACGGTCGAAGCTGTCAATCCAGAACAGGCTCACACTTTATAACCAAGTCCTGTTGAATTATGGAACTCAGCTTGTTTCCATCGAAATGAAACAGAACGTAATGCAGTTCTTCCAGTTATCAGTTATTCTTTTCTGTTTCTGCATTTGATTTGTGAACAATCCGGTAATGATATGAACGCATTCTAAAGTCATTCTGGACTTTAGAACTGGATGCGCGTTTTCTCATCATATATCAAACACGTAAGCGGGGACTCAAAAATGCAAATCTAGGTGCCGGGAACCTTCACACTATCGAACCTGTAGATTTCTGTATTCTATTTATCTAAGGAGGAGCATATTTAAAAGATGTACCCGTTCATACACCTAGAACTACGGTTTCTGTGGTCGCCTGCTTAAGCATGAAATCACATCCTAAATCTGTGGAAGTTTAGTGTAGTGGTTAGTTGGTGGTTGTCATCGTGCCACCTGAACTTGGACGCATTTCCAAGAATTAGAAATTGGGGACTTTTAACCATTACCGGCTACATACAGCATGCTTCCATCAGACACCTGGTCCGTGTAAGCTCCCTGATTTCATCCAGCCCGGCGGTACCAATTCCAACAGCCATGTCGGTCGTTCATGTCTCACGTACTCAAGCCCAAGAGGAGAAAACGTACTCGAAATATTGCACAAGCCTTTCAACCTCCAGTTAGCTGGAACCTAGTTAGCGATAGTGAAAACTCAGGGCATTCATTTCTATTTTAGCCGATCCCCTCCCATGTACAACGCTTTTTCCTTTTTAAAAAATCTCTTTTTCTGACCGTTGAAAAGAAGAGAAAAAATATTAAAAGCGATGGCGGATGAGCGGTGAAACTTCAACCGGAGTGCACCTGGAATCCTTTCGCACGTCACCTCTGTCTCGGCACAACCTAATTAAACGGTCTTTTTATATTTGTAACAAAAGAAATGGGAGTGAAATGACAAAGTAGTCGGTTGGTAGGCAGCTCTAAACAGAAAGTTTTTCACTGTTCGCGGAGGGATGGGGGGAGAGGACAAATAAAATCCCCGTACCAAGAGCGACTGGGTTACATGGGAGCGGGAATGAAAAGTCACGCGTTCCTAGTGGGGCTTTATACTTTTTTTGCGTAACCTTCCGCCCGCTGACACTTTTTTTCCCCTTCCTTTTTCTTTTCTCCCCGTGCCTACTAAGAGAGTGAAGGCGCAGAAGGTGGCGGCTTGAATCGGGTCACTGATTCAAAATAGTTCTTTTCCTCCTTTGAATTCGAATTACGGCCAGGGCAAGGGGGAGATATTTGAAAGACGTCTCTTCAGACCACCCCCCTGCGGCCTAGAAACACTAGAGCGTACATTTGTGGTGGGTGTGAATTAGGCATTATGTTTCTTGAAAAGGTCCAATCTTCGTCGGGGGTTCATCCCTTTCTTTTTGATCCAATTCGTCCCCTATCACTTACGTACTGTTACTCCCTCCGTTGTCGCCGCATTAACTCAGAGTTGAATTGGAGCACGGATATTATGGTCGAAATCGGCTATACTTGCGATGCAGGTTATAATGTTTATCATGTTGAATGAAATTGCCTATTAGATATACCAAATTGATACTTTCGTTTTATTCATAACAGTACAGCACCCACAATCCGGTCCATATTCAATTCTTCATTGCAATAGCTCCACCACAACTACGAGTAGTAGGCAGTTAGTTATCTATTTGCGGACGAAGCTGCAGTGTCGGTAACTGGGTAAACTAGGGCTGAAACTTATGAAAAAGCTCAGATTGTTCAAATTATTTGACTGACTGGTTGTTAGAGAATGTATTGACGATCAACGCCAGTAAAACCAAGTATTTGACCTCCGATCATATGGAAAATCAGGAGAATGAGGCTAAATCCCTGTATATACACGCCTACTCCAATGACAATCACGGTGGTTGCGAGGAAATTGGAAGAGTTCCATTCCATCGATATCTTGGAGTGTTTATTGACCAAAATCTCACATGGGAACATCACATTAATTCTGTTCATTATAAGCTGAAAAATGTATATTTATATTTCATCATTTACGTAAAACGATAAGCGAGAAGTTAATGAAGACGATATATATCACCTTGGTTCAGTCAGTCCTCCAATTTGGTATTAAAACTTGAAGTTCTGCCGTCAAGACTCATAAGGAAAGTTTTATTGTGCTACAAAAATGTATACTCAAAGTGATGTATGGTAAAAGGAAAATGTTACCAACTAATGAAATTTTTAATTTATCTAATTGCTTCACGATCAATCAGCTATATTTGAAGAATTTAATTATGTACTACCGTAAGCATCCCTACCTTATCAGTGCACCCCTCTCCTCAACCCATCACACAAGATTCCAACTAGCAGGTAACGTCGTCAATCCAAAAATCCGCCTAACACAATCTACTCGAAGGCCAACCTATGCTCCGCATATGGTATTTAATCAAATCGATTCGCCACTGCGCTCTCCAGCCAATCGTAAGAGAGATGGATATAAAAAGCTTACATATAGTAGCTTATTAAATTAGGTCACATTGCCGCCGAAGGCATTTTGAAGAGTATTAATGTGAACTAAATTCCGTACTTCCTGACAAGTACAGCTATGAGGTTATCTACCACCATTGATATTTCGAGAATTTTTATTTCTCTGTGAAGTTTTTTCTCCTTAGTTAGTCAAAATTGATAGCAACTCTTGCTTGGCTCTCGGGCAATGCCTTTGCCAAGCAAAACTTATTCAGCTGAATTGTGATTCTTATTTTTACTATTTGTCCAAGCCCTGTATAAAATTATGACGACAATAGCTATAATCTGATGTTATTTGGAATAAAGCCTATATCTACCTATCTAGCTACATCAAGAGGTGCTGACAATTGTAGAAGCCGGTTTCAGGTCTGGAATTGTGAACAGATTTTAGATTATTTTTGTCTTTTATCTGTATGTATTCCCACGTCAAATTCGGTTTTTTGCGGAATTCGAGTGACGCTTTGACACACCACATCCAATGACTAACCGTGTGACTGTTCGGAAATCAAAAAAAGTTAATAGTTCGGTTTCATTAAGAGTGACGTTTGATTCTTAAATGAAATGGACCCACCACACTCAAAGTTTTTGTCAAAAGCAAAGAAAATATGCCTACACCCTGTATTGAATCAAATTTCTATCAGAAGACAATGATAGAAATATTTATCAGCCGCTGTTTGAGTCACTTTTACAGTATGCCGTTGTAATATGGGAAAGCACCTTCAAATACCTTTTTGATAAAATGTTCAATATTCAAAAAATGGCTTTGAGGACATTAATCAATAAGCCCAGGCGCCATCCCAGCGATGCATTAGTTCATGATTTGAATTTGCTAACTGTCCATCAATTGTACACATTGCATTTGCTAGAAGTAATTCGTAAAACACAAAAGTATGTACCTATTTTGCTGATGTGAGACAGAGGCAATCAAAATCGTACAGACTCATTGCCGAGAGTAAAAAATACAGTTACTCAAATGACGACAAAATACAGAGGCATGCAAATAGTCAATAAGGTTTTGACCAAAAGGGTTTTCATTGTTGAGGTAATCAGGTTTTGAAAATATTAGGAATCTCATGAAGATAAATAGTGAACAACTATTCAAAAAAGAGATTTGTAAACTAACATGAGATAACCCGTATGGGTACTTTATAAACGAAAATCAATGGTTTTATAAAATTAACAACAATATAAATGACTTTTCTACTAAGTACATCATTCCAGGGAAGTGGAATCTAATTTTTTAATAAATAATATGCTGTAAATGTAGTTTAGTAGGTACTTTATAGAAATTGGAAGCAAGAACCAACTCCGAGCTGGGCCACAGTGTAACACTATCTATCCAGCTCGGTCATCGGTTATTATTCAAATGAAGAATGTAACAAAATGAAGTAAATAAACTATCTTTCTAAAATGAATTATTCGGATCATTTGAATTTGTTCTGATGAACGTGGAAGGTTAAGGTGATATATGTTTTATTGATAAACATTAACGGGAATGTATATTGTGTTTCAGGATATGCAGGATGATTAGAATATTGGCGGTGCTGGTGGTTCTCAGCGGAGCTACCGGTGGGGAGCTTCAGCCTGTCCTCGTCACTTCTGGCGGCGGCCCTCGCTGCGAGGAAATCACCATCCCAATGTGCAGAGGCATCGGTGAGTAGCAAATCATCAATAAATAACATCAAAATATGAAATGAAGTTGTTTTTTCCCCTACCGTAAAGGAGTTTATATTAACCCTCCAACATAATATATTACAATCCATATTTTCCTCCCTTTTATGTTCCTCGCTGCATGAAATCTTCTCTCACCTGCTGAAAGGGCGAAGTAAAGAAAGTACTGACCCTTTTGTCTACGACGCAATTGCGCATTCACTCCTTTAATGTGCTCAGTGGAAGAGACGACAGCTTCATAGTTGATCTGGTTTATTGTGAGGGAACGCCTTGCGGATAAATGATGAAGAGGTCAGGTTGTTGTTATAGGAAGGTTCAAGGCACTTAATTTTTCAATTAGCTGGCTGTAATTTGGGCTGCATCAATGTGAATAGAAATGGCTCGGCAGAGATAGCGAAGTGCAGTGTTGGGGTTTTTTGGACAGAGATGTAGCGTATAGGCATCGCAACGCATTAGGATTATAATGACGTTGACGCTGAGCCAACTTACAAAGGAAGATGATCTTTCCTCTCATACTTAGATAAACGATTATAGTTGGAGAATAACGAAAATAATACCCTATGAACCAGTAAAAGATAAATAAAACCATAGAGCCCCGTTTACATGTCATTGCAACTCTGCAGCCAGTAAAAGGCTGAACTTTTTTCTTCATCAGTGATATATGATATTTATGTACGTCCATGCGGTAAAATATTGTGAATATGATGACGATTTCAAGTATCAACTGTAAATTCGAAGGAGATGTAATTCATACAAATGATGATTAATCTTATTTGTTAATGATTTTTACCAATTGTCTCCTTAGTTGCAAATAGTGAATGGGGATGATTAGGTGTCTTCACATTCATGAAGGCATCATATGGCAACGGATATTTCCGAAGTGTTTCACATTTGTGTTACATCCCAAAAGATTTCTTGTATACATGTTATTCATTTTTAACTATATCTCCGGCTTGTATGAAGTTAGCCTCCAGAAATTTACATAAGATGAAGACAATTGTTAGTTGCAATATTAATTATGTGCTCCAACAATATATTCTTTTATCTCTGCAGGTTACAATTTGACATCGATGCCCAACGAACTGAATCACGATACGCAGGAAGAAGCCGGCCTTGAAGTTCATCAATTTTGGCCGCTCGTCGAGATAAAATGCAGCCCCGATCTCAAGTTCTTCCTCTGCTCGATGTACGCTCCCATTTGCATAGAAGACTACCACCAACCTTTACCAGCCTGCAGGTACATAAGTTGTGCGGTTGTAGTACGTTGATATTAACACATTTCTATATCATTCTATCACACTTGTTGAGATGCCGCTTATGGACAGTGGTCATCCCACAAGTGCATTGGCTCTTGAACCCCTACATCCTTGATCATTAATGGAAAAGTCTACCCATAATGAAAACAAAAAAAAAAGGTAAAAACACAAAGACAGTCGCTTCTATTACTCGCTTATTACTAATTTTTTCTGGACATTGATCTAAATCGAACAATCTCTCTATAACTTAACATGCTGCAATAAATTCTTCTCCCTTGAACATATGTTGACAGACTACCAATATTGAACTCTTCTAAACGCAGTAGTAATTAAAGACCGAAAGTCGTTTGACAACTTTGCTATCAACGTCGGAATTTGTTTTCTAGGGATCAAGCCTTCACCAATGACAAACCCAGTTATTGCCTTTCCTATTCAATTCGTTGCAGTGGAATTATTCTAATGAGTAGTTCCTACTTGTCTAAGGAATTAATCCTCGCTTTTTTTATATTCTTGCTTCAACTTAGAAGTTTTCTTTTCTTCTTTTTTTAATAAGTAATATGTCAGATTTTGTCATCCTGGTCTACAAACCATGTAAAGGCAACATGTTCGCGTCCCTTTTTCATAATAACAGTTGAGCAGTGTAATCCAAACTTTTTGGATTTATTAAACACCCAGAAAAATATCATCAGAGATGTGTAAAAATGGGTGGGGAAGTTCAGGCGTTTCCAAAAAGACATTCACTACCTCCAAACCACAGTCTAACCTTTTTATCTCACGAGCGACTGTATAAATGTGTAGGTTGGTCGAATTAGCACGGGTAGCATTGAGGGGTTTAAGGAGCGTCAACTAGGCAATATATTTCGTGCTGTATCTAACCTAATCTTGTCATAATCTTACAACAGAGAAACTATAATCGCGTTAAAATTAAATAAAACGTTCTACTGCTAATGTAGGAACATCAGTAAATTAGTAGTATTTATCTCTGTTTCTCCTTAATTTTAGGTCAGTCTGTGAGAGGGCGAGATCTGGCTGCGCTCCACTGATGCAGCAATACGGTTTCCAGTGGCCTGAACGAATGTCCTGCGAGAAGCTCCCCGTCCATGGTGACCCTGAGAACCTCTGCATGGAAATGGACAACCGAACTGAAGCCAAACCGACGAAACGACCTGCGCCCTCATCAAAATGCAAAGGTCGAAAGTGTCCAGACAGAGACTGCAGCTGCAAGTGCCGCCCCCCACTTATACCAATCCACAGAGACTCCATGCTGTACAACAGAAGCGTTTCTGTTGCTGGAGTTCCAAACTGTGCGTTCCCTTGTAAAGAAGAGTTCTTCTCGCCTGAAGAGAAAGAATTTGCCAATGTTTGGATCACGTTATGGTCCTCTCTGTGCTGTATTTCTACTTTGATGACGTTAACAACATTTTTGATTGATACAGAGCGGTTTAAATACCCAGAGAGGCCAATAGTGTTTTTATCCGCTTGCTATTTCATGGTCAGCATCGGCTACTTGACGAGGGTTATTCTGGGTCATGAAGAAGTTGCCTGTGATGGTCCGATGCTGAGGTACCACGCATCAGGTCCTACACCTTGTACCTTAATATTCCTTCTGGTCTATTTCTTTGGCATGGCATCCTCCATATGGTGGGTGGTGTTAGCATTGACATGGTTTCTGGCAGCAGGCCTGAAATGGGGAAATGAAGCCATTGCTAGTTACTCCCAATATTTTCATCTTTGCGCTTGGTTAGTTCCAACAGTCAAATCTGTTGGTGTACTTGTCATGTCTGGAGTCGATGGAGACCCTGTCTCAGGAATTTGCTATGTTGGAAACACCAATCCAGAAAACTTGAGAATATTCGTTCTTGGACCTCTCCTCTTATACCTTCTCCTCGGTACATCTTTCTTATTAGGGGGATTCGTCTCATTATTCCGGATTAGAAACGTCATAAAACAACAAGGTGGTCGAGGCAAAGCTGATAAACTTGAAAAGCTAATGATCAGAATAGGCATATTCTCAGTCCTCTACACTGTCCCTGCCACCATAGTTATTGGATGTTTGGTGTATGAAACCACAGTGCACGATGAGTGGATGTCCGGCTTGACCTGCCCTTGTAAAGAAAGGCCCAAAATCCGTCCATTGTACTCTCTTCTGATGTTGAAATACTTCATGGCTCTGGCCGTAGGGATAACTTCAGGAGTGTGGATATGGTCGGGAAAGACATTGGGCTCCTGGAGACGGCTTTGGGGAAGGTTGTGTGGGGTCCCTCCGCCCCCTGTGGACACCAAACACCGCAAAAAGGCGCTTTTGGTTGGCGGTTCGACGCTGTTATCTGGACCCCACGTCGCGCCGTACCACCACCAAATCCCATACAAACCAGGTGGTCACCTGAGCCACGTATGACACCAGGCGAAAACCCCCCTCAGCAACTATGGACCAGTCTAGCCCATGCTGCGCTCATCCTTTTGTACATATGAACATGTACATAGTTCGGTGTAAATAATACAGAAATCATAATTTTAACACAGAATATCGTGTTAACACGTTCCTCTACGTTCTCTAGTCGGATGTATGTACTTGTGTATATAAACTAATATGCCAAATATGTAAGCATTATACCTGCACTGAAAGATCTGCAAAGAAATCAAGATGTTCTGAAATGAATTCAAACATTGGAACATTCACATTTCAGATACTGACTTAAAAATGTTATTTGACTGATTTTTTTTAATTTTATTTACTGTGGCACCATTGCTCTAGACGTTTGCCATTTTACACTCGTTAGATCCTTGGATAGCTGTAGGACTCTTGTGAATATTGTATTTTTCCATTCCAAACCAATTTGGATAATATATGACAATAATATTGATCATTGTATCCTCAGATCATGTTTTAGATTTCAGTTATAATGGACAGTAGAAAGCTTTTTGATTGGACCATCAAGTGTGCCAACTGTTCCAAGTCGTTTTTACCTGTAGAAACGTCATCGCTGTCATTCTAAGTCTCCGAACGAGTCCTTAACCGTTAGTTACAAGTTCAAGACAAGTTACTTTCATTGTGTCTAGTGTACTAAAAGGCTAATCAATACCGAAATCAATCAAAATTTGGGTACACATACTTCATCGATGTTTTCAAATTATTCCTGAATACATTTTAACAGCAGAATAAAATCCCTTGTACTGAAATATTTAGTAAACTTCTTCAGTTCCACACTACTACACCCATTTTTGTGAATTATGAAATTTAATATTGATGGACCATCATCGGAGTACTTTCTTCGTATAAACTTGAAAAAACTTTATTTATTGGAAAATAAATTCCTAATACCTGAACTGTGCCATAGCTTTCGAGAGTTATTGACTGCGCAAAATATAGGTACCTACCTGCCTACCTACTGTTGATCATAAAAGTAGTGTACGTAATTCACCTAGTTTTTTACGATATGATTAAGTTACCTACCGTTGTTATACGTGTTTTTGAGTGTGAATAATGCTGCTGATTCTCAAAGCTTGGGTTTTGTATATAAAAAAGCAAACGTTTCGCATTTTTTATGCATTTAAATTTTTCTACCTATAAACGTATCCATAGATTTTTTTAACGAAATAACGCGTTGTGTAGTTCTACTTATAACTGTATAGTAATTTATTATTTGTAATAACTATGTATTAATATCATCGCGCAACCTGAATGTTGCAAGGAGGGAAAATACCAGTGACTCACTTAAAATTAAGATACTTTTCGCTTTATTCTGTACATAAAATGTGGAAATCTCTCAATAGGACACCGTAGTTTTAAAAGAGTTTTATATAACGTATATTAATACATAGTACGATCCAGTATATTATTAAGGCTAGGGTTTGTTACATCTGTGAAATAGGTTTGACTGGGGTAAAAGTCAAATTCGGCTGGTCCTAATATTATTCGTCCTAAAACTTCAGGCCAACTAACGTAATAAAATTCAATTTAAATTGAAAACTGTATACTGTAGCATTGCGAGCATAAAAACAATAATTGTAGATGCAATTTATACCCGTAAACAGCTGTAAATACCCTGAACCGATTGTAATAAGATGAAATAGTGGTCACTGCCGATTTCATGAATGCTATGTTTACTAGTCATTTAATATATTTTGTATACGAATTATGAAAACGGGAAGGCGACTCCCATTTCCCTTTAATGGAAAGAAATTTTAATGTATCCAGTTATACAGGGTAAATGTTATCGTATGTAGATCGCTATCATAGGTATTTGTACATAATCTTTACATACCTAAGTCTTTTGAATCATTAAATGTGTCGTATTTTATTGTTGCCTATTCATTTTCCCTCGAATCCAGATGAATACATGAAAAAACTGTATGAACTATCAGAAAAACATCTGTAAAGTTGGGTTCGACATGTTCCTTTGTATGCTCATGATTGTTCAGCTCATTGCAGAAACTTGTAATTTATGACGGCATAGAATAATTTGATGTATAGATTTTAATGATAGGACCGAACTACAAGAAACAGTAAAAAAATCATTTTGACCGAAGAAGTAGAGTATTGACCCTTTACGCTGGGATCATTGATTTGCTTATGGTACCCTACCTAACTCTCTTATCCCGGCGAAAACATCGAAACCAGACAGTTCCTTTTAATAAGTTATGGTACGAGGAGGGCAGCAAGCCCAACCTACAATCAGGATATTCCTGACAAATTCCAACACAATAAATACAAATACAAATATAATTATCTTCCAATTCTTACATTCTCTGAAGGGCTGCATTCGGGGATCTGTATTTCACTTCTAGGTTCTTAGTTCATTTGTTTTGTCGGTATGTTAATTCCTCTTTCTTCAACTGCCCTCCACGTTGTCTTTATTTTCATCAATACTTATGCAGCTATAGTAATATTATTTCACACATATACATTGCAAGTTTTCAAAAAATCGTAAATTTCAATCTTCGCACACGTATTCTACAACTAGTTTCCAACAAAAAGTGCCTCTTAGAGATTTTTTTAGAGGCTTCATTTTTGAGTTATTTCACTTTTAAGATTTTTTTCGTGTTTTCGAACTTTCGTCACTAAAACGGCCGTAACTCCGACGTTTCCAAAGTATTTGCAAATCTAAGTATGCTGTTGGAAAGAGCATAAAATTATAATTATAAATAATTATCTATCGTCTCAATCTTTAATAATAATTTTTTAAAAGGAACTTAAGGGTAAAAATGAGCCTAAAAAGTAAATTTTGAAAAAAAAAAATTATTTATTTAATGGCTCATTAGTCTCCCTTAATTTTAATGTTACGTTTGAGCCTGTAAGCTTAAAAAATGCGCAAAAGTCTCAGCTTTCCAATGGTATATTTAATTTTTAGGTTTTAGAGGGAACTTTTTTGAGGGAATTGAGATTTAATGCAAAAAAAAACATGTATTTTCAAGCACATTTCAGGTTTTTTTGTGAAAAAAAGAGAATAAAACCTACATAACTAAAACTTTTTTTCTTTTTCTGGGTGTAGAATGTATCATGTCAACGGCATTACCTAAGAAGTTTAAGTTTGAGTGAGGGCATCCGCGGAATGAATTGATGTAAATCAACTGTTAAATGTCTCCCGTTCTTGCTGATATCGTGAGGTTTGATCCCGTTGTTTGTTATGATTTCCCCTTCTTATCTTTGATAGAAACATCGTCACGAGCAAAATGTTGAGTATGATAATGTGATTAACGGTCAAAGGTAGATCCACACACCCGTTCGATCACATCAAATGTGCTTGAAAATACACGTTTTTTTGCATAAAATCTCAATTTCCTCAAAAAAGTACCCTCTAAAACCGAAAAATTAAATATACTATTGGAAAGCTGAGACTTTTGAGCATTTTTCAAGCTTACAGCCTCAAACGTATCATTAAAATTAAGGGGGACTAATGAGCCATTAAAAAAATAATTTTCTTCAAAATTTGACAAAATTTACTTTTCAGGCTCATTTTTACCCTTTAGTTCCTTTTATTATTATTAAATATTATTAAAGATTGAGACGATAGATAATTTCATGCTCTTTCCAACGGCATACTTAGATTTGCAAATACTTTGAAAACGTCGGAGTTACAGCCGTTTTAGTGAAGTAAGTTCGAAAACACGAAAAAAATCTTAAAAGTGAAATAACTCAAAAACGAAGCCTCTAAAAAAAATCTCTAAGAGGCACTTTTTGTTGGAAACTAGTTGTAGAATACGTGCGTGAAGATTTTCGGATCTTGCGCTGTACACCCTGTATATTAAATAATTGTTTTGCTTGAGTAAAGAAATTTAATTAAAGGGATTAGTCGCTACTCTAGGGACATTATTAAAAAATGGTTCCCTTTGCACTTTGAAGCTGCTGCATTCCATGACAAGACGTTCCAATGACCCACTTGGGTGCCTACAACTGCTGCACTCTGCCGATGTCATTTTGTCAATAAAGAACGCTGCAAATTCTCTCAATGGGGTTTATTATTCAATTTCATTCATTTGGCTTGCCTTCATGATTTGTTCTACTAAGCTTTGGAGTGTGCGTGTTTCAAGGTGATAGAGCGATTATTGAATTTCAGGAGGCACACAAATATGATCAACTGATCAATCCAAATAGGCATTTTGGTTGAGAACTGATTTAAGTGCTCTACGCATATCTCCTGAAATGCAATAATCGCTCTATCAGCTGTGAAACACGCACACTCCAAAGCTTAGTAGAAATCAAATCATGAATGCAAGCGAAATAAATGAAATTGAATAATAAACCCCAGTGAAAGAATTTGCAGCGTTTTTTTCAAGAGCGATTACAATGGAAAAATATTCTATTTGAGAATTTTAAATTTTGTAAGACGGAGCATGCTTATCAGAATGCTGCAACCCGTGTATCGGCTATAAACCCTTTTAGGAGTTCACTCCAGTATCCACATTCAGTACATCACTAGGTTACTGCGATCAAAACAAAACACACAACAACAAAAAAACGCTGTTGTTTTTGTTTTGATCGCAGTAGCCTAGTGACGTACTGAATGTGGATGCAATGTTGGCAGCATAAATCGGGCCATACATCGGGAATGGTTTGAGCTACGGACCTGGGGAGGGGCTTATTCGATTCCTCATGGAAAGTGCTTCAAAAAAGTCCAAATTTAGGCCGCCTTGACTTTTTTTTGGGGTTTTTAGGGATTTTACAAAACTTTGACAACCCTTAAAGGGCACTTTAAATTAAGTGAGTGAGCTGGCTAAAGAATTGGGGCGTTGTCGGACCAACATGGATTTTTCCTGAAAATTTCAGATTCTTTGCTAAAAACTTGTATTGCAGATTTGGATTCTACACCCTTTGAAACGTAAACCATAAAACTTTCAGGGGGTGTTAGAACAAAAAAAATTTTCAAGAGCGATTACAATGGTTTATTATTGAATAATAAACCAAAAACAGGTACATGTTGCATAATATGATATTATCCCGTGGTTTGCTCTCAATTTACAAATGGTTCTCCCGAAGTCTTTCCCGTCGAATGTACCAGTGTGTACGAGGTAGTACGGGTTGTGATATTTTGTACAATGAACCTTCCTCAGGGGTACGATACATGTTTTGCCATTCTGTCCGATAATAGTCGAGGATGGCAGGGAAATAGTCCTCGACCTCAACGTTCATTCCAATCCTCTGACCTTACACAGCTTCACGCCTGGCCATTCTATCTGCTATTTCGTTTCCACGAACCACCACATGCGCTTTAACCCACAACAGTTGGACGTCTAGTCCGATCAATGTGAAAACATGAAGCAGGTGAAGTAAGCTGGTCATTATCCGCTTGACGCCCTTCTGAAAGATGTTGAGCTGATTTTTGTATATTACTCGGGGAGTCACAAGTTGTCCTTCAAAATGAGCTACATTAAAATCACAAAATAAGCTTCGAATTTCATCTGATTTTGAGTCTGACTAAACGAAAATCCGATTTTGACACGTACTTAATCAATATTGTTACGACCCAAAAATATTAATACCTCTGACTGTCATAACTCCAAAATTAAAAAAAAGGAAACTTTTACAGCAAATCAGTTGTACCAACTGTCCTATGGTAGGCACCAAAAGTTCACATCCTGCTTAGTAAAAAACATTTGGAAATCTTTGAAATTCTACGTATATGTACCACTTTTTCTACATTTTACCACATTTCTGAGGAAGATAAATTTTTAAAACTATGGTTTCCATAATCAGCGTTTGATTTCCTTTGAGGAATCGTTCTAAAGTAATTTTGTCTTCTCAGACCGTTCACTGGTCCCACGGCGTTGGAATAAAATCGCTGCAAAATTTTTATGCGAAGTTTTATTTTATTTTTTTTTTTACTCCTCTCATACCTTCCCCCTCCCCTTTCTACCAACACACAACTCTTCTTGACTGTCAAGTCGTCCCAACAAGAAAAGGAAAAAATTGGGCCTTGGAAAATTGACATGTACAGCCATTTTAAACATTTCCACAATTAAAAATGAAATTTTCTAAGTGAGATAATCTTGGACTGGTCTGGGATCCATGTCAATCGATTCAGAGTTTAAAATTACAAGGGTAATGACATCCTACTTGTCTGTGTCAGTAAAAACCTGAAGGAACCAAATTTTGTAAACAGTTTTGGCCCAGAAAATCTGCGTGTTAGGGGATCGGTCTGGCTACAAGTTCCCAACTAGACGCCCAACGGAGTAAGTGTGTGGGAGAACGGATTTTTAACTTAAATTCTAAGGCCTTTTATGGCACTGATGGAGGACGAACATTGCAGATTTTGAATCGACGCACCTTGAAACGTAAAATGATAAAGTTGGAGGATTTTTAAAAATGTTTGCTATACGAGTACAGTACAGAGGGTTCGCTATAAAAACGACGAAAATTCAGGGATCGATTCAGCTACTAATTTGCAACAACTTTTACCGCATAGCAATTTTTTTTAATCCGCTCCTTTTTTGCCTATCAAAGTTTTTTTCGTATTTTCTACCTTGCTACAAAAAATTGCTATAGCTCCCTTAATTTACTAAATAAATTAATTTTGAATTATAGGTACCGTTGAAAAGAGCATTAAATTTTCTTCAATTTTCATTCCATAAAATGTTTGTTTTCGTTTTTTAGAAAAAATATAAAAAGGTTGTATTTTAGACCAAATCCTTTTTCGTTTCTGAATGCTCCATCACCCCTTCTTTCTTTGATTTTAATCATTGAGAGAGCTTTATAAATGCATCAATTTGATTCAGCATGAAAAATTACTTAGTTATATTCTTCTCCCCCCTTCAATTTCATCCAACACCAGAGGGTCAAACGCTAATTTCGTTAAACAAATTTACGTTTTTAAAATTCAATAAACCAAAAGAGAGCTGATGAAATTTAGATGTTTAGTCGTAGAGCTCATCTACTCTCCAGCAGATGATATGGTGGTAGTATCACCTAAATCGACATTAAAATTGTTTAAAAACAGGAGGTTGACAAAAAATCAAGTTTAGGCTAGAGAAAACCATGAAGAAATTTTAATAGCTTGAAAATTGAAGAAAATTCAACGATTTTTTCAATGGTATAATTTAAAGTTGATTTAATTAGTAAAGTAATTTAGTTACAGCCATTTCAGAGAAGTAAGGTCGAAAATACGAGAAAAAAAAACGTTGATGTAGAATAGGCAAAAAGGAGAGAAAATCTTGGTCTGCCATCTCAAATTTGGTGGAATACAAATCGGCGGCCTCAAAAAGATAGCATTTCCGAGTTTTTCGCTAATAATTCCTAACCCATAAAAGCTAAAAAAAAATCGGCAACTCACTAAAATTGTAGAACAGAAAATTAGAGAGATTGGACAGCAAAACTAGAAATTCTCTTTCAAAACAAGGTAGGTATGCAATGTATGTATACCATATTGTGGTTAGTGCCCCAGTCCAAGAAGGCTTCTATAGCTAAAACTAGTAACCTAGATAGGAAGGGCACCATCCTGAGCAGCTGAGAATATGATTGAGAAGGGAGAGCGAACCGAGTAGAGAAGACATGAAACTGCTGTGGAAAATGTTCTCCTTTGGAACAGATGCTTGCTGAAGTGAAAAAGTATTCTTGAAAACGGTTGGCAATACTTCAGGAGGCCTTAATGTAGGTTGGAAAAGGGTTAGATATTATATACTCCTGGAAGCCATACATGCTGTCAAGTGAAAATATACATATAACAAATAATATACACCGTGTTTATTACCGGACGCCGTAAAGAAAGGCCGTAAAGGTTTTTGAATTCGGACAACAAAACTTTTTTGGCTCCCGCAAATGAACACAAGGCTTTCGCTGCTTCGCAGACTCGGAAGCAATGCAAGCGAATAATTTCATTCGCGGAATTACCGAAAAATGTGATAATTTTAATGTAAAATAATTTTGAGTTGAGGATATTAATGCTGAATGCAAGTACCTTGGAAATGGTGGGTTGGTCAACAGATAACCAACGAGGTGTACAGATGGGGAAATCCTGAGGTTTTTTTCCGAACATTTCACTGCACATTACACAACGTGAACGATTGATTGCCTTTACCTAACACAACCGACCACGAAAACACGTTCCGAATCCGAGTTAAAATCATGTTGGAAGAACATTCTCACCTCACAACCTAACACAAGCACGAGCGACGCAAGACTGATAAGACAATGTTCTAGGGAGACCTACGTCCCCAAAATGGCGCACGGCCACCTGAGTAGTCACGAGGGATGGACTTTGGTTGGCTGGGCCGATTGCGGCTACTGCACCCGGCGCTCTGATTGGCTGAACCGAAAGTGCGCGAAAACTCAGGGCGAACATAAAAAAAATAGAAGTTTGACGCAGCTGCCGGGCTTGCCGTTCTGCGCACTGGACCCACGCGCAACAGGCATCCCGCCAACATGCCCGCGGGTTTTCGTCATTATCTTTTCTATTTATTTCGAGTTTTTCTCATTTTCGTTTTCGTTTTCGTTTTTTTCGAGTATTTTTAATTCATTTTATGCGATAGGCTTGAATGAATGTCTTATCTGCACTGGCGCCTCGTTGGATTCAAGTTCGAATTGTCCAGCCTCTGCTAGAGCGCTTATACAGTACTTCATTAAGACAAATAGTATGCAGCACACACTCTTGATTCGAAAGATGGATTACTTACTGAAATCATTTGAACTCTCCTTTTGAAAATTTCCTTCAAGCTCCATGATTTTGATGAAATTGCCTTGCTGATAACTCAAGTTGTTCTGACTGACTACTGATATTCTGTATTTACATCATTACGTTATGACCATCAAGCTCATCCTTGTCGTTGCCTCCTATTGTAAAGCTCCAAGCTCGTAGTCATTGTTTCTCAACCTTTACTGCCTATGTTGGAGAAAAATGCTCCAAATTACAACTAGAGGTTCATCTTTTGTTCATTAGATTGCCATCCCATGCAGGTCACATTACCATAGATTGTCATTAATTATAATGATAATGATTATTACAAAATGAATTAAAATTTCGCAAAGTTTATTCGACCTCGGGCAAATGTGTGGTAAAAAAAATGCAACTTCAACAAAATGTATGATTTGAAGCACAAATTGTGTACTGAAATTACAAAACAGTACAGAAAATACAAAACGGTACAGAAAATACAAAATCAATATAGAATTCAAACAAAAAATCAATTTACAGTCAATACAAAAAGGTAACAGTTAATTGAGACGTCATTCAAGAGCAGCCAAAACACATCTATCACGTAATTTGCAATCTATCATGGAATGTATCAGCCCCAATCTCTTGCAAGGTATAAAGTTAGTCTGATGGCTGACTGACTCAAATGCTTTATAAATATTTATTGTTGCAACATGTTATTCATGGAATACCCCTAAATGAAAAATTAGGATTTTTCCAGCTTTCCAGTCAGCTCTACAAATTCTTTTTGGTGGTCTTCTATTACAACCAGAGTGAGTAACTTTCAAGCCAATAGGTACTTGGTGAAACTATTGGTCAATATCAGCCTGATCGTTTCATGTTACTTGGGAATGAACATTGTCTGTTTTACTGACGTCAGCTTTGTTATCGGACAGACAATAAAAGGTTTAGGACTCGTTAAGGATCTCGACTCCACGTCCTTGGTGAAACACATCTGGTTCAGCTGCTGTGTTTAACAGAAATTATCAGCTCATTTGGAATTGGTTAACAGTAATCCATCATTTCACCATATGAAGGTGTTTCTCATGCATATCATCCTGTACCTCCTGTGCGGCTTGGATGGCTTTATACTTTTTATGGTTTTTGGCTGCCTTAGACACATTCATTTTCTGGGGCTCGTTGTGGGTATAGAAAATTTGTCAGATGAAGTCCACAGCCTTAATCCCTCACAAACACTCTGTCAATACATTTGGTGACTTCATTTTTTAGCTCAGGTTGACCTGGATATGCATCTTGTGCAAGTATCTGAGGTAATCAGAGTTGTACCCACATCACCTTGACCAGACCTAGCCCATATGTCTTATATAAATTACTAACACTGATGTTTTAATCATATTCTTGATTGACATAGTATCAGCATCTGAAGAGATGGGTGATGGATCAACTGTATCTTCTTCATTTTCATTTGTAGAATCATCACTCCGTAGCATCATTGTGTACATGGCAGCATTCTGTAACGTCATTCCATAATAAAAATTGATACAGGAGAGTAATTGGGAGAATCGACCGTTCTTTTACTTCAGTCATGGTATCTCACCTGCTAGTGCACCAATTGTTGACGCAGCAATCAAACAAAAAAAAAAAAAAAAAAAAAAAAAAGTACAACCGAAAAATCGGAAAAATTAATATTTTTATCAATGAGGCTGTGTGAAATGTCATTTTCAAAGTACCTGTTCGTTCATGCTAAGTTGAACGAAACTGGTCAAGATTTGTGTTACTTGAAAGGAATCTACTAAACTGTACTAAAAAAAATCGCGCAAAACTGGAAAAGGGGAAAATTGGAGAACAGGCCAAGTGGAGTGCCATTATTGTAGCAGGTACCTGTATATTTTTTTACAAGCCGAATGTAACCAATCCCAGATATTGTGCTGTATCCTCACGGTTGTGTGTAAACATTTACTGCTCGACCTAAAATTCGTTTTGGTAAAAAATTCATTTTAATCGCGCTTTTTTATTCTCATTTTCATCTCAATGCAACCCAAACCACTGGGCCAAGGTACACAAAGTGCGGAGAAATCAATTTGTCCCTTTCTTAGGAATGAATGCAAATGATAAACATCAGCTTTGCAGCTATAAACCATGAAAATCTGCCGACCCTACTACCTTTCCTCATATTACGCCACTGGGAGCCTGCAGATCTAGAATGGTCAGAATGAAGAATACCACAAAATGGACGCCCCGCTCCCACCAAGATCCCATAGACTGCGAGACGAGTCGTAGACTCCAGTATGACTTATTGCGATCCATGAACATGGACCACCACAGCCCACAAAACGGATCTTGCAGTCTTACCGAATCAAACATGTTGCCAACTCAATGTAATTTTTAGGTAGCACCTATTTTTTTAAGAGCGTTCCCTCATTCAACCAGATACTATATTTTATTTTATTGATCTGTACAGCTTATTCCTACATATTGTTTTCTCATTTTACTGTTGTGACAGTGATTCTTTAATTGTGTGACTGCGGATAGAATATGTATGATCTACGGCTTTTTAGTCGGAGCAGAATCATGTGGTTGGCTAATCTGATTTCAAATTCAAAGGGGCGTGCCCGATATTCCGATTTCTCTTCAAAAACTTTTCGGACTGTGAAGTATTTTCGTTGTTGCGGTGATTTCAGGGGAAAAAACCTTTTAGGTTTTCCCATTTTTGACGGACGTTACTTCACTTTTGGTGAGTAAATACATCATCTCTCGCTGTTTTGTGGTACTTCGTACTTACAAGCCTTGGAAAATGGTGTTTTGCAACTCGGCCTGCTCCTTGTGCTGCCTGGTTGTCAGCTCTTGGGGGATCATTCAACTGGTGGTCATGGGCATATTTTACTGGTTCCACGCCGTTGCTTTATTGGAAGACATCCCTCTGAACGAAAGCAAAGCCGAAACGGCCAAGGGATTTTACCATGAAGCCGATGCTGGCTACCAAACAGCTGCCATGAACTGTTGGATCGCTGCTTGCCTCTACGTACTGAGTTTCGTCGTGTCTGGTCACCAATTTTACATGAATAGCCGCACCCACTCATAAAATGGACATATGATGCTCCTATCCCCGTATTCTCCTGAAGAAATACTCGAGTTCGATCTAGTTCTACATCAGAAACATCTGTGGTAAATTTCATTCCTACACCCCAATGGTGATAACCTTCAGATAACCATTATCCTGCTCACAGTTCCCTTCTAAATCCAATGCTGCGTGATTTTCCAGTCTTCATTATTCGTTCTTATGTTGTATTTTTCTCAAAAACCATGAATAATTTCGCTACTACGGAAAGAATTGTGTAGGTAGGTACCTACAGCTCTTTGTACCATTGCGGCCACTCCCATAGCCTTGACTCTTCCGTAAGTCCACTACAATACTAACTGTCAAACGTGCTTCTTTTATTGCACAATTTCTTGTGAATATTGTTCTCACAAAATAGGAGCTCATAACATAAACAATACGGGAACTAGTTGATAATTATCCGTCAGCCGTAGATGTTGGATAACTAGGTTATGGGTGTACCACACTCGTACCTATGCCCACATAATTATCAGGTGTAGGTTCATAAGATTGGCCGAATTCTTTAGTTTCAAGTTTTATGCAAAAATAGGGTACTCAACCCTTCATAGTATCTGTACAACATTTGTACTGATAGAAATATTCAACTTCGGTTTACCTACCCTATCCAGTACCAGGTGTAGCTTTTACTTGTACATTTCATGGATTGGAACTCCTGAGCATAATTGTTTCATTAACCTACCTTATAAAATCGTTTGTCAATACAGTTCTACGGTGTAAATGCTCTAATGTCACTATAATTGTCATTGTCACTGGTACTTACCAAACTGTGAATGAGTGTACTATTTGATAATAATTGGAGTCTTCTCCTTTCATTTAGGCCTAAACCATATTTCTCCGATTTCGAAAATCTGGAACGTAGGATAAATGTAAACGTCTCGTTCTCAAGTGTAAAGCAATAATCCCGTATTGCGTTAAACTCCGAAAATAGCAAACTTGTCAGATCGGAATACCTCCCTGTGGCATTAAGGGTTATGAACACACATAATTTGTAAGACTCGTTTTTATTAATTTACACCGACCTTCCATCCTTCAAAAAGTTGAGATATTTCATCATGAATCAGTAACTTGTTAGCTCTTGAATTGAAATAATTCTCACTCACACGATTTGGAGGTTAGAAAGGCCTTTATTCAAAACCCGAAGCTATTATTAAATTATTAATTAAATCCAGTATTTTTTAATTACAAGTTTAAACTTTTCTAATTGTTTCCGCCGGAAAATATGTGCATTGGCAAAAACTACTGCTTGTGAATACCTTTTTCAACAATTCATGAACCGTTGATCAATTTCTTAGCGTCTGTGTACATTTTTCGTCTATTTGGATGTGGTTTCTTCATTCAATCTTTTCAACCAATCAAGATACGAATAATTATAAAATCAACGCTTATTACCTGTCGAATTCATTAGCTACGAGATGGGCTCAATGACAGCATTTATTAAATCAGCTTTATATTTGGAAAAAAAATTATATGTGGCTGTAAAATGAGAAATTGTTATTTTTTAATTGTAAATTGAAGTAGGTTTCCGAATTAATTGTGGTTGTTGTTAGGTGGCGTAAATTAATTATATTCATTGTGGTTTTAAGCTATACATGTATTATCATAGCTACTTAGATATTTACAACCGATAATGTTTTAATCAATTACGGAATTGTTTCCACCTGTTTTGACATGGCCAAATCATTATATTTCTTCTGTAGGTTCCTTGTTTTTATGAGTTGTTACAACTGTCAAACTGATATCAGCTACAAGCTGTTCAACGCCCATTTTTAGAGTCTGAGTTGGCCTTGTGTGGAAAATTACATATTTAAAAACAATGGGGCAAGTATTATCTCCTTAATAGAAAATTCAAAACTAGAATTGTCATATATCATCGAGATTGTATTGAATCACACTACTGGAATTGGGGGAACTGCCTACAACTCATACTACATTGAATCCACCTCTGGTATCAGTTTGTATTTTCGATGCACAGTAGTTTTGAGTATTTTATTGCACTCAATATATTTTAATTTTTAATGTACGTTTGGAGTTCTACAGGGTGTTTGCCATTGTAACCGCTATGAGGTGCTGTTTTTTCTATACCTAAATAATCTTCCTGAATGTTGTGCCTTCGGTGTGATTCTTCATTATAGACTATTCTATTTAAAATGAAAAAAATAAATAAATTTGTCAGCTAAGCTTGAGAAAAAAGATGAATTACTGATATATCATGAAAAATTCTACTATTTTTGTCTTCTGGTTGTTGTTATAGGCATTCCAATTTACCCTACGTACATATTACGTGTATTGCTGTAAATTCGAAAAATGTATCCTAGTATAATGTAAATACTGTTGAAAATTCATGTAATTAAAAAATATTGTATACTATATTTTGTTCTCATTTCAATTTGCCATGATGCCTTTCTTCATTTTAAAAACTGCACTAATGAGCCATTTTGTGACACAAGACACGTTTTGGAATTCACCAGGAACTAACAGTTTCATTGAGTCCCATATAAATACTTTAGCCCATTGGGAGATCAGGTTCATATAAAATGTTGTTCAAAATGATACATGGTTAAATAAACATCTAAAATGAAAAATCATTCAAGATTGTGAATAGCTGGGCTCAAAATTCATCAGTTGAGCTCAAGTTTTGATACCTGCTTAAAATTTTGTGACTAGGATTGTTTACGGATGGGTGAGCAAATAACTTCACTTAGAACTATTCTTGTTTTTCGGTCACTACACTTTATCTAAGTCGTTCAAAAATGTTAGTGGAAAATTAATTTTATACAAAAACTAAAAAAGGTGTCAATTTCATGAAGGTGAGAACAATGCTTCTACTTATGCAACGGCTGATGCAATTAGCTTTATCAAATCCACAAAAATTGCTCCGAAATGTATAACGTGTACAATTCGAAAATCTGTAAAAATATGATATTGGGTGAGAATTGTAGCCTGAGCAGCTTCAACATGTTTTGTTGGGAAACAAAATCAATCAATAAAACACTTTTTCCTCCCTCAAATCTCTCTTTTCCTGAATGAAAATCGACATTTTCAAGGTTTTCCACTTTGAATTCCAGAGCTTAAGAAAACCTACTGCACATTTTTTTTTAAGAGGGTCCCGTTGATTGTCCTTTTCCAATACTGATGGCAATTCGCCCATGAACAACGATCATGTCGTGGGGTTCCGAGTAAAAGTGACCAAGTAACATTTGCAAAATTTTACAGGGGAGCGATCTGAAGTTTCACCTATTTTCTTCTTACGAACACTGGTTGTGTGATGTCTTATCCGACTATGTTTCGATTTTTCTTTATCCTGTAGGTAGTTAGCTAGTGCCCGCCTTTGATATCGTGCTTCAAAATTCACTTCAGATTAAGTGAGAGCTGTTTATTCGGAAAACTCTATTTGATCATTTTTACCTGCCTGGAGTTTCAAGCTTTACTCATTTGGTCAATTCAATTCTTCGAAAATCAGTCGCAAAGTTACATGAAATTGAGGGATTGAATAGTTTTTTCGTTAATTTATCGTGTTGCCAAGCATCTAAACAACAATGACATACCTATTTCTGTTAGAGAAGGTTATCCATGACCTATCACTGTAATTGGTCATTTTCACCTGCCCACTATGCACTCTTACAAATCTTACACAGTAAAAGTGATCAAATGGCAATTGATAACATTTACATGCACCAGCGAGAGTACATTTATAATCCATCTCGTGTTTTGTGGTTGAGTTCAAATGCCATTTGGTCACATAAAACTCTTTGGGTCAGGTAGGTAAAATTTATTTTCAAGTATTTCTTGCACATCAGTTTGAAGATAACGTTCTTAGCAACAACACACAGTAGACAACGTTCCTTAGTACCGGAATGACAAAAAAGCTCATTTTGAAAAAAATGTTACTTGGTCACTTTTACCCGGAACCCCACGATGTATACTAATTTGTTTCAGAGCAATAGGATATTTACAAAAGAAAAACGAGTATTAGTTAGATAATAAGTAATTTCTATTACTGTAAAACTATATTCAAATACAACAAACGAAAAATACGACAAATTCAATCTCACTTATTTGTATTTTATTCATAAGTTTTCAACATTTAAGAACATGAGCTACAAAATCAAAAGTAAAAATCACAAATCAGTCGACAGAATTTATAAATTAATCATTATTTACATCCATCCCTCTATAAATAAGTACACCAGTACCTCACGAAAAACGCGAAGGTACTAATGAAAAAAATAAAAACTTTCCAAGTGAGATGGTACCAAGAAAGATTTCAAATTCAACGTCAGATGGAATTTTCAACGTTTGTTGAAAAATTGGAGACTGGAAGTTTAACGAAACGTGGTCAAACCGTCTTCTTCATCAAGGTGATAGTGCTCGGGGCTGAGAAGGGGCCGACTAGACCCGCCTCGTCTAGCGCTCGGACGATGAAGTGGTAAGTGTAGCCTTCGCGGAACTGGAAAGTAACGAGAAATAAGTTGAAATGAAGGATTTAAATGAAGCGCTGAAAATCATACCATGAAGGTTCATTATTTTTTAAACCCACCATGACAACTTTTCTTGACTGCCATGTCGTCAAAATTGAAAAAAAAAAAAAAATTGGGGCCATTGTTAACTCTCTAGGCCTTATGAGGGCACCAATGAAAATTTTCCACATGTTGTCCCTAGGAAGCCAAATAATGTGTACAAATGAATAAACTCCGAAAAATTTACTAAATTCCAAAAATACAGAGGTGTCACCTGTTGGTGACAGTAGGCATCATCCACTTCAATTGTCTGGATTTTTAAAATGTTGGTATGCAACGAGAAGAGGGTCATTGAACAGCAAGCACAAGATTCTAGTACGCTCCTCACAGTGACGGCAGTGCCTCTGTGCGCAAGCGCCCTGTTCATGGGCATCCAGATGAGAGACAGTAGGTCGAGGCTTGTTCCACTTTTTCGCTGCAAAGCTCTTCGTGGTGCCTTTTACTTGGCTCTTCGTAGTTGTCTTCCTCTTCTTCTTGGAGCAGTTTCAAACCTGGGGCGCCCGCTGTGGTTTCCCAAATCAGAATATATCGTTCTGCACAATATTCCTTCGCAACTGGCAGTAAGTGAGGCTGCTACCAGAAACCCTCTTTTTCAACAGCTAAGGGTTCTGGCAGGCTGAGTCAAGCCAAAAACGAACAGTGGAAACCACCACTTATTCCTTTTGAAAGAAGCCAGCAACAAGCCAACATTTTCGTCAAAACGATCCACACCTCCCATATAGGTGTATAGACCCAATGAAACCTTGGACCTCGAAGGAGCCCTGTTTTATTTATTATTAATATTTTTCTCCATTTCTTTGGAGGAAGTAAGAGGGCAGTTCCATGTTCCATTCTCTTTTATGGTTCCGGTACACCCTCCATTTTCTGTGGGAAGGATATCTAGTAAAAACGTCGTCGACAGCAATACATATAATGTTCTGATGATCTTTACAGAGACACCTAACACTCCCTCACACATTCCCAGGAAACTTGAATTTCCCCGTATCAACTATCTGCACTGATAAATGAGTCCAGTGGAATGCCTACTGTTACCTACAGGCGACACTCCACTTGTAAAGGCACAGTACATATTCCAGAAGGAACCATTACAAAAGAAAACTGCTCAACACCATCGATAAACATCTCATGTGACAAGAAAGTAAAAAATGATTCGGAAAATTACCTCACTTGAGGCATTTTTGGGATGAAACTTCGCACTCGTAAAGAACCTGACAGTCTTTATGTGCTAACAAATTCAACCTCATCTGTCAAGTTGTTATCAATCTTTACTTGTTCTTCAGCTTCAAAGATGTTTATTATGTTATAAAGAAGCCATGGATGTTTTTTATTTATTTTTTTATTTAATCAGGTGACTGTAGGTACTGGCGGGAAAAGATCAGAATCGCAATTATTTGCTCTGGGAGAATTTCTTTAGATCTGAAGCTTATTCTGGTCGATTCTTCGTCCAAAATTACTAGTAAATGGCATTTTGAAACGTAAAGTGACAAATTGGGTTGTTATAAAAATTGTTTGCAATACAAGAGTACATACAGGGGGAAAACCAGGTGACTCGATTTTTCCTCAAAATGAGTAAACGTTGATTCATATGTTTTGAAGGGTGCTGGATCCGATGAGATAGCGAGAACAAGGGAAAACTAGGCCCAAATGCCTTGAATCATCGAGTGAAGGTTGGGATACAGGGGAAAAACCAGGTCCTCCGAACGCTGCAAGCGAATAACCGGATAACTTTGTCTCGTCGCTTCCACCACTCCATTCGCCAAGGCCCTTTCTCTCTCAAGTTCCCAGTTTTTCTATATCATAATTTCAAAACGCAATGACTGGTTGAATGTTCTCAAATCACCGAGACGCAAGCGACACAATTTCAAGGTGGAAAACTAGATATGTCCATGGTGAGGTACTGGAGCGCTTTTCTGACTCCAAGTTGCCTACGAAAAGCTCCAATGAAGACGCGGGCCACCAGGGAACTGAAAATCGAAGCTGCACACCCAAGGATCGTATTTCAACGTGGTACCTTCAACGACATTCCAGAGTTCCCTCATGAGCTCCAATTCTCATCCACAAACTAGTGTGAAATAGGGGAAGACAGTGGCCAAGAGGCACTGACATGAACCACTTGAAGAATTTCTGTGGGCGCGAAGCCCTTGGGAAGAGTATTACGAAAAACGATGTGAGAAGAGTAACTGTTCTTCAAGTTTTCTTACGGAATTACCTTTTTTCCCCTCTATTTTATAGGTGTCTTGATATTTGACAGTACAAAAACTATCAATACAACTTTTTTTCTAGGGGTTTAATACTTTGTTCACATTCACTCATGCTTCAAAACCAATTGTACATTTTTAAAACAATTCTTGAATAACGACAGCAGTTAAAACAAGGCTTTGGGAGGAAAATTAGCTTTTCATCTTCCTAAAGTGGAAACAACGCTTCCGCTACCTATAGACAAGACTCAGAAGAAAGGATAGTCTGAAATACACTACAGCTGAAGCATACATGCATCGGATAACCCCCTTGCGTACTGCTAATAATTCAACATCGCCATTTTAATTCTTGTTCTTATTTCCCCTGAACATGAGGAACAAATAAGAATCGTCTATACAAACCTGGGTGAGAGTACACGCCATAGGAAGTGGCAAGGCATCTACGTCACCAACTTTTTTCCAAGAGTCACCACCGTCATTTTTTGTTTCTTGGTAAGCAAAGACTTGAAATTTTGAGATCTTACGGAGCGGTTGGACATTGTTGAAATGCCAAGTAAGCATAATGCCTTGGGTAACTGAAAATGATCAAAAACAAAATTATTAAAAGCACGCTATGATTAAATAAATACACTACCATAACTGATGTTCAAACAGATGAATATAAAGATGGAATTACTGTTTCCAAGTCTCTTCAAGATTTCAAAAATTCGTTATTGAAAATAATATGAGGGAAAAAAAAATCCTTGGAAACCTCTTTTTTTCTTTTCTTACAGGAAAGAATAGACTATGATACAATATAGGGGCTAATAAATCATTTCCAAGCCAAATGGGACCTTTTCCAGACTAAATGAAACCTGTTCCAAATCAAATTAAACCTATTGAGAAAATGAGTAAAATAAGGTAGCTAGAAAGGTACCTTGCAAATGGCACGTAGATGGAATTATACGTATCGAAGAAAGAAGTTGACAGAATAAAAATTCCATGAATCTTAGGCACAGGATTATCGAAATAGATCTCACCTTAATAGAATAGGAAACAAGTAGGTAAAAAGGTTTCATTTGGTCTGGAAATGATATGTAATAAGAAGTGTAGTTATAGATTAAGAAACCACAGACTAGCAGAAAACGAAAAAACTCATCGAGTCCCTCATAACGTACCTGATTGAGTATCACAAATGCCCAGGTACGGCCGTGGTGGTGCGGTTACTGGATTAAAATTTGGTGCGTTTGGAGGTAACGCAGGGTGTCTAGTAATCTGTGTGCCAAACAGAAATTATAAATACAAACTGTGTAAGAATATCTAACTACAAAAGTGTGATAGTATACATAGATTATAATGTATATGAAAAATTAAGTAACCCCAGATCAATGGTTATCAAATTATACTCACTTGTTTACTACTCATAGGAGGTGCTTTGGCTGGTACAGCAACTCCTGAACAAAAAATAACAAACCAATAATCTAGGTGACATAGTTTGAAATGAACATTGGAATATACATGCCTAAAGAAGAACTTTGTTGAACTGGTTCATGAACTTTGTGTAGAGGTAAACCTTCCACAACAGATCTATAGTAATCTCTGAATATGGCGGTACTTTTCCATTGATTTTTGAGAGGGGTTATAACGAAAATCCTAGAATGCAATCCTTTTTCTTTTTCCAAGACAAAGAAAGCAATATGGGCATTCAATAATGTTGGACGTTGTAAACGCTAGAGGTAGAATAGGATCGAGACAATTTCTGTGTCTGAAAATCGCTTAGCTACTTACAGAACTGTTGATGAATGCTGGGTGAAGTGCAAGTACAAGAATGAAGTCGTACACTTATCTACCTTGTCTCTTGGATTTACGGATATTGTTGTCTAAATCTAAATTTGAATGCTACAATAAATGGAAACCTACGAAAGTACACTATCATTTTTTGAGACAATTTTTCAACATAATAAACCTCTAAACATTTGAAGTGGATTGGAAGAGATATCGAGCTTTCAGGATCACCCTTAGCCAATACGTATGTGATTTTTTGTATTGACACAGCTTATGAATACAAATAATATTTTATTTTCATTTTGGTGAGTAAACCAACAAAATGGGCAATTTTTAAAACGGTTAAATGAAATTGGACACCGACTCAAGCCAACCCTCCCCCACGATCACAAGTTTTAAATAATATTAAAACTTTTAAAAAGTTAAATACTTACTCGCAAGCGCTGTACTTTTTCTGGCAGTGGTATTGCTTGGCGTCTGAAAAATATACGTTATATAAATCTAACGAATTAACAATCTATACATTAAAGATGGGGGTTTCTCATGTATTTACACCCAATGAAACCAGTATCAAAATTATGAATACAAAATTTAAATGATACAATTTTAAGCTCCAGGTATAAACCAAAAGGCAGGAAGACCATTCTTCTATAAAATGAAAATTTTCCTTTCAGTGTAAAATTATAAGTAATGGTTCTTCCAAGTATTTTTGCTTCAATATTCCAACTCACACAGATTTTATATAACTCTTGATACAACTAGAGTCGTTGAGCAGATCAAACGACTAAAAACTAGGTAGTTAAAATTACAAAGAGTTCTTAGTTTCAGACTTTATCGCCTGAGAGGGGCAACTTTATGGTGGTACAGCGAACACGAATTTCTTCTTTCGACATTGCAAAAGTGAGAATCACTGAACTCAGATTGGATTCATATTCTACACTCGAATAATGCAAATTTCATTTCAAGGGAGTATAGACAGATAACACCAAAATCCGAGTCCAACTATCCAAACCTCATCAAGTAGTAATCGTAACTTTTATTTTTTTTCTTTTTTTTCCAAAATATGTACCTACTTACTTTTCAAGTTTTATTGGAAAATACAACAACGAGAGAAAGAAAATAATTTTCTACTAACTGATTATTTGACCTTTCAATATTGCAAGTAACTGTAGAAACTATAGAATTCGTGAGGGATTTGCGGCAGGCGTTGGTCATGTGACCTATTCAGTCAACTAAACTGTATAGTTAAAATATCTGTTACTAGACGAATTTTACTGTTTAGTTCCAACAATTGCTACAAGAATGAATTGGCGTCGCTCATCACTAATTCCTGTACAAGATAATATCAGATATTATCTGACTTGTAATGGGTATGCTGTGTGACTCAAATTAGGGTGGGAGGTTGGAGCCATCAGAGAGTCATGTGATCTATTCAGCCAACTAAACTGTTTATTACAATGTCTGCTACTAATCTTGACCCCCTTGTCTGAGGATGCCTAGCTGGTGGCTGAAACTTAATCACGATCCCCGATTATGTTGTTTTTAATTCATTACTTTACGCTCATCTTGCCATACTTAATACTCCAATTACTCCCTACTCGTACAAGTTAATGAATCGAAAAATGCAGTCGTTTTCTAGTTCAAGCGACATAAGGTTTTAAGTATCCCTGTTTTACAATCTCTGTTCCGAAGTTGTTCGTCAGAAAAATTCCAACATGAGATTCGAGCGGATTCGTACGAAAATGAACGAGTGGACGAGGAGGCTTTTCAGTGTGATATCATCAAAAAGTCATGAATATGAAAGTTCATACAACACTAATAGCGTTGAATTGCATTCAAAGTATGAAAGAAAGTTCTAAAACTTCATTAGTGGAATAACTGTTACACATTTAACAACTCTCAATCTTCAACTCAACAAACGCTTCAGAACATTGCTTCATGCACCAAACAGTTAACAACAAAAATAAGTATTAAATATTTGAATGGACAATATTAATATACTCACAGTAGACTTTGTCGATTGAGGAGCTGCAATAAAAATAAATAAAAATCTATTAAACAACGGAAAATTAATCATAAATTTCCTACCACGACCAAATATAGATGCAAAACAATGTTTAACGATGTGAACATATATTTATGTATCCCCCCTCCCCCCATCTACAGAGTCTTCCCTCTATTACGTTCTAATAGGCAAATTCTTTCAATTGTATAATTTAGACAAATCAATAATTTCTACTCTGTTGAGTTGTCCTCTCGCGCCCCACTTAGCACAACATTACGGTAGGTTAAGGCAATACTTGTTGGAGTAAGTGGACATTTTATTCACTTACCATCGTCATCCAAATCCGTGAGATCAATTGTAGTGTCAGGAACCGCGGATGCTGGTTTCTTCGCCGGATTTGCCTGCGACTAAGAACATGAACGAATAGTAATACAAAGTTATTACAAAAGAATCCTATCTACAAATCGTAATATTACGCGGACTCCTAATCAATTCATCTGCCCCGTTCCTCTCTATTATATCTAGTTGCTGGTGACTTAGTGGACAGGCCAGTTTGTTCAAACCTCTTCGACTGCGGGTTATTATCCTTCAACATAACAGATACGAACCTTGTTATCATTCGAAGATCGTAACTAGAAAGAAGGTCCTTTCAAATATTATAGTAAATAATTGGCAGAGTTGGGTGTCCTAATTCGGCTACTTAAAGCCAATTGAATAGTACTCATTTTCCCTCCTTTATTTCACACCAAGAAATCCCCCACAATCCTCTCTGGTGGTAACAATCTAAGCAGACATTATCTTAATGTCTGAAGAAATATACCCTGGGTGTCCCACTCAAGGGCGGACCTCCGGCAAGGGATAGATTCTACAACTGGTTTGTGACAGTAAGTTCCTCCTAGATACCGTTGGAAAGATCATTAAATTACCTATCTTCCTGATATTAAACCAAATTTTGTTTAGGTTTAATGGGTAAAAAATTAGCCTAAAGTGAAAAATGTGTCAAATCCGGGAAATTACTGGTTTTTCAATCACCTGTAAAACCTAATTTTCTTACATGAACATTTTGTACCGTTACTTAAAAAGTTGTCCAGAAAGTTCGGCTTTCCAAAAGTATCCTCAAATTTGAATTTACTCTGGGCAGCATGAGAGAAAAACGTGTTTTTTTTAAATGCGAAATTAAGGGTTCGGGGGGAAAATTTACTATCGGAAAATGGCAAGGGAAGGGTTTTAAAAAGACAACGCGACATGTTGGAAAACGATGAAGTTATGGCTGTTTTCGTGGCAGAAAGTCGAAAACACGAAAAAAATCTTAAACCTTGAATAACTGGGAAACCAAGGCTCTACAAAAATATTTCTAGGAGGAACTTATTGTCACAGAGTAGTTGTAGAATCTGTCCCTAGCCGGATGCCCACCCTAATGTGGGACACCCTTATATTTTTTTAATAATGATGAGTTTATAAGAATGCCCCTTGCATCGATAAAGATAAGGGACTCTTCGTATAATTAGGGGACACTGAGGAGTCGGATAAAACAGGGTCAAGATGAACAAAAATCGGCTTCTGGCAGAACTCAGTAATGGGGTTTGCCCTTTAAAGCTATCTTATGAGAGTCATGTATGGCCCGAGACCATGCAAACTGCAACAGTCGAATCTTAGCTGTGGGATGTGCCTAAGAAAATGAAGGAAAATTGATGCATACTTTGACGAGGTGCACTATAATAGATCGTACAAGAAGAACAGTACCGATCGGACTGAGGTTGTGGACAGATTCGTTCTTAATTTTGTAGTATCTACCTACGGAACGACAGCCGATGATAAAAACTTATTTTTAAAGTAGAGAGGAAAAGAACAGATACGAAAAGAATAAGGAGAACAGATAATGGTTAGTAGGAAAGACAAATGGGCAAAAAGGATGGACTTCAATTTGGTAATTTCACGTGATTGTAGCAGCAGAGAAAAATATTAAACAACAAAAGCTAAAAATGTACAATACATTTCCTCCATGAATTTTCAAATGATTAGTGTATTAGGTACTCACGTAACTATTTTAGTTTGAACCGCACACCTCTCCTACCTCGGCTCCCACTCAACATTTCGCTACTCTCTCATTAGTTTTTCCTCTTCGAAAACAAAGAGAAATGAGCAACCATGGAAATCATCTTAAAACCATGCAAGTCTCACACTGTGCACTTAATCAGACCAATGACAACTACTAAGCAATCGTTATCCGAACTAACCTTTTCGAAACGATCCCAGCTCGTTAGTACTCGGTCAACAGCATTGGTTAATGCAGTGGGTGAAGGCAGAAGGTTTGTGGGAACCTAAAAATGCGCATAAGTTTGCATCAGGCAATGTTGAAGAGTAGACCGGTTCCAACTTTCAACTACTCGAATCAAACTAAATTTTTTTCGCTCAATAAAACGTATGACCCATTGATGTCACGTTGACAGACGACAGTTCAAGAAGTGGCAGTTTTTACCAGAGTGAAATCAGCGACAATTTTCAAACAAAGACTTTTCTTCTTTTCCTTTTATTTTATTTCTTTTCCCAAAGTTTGGTGAGTGGGTTTTGTGTTTGGAAAACCTTCAGGAGTTGTAAAAAACTATAACTTAGAACTTTTTTGTTTAAATGTTGAGCATTTTATAGAAACTACGCATTTTCACACGTGTATTAACTGTACCAATAGCAGCTAACTGTTTAAGGGGTCGTTTTATCAGGTACAAAATTGTAAATTATTCAAAAGAAAGGTAGAGGATGTGGATCTAATGTTTTTGTACCTATGAACACTGTGCTGATGTCTGAAATTAGTTTAGGAACTTTCATAATCCACATTTCAAAGAACCAATGAAATGGCATTTCCCATTAGAGCCACGTGAGTAATGAGACAACCGTGCTTGAGACGTTCGAGACCTGACACGTGCACCTACCACTCCATGCTATCCGTAGCCACTCTTACAGGGCTAAGCTTGTAACGAGTAGGATTTCAAGATCTCCCTAACATATCAACGATTTGTCAACATATCAACCATCAATTTCCCTTCATAGTGAGTAGATGAGAAGTCATTTTTAATTTTGTAGACGTAGAGAAAAGATGATGGGATGTCAGGGATGGGCAGGGACGGTTCAGACTGCTCCACATGTCCTCAATATTTTCCCCCAAGGCTAACAATTCTAAAACATTAGGCAATCGAACTAATATGTGTAATCCCGCTACAGGAATGAGAGTTTAAATGTACAATATCACTCCACTCAAGTGATGTCTTCGCTGATGTAATGTAGGTCCTCTCACCTTGAGTTCACATTCTTCCACCTGAGCAACGAAGATTCCCTTCTCATTAGTCACATTATTATTCATTTTCGTACTAATTATGGCCCAACAAAGGACCAAGAACGGGCTCTTAACCTTTTTGACTCGTCAATGACGCAAAGCAAAAAACATTCAGGTGGGAGTTAGTCTCACAGAGAGTACCACTTGTCAATTTTGCCTCCGACCAAATTGCCACAAAATTGAAATTACTTGGCTGCTCTCAGGATGTCCATTATTTGGACTATGAAAAAAAATCACTATATACAATATAATCCACATACAATGTGATGATAATGATTTTTTTTAAATTTTAAAGCAGTTTTCATTGCCTGTTTTCGATTAATGAGAGGGTTCAACGAAGGAGAGGTGGGAAGATATCATTTTCTAGGTTAATTAACGTCTTTTATATTCACTTCAACCACGAATTTCAAACTTTTACGATTGCCAATCCTCTGATTTCGTACATTTTTACAGAAATTTCTTGAGGAGTAGTGTTTGTAAAAAATAAAGCCCCCCCCCCCCCCCCCCCGAACATTTATAAGACAAACAGGATGATCTATGACTATATCATCTAGATAAAAGGTGACACAACACATCTATGGATGAAGAATAACAGAAACCCATTTAAATGAATTTAAATGGGTAATAAAGCCACTCTTCAAGAGGCGTGAATTTCGAGTTGAACAATCCTTAAACTTCATAAACCAACCTACTGAATGAGTATTCCAAGAGATCAATGAGAACCTGACAAACAAGTTTGCACGTGATATTATCATATTAATAACAAACAGACCTGGATCAATAAAGTGGAAAATTAGGTAAAAGACGTAATCCCTTAACGTAAAGCTTTAGATTAAGTCATGATAAGGAAAATATATTCTTGTATTGTATATAATAATGTTGAACTTCAGAATAGCTGGCCCTATGATTGTGAAACTCACTAGTTGTAGAGACAACAGGGATTTCAAGTCAGAAGGAGAGGAAAAGCATACACACAAAGCCGAAAGTAGGTCCTGAAGGAGAAAGCCAAGGTTAGGTGAAGACGGGTGTATACAGAAGTGGAAAGGATGAGCAATAAAGGAAGTACTTGAAAAGCCAACGTCTCTAAGACTACTCATAAGCACATTTGGTTATAGGTATAAATGGGAATTTCATACAGGAAACAAATCTTTTTTACAGAGCACATAATAATTATGTGTTCTACAACAAAAAATTCTAGAATAATATAATAGCACATACAGGGTGACCAGCGGGAACCGGACGTTTTTGAAATGAACAGTACTTCGTTAATTTTTAACAAACATTCAAATTTATTACGTAGAACTGATCATATTTACATGCCATTTTAGTACCGAATCAATCATGGAAGATTACGTCGGGCAGGTGGTTTCCATCCTTTTGAACGCACATTTCTAACCTTCGCCAAAAATCGTCCATCACCCGAGTGATCATACCAGCGTCGATTAAATTCACTTTTTCTGTAATGGCGTCCTTAAGTTCAGTACTTATGGGAGGTTTGTGAGTGTAGACCCGAGACTTGGGGTATACTCACAATAAAAAAAAATCACACGTTCTCAAATCGTTTGATCTTGGAAGCCATTCGATGACCCCAAAACGAGAAATTACTCTTCCTGGGAATAAATCTCTGACTATTTCCATAGAGACGCGAGCAGTGTGTGGAGTTGCACTATCTTGTAGGAAAAATACGTTTCCCATCTGCAGCAGTAGTCTAGCCGGTTAAGGTCTCGAAAAAGTGTTCAACATATGAGTGTAACGTTGAGCATTCACTGTCACTGTTGAACAATCTGCATTTTCGATAAAATAGGGACCAATGAATCCAAAGGGAGCAGTTGCAAAGGTTTTTCATGGATATGACGAGGATTTTAAGGAGCCCAGTATCGCAAATTTTGTTTATTAACGTCCCCATTCACTAAAATGGCTTGTAAATATGACTAGTTCTGCGTAATAAATTTGAATTTTTGTTAAAAATTAACGGAGTACTGGTCATTTCAAAAACGTCCGGTTCCCGCTGGTCACTCTGTATATTATTCCTCCCTGTTTGGTGGTTATCGGGTGGAAAAAATAACTCCACACAAGGCAATATACGATGAGTAACAAAGTATACGGAGGGTTGTGGGTAGATAGACAACTCAGCCTACACTCTCACCTGACCGTTCATCCACTGGCCTCCAGAGAATACAGATGACCTCAATTTTCACTGCAAACCTAGTGTCCCGTTCTTCACCCCATGAGGGCATTTATACAGGGTGTAGTGCGAGTCGAGTCCGAAGTGTTCCACAACCTGTTTCTGACCAAAGGAGCCTCCAACAATTTTTTTGATAGAGGCTTCGTTTCAGAGTTATTTCACTTTTAAGATTTTTTTCGTGTTTTCGCCCTTACTTCACTAAAATTGCCATTACTTATTGAATTGCAAGAAAAATTCAAAGTTGAGGATACCGTTATGAAGAGCTTAAATTGTCTGTATTTTTAATGCCCAAGGCGCATTATGAAAATCATTTTAGAAGTGAAATAACTCTGAAACGAAGCCTCTATCAAAAACATTCTTGGAGACACCTTTGGTTGGAAATAGGTTGTGGAACACATAGGAAAGCGGTCGGACACGACCAGAGTTACACCATGTATGTGGGTCATTCTAAAATTATGAATGATTTTGAGGGCAAACAAAATCTTAAAATTGAACTTTGATTTTCCCAATTTTTTTGGTCCTTTCCGATTCCTGAAAATGTCCTTAGACACACACCAGGGTGTGACACCCTAGAGTGGGCCCATACTTTACTGCACAGTTTTGAAGATATGGAATTTTGGGGGACTTTTCCTTTTTGTAGGGCGTGAGAACAATAGTAGGTTGTGAGAATATGGTAAAACACGCACATGATTTACTACACTCGACGAATTTTCGTAAACGCAGATCACACTGATGAAAAACAAACAAGAAGCCGGGGGAAGCCATGTTGCAGCCCTGTTGCCACAAATTTTTACGGCAGCCAAAAATCTTTTCTTCAGGGTGTGGGGAAAGGTTGACAAAAAAAATTGTAGGTCGTGAGAACGAAACCTTGTGACACACCTTGAACTGAGAAAAAATCTAATACAACAATGAAATTTGCTTTTTCCAGTCATGTATTCTCAAAGTAGAGCCAATTTTCCGACTAAAACATTTTTAGAATTTTTTAAAAGATGAACAATGGCAAATAAAAAAAGCCAAATATTGGGGGAACACCCTGTGACAATTGTAGGTTGTGAGAAATTGGGTAGTTAATCAAATATAATTAAATAACTAATTAGCTGTTTAACTCAAAATCTGTGGATTTATGTAGGGGCCAAGGTGTTCTCAACAGTCGAAAAAATTCCGAATTTATAGCACAAATAGTATAACAGGCAAGGGCGTGACATAAAATCACCCATAATTTTAGAATGACCCATATATACTAAGCCAGGCTACCTGCTCTCACCAAGTTCTTCCTTGAACAGATCCTACAATTCAGGGAACAAAGTTCCACAGATCAACTTCCAATGTCAATGTTCCCTTTCACCTGACCCGCACCACTTAACGTTACGTCTTAAGGTGATTAATAAGGTCCCCGACTGTTGATTAGTGGGATGGCTGGTGTTGTATGTCATATCTAAAAAGGGAACGTTAGAACATTCTGGAACATATTATCAGAAACCGCAATTTTAGTCCAATAAATGGTAGGTACGCATAGACTCACAAACCAAAATGTACCATTGAGATGCGCGAGAAGCTTTGTTATTGGGAAGACAATACTAAGAAGTTCCTTGTGTTGTTACTTGACACCAACTGTATGTAGTAGCCTCCTCTACTGCTCTGACACAGCTAAGTGCATAGTAACAGGAAACAATACATTTATTTCATCCTTTTAACCTACGAGTACATAAAATAATTACGGGGTATCCCAACCTAAAGTTTGCAACTCTCCCCTCCATGAGCTCACCACTAAACTGCATATTCAACTGGTTACTGACATCACACTATTTCACAAACCCACAGCTCCAACACTAAAATGTATCTTGCATGTGTATGCCGGCTGGATATAAGAGTAATTGCTAAAAGAAATACTTACTACTGGTGTTTTTGATGGTCTTCCAGGTCCTGAAACGAGGTTTTTAGAGTTCTGCGGTTTTCCTGGGGTGTGAGTAACAGCAATAGGAATTGCCTGGGAAGCATTTTGCTGCGTAACCTTAGGCGTCATGGCAATGGCTATGGTTGAAGCTCTTGAACCCAATCCAGCCCCTGCCAGAGCTTTCGAGAGCAATGGGTTGGGCTGCTTTGGCATAGGGACGGTGGGTTTCGGAGGAGATTTCAAAGCAAACGTGCCTTTAGTGGAGAGCGTGAATGTTCTGGAATTTGGAGACACTGTTGTGACCGTCAGCGGTGTTGCGTTTTTATTTGCAGCTGGATCTGGATTTCTAGTTACAGTGACTGCCTTGAGACCATTCAACTTAGGTGTGGTAGCCTGCAATTGGGGAGCACTCGGTTTAGGCCTAATTGGATTAAGAGGCTTGGTTGCTGGCACAGTTTTGATTACCATGGGTCGATTTGACGGAGTGACCGATTTTTTGGCAATAGGCCGAGGAGTCGGAATTGATTCAGCTTTCTTGGCTCTCAGCTGAGCCAAAGCCATTTGCTGTTGAGCCAATGCTTGTTTTTGTTGAGCTAGCGCTTGACTTTGGTTAGCAGAGGAGCTTTGAAGTCTTAATTTTGGAGAACCCCTGTTGGTCGAAGACTGTTCTTCTCCTTCACAGTTTTGCACAAACATCTGAAAAAATGAATAAATCATAGATTACTTCACCAATTCCTTGCACTACAAATGAATACCAATAACACGATAACATAAATAGGAAAAATAAAGACAAGAAACAAATATTTTCTTCAGAACACACCGAGCCAATTGAGCAGACTTGCAGACCAACAGACCTAGAGGATGTTGTCGGTATCAATGTCTCATCCCACGTTTTTCGAGCCGATCGATCTTCTAGGAGTTGTGTCATTATTTTTTTAAAATCATCTTTCTAAAACAAACCAATGGAAATGGATTGTTAATAGTGTCGATGATTCGAACGTAGCTTCATAAAAAATAAACTGCTAGGAGAAATCATAAAAAATACAATTATTGGATAATAAATATTTGCATTTTTACATACTTGCTTTTCAAACATGCATATGTTTTCATGGATTTTAGCTAAAACATCGTTGGCCTTCATAGAGAAACTCGTTGCCTTCCCTAGATCACCGAATTTCAATAAATATTGACTAACGTACGACCTCAAGAGTTTTGAGAACTTCTGAAACAGATAAAACAAACAGTCAGATCAACATGATGCCAAGGTCTTAGTCGTCATCAGATCAATCAGCATTGAGTCCAATACGTGGTTTTATCCTTTAAAGAACATATGTGTGGTGTCTTGAATGAATTTGTACCAATTATACTGGAAGAAAGTGATCGGTTTATTCAACGTCTTCATAGAACTAAATTAGAAAAAGGACATGTTTGGAAAGTGGTACATCCTTGGTTACCTACATGCAAGATCCAGGTTGACCAACACCAAAAAAAATTCAGGACTCAGAAAGATTTCAATAAAGAAGTTGAATAAACCAATAACTTTCTACCAGTATAAATGCGAGCAAATACATTCAAGACACCAAACAAATGTTTTAAGGACTTGTATAGCATCAGAAAGTGCAAAACTACAATATTCAGTCTATTTGAGTGAACATAAGGGAGGGATTCCCCAAATATATATAGGGAATACGCCGAGGTAGAAAGGCCCATAAAGTATTTTAGAACAAACCTCTCTGTTCAAAGTGATCTCCTCCTTTCCTTCAAAGAGAACGTCCAACATGCTCTTGGGCGCACGTTCACTGGGCTCCCGTTCCGCATCTGAATGTTTTGGCGATGAAGAAGAATTGTCTGGTTTCTCGTCGTCGTCATCATCAAGAATGACTAAAACTGATTTTTTATTTTGTTCCGTAGTAGACGAAGACGGATCCTTATCACTGTCGGTTTTAAAGTTATCACCACCATCACCGCTGCTACTGACCGAGGCATCATCGGTAAGAGTTTTTCTTCTTTTCGGCCGTTTTTTAGGCTCAGTGACGACCTCGTCAATATCTATCGGTATGTCAAGTGATTCATCATCTATAACTGATAGTGGCGGGGGCGATCGCTTTTTACCTGAAAGCTTTTTGAATAAATCCAATGATTTCTGCGGATCGAACGCTTCAGCACATGCGTTTGAGTCATCCAGGGAAGTTTTCCGCTTCCGAACTTTAATGGGTGGCGAATCATAGTTATCCGCGCTCGCTCTTCGTTTCAGCTTCAAGCGGTTGAGTGAAGGCTCTTCCGTTTGACATGCATCATCATTCTCTAAAAAATAGCAATAATAAATATTTTCGTACTAAAAAAAGAGTTTTGTCAACAAAACGAACTCGTAACCAATGGTTCTCCAGGATGTAAGTAACATTCAGGAAACATAAATACTTTCCATTTATCAGTGAAGTTATGTTTCTTGATTTGGGGATCCATGTACTGGCTGTTCCAGAAAATTTGCGTGACTGATTACACAATTGTCTCACAGTCCAGCTTAGTCTGTACTCGTATTTTAAATCAAGATTGGCATGGGATGGGCCGTATCAATTTTAGAATAAACAATTATAATATAATTGTTATTATATTATAATTGGATATTATCTTGGTGTTAATTGACCATCAAAATGGCCAATCCATCTACTATTCGAACGGATTACACGTGGAAATGTTAAACTACAGTGGGCTTAGAATGTTTTTGTTCTTCGTTCAACTTTTCACTGTTACAGATAGAGCCGCGTCTAAAGCAAGCGAGGAAAGAATCTAATATTTTCCCCATAGTGCTTTCACGAATAGATAGACAACATCAACGATCAATCCAGATTAACGGAAGTTTCTACAGTTAAATAAAGAATTTTAGGTAGAATATTAAACGTTGGATTACATTATATAGTTAACTTTATTAGGTAGTTGAGCGATAAATACAGCTGTCTTAGTTTGCCATACAATCACAGATATCAACGGTAGGTTTTTACTTTCTCCGACAAATTGAATAAAATGGAAAAGTTTTCTCAAACGTCAAGATCTGGGGGAGAACTAGTGAACCTTTGTGTAACGTTGTCTACGCGATATAGCGAAAGAACGTTTCCAGTTTACGAGAAAAGGGCCACTCTAACCAAACATTACGTGTTGGTGTGGCAAACGGCGTTTGAGCAGTTGGTATTTCATTATTTTTCTGACTACAAGAACAACTACGGAAAGAATAAAAATACTTAATTATTTAATTTAAACTGACATACTAACCAATGCTCATACTCAGAGCTATTATAGCTCTAAAACAGATTGTGTAACAAATTATGATTTGGAAGAATCGGCAACTTTTGACGAACCATTGGTAAATCTAATATAGCGAACCTAATCTCAGAAGCAAAAAATGTTGTAGGTGGTGTTCTAAGGTTTGAAATAGTTTGTTTGTCAGTATCCAACATATGTTGTGATAGTTTATCGTAGGTATGTAAAGTAATAAACAAAAACATTCAAGGGTAGGCATGAACTGTTTTGCGGTTCTAGATGTGAAATTAAATAATTGCACTCCACTTTTTATCATGGTCATATTCACCCACCGACCTCAAGAAAGAAATCCTCCAATCGACGACTACTGGACCTTCGGACAGACGAATCCCAGACATACCCCTCAGGAACCAGATATAAGGATCTTTTCCCCTACCCCAAAAAAGAGTCTCTGGTGGAAAAGAAATCGTTTTAAAGGACGATTGTCCGTCTCAGACTTGGCCATGCAAACACCCATCTATTCCGCCACAAAATGGACCCAAACCGTCCTCCCTCATGCCGCACCTGCTCCGCGGAAGAAGAATCGGCACAGCACATAATCCTGGAATGGCCAGTTAACGCCACACCTCAAGAATGACTCCTGAATTCCATCAGGGGGAAAATCCTCCAGCCATTCAACTAGGACAGTATATTGGCAGAAAACGATTTGGAAATTTCTTTTGAATTATTTAATTTTTAGAGAGTATTAATTTTAATTGTTTACTCATTATCTATTTATATCGTCTTGATTTATTGATTTGTACTTTTAAGGCTGTATGATTTATTTTCAAAGCCAATAAAAAAAAATAAAATAAAATAATAATAATAAAAAGGGCATATTCATATTTTAGTCATAAATTCGTGCTGCTCACGGAATGATGTGCAGTGAACCAGCAAAGTTGTTGCTGCTGACACCAACTTCTATTTTGCACAACGGTCTTGAAAAGTTCAAACCTCAAAAAGCAACGAAAATTTAAGTGATTAATTTGCTTAAATAGAAATTGTTAGCTTTTCTGGAGATGGAAATTATTGATAAAGCAAGATCTCTTTCAAATTAAGTAGTGTTTGTCATCAAACCTTGGTCATTATCTGCAAGTGAGTTAGTAGCGGGTTCTCTCTCCTGGGAGTTTTCTGTATCTTCCAGGATTGAAAAGGAAACGGCGGCGCCATCCTCGCTTTCTATTTCAGTATCGAAGACACCTTCTTGCATGACATCATTATCAGACTCAGTGGTGGGAAGTATGTCTTCAGTCATTCCCTGATATCCGGGCAGGCCATCTTCTTCTGGTACAAACAAAGAATCGGTAAAAGCAGATCAGCACCAAAAGCATGAGGAAAAGTGTATACCAAATAGGTACGTAAACCAATAAATCTTACCTTGGCTACCATTCATCATAGTGTCTTCTGCTAAACTTTCTGCTTGAGTATTCTCATCAGCAACGGGTATTGTTGACCCCAGTGTTGGATTAACTTCTTTGTTAGTGACATCTTCTTCACCCACTTGCTCATTCTGTTCACCTTCATCATTAGTTGGTTCCATTTCATCGAGAAGTTCTCTTTCTTCAACACCTTCATTTTCATTGACCGTTTCACCCAACTGTTGGGAGAAGATTCCGAGTTCACCAGAATGTCTTGCAGTACTTCCGTTAGTTCCATCACTCACTGTTGCAGAAGTATCTACATCAACAGTAGATTCATCAACGATCCTAGACACAGAACAATCATCTACAGTAGATTCTGGATTACCACCTATTGCATCGCTTGCAGCGACATTGTCAACAACATCAGATGTAGCCATGTTTAGATCACAATCTTCATCAAAACCATCAACTGTATTTTCTTCCAATGATCCAATTTGAGTGTGATCGTTTTCAACTTCATTCGATTGTGTGTTTTTCTTATCAACACAAATTGAAGAGATATCTATCACTCTTGGAATTTCCATTTCATCTACTTCCTCACCGAAATCTTTCAACGATTTTGGGGATAGTTCATTATCTAGAAGATGTTCAGTTATGTCTTCGTCAATGCCTTCCACTACGAGTTCATTTGAGAACTGCATTTCATTACTCAGTTCGACAGATGAGACTCCTTCTACGATTGGGTCGAATAAATTGTTATGTACATCAGACACATCATTGGAGCTTTCTTGCAGTGTCTGTTTGTCTCCAACGTGCAATTCAGAGCCATCCAAAGAACAAGAATTATTAACAATTATTTCTGTTCTTGAAACATTTTCATACGAAGCATCTTCCGAGTGAGTTGCTGACTCTTCAATAGAGAGATTTTCTTCTTGGGACAATGGAAGTTCCGAAGGGCTTGGTCCACTGTGAGCATTTTCGTTGATCTCCTTACGCGACTCCGAATTTGTTTCCCCAAATTTACACTTTTCTTTACCACACACTGAAACACAATCTTTTTCTGTCCGAAACACATTGGAAGCTTCTGATAAAGAATCTCTTGAAAGATCACCGTTACACTTCACGCTTTTACAAGATGATTTACTAGGTGCATTTTCTAATCTATTTCCGCTTACATCTCTATCACTAGAAATGTCTTTGACACAATTTATGGTGTCTTCATTAGGCGACTGCAACAATTCTGAAAATAGAAAGAAAAATTATTAATGTAAGGAAAATTAGTGGAAACAACTTTGCTGAGTATCATCAACACTACTGTGATATCATTGGTATTCAACTCAAAATCATAAATGAATAACATTAGAAAATGTTGTGTAAAGGCTAAGGCTCCCTATTTAAAATCCTGAACGTAATGATAACAAATGGAACAATCACGAAATTCCATCACTACCGTCAGTTTCACGTCAACGCCCAAGAAATAAGCACATGTCTCTTTCCATCAAGCTATGAAGAGTGACCAAAAGTCCACGACCGAGTAGTTAGGAGATTCCTTTGCTTCCCTTACTCTAGAGCAGGAGTCCTTGACGCCACGAAGTTTTGAACTGGATGAATTGGCTTACTGTCTCATGTGTAAGGCCCTCATTTCTTTTGAAAGTATTTAGAATGAAAGTTCCCATTATCAGCTAGTAGCGATCTTTGACATTTTGATTTCTGCTCGTTTCTTTCCCATTCCACAGTTGAATGAAACCACTTGAGTTAATGTGCGATCATCTGTCAGCTCACCATTTAAAAATCCATTAGGTAGGTGGGCCTGTTCAATGGGAGGTCTGAGCTACACCGCGTTGCTGGTGCAGCCAAGTATTTTCACCTTGAATGCAATAAAAGATATGGAGGTGCTAGGTACTGAGTTTAGATAATGTACCACAGCCTAGTTCTAATGTACTCGTACAATTCAGGGGCGGCTGAAGGCAGGAGCACAGGTGCATCTGCACCCCCAGGCCAAAATGAAAAAGATACTTGATAATAATACTAGTTGCCCCATGAATCCTCATTGAAGAGCAGAAGCGCCAAACAGAGCCTCAGGATGGGTGAGAAGATGGTAGAGACATGAGATAGGTGAGGGGGGTTGGGGTTCGCTGTCCAGGAGCACGCTTCATCTGTGCCCCGATGAGTGTAGCTCGGACGTAGAACACAGTGTTTCAGTTGGTCCAAAGAATGAACCCATGAGAGAGCGCCTGAAGTTTCAGGGAGCACACCTATTTGTCCACTCACCTGCAGCAATGCATTCATCCATGAAAACACACTCTTATTCCATTATCAGTTGATTGTCCCCAACCCTTGTGTCTGAACTGTGTTAGCTGTAAATACACAATGGATACAGTAAATGCTATAAAACGTGAGTTCGCAACCCTCAGCCCTAGATTGGCTCAGCAGATGGGAGGTTAGTAATAAACTGTTCTGCTTCCCTTGCTGCAACAAAAAATTTGGTTCTTGATGTGTAGATATGAATTTCAACTGTTGCAAAACACGGTTTTTTGATTTTCGACAATCATTTCAAAATGTTAATTTTTTTCTAGGTATTTACGTACCTACTAGTGAACTTCTTTTAAACGTTGGATTGAGTAGTTTTTTCACGATTTGAAGCTGAGAAAATAGACAAGATTGATCTCCTTTGCGTATTGGTAGTTAAAAATTTATATTTGGGCGAGAAAAGCTCATTTCCCAAAAATTTCGACATACTTGGGGCATCAAAGTTATGTTTACAATATGGAGAGGCACTAACTCAAGATTACTTGTTTTCGAGATTAGAAAAGGGTTCCGCCCTCACTTTACTGGACTAGGATAGGATCTGCTTGGTCGCTGCTATTTCGAGGCAAACCACAAAACATATCCTTTGGAGGTTACAAATAGCTAAAAAAAAGCCAGCCAATCACGTCACTGAAATACAATTATTGTTAACAAATGAATGAAAAGTATCGTTTTCTATTTCGGCGTGTGGCTGTATTCCTACCTGAGTACAATCAATAGTGCCGAGAGCACCAGGGAACCTAACACTTCCAACTAAATGCCATTTGATATAGCACCGATTCTTCCTCAGCAGTTGCTGTTTTCATGAAACGAGCCCATAAGACATACCTGCAAGCGATAAATGCTTGAAAATTGGTTGAGAAGAGCCCTTGCTCAATCATCCTAACACTGTGGTAACACGTCTTTTTTGATACAGCATATTAGATGGTGGATTCTGTATGGTTAAGGCAACCATGACGGTCGTGGGCGTTTGAGAAGACAAACCCAAAACTGAAAATCTCCAGATTTCTGACTCGGCAAACAATAAAATTGGATATCTAATGCTATGAAGCTAAGGGATCCTCGTAGGGGTCGTTCCTGCACTACATTTTCCTAATGGCCTTCATTCGAATCACCAACAGGTAAGGGAGGTCTCTTACTTGAACATTACTCCAAATTTGAGGGTCGTTCTGACATCCACCCTAGAACTCCAGATAGGGTTTGAAGAGGTAAGGATAAACAACCCTATCTTTGTTACCTGGAGGATGACGCTATCCCTCAGATTAACACGCCTTATCCGTGGGATAAATGCGATTGATACACCAGCCCTTTGAGAAGCTGCAAGCTACTTTTTGCCTAAAACCTGACATTAAACCTTGAACAATCAACCAAATAGTGGTGGTCTAGTGGTGGTGGTGGTGGTGGTCTGGTGGTGGTCAGAGCGTCAGGTACACGAGAACTTGCCTATAATATCCTCTAGGATTTGAACAAAATATTATTAGAGTTGTCTAGGCGATTAAGAGAAAAAGGATTACTGATGTTGAAAGTGGGGAAGCCTCGCCCGCTAAGTCTCCCAGACCCTGTCCCGTATACGAGAGTTGATCTCAATGAATACAATCACAAGTTTAAAAACCGCAATGAGTTCGAACATTATTGTTCACCAATGAATTAGTGACCACAAGTAGCTCATGGTGGTACTACACTTGGTCTCCAAAGTGATAGCTGATCCTGTACTTGTGTTGGAACCCTATCCGATTCGGAAAATATACAAATGGTTAACTTTACAGAAAACTCCAAATATACATCAACCTACAAAAAGGTGGGAAATTAGTGCACACCTCGGTACTCAACAAATGTCTGTCTAATTCAACTCTGACGAACCAATTCAACTCTATGGATTTCAAGTATAAGCCCGTATAAATCACACCTACATGGGTACCGATATGACTAACAACAAAAACATTAGGTCAAAACCTAGGTAGGTATGTAACCTACTGATTTGAGAAGTTTTATATCATGGATTCTACGTGAGTGGTTCAATGCATCAGTTGGTTTCAGAAAACCTTCATTATGGAAGTGATAACGATGACATTTGATAACAAACCCGAGAATTGAATTATTAAATTCAGAGCGTTCCACTTACTGATAAACTCGAGATGGGTCACTAACCTCGTTCTTCGTCGGAAAGTAGGATGTCATTTTCCGTGATGGACAAACTGAGATCGGGCGAAGCGTTACGATGGTGAAGTCCCAGTTTATTTCCATCTACCAATGGAGGCCTGGTCTCTACCTCCATTTCTGTCAAGTTGGGCCCCTGGCAAACAAAATCTGCTGTGAGTGGGTGATTCAGTTTGTCATCAACTGATAATTTCAAATTTCAAGTTTCAGTCAATGGCGGGAATGAGATAAAGAGAATTAACCTTCTCCAGGGTGACGGAGTGTGTCGTTCAGTTTTTCAATGTTATTGGAAACCGAGGTGCGGCGATATTCGGACGGGTGAAGTCCGTTGATTATCACATTCGTCAGGAAATTAGAATAAAAACGGCTACATGATGCACTGCCCAATATAAATAACTAGTAAATTACCTTAACCTAAAGCTAAACTAAGAAACTGAAAACAAGTTTTCAACTCTCAACCCAGTTCAATAACAAGCTCGAGGGCGCTGCAGTCGCCAGTTCTGCCAACTTAACCATACAAAAACTCCCTGCCCAAGAAGAGTGTTCCGGAGAAGTGCAATGATTTCCATCAAATGTCGCTAGGTAGGAGTTTCGTCGTTGGGGCTAATTTAAAACTGGCTGGTTTACCAATGAAGGATCCATAAGCTTCGAATAAATACTCGGAATTTTCTTTAAGCTGGAAGAAATTACTTCCTCACGGTGCTCACTCAGCCGACGGGGGATACTCCATCGCTTATGATTACTCATTACTCAAAAGTCTGTAAACCATTATTCATCCAAATTACGGAAATGAGCATTTTGTTAATAGTGTAGGCGTAGGACAGTTTACTAACACCGTGCCATTTGGATAATTTGTATCCCCGTCGCAACTCCTAAACGAAAAGTCCGATTCGAATAATAAGTATGATTTACCCTCGTGTAAGCAATCTTAGTTAAGAAGCCATTCAATTGGATACGGGTTAATGTCATAATACCAACATCACCACTGTGCAATTGACACGTAAGTATTTGCTGTTTTATCACTCAATTACACAGGTACCAGGATATATACCTATCATCGTAGACTTTTTTTCATCAATTATAAGTACTATTAATCAATAGATTTCGCAGGCATGAGAAATAATGGCTTCTGAAGGCAACGTTTTGCTAGCTTGGGTAAAAATAATTCATTTTTTTTAAAGATATAAGATAGCCTATTGTTAGGAGCAACAACAATTGTAATATAACACGTGGTTAACAATAAACCGACGAACGAGGACCCAAGAGTCGAGGATGGGAAGTCCCTCACAGCAATTAGAACACCCGTAGAAATAAGCCTGGACCTGCCCGAGGGGATTCATTTCAAATCCTCTTTCTTGATTCCGTCATTCCGTATGAAACCTACTCTGCCATTTTAAATTTTAGCCCTAAATTCACAGGTGTCGTAGCTGGTCACAATTAGCACGTCAGTGAAAAGTAGGTCAATTGCATGAAAACCATAATGTTGAGTGAGGCTTCTTGTACAATGAGGCTAACCTCCCAACAAACGACGAGCTGAAACGAAATTGTTTGAATCTCGAATCTACGTTGAAAAATACTGACGGCGCTTCAAACATTAATGGCAATGAACTTTTTTGTGAACTGCAACATATCCACAAAATCTTGGAACTGACAGAACCTCAAGTTCATCCCATCGAGGTCTTGCGAACAATCAAAAGAACAGGCAGCAAAGACAGTTTTCGTTTATGAATCTTTGGATTGCCTCAAGAGTATTGTTAACCACACCAGTTTCAGCTTGCAGTTTAGCAAGATAAAGCTTGTAAAAACGTATTTACGGTTCATTTCCCTACAATTCAAACGTTTGTAAGTACATGTGCATATTATCTTGGTTTGAATTGCTTCAATAATACTGTACGTGGATTGTGAATTAATGTTAAAAACAAATGTGTTCGTTGTTATTGGATGATACCGGATTCCTGTGTTCCGGTAAACACCTGCCGCTCGCATTGTGTTTGGTTTTGAGTGCAAGTTGTGGTGTGGTCGCCGGAAGGGGGAGCATGACAGAATCTCCCCCCAGGCGCCGCCACACCACGCGATGGCCCTGACTCCTCCACTGAGAATTACTTGCTTCTCTGGTGATCTTCCTCCACGCTCCCTTCGTCACCCATTCAGGGAAATACGTAAACCACCATCATGTTCCAATATACATTTATTATACGAATTTAGCTCTTCCAAAATAATTTACCCGTTTGAAATTCACTTGTTCAAAATTTCGCAACCCAAAACCAAATTCCGAATCTCTTAATTTGGAGCGTAAGGTCTGTTTATTCTTGTCAGAAACGTTTCGTTTGTCATTTGATCATCAAATTAGACACTCATTCAATAATTTAAATTATGCTGCAGTTCCTCTTTCCCCTTTTTGATTTTTATAACAAAACAAAATTGTTTAACCAATTAACGCAGTTGAGATCAAACAACTAAGCAATATGACCAGCTTGAGTACATGGACAGGGAGGAGTGAACAGTTTAACGTCAACTACAGAGCTAAAAAGTAACAAACAACAAGAGATGTGTGGTGCCACCACCATGTCAATGCCTAAAGTATGCTAGTAGTTATACATAGTTAGACTGAGGAAGTCCCCGCTGCGGGACGAAACGTTTCTGACAAGAATAAACAGACTTAACGCTCCAAATTAAGAGATTCGGAATGAATGTGGTCACTCCACTACCCACACCCACTATTAAAACCAAATTCATTATTAAAAATTTCATTATTTAAAGACGAAATATTACAAAATTTGAAACTTTTGAAATAACATTAAGGTTTTCAATTTCATAATTGATTGACGTCCCACGAATGAGCTAAGGGCTGGAAGTTAAACAGAGAACAAGAACGAATATGGTAAAAACCGCCAAGTGACTTGTAATGTACGTTCTATTGAGCAATGGAAATCTATTTTCAAGAGTTGTTATTGAAATGTGTGAAGTGTTTTATTTTATCTCGCTGAATTTGAATTTTTATATTTGTGGATTTCTACTTCGTGTCCATGAACAGCATAGTGCAACAATGTAGGTATTTTGACATTAGCTTTTTCTCGTACAGAGAGTTTACTAAAGGTTGATTATCACGAAAATATATTGACAATGAAGTCATTCAACTGTGTTTGGGGCATCTAGACGTCAATTACAAGATATGGAGACACACTGAATAGCTGAAGGGCCCTTGGGGATAATTTCGTTCCTGATCGATCTGCTGTGCTATAATTTAAATGGAGCAATTTTTTTGGTATTTATATAAATACAATTGCAACGTATGGTGGGCCCGATAATATACCACACACTACGTAAATAGATGATAATGTAATAAACATGGACAATAATGGTAATGAACAAAGATGATAACGATAATAAACATAGATGATTTAAGCTCATATAGATATTTTGAGGGTTATGTAATATAAAAATAATGAACCTTCCAGTAATAATTTTCAGTGTTCATTCGTTTTTAAGATCCTACACATCTTGCAACGTAAATCAACAAATCGGGTGGAGGGGAACTTCAGTTTTTTGGTTGATTAGAAAGGTTCTTTACTGAAAATAATGAACCAAAGATCTAGCAGCTGAGCCTAATGTCTAATTATTAAACAAATGTTATTCATCTACTGATGAACAGGGCGAACTGTAGGTAAATGTTAGTAATGCCTTAACCATTCCCTTAATCTAAGTAAGTTCCAGATCAGTAGCAGAGCTGTTATCCATCAAGTTAGCAATGAAGCCGATGTTGGAAAAAAACTCACTTTCCTAACAGATTCGATAATTGCATGACTAATGCATTTGCTAATCCACATTGGCATGGTGTCTTATTACCTTATAAGTATGGATGATAATGTAATAAACATAGGTAGAATATAAGTGGCTATCATCTAGCTGACTGTTGGAATACACCAGAAAATGCCATCAAACTCCTGCTACTGAAGAATGGCAGCTCTGCTGCGACAGATTCTCTGAATAAAGGTACCTACCATCATCAGATAATGAAACGAGTCAGTAGAACATCAAAGCAACAAAGAAGGAAAGTTCAGCTCATCACGTCTCCAGAAAATAGATTTTGCGGGGAAGTCTGCAAAGACACGGTCCATAAACACCTTCACTGTCCAAATATATGAGGAATGAAGGAATCAGTCCTGTTGGCAGCCAAAAACAGAAGCCTCTCGTAAAAAGCTCGTCATTTTATTTCATTAGGTACTTATTATAATTTTAAATCCTTAATTTAAAATAATAATTTTAAACTAAAATAAGTTTCATTCCTTAAACCGGCTGTTACCAATAGAAGATAATCAAATATTCTTGAAAAATGTGGAACAGAAGCTTTTTACAACGATGCAAGGGATCAAAACACCATAGGATATGTTGCAGGCGAGGATTGACGGAATTCACGTTCGCAGCTGCTAATGATATTTTGAACGTATCATGCTGAAATTCAACAGAGATCATTAGATCTTTTCTTAACAATTTCCCTCAAAATTTGAGTGAGATCGGACCGCTAGAGACTGGTCAGTGAGAATACTTTGCTTGGTGGACTTGTCATTTGCATATGCTCAAACTGATGAATATTTTTGGGAACAATGAAACTTATAGGGAAACATAACATTTCATTAGTGTCTAATGAAAACCAGTTTCACGATCCAACTAGGTACCTTTGGTATTTCGCTTCAGAGTCTATCTTTGTTAATTCCCTGTTAATAATAATAATAATTCAATATTATGGGAAAAATTAATATTTTTCGTTTGCCAACATTAAACTTTCACTCACGTTTTACTTCATTGTGAAAAACTTCCGTTTACTGCCTGTCACATCACGACTCTGCAATGGCATTATTTCACTCTAGGGACTGCCTCCGATCATCAGGTTTTTTCGGGGATGACAGTATCCACTCTACCCCTCGAAAATTTTAGACATCAAAAGTCTTATTGGTTCAGGTCTAAAATACTGTTTTTTATATTTTTTTGTATACCTAACATTTAGTCCTCCTCCAATTTGGGGCAAATGGGGATATGTTCTATTATCATGTCGGAACTTCCGCCTCTGACTTTGGTGGAAGGACCAGCTGACCACGAGCTGTAATATCAATCACAATGTTGGAAAAATCGTTCAAAATCTCTCTAATTTGTACGGCGTCGAAATTTGATAGCTATCCCTTCGGGGATAACAAGAGACGAATGGCTAGACTGGCTCCACCCAGATCAGCTGAGTGCGCTAAAAATTATGTTGCTCTGATTACAACCAAATCTGATAGAGATCCTCTGAACGAGATCACAAGACGATTGAGCTGGCGGGATTCGTGGCGTTTTTGCAACGTGCTCCTCGAACGTAAATAGGAAAGTATTCCGTAAAAACTCGGCACTTCGGGCCTCGGCAGGGGGCAAGCCACTTGGACCCCCGGATGCTTTTCGTTTAGAACCTACGGCTTAAATTCAAGGAACATGGAACATGCTATAGCACCGCTTATTCCTTTTTTTTAAAGAATAATATCAAAAATATTTTGGTAGCCTTTTGAAAAGTTAGTCTTCAGATAGAAAAGTACTTCATAGTTTTTTTTGAGATTGCATTATTTGAAACAACCGTATAACATATGTTAAACTGACACCAGGTTACACGATCCTTAAGTAGTTACATATCATTCAAAACAGCAAAATTTCGTGACTAGAAAGGCACCGTTTTAGATGCCGTTCCCGAAAAACGTACAACTTTTTGCCAGTGGGTAACATGTTCAAATGAGCCTGATGAGAGGTACGTGCTACCTACTCTCTACTTCAGCCACACTTTTTGCCAGTTAGGTCAAGGCAAAAGCATGTTCCATGCTGAAGTTTTCCAGTGATTAAGCCGAAATGATCAATATACATCGTTTAATCCTTTAATCAATAATTAATAATCCTAATTCCATAATCCATTGTTCTTTCACCTCTAGTCAAAAAAATTGATTGTTTTTTAAGCGCTTCATTCAATTGAGTGACCACACCCATTTGACTGTACATTCATTCGTTCATCCTCCCTAGCCGGCAGGGAAAAATATCATCGTTTGTTAATGGAACCACGTATGTACAAAGTAAATGTTTCAACATGTTTGGAGATTATGGCTTTGCTTGATAGGTTCTAGCCTTGCAGCTTAATCAGTGCCTAATTAATTTTACCTTGCTTCTTATTTGTTGAAGTGAATCTCTTTACTGTATTTTATTACCTTCCTGTATGCTTTATGAAGAACAAACACATAATTGACAGTCAGAATCATAAAGAGTAATTTATTTTGATTAATAGACTAGGAGAGATTGGTCAATCAAGCCGTTCCATGCGGTAATGACATGGGTTGATTTAATTATTACGTCATTACAACCACAAGTCATTATTTAGGTGACTTGAATGGGCTTTGTGCAGAAATATTTGTGTTTAACTAGGAAACAGTTCACGTCTTGATCACGCGATAGAATAATCGCAGTCGTTGGCGGAATCGTAGGGTTGGCATCACTGGTTGGAATTCTCCACCAGCCGTCTGGCAACATGGCTCCCGCTGCGGCAGGTGCTCCTCCCCTCGTTGCCTTTATCGGCATGAGGTGGCCCATTTCAGGCTCTCAGCCAGCTCGTCATAGTGAATGGCGCGGCCATTATTGTGAACAAGTGCGTCGGAGATTCATTCATTTGAGAAAGGGTTCATTGACGCATCAATGACAATTCTAGATTATCATGAGCCAGTTTTTAAGCCATACTCGTAACTGATCACACGTTTCATTTGTAACAGATTTGAAACCCGTTTCTCCAAACACTGATCATGGAATCCATAGACATCTCCTGTCATATGAATGTGATGCGACTTGCCACGAGTGGTCGATTAGCTAATACGATTAGACAATCTTCTTGGCCTCCAATTCACCGCATGCGTCTCCAACTTTCGTTGCTAAGATCCAATTAAACAACTTGAGTGTATCCTGAAAACTGTGTATGTTCAAAGCAATCTATGTGCTTCATTTCTGCGTTCCATCATATAACAACCACATTTGAGGTCAAAAACGCTGGTTTTGTATTATTTCCGAGTAAGATATCCCTTCTGCGTAAATCACTTATCTAAAGCCTTCTGAAGCCTTTTAAGATCCGATCGGTGGACGGACATTGCTGATTTGGAGTCTATGCACCTTGAAACGGAAAAAAACAAAATTGAAGAGGATGGGTTGCGGGATGGAGGAGGGGGTATAAAGAATTTTTCGTTATACGATCACAATTATTAAGGAAAACACGGTTATTGGTCAGGTCAGGTCAGTAGGTAGGTACTTAGTTCTTTCAATTCCCAGAGCACTTCCACACTACTACCTTTACAACACAAGTTATTCAGGTCAGGTCAGGTGTAGCATGAGATACTAGAGACTAGAGGGGTCCAGTAACTTATTATTATTTTGTGTCTTGTGGTTATTGAAGTGAGTAACTGTTTGTTCCCATAAAAGTAGAAAAGACCGTATTTGTTAAGAGCATGTCTGAGCAACGCCATTTTTTAATAACTGGTTATTCCGAAACTTCGAAATTGCCATAATCAGTTATTTAAAACTGTCACATTTTTACCGTCGCATCCTTAAGATGAGCTAGAAGTTATTGGTAATACCAATTTGGTATGAGCTCTTGGGAGTATTTTCTCCCTTGCAGTTTTTTCTTGGATTACAAGGCCTGTAGTTTCCAGATTTTGAAGTTTCGGCTCTACAAATTTAATGGTAAGTATCTGCTCAAAGATACCACAAAATCTGTAACTATTTCCATACTACAAGCCTGAAGCAAAGATGCCTCAGGTATGTTTCTGGATAAACTGCTTTTCTGGTCATGTTGTGAATTTGGTTTCGTTTGGGTGATTATAGCACAATTGTGATCTTCTCTTATTACGATGTGTACTTATCACTAACTAGGGTTGCGAGAACCCGATCCAGAGAAATGGTCTACCTGGAGCTATAACGGGAAATGCTGTCAGCTATATGGAAAAGCATCATATCCATAGAATGAGAATGATGGTAGAGGCCGGTCCAAAAAGAGACCGAGCGATTCCGAAAACCAATCCCAATATCCCACACCTCCAAGTTGACAATACATTAGGAAACATTCAGGGAGGTAACAACAAACTGCATTCTCCTGTGAAGTGGTTTTCTTCTAGAATATCCACTAAACTCGTTCAGTTGGAACGCTGTAGATAGGTCCGTGATGACCGGTTTTGAAGAGTGGTGGCGGGTGGCCTTGTATATTGATTTATCTCTTGAAACCAAGCTTATCACAAAATCCAATACAGTAATCGAAGTAGATATTTGTTAGCTGACGCTAGCCTTAGTGATGACCAGATTTTGGAGGGTCTTTGGACCGTTTCCAACAATTCACACTAAAATCCTTCAATTTGAACCCGTTTTGCCGCGTCCATTGATGATCAATTCAGCGACGTGATGATTGTAAGAAATTTCAACTGTAACCAAGTTTCCAAGTATGGGCAACCCTCAAATTTCTAGGATAATCCTACAGTTATTTGGAATAAAAGATCAATACAGTTTATTTTTACATTCAAGGCTTATGTAGATAAGCTACATCTAATTTTTCCAGTTCCTGGCATTTTAGGCTGCAGCATTGGTATTTACATTTGATCTTGCTGACCCCCCCCCCCCCCCCGTTTCAACATTAATACTGAGAGCACTATTCGGGACTACTAGCAATAGATCAATTGCTTGATGAGAACCACCTTGTACGTATGTAGACTTGTACATATTTGTACACACTTTTACAATATGTTCTGCACATTCTTCATGCCATACACAGCCAACCAAAATGGTTTAAACTCACTCTGATTGGCAGATCTGTGTCTTACCACAATAGGACTATGCTGGAAATCATGACATTCAGAATACACCCAACTTTTTTTCTTCAAAAACAGGTTTTCAACCGATTTTTCAATTTTACGGTAAGAATAACCCGTTTTAAAAAATTTTGTCACACATGAAGTTCGTAGTGATTCTGCTTCCACTAATCAACAAAAAATCCTAAATTTACCATACAAAAATAGAGTTATCGAGTTTTCGATTTCTTAATGTAGGGAGGGAAAATCCCTTTTTTCTTCATTTTTGAGGGTGAATATCATACTTAAATCAACTTGACCAAATGAGTTGAGTTGATAAACTCTCAATACCACGTTGTTTACTGCACTTCGCACTCTCAACTGTTACGAGCGAACTATCACAACGTGAACTGTAATGGGTTACTACCTACTTCGACTTGTAGCAATGTTGACATTGAGCTTGCGGATTCCGAACTGAGCTTTGTTCAGTGATTTCAGTCATATAGATAACTTGCATGTAACGTTGCATAAAGATTACAGGGTCCACCACATTTATCTGTGTTCTATTTTAAGACGACCAAAAATCAATTCAACAATTCACATAAGAATTGCGATTTCATCGAATTAGGTAATCTGCCCCGTATCACAGGTAACAACCCGTGATTGAAGCAGTGATCCATTTTGTCAAGTCAGTAACTCCTGGATCAACACGGTGTGCCATCGACATCAGGAAATCGATGATGCAAAACCAGTGACCAATCAAACACGTCAAGCAGTGAATATATCCAAAGCTTATACAGCTAAAATCGCCTCCTCATAAAACACTTTTAAATAATTGAAGACTAAAAGGTTATTAAAGAGTTTTGAGTTTCATCAGGAAGGATTTTTAATTTTACTTGAGTTGAAGGCTGAATTTTTTAGTTTTATGAATGTTGTGATTTCGAAAGAAACTTACCTCATAAAATGTTTTATATACAGGATGATTCAAGTTTTTCGATCTTTATTATTTAAGAAACTTTTCCGTTGGCATGTGAGTAACTAAAATTGAACAATTAAAGTCAAAAGAAATTTTTTTTAAATTGTGCTGTTTATGCCATTATGCGTGAAAGCGAGAGAAAAACGACTGTGCTGATCTAGGGTTAAAAACAATAGGTAATTAGGTAAGTACAAATGTATTTTGTGATGTCATCATTCCCTGTTTCCGGACGATATTTATTCAAAGAAAGTACCTAGTTGCGTTCAACATTATTGGAAATGACCGATGAGGCCGCCAAGGGCATCTTAGATGAAATGAGTCATGGAATCACTGTGGATCGCTGCCATGTTGGTTTTCGTCTGGGATTGAATCGAGGCAGGGAGAGCAGTTACGGATTTTAGTTATTGAGATGGTTCCGAGTATTTAATTGTTTCCAATACACTGCCGACCAGTTTTGAAACGCAGACATGCCCAACTGTCAATAACACTGTGCCAATATTAATGAAAGGTCAGATGTACAAATGCCGACTTGTTTATGCCTCCAACTTACAATAATACGTTTGAGATATATTCAAGGTTTCAAGATTATAGAAGAAGGGAAAAAACATTCTGACGACGGAGCACGGGAATCTTGTTGGCACATGAAGGAGAAATTGGAGGACGGTGTTGGTGAGCGGTGGAAGTTTGACAGTGGGCGCCCCGCCCCGGTGGCAGAGGAGCTGGCAACGTCGCATTGACCCTGTGGCTAAGTTGGGTCTGGGATTATGACAGGTAGTGCTATGCTAACCCATTGCTCCCGCACCATCAGCATTGAGCAGACGTCCAACAGCGGATCATCAGCGGCTGCAGCCGCGTCAATCAACCCTATAATTACTTGCCAGGCTCCACCTCAAGGTGGCAGAATCAGCGCATCCTGTTGACGGTGCTGGATAGCCATATAAAAGCAAAATTGCTCGTAATAATTACTTGATTAATTGCTCGTTTAATAGTGGAGTCCTGTGATCTATTCACTCAACTAATCCGTCACTAGAGAGTTGTACTGTTAAGTTCCAACATTTGCTACTACAGTTAATTGGCATTGATGATCTCTCATTTCCGAACATATTATGTTAATGTATCTTTATTTATTGTTAATGTATCTTTATTCCTATTTCCCAAAAGGCTGGAGACATGCCGAGATTATACGGGCAATGAATTCCTCGTAAGTAATCAATTATTGAATACTCATTGAATAACTAGGTATTTCAGCTGGCAAGTACGTACCTAACGTCCATCGAAGCATACATACCTAACAAGTTGTTTAGATTGGGAACTGAAATACGTATACCTGGTCAACGAACCGTATTTTCTTTCCAATTTATTTTCATCATTTTTACTGCATTACATACCTATTGATTAATACATAGAAACGCATTCAATCTCATTATAATGCTCAGTAAATTAATGGTAAACTTGTTATTCGCCATCAACATTTTGACAATAAAGTCGAAATTATTGATTATTATAGGTGACCATTGTTATCAAAGAAATTTCACGTCCAAATTTAAGATTCATGTTACGTTTTCGGGTGTTTTTTTGTCCAGCTACATGATTCCTTTAGCCTGAAGATGTTCTAAAAATAGAACGAAACATTGCCCACGTAAATTTGAGTCTTTTCTTCCTTTGTCGGACTCTCACAAAGCTCACACCACTCTTATCCTACATATATACAAACGTACATGTAGAGGGTATCCATATGGACACAGACAACATTTTACAGAAAAATCTTATGGATTTTTTCCATAAGAAAACCATTTTTTCTTCATCTTCAGGATCTTTCCTTCTTTTTTTTCTGTCAAGGATTTCAAAAATGCCCAACGCACGCCAACTTTGTTTTTTATCCGGATGTGAACCTCTATTTTTGTTCTAGCAAAATCGGTCTACTCTCAATTTTATGAATATGTAACCACTCGTTTTAATTTTTCGTTTGCGTGCAACCCGCTCAGGTGGTTCGCACAGTTGCCAAGTCATCAAAATTATGTAAACAAACGTTAGCAAACACAAAGTGTCACAAATCAATTTTCATTGTTTTTCGAAGCTGATTTGTTTGTAAAAGCATTTAAATTTTGTAGAAAGACAAAACAGATAGTACCACGTTGAAAAACAATGACAATTGATATGTCACACTTAGGGTTTGCTAATACTCGTGGCAACAATTTTGATGACTTGCCAACTTGTGCACTTGCTGAAGAGATTGCGCACGGCCGAACCTTCAAATTAGGGGTGACAATTTCATGATGTCGAGCGTCGAATCCGAATTTGCAGTGAAAACTGGGGGTTCTCGATGGAAAAAATAAAGGGGGCAAATAAAGGGCGGAGGTTTATTATTTCTGTATTGAACAGCCCTTCTACGTAAGACGTACTGTGTAGTACATTATCTAAACTTGAGGACTCCCGCCTCCATACCTTATTATTGCATTCAAGATGAAAATACTTGAGCGGTCGCCAGCCACGGGGTCTCCCTTGGACCTTCCATAGAACGGACTTTGCACCCCGGCTCTACTTCTCGTCTTCTGATCGTAGACGACCGGTTTTCATTACCGGAAAATGAAGTTTTTCAAATGATGTGCGAACGGATGATTGTACAGCAACTCGAGTGGTCTCATTCGATTCATGGAACTAATTTGGATTTTAACCCAAAGGAAAGACCACATGTTAGACCGAAAGTTTTAGAGATTTCGATTTTTTAAACGGATTAATCCTTAAATATAATCCCTTAATGTTGATTGATCAAGATGTAAAAATCAAGGGCATATCCCGGATCGATGTTGGACTTTTGAGCCAAATGTCATATACTTGGGTCCAGTAGTTTTGGAGAAAAACGGCGGATGGACGTAACGCATCTTCAAACATCGCTCAGATTGGATTCTACTTGAAAAGTTCGGTTTCCCCTGGTTGTTCATCTTTCACATACATAGATTAATCCGCGAGTCCATACTTAAAATTAAGTAGGTACCGCTAATAACTACTTGATTATGCCGGAACACTTCGTACGGTTGGCCATGTTGGAGTGATCCGTGAGCAGCACCCATCGATAAAATACCACGTAAGGAAAGTACAGTGAGTACATGAACCATGACGAGAACTGTGATTTGGAGCTATTTGAGTTGAACATAAGGTGAGTCTACACATGTGCAACTTTGGTTCATCAGAGGCATGCATCGCAGCGCAAGGCGTGACGCACGTGATGAATCCCAAAAGGCCTCATCCGAGTTGAATGGGAGTGTTGAACGGTGGGGGAAGGGGTAGCGCACGCTGAACCGCAAGGCTTGGATTTCTGTGCGTCTCACCGTTCATCTCGGGTGAGTTTTCCATTGAAAAAGTGCCGTCTTCAAGTTTTTTTATTGATTATTAAATGTCTGATGCGAAGGATATAATCACCACTGTCCAAAAAACTCATTGTGATTGCCAGCCTATATCCTGGAGGAAACTTGACGGAAACGAGTGTCCTTTTTTCCAATTTTGTTCTGAATCAGATTTGACCAAGATTGAAAGTTGTCGGATGCAGTTTTGAACAGAAAATCATGTGCCTCCACTTCTTTCAAAATCTTGTAGTCCTGATTTCGCAAATACTACATCATCCACATGGATCGCTTCTTCCTCCTTTCTTCTTTCTTGCTTTAATCACCACAAACGCCGCGCTTATCAGAAGTAGTAAACTCCCATCTTCTGGTGACTCAATCACGACTGTTGAAAGAAACCTGACGGGCAAATGTGGACAGGAATCCTTTGCATCTAGGGCATGCGTCAGAGGCAAAATTCATGAGGCAAGTTGAAAGACGAAAACGCACAAGTCCCACCTCCTATATAGGAGGTTACTGAACGCTATTGCCAACTGTATTTTAGTGATGACCAAGAAGTCGGGCCAGTTGCTGGAGCTGGTGAATGATCAAATAAGATCTCGCAAACACCTATATAAAATAAAGTGCTTAAATGGAGTCCAAACTAAATTGTAAAGTTGTCCAAACTTTGTGAGGTGTTTTTCGAAAGTATTTTCTTAAGCAGAAAAATAGAGCCACCTTGGAGTTGATCAAGAGAAAGTAGGGAAAATCGTTTGGACAAGGCCGCAAGGTCAATAACCTTAGTCCATACGGTCCTGAATCCTTCAAGACTGACCTCATTCATGTCCGAGAGCAAAAATGAACGTTACTGGTAAATGATTCGGTAAGATAAGAACTTTGTAACAGGATGGAACCAAACAAACAATTAAAAAATTGAAGAGACAATAGAGTATTACGATCAAAAGGAATTCAATATGAAACTAAGCATTAATTAGTAACTCCCAGGGTTTGATGTCTAACGACAGAATTTTCGTTCGAACTATGACATTGGTCACATGAATGTACCTATGGATTACTTAAATGTTTTAAATAATCGTAAAAGATTATTAACGTTGAAAGACTAAGAAGTTTAGCTTGTTACAAGGATTCGTAGAGCGAAACTGTCACGATACATGTTCGCACAGACATCAACGCCTTCACCGGGGTGAGTAGACATGAACTGCTGGTCTGTCGGCTAACACAATGACGGATACAATAATGATAAGATTAAGTTGGAATTTATATGATATGCTTGAACTGGCTTCCCTCTATTCCCTCCCATATTTTACCAAGATCGGGCGAGTAGAAAGTGATGCAAAGATGGTTGGCAGATTTTACGTTTGCGCATATGCGGAGTGATTAATTTTGTGGACGATGCAATTCTTCGGCGGGCTGAGCCGCACATTACCTAAATATATCATCAGAAGAGGATGAAAACGGGTAACGATTAGGCTTGTTAGAAGCATTCGACGTTCTTGCATGCGCATCAGCTACTAGTCACATGATTTTTCTTGAAATTGAAACTAGATTATTGTGCGGCTCTTTTCCGACTGCCCTCTCATTTCAGTGAGATTGGACCACAAGAACCTGAGAAAATTATGCTTGTTAGATTTGAAATCGCGAATCAGCAAAATGAAATATTGATTCATGCCTCCATCTACAGCCTTTGTCATTAAAATAGGATGAAAACTGCATGAATTAATTTGATATTATCTGTGGACATAGACAGACATCAATCCAAAGTTGTTCAGAATGGTTTGAAACGAGAAGTGTGAGGGGAAATATTTTGAAGAAAAAGTTCTTTTCGCGATAGTGGATGCTTCCGCCACCTGAAGGTAGATTGGGGAGCGAAAGTCAGTTAAGTTGGGTGGAGAGTACTGTTTCCTCACTTATTGGGACATAGTTGTACAGAATTAGTTCAGTACTAAGAACAAATAAAAATCATTGAATGCAACTTGTGTATTCGAGTGTACGTGAGGATATGCAGAACAGCGTGTTCATTCATGTTTGCGAATACAAATATCTCGTGAATTAATCTAAAGGCATTCACCCTCCTTGTACATGTGTGTAGAGGACGGACTATGAGCTGCTAACCACCACAATCCCAGTCTATTTCAACAAGATCGGTTTATTAGTTCCCCAGTCTGTAATAACCATTTTCAGGTATGTGCATGTGCAATGGTTACTACAACCGCTTGCAACGAAATTGTTAATAAATCATCCCGAGGGTTTCCTTAAGCCGAGCCTATATGAACCAATTTTAGAATGAGTCATACAAAACACGATTTTGTACCTTCTATCTCACAACACTAAATCCGAACTTCCGACAACTTATTGCAAGATTGTTTAGTTACTCCTCACCTACTACCGTAATTGAATGCAAAAGTTTATGACACATTTGAAACTCCGTGCTCCTATTTACAGTAGAATAATGGTTTGTCTATTGATTTGGGAACACGTAAAGGAGGTGCAGCTCCAGCATCATATATTTGTGGCACAGACAGACAACGTAGTTAATTACCAAAAGCGGCCACCTCAGTTTCACTGAAGTCCAGTTGGGCTCGACGGGGATGCCATTCTTGATGAGGGCTCTTCATTAAGGTAACCAGACGTCCCCGTTTTCAGGACGCTGTCCCTGGTTCCAAAGCGTCCCCGGTTTTCTTAATCTTTCCCCTATGTCCCCGATTATTGCCATCGAAAAAATTCGACGTCGCTTATTTTTCTTCTAGTTTAATGTGCAGTTGGTATCGCTGTAGCTCTTATACAATTACCAAAGTTGGCACTCTGCAGTTGGTATCGCTGTAGCTCTTATACAATTACCAAAGTTGGCACTCTGCAGTTGGTATCGCTGTAGCTCTTATACAATTACCAAAGTTGGCACTCTGCATGTGGGCATGAGCACTGATTACGTTACGGTTGTCAGATGAAAGTATCCAACATTCATCCTATCGGTCGTCTGCTACGTCTATTACGCTTTTCGAGTAAATGCATGAAATGTGCGACTCATCTGTCGACACTGGGTCGTCATTGTCTTTGAGCTCTGTGCTGTTGGCGCGTCTTCTTCCAGCTTTCTGGAATTCTGCGCACTGATTTCCCACAGTGCTCAGTGCAGCCTGATTTCTTTGTAGTTTCTTGCTTACCGATTAGAATATTAACACCGGTATCATGAGTGGAAAAGGTACCTAGAGGCGGTATACATTTAATGAACAGCTTCGGAAGGACTTTCGCAGATCGCAGATCCAGGCTCTTTTATCTTCCACTTGAAAAAAATACTAACAGCACTATGAAACCTGCGAATCAGTGTTCTAGGTACCGTATAAATCAACTATTTTAGGGGGGTGTGGAGGGGAAGCCACCCACCCTCGGTAGCCCCTATTCCTGTGCCAGATTTTGCTAGACTTTACACAAAATTTCGTCGGACCTTCTCAGCTTCGGGGGGGGGGGGGGGGGGGCTTCACCTGTCCCCCTTTCACCCCAGAAAAATATGGTCACCTTATCTTTGTCAGGCATACTGCTCGTAGAACATTTCCCTTTGTGTCATCTCCGCCATTCATGATCAAACAAAAATCTGATGACTGTTCGTTGGAAAGCCCTCAGTCCATCCATCAACTATATACTGCCGAAACCCATGTCAATGGTTATTGTTTAAGAAAATGAGATATTGAGGGTGTCAATGCCAAGATTTTTTTTCTTCTTGAAATCAATGAAACAGCCGATTCCAAGTCGTTTTAGACTAGTGTTTTGTCGATATGTCAACTTGGTGTAGTAGAAATCGACGTTCGTGCATCGACACAATGTTTTGAATCAGTTTTTTTGGCTCTCCTGGAAATGTGATACATGAGGCTCGATATAACTCCCAGTAAGAACTCATTTGCGGTAAGAACCATCATCGTTTTAGCGGAGTTTTTTAAAATCAAATTGTAGGTTAACGAACTCTGAATATGATATGGAATCTAGGGAGCTTGTAACGTTCAACAAATAACTTCAGTTCAACTTCGTTTTCTTGGCCAATTACGGAAGGGCCTTTTGTAATTCGTAAAGAAATAAACCGAAATGAACGGTGAGGGACAAAACGTGGATCATGCTGATTTAATCCTAATAACGATTCACGATAGTAACAATTATTGCCCATTCGGTTTCAGGACAAAAGTTATTGATTAATTGATGTTATTATCGATGAGTAGCTCGGCAAAATGTTCATCATTATAATCACCATCTCATCGTTTCAGTTCAATGAAATTAATGGTGCGCAAGTCTGGAAGTGTCCATCTAAATACCGTGTTAAGATACTGGTATGGGTAATTTATACACGCACCAGATATGAGGGATGGTTGAGGATGGAAAACAGGGTAGTTTCCTGCAAGGGATGAGAGGAACGGAAAATGATGGGCTTCTTCTCGGGCCCTGGCTGCGGCACTTAACGGCACCACGCTCCGCAGCAAAGTCGATATCCGGGACGCTCCATCCAAGTTCGATATCGAGCGGAGCGGCCGAGGATTATGTCGATATAGGAGAGAGGCGGAGGCAGTGGACTGTCCTCCCGAGCTCTGCCGGGTCCATTCTCGACGCCGTGAGAGGTCCCCAGCCTCCTGGGGGAATGTGGGTTTCGTAGCTGAACATGGAGCTTCCCGCCCCGAGCCCCACCCCGCCCTGACAGCTCTCTGGCAACCCACCTATTTCCCACACTTTCAAAGGCATCCTCACAATCTCTCCCAGGCACCAACCTGACTCTACATCATACAAAACTATGTTCCACGAGCAACACCCGCTGCCCTAATCTGAGACTTTACATACACAGCTGACCCTTGCATAATCCACCCTATTTCCACCAACTACTTATCCATATTATTCAACATTCAAATAAATAACAAAATGGGAACTCTCAAACACTTCATGAAATACGCTTGCAATCTAGTATGAACCCATAACAATTTGATAGCTTTATTTGTTCGCATTTGCAACTAAAGTTTGAACCAGATCAACTAAGCTGCAATTTTGCATTACCTCCAACGCAGGTGCCAATGCAATACATGATTCAACAGGTTTATGGTAAGAAATTATCATGATCAACCCCCCCCCCCCCCCCACCCAATTCAAATTAGGTATCAAAGGAAACAAGTAAAAATCTGAAACAGAGGCTGCCTAATCTGCCAATTGTTTTTAGTTACGCTGGTAACGTAGTTTTGTTAAAATTTGTACTTTATATAACAAATTTTCATTTCAGCCGTTTTGGGATGCTGTGTTGATTGTTCCTTGAAAGTTCAACGAGCGGATTTTAGCACCTAGTAGTTCTCCACACCTACCCCTCTCGACGCCTTTCTGTTTGTTTTCGTTAGGTTAGGTAGAGAAGGTACCTATTTGTAGAACTGTTAATGATATATATTTTGGTTGAATCGTTACCTTCAGGATGGCCACGTTAGCAACCTGAGAAGCTTTGAAATCAGTTGACTGGTGAACCACGGATCAGTTGATCTTCAATTTATTCATTATAAAGGTACTGTTCTGCGGTTTACGGTCCCCAAACCAAGAGTAAACAACCGAAACTAAATTTCAAAGAGAAGAGAATTCCGAACACTCCTGAGCCAAGGACGCCCAACATAGTTCCATATCAGGCAATGTGGCATCGCTCATTCCACCCTACCAATAAAAGGAGAGAGATAAAAGACTCTTTCCAGAAAACATCGCTCCTACCAGATGTTTATTAGAGCATCTATCTGATTGGTACCAAATTTATAGGAGGCCACCATGTCAGCAAGTTTCACGGAGCATGTAGCGAAAGCGTAACTAAAGCCACCTACACACATACCTCATAGCTAATAAAAATACGAAAAGGGAAAAACGAAACTGCTATGGCAATAAAAACACGTTTCATGGCATATATACAAATAAACATCTTGTATGCTAGCTTCTTTCGAATTTGTATCGTGGACGGGTGAATTTATGTTGAGTTATCATTCAAACATGTACAAACTGGTCATTGATTGCCAAACAGGTGCATATATATTTGTATCACTTATCAGTAAGTGACACAAATATATTTGTACCTGTTTATGTAATCGATATTATTGATTTTATTGCTCCGAAAACGGTCCGATAGGAACTTTTTTCACAATAAAAAAGAGCAAGCTTGGCCATTCACCAAGATATCTGTTCTCTCCGTTTAGGCATCTTCATATTTGGCAAGTATGTAAATTACATTACAATGAAAAAACGTCGTTTCAGAGATGTGACAATTTCCGACGTTTAAATTCTCACAATATATTGGCTTGAATTTTGATAAAAATCTGGGAAATAAGGAACGTTTTAAAGTACAGAAACACGTGCTTGGTTCCCGGGTAACAAGTAACAATTAAATGCGCAGTTCGTCAGATGTACATGTGCTCATTATTTTTCCGGTTACGAATTGAACTGTAAGGGTATTGAATCCACCTGTTCAAATGACGACAGTCGAATAGCGGATGGAAGAGCGGCGCTTGAATTACATTGGATTCCTGAGAAAGCCCAAAAACAATGCAGGTAGTCAGTAACCTAAATTTTTTATTGCTATTATTAATTTTATTTATTTTTTCAAGGGAAACATAAAAGTTGATTCTTCCACCCGGTTCAGAAATTCTCTTATCATTATCACTGTATATGTGCGCCGATTTTCCAAACGAAGGAATGATTGAATTATTGGTGATCCACAACTGCTGAATTCAGAGCAGAAACGTGTCTACCTGCTTCTTCCTGTAGGTGGGTATGACGATGGCTTCCCTGACGAAACCAGTTGAATTTTTTGCATCATAGGTGATCTGACTTCAGGAACTGAGCCTGGAGAATTGAGTTCGATTCCAGGGCATACTTGAACTTCGTGAATCCTCTTGAAGTTGGGTCTAAAATCAGCTGACATATCAGCAAATAACTGAAGGTGTAAGTATCTACTTGAGTGTTTGCTTGTGATGAGAAAGTGTGTGTATGGATTCGTGTATCTTACTGCTTGCAATACGAAGTGATTGATTTGAAATCATCAATGTCATCAGCGTTCTGATGAGATCGCGGGGCTCTGTCAACAGATGGGTGGTTATAGGCTTGAACGAGAGCAGGAAATAGTGGAGAGTTTGGCGTGTGTTTGCCTGGCGTCGGAAGTGGGAAAATAGGACGAACGGGCAAGGGGAGCGAGCGGTGTTGCGACTGAATCCAAGATGGCCGCCAACCGACGTTGATCGAGAGACGGCGAGAAAGGGGAACGTGCCGCTTGCCAAACCCTCAACGCGGATCGTTACACGGCCTCTGCCACATAGTAGATAACTGCGACGGAAATAACCTGAAAAGAGATGACAACATGGGGATACATCATCGGATAATAAATAATAATGAGCTCACCGGTCGGTATGGTGGGATCAGCTATGTACGAAATCAGCAGCACTGTGATGCAGGGTCACGTCAGGTCTGTGAGACAGCGAACAAGACGAGAGGGGAAGTGCGGCGCTTGCCGCTGGGTAGTTCAGCTGCCTCCTCCCCGCGCTCCGTAGCTTCAGGGCTGCCAACCTAAAACGAACGACTCACCCAACCATATAGATAACAGTGGTTTACGGCCAACCACCGCTCGCGGCTTCGTTCTGATAAGCATCGTGACGTTAGGCTGTTTCGGGACATGTTAGTTTACATCAACAGGCTTATTGATTACCAACTCCATACATTTTCGCAAATTTGAAGTACCTTTAATATTCAATGTCCACTTACTCTTTATATAGGTACTCTGCAATTAAAAGGTACCTAATTAAATAATAGTTACTACGAAACAATTCTTAAATTCTCGTAATTTTCTTCAATTTTACATCCAATTGATTTATACTTGTTACAGCAAAAATAAGTTGGTGAGTTCATCTAGGAAAAGTTTACAAACGTTGCGACAGCGTTTTATGATGCATATCAATAGAATATCAGTTGTAGAAAGTATACAAGCAGCTAATTAAATATATGATCCCACCGTTGTTATAAAGTATGAAAATTTACTCATACTGACTGTCAACTTTCACATTAGACTTTCTGTACGGTTGGTACCGTCTGCATGGGCCAATTACCTAAGTATTTTCTAATACCTAGGTGCTCAACTAGTCAATTTCTGTAAATTTCAATCCTAGATAATACGATATAACTGTATACTCCTCAGTTTGGTGTGGAATTCAAGACGCCAATTTCAATTGAATTGTTTGGTAATCTGTTAAGAACGCTTGTACGCACCGATAAGGCAGCAATCAACCTCCAGGGCCTTCTCATTCAACCACCTTACTTGAGAATGAGACTGACATGAGCGGATTAGAGTGGATGGTTGTTGCAAATCTATTGCAAGATCGTATAGAATGCTGTTTCTCTCTTCGCTAAGTGTGTGTGTCCACACTTTTTCATGCTGTAAATCTGATCCAATAAATCTATTTGGATCAATAACGAGGCGCACCTAGTGGTCATACCACCCCACAATCATCAATAAAAAGCATTGCACCAAGCGTGTCTCATCGGCGGCTCGGCAAACCTTTCACAATTTATTCGAATCGCATTCCTATTCTTAATGCATCTGTATTCCCAAATGCGTTGTCTCACCTGTTTCGCATCCCTACTATTGAAAGTAGAACTTTGTATTCCGCAGGGGGTTAACGTCCTGTAAAGGCGATATATAACTCGCTTTCAAAGTTTCAAGAATTTGTGTTCCGCGTATGTCTTTGTTTAGGTAAAATTAGGTATATCTACATAAAATAAAAGACGCAAAGTTCGAAAACCAGTTAGCACCTTTGAAATGTTTCACAATTTTGGAACGAATTGGAGGTTGGTCTTGTATGGTCTTATAATATGTACATTTCAAAAATGTAATCAAACAAAATCCGTCCGTCCACCTTCCAAAGCTTTTTTTCCGAAATTTGTATATAAAATTTCACGAAATTATTCAGCTCTACAATTCAACATTGATACGGGATGTGCCAGTAATCTCGGCATCCTGATCAATCAACCCTGTATTCAACGATTCCATTAAAAAATCGAATTTTCAACAACTTCTGATATAAGAGGGTCGTTTTTTGTTGAATTAAGACAGAATTTTGTTCTCATTCTTCATCCAATGAGACGACTCGGGTTGCTGAACGATCATCCGCTCGCTCACCATTTGAAAAACCTCACACTCGGGTAATGAAACTCGGTCATCTCCTATCAGGTAGTCGGTCGAGCAGGAGAGCTGGGCTGCAAAGCCCGTTTAATAGGAAGTCGGAGCCAGACCGCGCGGCCGGCTACCGCTCAAGTATTTTCATCTTGAATGCAATTACAATTACTTAGGCGAGAAGTGTTGAGTTTAGATATGTACCTCATACCACGTCTAACAGGCCTTGATAAGTGATTTACATAGAAGGGCTATCTAATTCAGAAATAATGAAGCTCTGTGTAATAATTTGCAGCGTTTTTTATATCATGATTATCTTTGATGCCTCTTAATAAAACATATACATGGGGTACCGATGAAAGATTGAATTGGTAACAATCAAGTTTATCCGTGAGGTGAAAAAAAATACACTGCCAAGGATATGGCACAGCTGCTTCTTCGTTACATCCTTTATCATATGAGCTAAATTGAACCAAAATTGCGAAAGTTATACCTGTTTCAAGAATTTTACTTTAGCGCATGCGCAGAGCACACCGCTGATTGTATTCAGAAGAAATTACTATGGGACCTCAAGAGACCTTGTCCGCATAATCCCTCAAAATTAGAGCTAAATTCATTCAAAATTGTGGAAGTTTTGGCTGTAATAGGGAAATGCGGACAGATAGACAGACCGACAGACACGGAACGAAATTTGTTCAGTAGGCTATGAAACGCAAAATGCGAAAGGAAATTTTGAATTCGCACAAAAAAAGTTTTTTGGCTCCCGAAAGTGAACAGAAGGATTACGCTGCTTCGCAGACTCGGATGCAAAATCTGTGGGTATTTTCAATCGCATCCAGTTGTAACATAGCTATATAGAGATGTCATATGTGGGTAGCTTCATTAATGGACATCTCGTTCTGCCACTCCATGATTAACTCGATTATCATTCAATGAAGATTAGCAATGCTGGGAGGGTGTATAACAATATTACGTCATACTAATCAATCTTGGTGAGAGCGGGAGGGGGGGGGGGGGAGGTTTGGGCGTCTAAATGCCCAAACTTATAAATTATAATAGTTGGAATTCACGTTTTCAAGAGCCTTTGCCGGGTTTTTTAGACGAATCGTAAATGACTGTACTCTACCAGAGACTGATCCCTATAATAGAACCAAAGTGTCCTTGAACGAGAAATAATAGAGAATCCAACTGGTTGGAGCAGGTCCGCATCTCGCGGTGGAGTGAGCGTGTTTCTCAGCGTTCTCAAGAGGCGGGTTGGTAGCTCTGCCGTGGTTCCCCTCCCACTGACTGTGGCATTGAACCCGGTGTTCTTTGGTGTTGCGCAATGCGCAAGATAGTCTGCTAAGCAAAACATCCATCTACAACCATCAAAATCGATCGCAACCAAATTCCTCGGTTGAATCACGAGCTTCCTACCACACCAGTTTCTGCGTCTTCCAAACATTCCTGGCCGTTACGTTGTGAAGAGTCGCATTTAGTGTTTCTTGTGGTAGTGTGTATCTAACGTGGACAAAGGGTTCGGGCCCAGGTGTAAAGGCCTCACAAAACACGATTGAAAAGGGCTTATGAATGGCAGGCATCGCGAGGGGTTTCTTGCCATATGAAGGCGGAGGAAAGGCGACTCTGAGATAAGCAATGCTCTGTGAACCGTCGCTCAGAATTTCCCTGACGATTAAATCAGCCAGTCGGAATTCATTTCTGTCACCCCATGCGAACTATCTATTTTCACTGAAACTTCAAATCTTCTAATACTTACACGAACAGAACGCGTAAGCTGTGGATACCTTCAGTTTCTGTCCCAACTTTTTTCTCAATTATAGGTAAATGGTTCACAATTACGACAATGAAATCAACATTCCGGTTGGGTACGCCTTTGTGCTGACGAAAAAAAGGGGAGTAGGTAATGTTCCTGATGAGTCTGTGGACGCTCCCGTTGGCGATGATGTAACTTCACCCAGGTAAGAAATGCATTCATTAGGGCGGCCTTTTTATTCGCGGCGAAAAGTCGCAGTCACAGCTTGTCAGTCCATGCAGCGGGACAATGGAAGACTTGGAAGCAACTCGTGTTGTGGCGTTGTCTTTAAGATTTAAAAAAAAACGTGGGATTACAGTGGGATGGAAAATTTGAAAGAAGGACATGGGTGCATCCCATTATATCCCACAGAGAGGCGAAGGGGAACTTCCGTAAGATCTATGGGGATTTGATAAAATACCAATTTTCTTAATTATTATCGGCTAAGTTCAAGAAGCTCAAATCGCGAACCTTTTTTCTACTCCGGAAATAGGAATGCCGCGGTAAAAAAAAACTGTGATGATGGCAGCATAAACTCATTACCAACGTCGATGTTTTCCTGTTGTGTTGATCTGTTGTTCTCTCTTTTCGTTCAATATTTTCAATAATTAGCCTTTGTAATCATACTGCAAAAATGTTTGAGAACTTTAAAAATTTTGCTTTTGCACTGTGAAGCATATGAATGTTTCCCCAGTAACGTGTAGACCTCCCACCCTGAAAACAAATTCCTCACCTTGGACACGCTGGATGACTTGGGCCATATCCAATCATTTGCTAATCAATAAACCTTCACCTCAACAGTTGCCACAATTTCTTTGCTACTTGTTACAAAATGAAAAGCTATTATACAGTTCTGCGTGCGTCGACAAATTAATTGTTTCAACATTTGCCGAGTCAACCACAAGTTCCGCCATCAGCTCTCTCAACCTTTAGTACATCAAGTTCCCAAAGGAATTAGCTTATACCAACCAGTATATGTGAATTGGATAAAATACTGGGTGAGTGGTTCCTAATCTGGCTCTGCTAACATTCAATAGATGTGATGGAATGGACTAGTTTCCCCTTTGTTGGGCTAAGACAATATATCTGCAACATTCGGAGGATTCTTGAAGTTGAAAAGGTTCAGGTTCATTACTAGGCTTAGCAGCTTCAAAACGATAAGGAAGAACGATCCATATACATCACAGGTAAGACGAGACGAATTTCCAAGTTAGAACTTAGTTCAACTTTGGGACAACATTGCTGAAAAATTTTATGTACATTTTTTTATTGAGAAATATCCGAAATTTCAAGTTTTAAACATATGAAAAGAAACTTAAATTTTGGACGCTTCCGTACGAGTCCGCAGCACATTGAGAAATTTCTATGAAGGGTGTATGCTTTTAAATCACAATGTCCCACCGACTCGTAAAAATTGAACACAGATACAAGGAATAATGATACTGGAAGCTCAAATTTTAACCAAGAAAGATATATGTTTTAAATATACACAACAAATGAACATTAATTACTCGACTCAATATCTTTTGGCTCTTGTGTCAGTGTATCTAGGGCGACCGTAACGCACAACTGAGACAATTTTCGTGACCCCCTACCTTCGAAAACGAGAAACACCAGCTCTGAAGACAGGCAATGACCCACTGGTAAAAACCAGGTAAAATATCTAGGATTAATCTTAGACAAGCGGTTAACTTCCAAAACCACGTTAACCAACTTAAGTATAAAACAATGTCGTCACCGTCTCCACACCCTCACACCTCTTCTCAACTCCACATCTTCCTTAACACTGAACACGACACGTATATATTATCTAGTACTAATACGTCCCATATGGGAATACGGATACCAAATTTAGGTCAGATGCTCAGATTCAGTAATGAAGAAAATCCAGAAATTCCAAAACAGAAAGCAACGGATCATCACTTCAGCGCCATGGTACGTAAGAAACTCCAACATACACATAAACACTGGTGTTCCTATGGTGGAAGATGTTCTAAGCAAGTGCTATACTCGCCTACGTATCAAGTTGACAAGCCACCCAAATCTCAGTATCACAAACTCTAGACCCCCTGATCGTCCTTTCCGCAGACTTAAAGGAAACCGCCGTACTGACATTGGAGCAACCTCGAGGAGCGACGGAGTAACCAATATAACTCAACATCTGTCGTAGCTGAACATTCATGCGATCTATCACCTGCCTGACATTTATTTCTATTTATGTATAAGAGGAGGTGGTCACAGGACCATTTCTCCTCCTCATGTCTCATGTTATTTATTTATTACTTCATACACTTTAGTAAAACTAGGATGTACCATTGAACAAGGTTATACATATCTTTTGTTTATGTGCCATAGCAAAGACATGAAAATGTCAAAATGGACCTCCCAGTTGATTCAAGTCTGTTCTGAGTGTCCAGACGTTTAACAATTCTTTTACTACTCTCTTCTGGTCTTGGTATTTACATCTGTGACGACGAAGTGCCTGAACGCACTCACTGCCTGTCCCTATTGTGACTTCAAATTTAAATTGAATAACTCATTCAGAACAGCTTCTCGGGAAACGGCCCTTTGGAGATAGGGAGTAAGTAGGTACATTAATTAAGGTTTCAGGGAAAAATACTTTCTTCGGCTGAAGAATCACATACTTGAAGGGAGATGAAACCAAAGAAGAACAAAAATTCACAATGAGGTCAACATTTAAAAAAGGTTGAATTTTATAACTGAAGGAAAATTCCTCAAATTCTCGCTGTTGTAATAAAAGGAACAGCCGAGGGCCTAGCTTCGCTGAGGACAAGGCATTCCAATTTATTCAGGTATTGCAGCTTGAAAAAATACCATCACAGATTGGACAACATTTTGGGTTTCTTCATTTAAAAATTTATTGACTCGACCAGAGTTGAGAAACTCGCAGGAATCAATTGGAATCTGATAGCTGACATCCTAAGTAACTTCCAACAGAGCAAGACTAGCCATAGGAATGAAATTCATTTGCAGAGATATTCGATGCCCAGATCTTGGGGTGGGACCCTTTTTTTGAAAATTACCCTTATACCGTTAGAAAGCTGTGATTCTGGCGCTTTTTTTTTTAGGTCTAACCGGCAATAGTTCATTATCTGAATATCGAATTATTTGGATAATATGGGCTTTGAAAAACGGAAAGTTTACTAGGTTCCATTGTATTAGGTTCCTAGTGTACTAGGCAAGTTACTAAGTTCACTTTTCAGGTTGTTTTATTCCAAAACATGTAAAATTCAACTGATACAAATTTTCGGAAGAAAAGAAAATTCGGAATATAAGAAATTTAACGGTCTGTCCAACGGTTTCTTCAAATTTAAGATTACACTTGCAATGGAGGAACTATGTCCGTTTTAATGAGGTAAGGTCGATGAACGAAAAATCTCTTAAATCGTAAATAACTCTGAATTCAACCGTTCAAACAAAAAACTTCGGGACATAATTTGTTCCGAATTAGTTGTAAAATCAATCCCCTGAAGGAATGAGACCTGTTTTGTAGACACAGTGTATAATGTGCCAATGGCTACATCTAATATACATAGTTCAGTGATTTTCGTAGAATTGTCATACAGAAAAGTTGAACCATTGAGTAACGATTCGCAGCGTTTTTTATATATCTATTCGCAGACGACACCGATGCGAGTTGGTTCGTTTTTCCCGCCGCCGATAGGGAAATTATAGTTACAGGTTGGCTCCACTGGACTGAGCTATCTGTATTTTCTTTCGCGATTACGTCAGTCTTGATTCTGGCAAATCTCGAAAATCTGTAATTCTATAGTTCCCTCGTTCAAAACTCATGTTTCGGGTTCCGCTCCTCGACTGTAAATGGTATTCCGGGACCATTCATGACAAATAGCGACGCGTATTTTCCCTTCTACCGACTCGTGGGGTAACGAGAGGGGAGTGAAGATTGGCGAACATGTGGGCCCGACCGGCTTTGAGGGAAGCGCTGCGATCTGTCGGTGAACTCAGGAAGCCGGTGAACATCACGGTGAGTTTGCTCTTCACATCAGAGTTTTGTCATTCTAACTGCTCATCAACACCGCACGTGTTTTCACTACTCATCTATCGGTTTATTGGTTGTGTTTATTTTGACATATGATCGCATTGGTTTAATTAGATCCCCAATTTGAATTATAATGGCCAAAACCTCGTCCTAATGAGGAGATGTACCCAAAGCAAGAAAATGTTAACTTAGTATTTGGATGAGCGCGCTATCACCTGATTGGTTGTTGGTGCCGTCATATTCGCTTCAATCTTGTTGCTCCCATTCTACTGCCTATACAACAAGTCACATTTTGCAATCGTTACTTTGTTTTTTTATAAAAAGTACCTAGTTCTGAAAGTGATTCGTTTCTTAGTAAAATTAAACCCATTATCCACAAGTTCCAGCTATAAAACTTAAATATATGTTTCATAGAAGACACGCGACATCTCAGCATTCGACCAATATCTCAGTTGTCATCCCAATTTTAGTTGCAGATTCATAATCCATTAGAAATTTCTAGCATCGAAAAACCCTCATAACTCGAATTTTCGTGTGTACATTAACGCGTGATCTTTTATGCACATTATATGTTTTATATTAGGAAGTATCGATTAATTAATTACTTCGATCCGATAAGGTATTTTATTCTCTGAATCACGTGCTGATATAGGTACATTTATGAAGGGGCCATTGTTTAACCCCTTGACTCCCAGTCGGACAGGATGTCCCTGGGCAACTCCAAAAATCACCAATGGGCAAAGTGGTCACAAAAACGATTGAAAAACCTCGTCTACTTCTTCCACTGGTATCTTATGTTCATTTGGGACGTAGTTTAGCACTTTCTAGGCAGATTGCAGCCTACAGCGAGGCTTGGAAGGATCTCTGCCTTTCTGTTTCTGCGATTTACTTTATTTATTTATGACGTTCGTGAACGCATGGATTCTCCACGACCAGGTCACCATGAGGAAAACTAAACTTTTACAATACCTCACCTTTTGGTCGAGCGACTCACTGGTACCTACTGGAAAGGAGAACTGCTCAATGAAGAGGAGAACGAATTCCTGGCCTTCCAAAATCTCCAAGGCATTAGTGAATGGGACCATCTATTGGAATCAACACTGCACCGGGAGGAATAATAATGTTCCTCGAAGGATTCGGATCCTGTATGGAGGGATTACTTGTAAAACAGTTTTACATCACTCTGAAAATACCGTTTTCCATTGGCACTTCATTTGAGAGCCGATATCTACTTCGAGGCCTGCTTCAGACGCTCCTTGCTGTATTTCTTAATTTTTTTCTTCACTCATTGATTGACCGTTTGCATAGCGTCGCGAATGTTAAAAATGCTTTTTTAGATATCTAATTGTTTTGGTATTTCGTTTCTTTAGCTTACAGGAAGCCGTTTTTCATCCAAGGGAACGATACAAGACAGGGTGTACACCAGCGAGCAAAGAGATGTTGTGATCGACAGACTCAATTCCATTAAGACTGATGAAAGTGTCAGGTAATGAGTGTTTTTTAGGTTTTTGAAAACAGAATGATCACCTAGATTTTTGTTTGTTCAGTTGACCGCACTTTCCCCATTTTCAACAGAAAACTTCTTGGAACCAAGCTCACGACGAACATTGAAATTCATCTTCTCAAAAACGGCAACTTCACCAAATTGGAAGAACTTCTCAAGGTCCAAGCTATCGGTCCAAAAACTATTCGCAACGTTTGCGACAAGTTGCTAGGGATCGGGGAATACGTTGGGCCGAAACCTACCAGTTCCGGTAAAAGATCCAGATCGTTGATGAGCTTGGTGTCGCCGCAGTTGCCAGAGGAATCCCGTACGGTGAGGAAAAAACCTTATTCACTTCCAGTATTATCACAATCATCAATTACCACACGCCCTTACGAAAACGTTACGACTGTCACTCCTCACTAATTACGTTTGCCATCCAAGAGTTATCATTATCAACCCATCGTTTCTTGTCATGGATTCAGTCATAGAATTTCCTAAAACGGATTTACATTCAATAATTATTTTCCCTCTGTTTTGGGGTGTCTCCCACGGATCAATTCTAATAGGCTCTTCTGACGAAACTTCGAAGGAATGTCTTGAACACTCGATATCTAACGATCGCAGAACTTAGTTTAGGTATTAAATTTACTACGTTTCTAATTTACCTAAAGTATTAAGCAGGCAGAAATGATTTCATCTTCAAGGTAGCTCTGAGCAGACGCTGAACAATTCTTGCGTTTCAGATAATGAGGAATTAATTTCAATACCTTCCCTTTTCAGGGAGCAAAAAATTTGGTTTCCGCAGTAGTTGATTTGACGTCAATAAGTTGGGCGCATGTGGACACGAAGAAAAAGTATCTCCTTGGTTGGCAGACAATAAAAATTCAAAACACGATGGCGTCGTTGAAAGACGTCGTTGTAAAGGTAAGAAACCCAAATTTTCAGTTTATGCATCGACTATCGCAAGTATTTTAACCGCACTCCGAGTTATACAAGATCACTAAAACCTCACCTTCCTATTCCCAAGCACTTGGAACTTCCTCTGGGACTGTTCAATACTTAACTTCAATTCGTGTGTTGAATGCTGTAGGATTTTGGTTGGAAGTCAATGCCTTTTAACGATTCCAACGTTATAAATTATTGTTACTCTATCATAACAAGTGAAAGTGGCTTTTCCGCTAAAGATAGGAGTGTTTCAGTCTATCCACCCGTTAGGCCACTTCCTCATGGAGATGACCTCCTAGTTTCCATTCCACCACCTTGGTTAATCGACATAGTATCTGAGGACAGCTGTGATGGTCATGTGTTGCCATTCATGAGGATCCTGCCTACGAGCCTGAGGTCGACTTCTTACCATGGCTATTTGCGCAAAGAGAAAACAATGACTTGGTGGGGCATTGACTAGGCGTGCTACAACATTCCAAGTTTGATAGAAGGTTCTTTGGAATTGAACACAAACCATCAGACTGGCGGTTCTTCTACGAATCATTCAAGAATAAATAAGAACGGAATTTTTAATAAACGGGACACATTTGCAAAGTGGTTTCATTTTTAAGTTTGTTCTGAATTGTTAGTGTCACCTTATGATATTTTGTACATTCAAAATCATTTGAAATTATGGATTTGCGGAAAACTAGACGTGATATGAAATATCTGCTAACATATTTGAAATCACCACGAAAAGTAATTCTAGAATCATCTGTCACAAAAAAAGTTGTTTAGCAGAGCCAAGTTATTATTATGGGTTTTCTGGTTGAGTCCATGGCGGCATCCATTTATTGGCCAAGGGTGTAACAAATGTAAATATTGATTTATTTGATTATTGAAAATGTGTTTCCCTTTTTTTCATTATCAACCCAAGTTATTTAAATGGTTTAAGGATGTTTAAATAAGGACAGGAAAAATATAGTAAGCGTTCCATATGGACACTGTGACGTCACCACCTTGAGTGGCTTCACTTGTCCCTTACGCCGCTTTGGTTAAGTTTTCTTGGTTATAAATGAGTTTTGCCGCCAGTATGTCCCTGCCCAAAAATATTGTTACCTCTGATTGAGTTCGAACTCGGGTCCTTACTACTAACGGAAAATTCCTATGTATTTAGCTACGAGTTCTAACGGTTTGAGCTACGAGGTCAATTTAATCAAACCTCTTCGACTATGGGAAATTCTCCTTGAAAATAACATTTCCCCTAAGTCATAACTAATAGATTGAGTTCATAATAACTTTTTTTACCTTTTCCGTTAGAGACACTCCAGCCCTCTCGGCCACCCATCCCGGTGTCAACGGTCATATTGGGACCACCAATACGCGATTGTGTTCGCAACATCGAATTTACGCACACCTTGCGCATACAACTGCTGGTTGTGTGGTGTTGTGGTTCTTGCTCAGCTCTTTTTCACAAAACTTAACCGACACCATTGCTTTAGCCCCAGCATAAATGAATAAGGCAGGGTCTCTCAACGGGAGTCTCGGGCCTGTGAGATATGTGTTGCATCCCAGCCCCCTTTCAGCCCGGCTCCACTTATCTTTGCCGGTCAAGGAAAGCACTGCTTATTGTCCCCCTGAACAAATGACATTCTCGGGAAAAATGTCTTCTCGCTGAAAAAAATCGACCTGCTCCATCCTTCGTTTTCACTGTTTCGTACAACATCAAGAAGTTGATTTTTCCTCTGATGGGACGGACTTCAACTGACTCTCTCTATCAACGACAGGCGAACTAAGACCAAGGCGAAGATTGAAAGCAAGATTAGCTGACGTTGTATTGAGAGGACTTAACGGCGCGGGATGGACGGCCAGGACGGAATTAGCTCGGAGAGTTATTAGATTTCAGTTATTTTCTTTTGGTATAGCTACCATAATATGGTGTTAAATATTATGTGTTGTTGACCATGCATAGTCGCCTTTGTTACTTTCGTATTATTCGGACCGTTAATCTATTTCAACATTTGTTCTGCTCTAACAGGCTACTGAATTGGAAAAACTCTTTCCTGAAGCTGATTTATACGTATTGGAAGATCCAACACCCGGCGGCATGAACAGTAGAAGCGGCCATCACATGAAATCCCACTTCACCTGTGCATTAGCTGCGACTATTCACAATCAAAGTTAGTAGAAAACTGATCTTTTCATCAATTGCTCTCAAGGCATTCTATCGTAGGCGACAAGAAAATATACGAAAAAACAACTTATTTTATCCATAACTAATCACGGACAATATTTGAGCACCCCCCCCATGTAAATTTTCAGCCTCCCCAAAAACAAAAATGTAAAAGATACCATATTTAAATTTACTAGAGTGTCATTATTATTATTTAAATTAATTACTTTCATTATTATTTACTTGATCACTAGTAATGTAATATATTTTTGATTGAAGTCACGTTAAACGCTGTTTCAAGCAACTTTACCCCTCCCCCCCCCCAAATTTTTTTTCAATGGGCACCCTTGGTAAAGGTTACTTTAGAACCTAGAACCCCCTTCTCTAAAACACGATTCACAGCGAGAGAGAGAGAGAGAGAGCGCTAACCTGAAATTATTGTTCTGTTCCACATAGCATCTAATATTTTGACTCGTTCTTGAAACTAATTCTTTTTTCCCAACCACAAAAAGTGAAAGCACTTGGTTTTGCCCGCCCAGTTTGGCAGGTGTTTTAAATATCACTATTATAAAAGGCCAACATTTGCTACACTGCGTTGTTTCAATTCTCTTGTTTTAGAAGAACAAGATGGAGTCTTTAGACTGATTTTCGTGAGAAATCGGCTGGTGGAAAAGCACTTCAAGGCTACAGTGGGATCTGAAACAGTATCATTGCAGCCATTCATGCGTGACGTCATAGATCAGAAAGTGGCTCTAGGACGCTCCAATGTCTTCGTGTCACAGGAACAAGTTAGCTATATGAAGTCCTTGGAGCCAGTGTGTCGCGAGCAACTCAGCAGGGCAGCGCTTCTGGCCATCAGCTGCATTGACCTCGTATTAGCAAAACCTGATGTTATGATCGAAACAAAAGAAGAGAACACTTAGATATTGGTGATTTATACTTGTCTCGTAATTTATGGTTTTATTAAACTCTTAACTTATTGCAAACATGATTTGTCAATCACCTTTCCCATTAAGAGTGGTTAGTTCTTAGTAGGTACTTACTACGTTCGGATGACATACGGGGTTTGTTTCTTTATTCACAATAATGAACCTGTTTTATCGACCAAAAAAATAGAAAAGAATTCAAACCACTCTCAAAAAGTTTTTGGTCCAAAGGTTCATGATTTCTCTATTAGATAACCTTTCTTCATAACCATCTACTTTTACTAGATGTAGTCTGTGGTACACTATCTAAATTCGGAGCTAACATACTTTGTAATTGTACACTAGATGACTTAAAAAGAGCTCCTTTTATATTTCGAAGCAGTACATTAAGAAAGATTTTACCCACAAGGTTTTTCAGCTGATCAGTGTGTCTCCATACCTTTTAATTGACGTTAAGATGTCCCAAAGACCGTAAAGATGAGGTTAGAAGGGCATCAGATACTGCCTAGTTCCAACCATATACGATGACAGCCACTGATATGGCAATGTTCGTCTGATGACTCAGTGGCGTGCTTCTTCCCGCAAAACCAACATTTTGTGAAAGTAAGGTTGCAAACTGAAACTTAAAGGAATTGCAGAAGAGAACCTTGGAGCAAGCTTCAAGTGGAATCCGATGTCAGAGCTGAACTGGAAACCCAGGGGTCAATGTACATATCCTGGCTTCACTGAAGAGTCAACGATTATTTGGAGATTCTACGCTGAGCCCTGCGTGATGTTATTTGTCTTAAAGAATGTTTGAATAAGAATAATTCAATCAGTGATTCTTGCTACGATATAAAGGCAAAACATGACCACTTGATGGCTAGTTGAGGATGTGAGGCTCACTGGAGGGCTACTGTTACCCATCACCTACTATGGCTAAGGCAATGCACTGACTGTGGGACGACCTGCACGAGACTGTGCCGCAAATTGAACCTGGGGCTGGGTCGGGTACCGCATATTCAAACAACAAACAAAAATCGACCTACTTGTATAGTTTTCAAGATTTCAATTTTCCCATATTCTAACCCTTAAACATTATCCCTTACAGTTGATTTATCAAGATGCCAAGAGAACAGGCACATCCCAAACCAATGTGGGATTTGTTCAGCAAAATTTCGTAAACTCAAGTCCAGTAGTTTCGGAAAAAAATGTCCCCAAAGCTCATCTTTTAGTTTTGTTCTCATGTAGTTTGCATCAGATGTGTCGTACAGCACGGGATGGTCCCTGACACGTTCAATTAACTTCTCATCCGTTTTTGGATAGGAAATAACGCACCCACGACCCACGAAAACTGTATGGCACATACAAACGGACCCACGAGTGTAGAGCAACTGAGTGGGATAGCCGTGGGCTGTGTTCAATATGCGATACCTAATGCAAAACTGTGGTTCACATTCCTACCCACACGTGGGCTGGGTTCAATTTGCATCTTCTGTAGACTCATCCTTTGGCATATGCCACCACTCAGGCAATAGATGATGGTACTTGAGCAAAAAATGAATTATGATCATGAGGAACTACAAAGTCAGATTGAGCCAGAGCGTGCAAATCTCGCAGGCCAGCGATTGAAGATGGTGCAGACTCTGTATCTGGAGATCCTGAAAAGCCTCACTAGAGCTGTAGATGAGGGTCCCATTGATGGGGACAGAATTAAACCACTCAAATTTGATGCAAGGGAATATGAGATAATTTTCAAATGTTTTGCTAGAATCTCAGTGATAGGTGGGCTCAAGATTCCGCTGGGGACCACAGAAAACTAATCTAGGCAATACGAGATACAGGGATGGGTCAAAATGTCGCAAACCACATTGGTGACAACTAACATTTTTTGCCCCCACCCACAATGTGGGTCATATAAGAACCTCTACAAAAGAAGGCCACTGGGATTTGTGGTTTAGTGACTGTAGAGCAGCAATCACTGATATGTTGAATGATTCAAAAACCTGTGGTGTCCATAATGGCAGAGCTGCGGAAGTGCAGAAGCTGTGCCTGATGTTGGGGGGATCTACCATCAAGGAGATCAGGGAAAATAGGAAGGGGGCGGCGTTAGTGGCGAGGAGCGTGCTTTACCGTTTTAGATCTTGATTTTTAAATACTAGAACCCCTCAGGGACTAGTAACGGAATATCCCTGGGTTCGTGGATGATTTTTGAGCCAAATACGTCGGTGAACAGCTTCAGATGGTGGATGGACATGATTTCTTAAATTTATAATTCTATTTTCTAAATCTAAAGATACCTTGAAACGTAAACAAACAAATTCTGAGGAGAACTTGAACATTTGTTTAGTTTACAAAGGTTCATTATTGGAAATACTAAACCAAATTGTCTTCACCAACAAGTCGACATTTCTTTCAAGGCACCCCCATCTTAGAAGAAGCCAAATGCCAAATCAAACGACAATCTGCACTTGATAATACACAAACGAAATAGGTATCAATCAATAGAAAACTTTGCGGCACCATTGAGACGAAATGTATTCAATATATATTTTCGTTTCGTTTCCTTTTAATGTACATTTAAAAATACAGAAGAAATCGTAACATAGGTACAACAAGGGTATGAAATAGATATAAAATTCTTATAAATGTTCAATATTTACAGTATAAAAAATGCTTTAATTGAAATAACATAGTCAGTTTCAATATACATATAATCTTTTTTTTGCACGTTATGGAGATGCGTTTTCGTATGATTTGAACAAAAATTAAAAACCAATCCATCTTTTTTTCAGTTTTTCAACGTTGTTAGGCACAGTTCTCTAAAAATATATAACTTTTCGGGACTCTGCCCGTCGCACACTAATTCAATCTAAGATGCCCCATCTTATGTATACGATAACTCTAGCCATTCTAAGTAGCAGAACAAAAACAAAAGAAAATCATGAATAAGAAATATATTTTTAAAAAACTAAATAAAAAGAACGTAGATGGCACATGAAATATGTTGGTTTAAGGAAGTTACCTATTGTTAACTTTTCGTCAAGTTTGAATACTATCCAATTCAAACGGAGAGTTGGGAATTATTAGGAAATCTATATTTTATTTAGATCTACACTTTGAAGTCAGTTACCTGGGCGTGATTTGGGAAAAAACGAAGACACTAGCTAGTAGGTACCTTCCCTAGCCGACGCGAATTAAGAAGAATTTATCAATAGAAACATTGCATCCGCACAATCCACTAAACCAGGTAGTTGGTAGGTACCTAGCGAATAAATGCATATTCTCGATTTCAATTTATATTTCACAAAGTGCGCCCATGAAGAAAGCAGAAGCAATTCAACGGGGAAAATCGTGGAACTAATCGAGGTAAAACTCGATAAACGAAATTCACAGTTCGGTCACTTGGGATTTGACCTTCCAACAAATTTTTTTCAACTTTACGCCACTTGATATTCTAAAGATTTAGACACCTTTTCATCACTTGGAAAAATTAAACAATAAATTCCATAAAAGATCATAAGAGCGAAGTTTCGATTACATTTAATAAAAGTCAAAGTATATTCATAATTTGTAGTTTACCTTCCATGCAATAGAATGTTTACAAATAATATGTTGCTGTACGTACAAAGTTTTTTCACAGTTTTTTGTCCATTTTTATGAAGCACATTTTCATGAATATAAGTACGTTTTTTAGAATAATTTGTTGAACGAATATATGCATTTCCTACTTCATAGTTGATTTTAAAAATCTTCAATAAAACATCAATTTGACGAAGCAGAATTCCTCAAACAGATTTCATTGAAGATAATTCTGTTTTTAAAACTTTTGCAGCCATTGCGAAAGCTTGCATTTCTTCGAAGCTTCGCCCAATTGTGTGGCCATTCAAATTGCACAATTTTTCACAAGAGAAAATTGCTTTGATCTTTTCACCTTAAAGGGAAAATCTTTTCATCAATAAAACCACCTATATAAAAAAAAGGAAAAAAAAATTAAACTATCACAGCTTTCTTTCAGTCCATTGTATTCCTGTGCACACTCGATGGATTGGTTTGTTAAAAATTGTCATTAAAATTTATCAATAAACTATATTTTTGAAAAAACAGATGACAAAAAGAAACATTTCTTATAAAAATAATTATACCAGAAAGTCAAACTTTCTTTGAGTACGTTTTACAGCAATCGAAAAAAAGAATCTCTTAGAAACTAATACCTTTCGAAAATTTGTTACACCTATTACGAACATAGTTCAAATTTTACGAAACAATGAGTTGCGTCAGCTACAATACTGGACTTTTTTTCCATTCGAAGATACTTGAACTTCATAACAAAAAAATGGAAAAGAAACGATTCAAAGTTACAAAAGTGGCGCATTTAATGTTAATTTTAATTTATTATACGGAGGTAACAATTTATTGTTATAGGACATCATTTCGAATACAAAAATGGTGGATTTGTGTACTCACGCACTTTCTGACACGAATGAACGACAGTAACATGGTAAAACTATGTTCTTCAGAAATGGAATCTAACAGATCTGGTGAGTCATGATCGAGGTATTGATCAGCAAAACAGGAAACGTTGAGTCATAGAAACAGAATCCGTCCGATACGGAATTGATTAGGTAGATAGATCAGGTAACTATAGCCAATAACATATCTGTCCTGTACTTTCAACAGAAATTCGTAGAAGATTATCGAAGGGCGATGCAGGCTTAATCATCTGCTACCTCCAACGGAAGAAAAATCTTACATTTCAGACGCACACCATTGAAATGTGCTGGTAAGCACGAATATGAAATTCACAATCTACTAGTCCATAACTTCAACTTTCATCTTCGTTCCTGCTTTTCCTATCAATTCCTCTAAACAAAGTGGGCACGGACAGTTTTCTCTCCTGTGGGAGAAAGAGTTTGTGAGAAAGTTGTGGGAATTCATTCGTTTTCGTAGCCAAATCTAGTGACTACGTGCTACGAATTGGACAGAGTTGGGTTTTGTACGGTCATTAAACATGCGCAAAAATCTATTCCATGCCCACACTCGTTTTCAAGATCTTCACCAATTGAATCATAATTCAACTTGATTGTCCCTCTCTTGGGTGTACAAGACATAAAATCAACAAAGTAAAACCACGAAGAACAGAAACATTAAAATCTACAAACTAAGATTGTACGGGGTTTCAAGGAAATCGCCTTGTTTTTTTTTTTAAAGCTACCAGCTCCTTGCATATTCCACCCTGTTCGCCTCAGGATTTTTTAAAATCAACATAAACGAATCACAAACATTGAACCATATTTTGCAACTTTAAAAAATAAAACGAAAATTACGTATTGCAAGTCTATCACACTTTTTTAAATCCTCACTTAAGTGTTTTAGGCACAACTTTATTTTAATTTTTTTATTTATTCATTTTTTCATTCAATAAAATATTGCTAGAATTAAGTAAGTACATCTTAACCTAATATTGCAACTTGAGCTTTCATTTGCATAGGATTTTTTCTTGCGATTTAAGCCTCAAATAAGTTTAGAGAGCTTGGAATGTCTTAAGTGCGGCTAAGAAACAGAACAGTGAGCATCGTGGGTTGTGGTAAACGGATCTATCAAAAAATTATGGGGAGGAAGCGGTCGAGTTATCATTGTCAACTCGGATCGAAGGTAGAGTACTGATTGGTTAATTCGAAGTTCGTAATTAAGCTAAATTCACACGTACTTTGATCTATCCACACAGCAGCTGGATGGTACTCTACTCCTAAAGAGGTCTACTGATCATGACGAGGATGCCTGGAAGTTTAAAGTCTTTATCTGTAGCTTCGGGAAGTAGCAGTTTCAATAATCGGGAAGAGGGAACTTCCATGAACATCACACTCCCGGGGGTTTAAAACAAACAGGGGAGGTCTAGGAGGGGGGAAAGCCTTACAATAGGCGTGCAATGGGTCTATTTTAGGCCTGTTGCTTTTGTAGCCTGTGGATTGTAAATATTAGAGGGGAAGAATGGTACTGGCAACATATGGCAAGAAGGTGATGCAATGCGCCTTTTAAGCATTGAGGCAGTGGGCACCCAGGGGATAGTCTGAATGCTAAAAAACTTCAGGATTTTTCAAGAAACCGGATGGGGAACTGTCATATCCCCCACATGGTTCATTCTTGTCTAATGATGAACGTGTAAGTTCATCTTTTAACGGAGTCTCCATCACTGGTTAGCAGGTTAGCAACAGGCGTCTGAAGAGCGTTTTATGACACGAAGGCCTTGGGAATGGATGCTCAAAATCACTAGTAGGGACACGGTTCCTGTTAGCTATGGATCCAATAGGCGCTGTGAAAATCTGTTAGCTCAATTCATCACAAAAATATAGGCCTGTAAAGATGGAAATAGGTACTTCTTCCTCACCTTTTTACACATCCTTATCAACGTCGAATCACTCCTAATGCCCTCTCTCAAAATTATCTGATCAACAGTTCAACTTTCATAAAGATCGTAGCTGACAATCTCAGTCAGAGTGATGGAAATGAACAGGCATAAAACCCAGCTGACATTTGCAAGTCAGTGTACAGCTTTGATTACAGGACCGCCTTGACATCAAATACCGAAGAAAACAGTGATACAGAGCATCTAGTTGAAACTTCATAACATTAGTTAAGTACTTCCGGCATGCCTATAACTTGTCGTGAACACAGGAATGATAATGAAGGCAACCGCCACCACACAAGCAATGCTCACTGCCCCGAATTCACAATTACTTCGTCACAGTTTAGTCACTTAATACTAAACGGTATGGCAACGAGGAACTGTCAACTTCACCGGTAAATAATCTACATTATAGAAAAGGTGCACATTTTTTCGGCTAAACCCGGAGCGTGCTACGTCATTTCCTTTTTTTAAAGAATTAAAATTCGTTGTTCTCTATTCTTTCTAAATAAAAAAAAGTAAATGGAGGTAGGTTGGTAAATGAAGAGGGTTGCCTTTTACCTGATTAAAGAAGGAAACCGCTTACCTTGTAACAACATAGTTTTGAAGATAAGCATAACTTATAAAGACCTAGGGAAGGTTTAAGAACTGACCTTTTGGTAACAAGTTCACTGGGACGCTTACAGTACCTATCTAATTGACAAGAGAAGGTACTCACTAGGTTCTAATAGAGATAACTTCAAAGCCTGGAAGTTCAATTTAGTCTGAAAACTACCATCAAATCAAATAGTGACCTGTTCGCCGCACAAAGCTCTTCAACAGAGTTTATACTTAAGGAACGTCAGCTCACACATTTCTGAACCGCTGAAGCAGATCAGAATACAAAAACAAACGCATTATATCTACAAATATTCGTATTCAACATCAATATGGTAGATGAAGCGTTGGTGGTATTGTGGCAAAAACGTTGTAACAACGACACGACGGATTGTACCTATTTCTGGATGGCCCGGAAAACAAGATGTATCGATAGTATGCCAAGACCACACCTTCAAATGATCTAACCTTGATCGTCGAAGTAAACACCAATCTATGATAATTATTGCAAATATCCTTTCAGATCAAATCGAAAGGACCATAAAAATGTTCACTAAATGAACAAAAATTTGTTAGGTACGCATTGCGTGGAACATGTGTGGTCTAGAAGAAATGGGGACGATTGACGTGGTAATACAATATGTTATAATGTTAGGACGAACCATAAAATAAATGATATGGTTTCCAGGAAAGCAAGTAAAACAAGTTGAGCAAATTCGAACCAGCAAACCTTACTTCTTTCCTGACTGATTGCCAAATTAGCAAATTTACCTAGTTTCACGTAATTTTATTTGAATTTTCTACATTCAATGATCACCAACTGTCAAAAGCAGCTCTTATATCGTCTATGGAGTCAAAATATTGTATAGGAGTTAAGTATCCCTGGCGTTGGAATCCTATAAGGTGTCTAGCGCCAGACTTGTCTATGCAGGTCCAGGAGAAGCACATCTTGTGTAGAGATTTTCATCAGCGGCTCAATCAAAGAGACGCAGACTAGAGTTACAAGAGGTTACACGGTTTGTTGATTCTTAAATGCTCGATAGATAAACGAGCTCTAACGGAAGTAGGAATGGTGGGGTAAAATAGGCAACCCATACGATAATTGACCTAAACACTCTGAGATCGCACCTTTTCTTTGGCCCAGGCTCACTGAACGAGTGCAGCGCTCTGCGGAGGAGGCTGGAGAAGCTGGGACATGGTGTACTGCTGTTGGAAGGCCGCAGCTGCCGCAGCAGGTGTGTAGCACTGCGGGAGGTAGAGCTCTGGCTTGACGACTGGCTGGGGAGGTTGTATCGTCCGCCGTTTCCCAGCGTGAGGATTCATGTGGTTGTCGACGTGTCGCTTCAACTCTGGCTCTGAAGCGAATCGCCGCCGGCAGTTCGCCATGGGACAGCAGAACGGCCGGTCGCCTTGGTGGGTGCGGGTGTGCTGGTCGAGAATGGCCTTTTGCCGGAAGTCTTTACCACACTGGGCGCATTTATACGGTTTCTCGCCTGTATGGATTCTGTAACACACGGGGAAAACTTACTGAATAATGAATAAGTTTAAAATTACCCCCGTCTACATGTGCAATGAATGGATATCCACCTTTCTAAAACACTAAGGATAGTTCAAGGGGGAACAGTTGGAGGGGTTCAACAATCACTACCTCCACCTGCAACCTACAAATTTACATTATCACACATGAACACCCTTAACTGTGTGGATATTCATGAGCACTCGTAACACCTTCTCGCAATTCTCTAGAACAAAACTTACCTTCCTTGTTTATTTTCAGTCACAAATCTTTGTAATCGCCCAGAAAAAATTAATGTTTCTTCTTTAATAGAAAATGATAATAATGAAATGCTAATCACCTCACCTAGATGCATAGAATTAGAAAAAAAAAAAAAAAAAAAAAATTGTTTGAAAAATAACAAATGGGGTCAAGTTGATACTGAGTTCTAGTCATCAGCGTCGGTCGATCCTGGTAGGTGAAATATTAAACAATTTGAACATCGAAAACTTTCGAAACAACACGTTATCAAAATGAAATCGAGTTTCTCAGACAGGTGTCCAGTTTGTGGACAGGTGAAGCATAGGTAGGTGTTTTACTGCATCTCGTTGTATTTCAGGTGTCCCATTCGTGGGTTTCAACGTAGCAGTCGAAGTACGGGAGGTGTACTGCACCGTTGTAGGTATTTAGATTTCAACTTGTGATACATACCAAGATACTGTTACTTTGCACAGGTTTGCAGAAAGGGCTACATTTACGAAGAATTCATCCTTTGCTCTTTGACATATCTAGGAGCAATTACAAGGTGTGGATACACACTGATCAGGTTTGCAGATACATACTGATGAGATACACACTGATGAGCCATACCTGATACACACTGATCAGGTTTGCAGAAAAGGCTACATTTACGAAGAATTCATCCTTTGCTCTTTGACATATCTAGGAGCAATTACAAGGTGTGGATACACACTGATCAGCTGAGTGCACGGTATGGCTCATTTATCCCCAATCAATCCACTCTTTTACAAGTGAAATTCAACATTTGCCAACTAAAATCAAACATTTTCAAAGTGATTTCAACCTTTTCACCGTTATTAGGGAAAAAACGGAAAATACACTCTAGCCCTAAATGTTGTACTTAGCAACCGCTTTAAAAAAAAAAAAAACTTCAAACGCTTTCATCATCATGTTTTCTTTAAAAGAAATGTTGATATTTTTTTTATTAATTTTTTTGTTGATTTCATTCTTAATAAAACATAATTCTGTTTTATTAAAAAGAAGTGTTGATTTTTTTCAATTACATTTTTTGTTGATTTCTTTTTTAATAAAACATTATTTTATTTGATGTACACCTACTGCGTTTGGTGTATTGTTTCAATCGCAGTCCCCAATCATAGACAAGCATTTGAGACTACATTTAGGCCTTGTGCGTATTCTTCGTCATTTCCCTAATAATGACGAAAATGTTAAATTTGACTTGGAAAAAGTAGAATTTGATTTGGAAAAGGTTGAATTTAACTTGGAAATGCTAATTTACGATGAAATCTGTTTCAACCTCGGACTCCAATACACAAATGAACATATTTCTCTTCCTTTTTCAGGGAATACTGGCAGGAAACTCAAAAATTGAATGTTCAAGAGATTTTTTTTAGAAAGTGAACCACATGCACCTTCGTGTTATTCAATTGGGGCGTGGGAGAGGAAACTAGAGAAAGTACTTGGTAGATGCTACATATTTTCAAGAACAGCTAATATTGGTACAGCTAATATAACTTACCGGACGTGCTGGTTGAGAATTGTGCGCTGTCTAAAGTTTCTCCCACAATACAAACATCCATAAGGCTTCTCGTTGGTGTGAATCCTGAGGTGCTGAGTCAGGTGGCTCTGCTGTCTAAACCGCTTGCCGCACTCAGCGCAGGGGTAGGGGCGGGACTCGATGTGGATGCAGCCGTGCTGCAGCAGCGTTGACTTCTGCTTGAACTCCTTCTGACAGATCGGACACCGAACGTACAGCGGCATTCCCGCCTGCCGACCCGACTGTATCAGCTCTGGGATCCCTTTGCCATTGGGGCCAATGACGCCGTGAGTGTTCCCTGAAACCGAACATTGCCAGAATCCAGAATAATTCCAATTAGATTGAAAGTGCTTTGCATCCAAGATATACTGGATGGCCATTGAAACCTACTTGAGTTGCCTCCTAGATTGAACCGAATTTCTCCACATTAAATTGTTTAGTTAGATGTAACTAACTCATCTATTACTGTTACTAATCCCAGAAAGAGCAGTAGCTATGTCCCATGTCGACAGAATCTGTAATGCCAAGCGCCAGTAATCCTAATATGCATTTCAAAATCTAGCGATACCAAACGAATTTAATAGGCTGATGTACGGTAACTTAATTGTTCCACGAAACGAAGAAAAAAACAAGTATTCACAATTGGTTTAATTAATCATCAATAGAAAAACGCAGCAGAATATTTTGAAATGGAGGCGAATCAAACAACCTTTTCGTAACTCACAAATGACTCAATTCCCCAACACAGGACTAGAATGGAAAACAGGATAAACACAAATATAAACGCAGGGAGTTTAGGAAGGAGGACGCTGCTCCCTGATGAATAATGTTATATTGGCAATGAGTAGTGCAGATATTGGTCTCCCTCGTGGCTTGGGAAACACCTCATCGCACCCCTCACTCCTCCCATTTTCAAAAATCATTGTCTATATCCGAGGCAAAGAGGAAAAGAGGTTATAGGAACGAGGAAAAGCTGGTGGATTGGGGGGGGGGGGGGGGGGGAGATTGCCAGATATTTTTCGTAAAGGCTGCTTTTATCGAGCGGATCGTTAGTGAATAGCGCTTCATAGTAAAGGATTGTGACGCTTGCAGCATTAGAGAACAACTACTATCCGAAAAACACTGCTAATTCAAACAGAAATGTGTGTAGATCATTTTCTGAGCAGGCCAGCTGAAAGCAGCTGTATATCCTAGTGAATAACTAACTACAGCTTCGGATATATGAACATGAGTAAATTTTAACCTGCCCTTTGGCCCACGAGAACTACTGGAGAACCAACAACACCCAAACATAGTTGTGCTTTGAGTGACGTATTTCAAGATAAAACCCCAGGCTTCGTTTCGACTAACTCCTTCATTTAGTTAGTACATTGCGACTACATTCAAACAGTTATTGAACACAATCTAATCTCTAGAGTCACCAATTTATTCTTGCATAGTTACTTCGCTATTCATAACCCATTAATAGCATCCACGAATCATACGTTTTTCTTTAGGACTGCATCACTACTCATCTTCAGATTATGATCATTATGTTAATCTGCAGGTAACTTACTGGAATGGGCTGTAACTCGTGGACATTCATTCTGAGGTAGATTCGGCAACTATTTTAACAAAAATTGCCTCCTTATATATTTTCAGCTCTCATTTTCTGCGTTTTTATTTAGGATTTTTCCTCTTATTCGACATTACATGATTATAACAAAACTACTCCCTTAATTTATATAGACTATGTAAATAATTAATTTACATAGACTATGTCATAGTGCACTCGAATTTCAGTTTAACCTTGGAATAAACCTTGAATTTCTATCCTGTTCCCTCTTTAACCAACATTTAGAAAAAATACATGTAGTCAAATCAGAAGTTTTTACAAACGCTTACTAAACCCATTAAATGTATCTTGTACAAGAATAAAGATAAGTAAGCTAAAAAAGAACAGCGTCTTAACTAGGAAGTTAGAAAAGAGAGAGCTGATCATTATAAAATGATATCGTCATTTTATTTAAGAGAAAATGACGTGAAGTTTTGAAAAAAACTAGATTTCTTAAAAGGAATAATCACAGTTCTTTTTCAAACGATACAAATGACTCTCCACGAGTTTGGATTTCGGAGATGAGCTTTTTACACATAAAACACGAAGATTGGTCATCAAGAACAAACGGAAACAAGTCAATCACGTGGAAAGGCTTCAAGTTGAACTGCATTCATCATCATAAACATCACTGAGAGTTTGATTTCCTTGATTCAACACTTTTCAAGTTCAACTTTAATCACTGAATAGATATTCCAAACTCACGAAATTAAAAGCTCATGTTCAAAGGTCTTTCTAACACCTATTCAAATTTGTAAGGACAGTTCTGGAACTGCGTACGGTCGAATAAGTTGAAAAATCTTGGAACCGAACAAGAGTTCAAAATTATTATGAAAAATTAAATGTTGGGAGACACTTTATGTTGGCAATTCGTTGTATAATTGATCTCACAATTGATATCCATGAGTTATGTTACAACCTGCTCAGTAAAATTTAGTTTGTAGGAGCTACATTGTAGGTACAAGGTTTGTAGGTGTCTAAGATATTGTAGTAGTACTCATATCGTGGTATCTACAATATAATAGTACTGTTCTCAAAACGGGTCTTAACACGTTTCATCTCTGTTGACTTGATCACATTTACCGTCTGCATTTACAGTTCCTTAAAGAAATAACATGTCAGGAGCGGCAGGGCAACGCCAAAGAAAGTTACTGTTACCTCCCTCAAGTTCCTGGCTCTATTTAGTATTTAACATAGCCTGTAGTTCACTTAGATATTCGATTAAGCGTACGATAAATTATCTCAAGGTGAATAATTACGTGACTGAATAATATAATACATACTCAGAATACTGAAGGATTCGATACCCATCCATATTCTGTGGTACAGCCCGTTGGCCCAAGGTTCTTCCCACCCGCAGTGATCTGTGAGTGTTGATAACAATAGACTAGAATTAAAACGATCCTGAATGAGTGAAATTTGATTCATTTCCGGCGGAAGTTTGACGTTCAACTTAATCTCACTGCTTTTTTACCTGCACGATCCAAAAATGCGACCCTAATCCTTCTGAACTGTCCAAAGAAGGCACTGCCCAAGTTTCTTATAGCCAAACGTGTATACTTCATCGTGGTTACTTTTGCAGGCTGCTGAAGTGATTTGAAAGGCTGCAACAACATCTCTTTCAGTTGTTAGAAAAATCCTTCCCTTTCATTTTTTACTCTACTAGAAAATCAATCAATGCACTTTATCTGTCAACGTTTCTTTGCCATCAAACACTTGGATACGTTAGACGTTGTTGTCAGCGCACGTTTTACAGATATTGAGTTTGTTTCCAGGATAGTACATCAATAATATCTTCTCAGTAACTGATTAACACTTCAGATTCAGTTAAATGACTTGAAACCCCCATTTCAAGCTCATCAACTCCAAATAATGTAATTTTTATGAGACCCGACGACCGGTGCTATAACCTTACTTAATGTTTTCGAAAATTGACATCACCTTTGACTGAATAGGAAGTTTTAAATTCATTTCGCAGGTACCTAAATTGAATTTCTAGCGTTTTGAGTCTTTCGGAAAGGAGCTCAACAAGGGAATTCGAAATAACAACAAAGGTGATGTCATTTTTTCCATTTTATTAACAATAAGTAAGGTTATACATTATTAATGAGGTGGAGCGTAATGCGTATAATACTGAATACCTCGAACCTTCAAGCATCGTTTGACTTATCATTATAACTAAGTAAGTAAAAATACTTAAAATTATGGAAACACTAATGTTTATTAGAATTAAATCAATATTACAAAACTACCACTAAATATAATGTTACACGTACGAGAATAAGCAACATTTATGAGCCATTGGAAAGGATGGGAAATCCACAAAAATACCGAAACCTAGCACAAAACATCATGTAACTGATGAATACTTTTCACCTAGGAAATCTCAACAACTCCAATAGTCTTGATAGAAAAAATCCAATGGTAAGAGCAAAAATAAATTATATTTTTAAAACTCCAATTCCTATCTATTTTTTCAACAACAGCTGACGAATTCTTTTGAAAATTGCGAGGGTTCCTCATTTTAAACACACGGTGGACATTTTGATCGTAGAAAACGAATTTCAATTTTTCACAATTGATTCGATAATTTTTAAATGGAAGCAGTTTTTAAATCCGTTCGATAATTTTTCGGGATACAAATTGACCACAGTAAATTTTTTTGACTCGGATAATTTTCACTGCCCTTCAAAGACTCATAATTTAATTATAATTATAAGCACTTTTTATATTGCACTATTTATATATGCTACATTTCTAGGTTATATTGTCTTGAATATTAGCCTGCATATACCCTGTAAGTTACCATTACACATCGAAACATTGAGATAATAATTTAGGTCTAATAAAACGCTCATTATTAAAATAAATCAGAATATAAAAACCATATACCAACTGTTGGGTTACCTACGAGTATGTTTATACTTACGACAATAGGATGTTATAACTTGTCCATCAAGAAATACAACGGAGGGAGACAAACACAAATTATTGTTGATCCAGTTATCAGGAATAGGCAGAGGGACAGAAGTGGAATACCTTAAAATGGTGAAGTTTTGGAACAAGTACGAAACGAAAGACACGAATTTACAAATTATTAAATTTCCACACTTTTAAGAGAGTGCTATCGAAAACATGTTGATTTTCATTTTTGGATAACATGATCTTCTTAGAAATATTAGTGGGAAAGGGGGCAAATCATTCAACTGACTATCACTCATAACTATTCACTGTTTTAAGAAAACCTTTTTTAATTTCTCTAAATATTTATGAGAATTTGTACTCACTATACTCATTACGATCACTGACCAACTACGTTATCTTCAGCCCATTTTATGAAGGTACATGAATACCCATGCGCATATTAGCCAAAAGCTTTAATTTCTTCTAGATCGATAAGCAAGGAAACCATCAAGCTTGGATTTTTGAGCCTCACACGATGAAAGACGTCACCGTGCCGACAAACTTTTGACAAACCTATTCAAGTAGTACATGAGCAAGCTGTTCTGAAATGGACAGAACAGCAGAAGTTCCTGAGCATGCATTTAAATGGTGGAACGAGGGAAAGTGTACCGGAGAAACAAGCTTTAAATGGAAATGTAGGTGCTCCGAAATGCGTGAGGCGAGTTGATCAAATGTTTTAAAAAGTCAATGGAAATCACAGAGCGCCGAAAACTCGAGAGGTGATGGATCTGGTTAGTTTGCCCTTCCCGATTCCTTGCCATTCCATCACCTCCCCATGTTACTGAGTTCGAAATTTTATGAAATTGTGAATTTGAATTATCTGCTTACATTCAAAACTGGAGAAGAAATATCCTTCTTAATTCTCGGTGTGTGACCTCAAGAACGAAAAATGCCACTATGTGCCCTTCCAATTGAAACCCCAATTTTTGAGGAATTTTAAGATTGTACAAATAACAAAAATTCTAGTTGAAAACATTATTTTGAATGTTTAGCGTATGTAGTTGACAAGTACCTATCCTCAATGTACCTTTGGGAGGAATAGGGGAGAGGGAAAATTTTTAAACATGGGAAACAATGCTTTGTACATAAACAGAGTTAAATTTGAACTAGATTGGTACATTAAAACCTATTTTAAGGCATTCCAAGTCGCATTATTCTAAACAACTGCAGCAATAGGTATAATGATATAACAAGAAAAAAGAACAACAAATGCAATGTGAATTAGAAAGGTTTTAAATTTCCATTGACAAGAATAGAATAAATGTACGAAGTAGCAAGTGTGTGCTGAACTACCAGCCAAATTTCATCAAAATTATTTTTGGGAAGGTAAATTCTTGAACCGTCAATATTGTGTTTGCCTCATACTTTGTCAGTGAGAAAATACCAAATTGCACTAACACGTAGCATATTATTGGGTTAGCTGTTCAAAGTGATAGCAATTCAACATACAATGACCATGACTCTACCTTTAGCGTCCTTAAAGTACGCCGGGAACTGGTTAATGGTGCCATCTGGGAAGCACTGGGCGGCGGGGTCCTGTTGACCGTTTTCGAACGCCTGCTGCTGCTGCGTAAGTCCGATCAGCCCGTCCTTATTGTCCTGCTGTGGGAACGGCACGTCCTGGGGCCACAGCTGACCGTTTTTGTACACGAGGTGCGGACTCACGTCTAGAAAACGTTAACAAACACAAATTATAGTAACAATGAAGAATATTCACGTAAATTTATTTGCCTCTAGAAAGCATAAATGAACGGCTTGAACTTCGACAGTTGAAAAAAATAACTTGAACATGTTCTAATTGCTGTAAACGTTTTCGTCCTTAGCACATTCTGCCGATTAGAAGGGGTTCTCATCTCTGTTGTTAGCCGTATCAGACGGAGGTGAATAATAATTTATTTTAAGGACAACGTCAAGTACTCCAGACTTGAATACTTGAGTATTTGTTGTAAAAAGTGTCAACAATAGTGTGCAAGTATCTATTCTTGGTAAACCTACTGATCAGTAAATTTACCAATCCGCACGGTGCCAGCCAACACATCGTCTTTACAAGATATTTTACCCACATAGGTAAATGGTGTTTTCCTAGTAAGGTCCTGAATTTTGTCTCTCAAAATGTTCAGCTAATTATTCGAATTTATATTTTTGTCTTGAGCAGATAATCTCTAAATTCATTTTCAGCTGTTTTTCCTAATGATTCTTACCTCGACTGATTGTACTTATCTGAAAAACGCTGCAAATTCTTTCACTAGGGTTTATTATTCAATTGGCTTACGTTCATGATTTGAATTTATACTAAGCTTTGGAGTGGGCGTGTTTCACAGATGATAGAGCGATTATTGAATTTCAGGAAGCACACAAATATGATCAACTGATCAATCCAAATAGGTATTTTGGCTGAGAACGGATTTACGTGCTCTATGCATGTCGCCTGAAATTCAAAGATAGCTCTATCACCTGTCAAACAGGGACACTCCAATTTGATGCACTGGGCCACCAAAACCTGAAAAAATGAGGTTTTGTCGACTACTTTTCTGTATGTGTGGAAAAGTGCTGATTGTCGAGTGATTCGAACAAAATTCATATTATGCCATCAACTGCCAAAACCGGCCCACAAAAATGTTATTTAAATAAATTTAAAACGGTAGAAACTAGCTTTGTTGCAATAATTTCACTTTAGCGCATGCGCAGAAGCTACTAATGAGACGATTGTGTTGATTGATTGGTTGATGATTGATTTGATTATTATACTGTTTTCCCCCGACTATCCTTCGAATTAAAGAGATATCGCAACACTAGAACTTGGAAGGAATGCTTAGTGGAATTCACGTTTGCAGATGCACAGAGTGGGGTATCAATTGTTGAGCAATGCATTGCATTGAGTTCTATCTACACCAAAACCCGCACTTTACCGGAAAATCTCAAACAAATCGGATGAAAACTAGAAATTGAGTGTTTCACAAAGATTGGCGGCCACACAACTAGCCGAACAGAAAGTCACGAAACAAAATGGTAAAACGCGAGTGGAAATTCTTATTTTGGACAAACAAATTTCTCACAGCTTCGGTTACTACATGTAGACTCCGAAGCAACACATTTTATTCTCCATTGGTAAATAATAAGAATTAATTTTGCCTTCATACCCGAATGTATCCTGAGGTGCTGATTGAGAATTGCCCTTTGTCGGAAGGTCCTCTCGCAGTAGATGCAGGCGAACGGTTTCTCGTTGGCGTGGATCCTCAGGTGCTGCGTCAGGTGGCTTTGCTGCCGAAACCTGCCCACAAACAGAATCAATCAATTAGTAAAAAGCAAACATTTGAGGAGTGTGTTTTTTCAAAAGGAAAATACCCATTTTCAAGAAAACGCTGAGGAGAAATCAAAACCGAATCATATATCGAGTTAATTATTATTATTTTTAAATCAGGGTTTATGGGCTTGGTATCCAGAAACAAGCATACTATGCATTAATCCTAAAAATTATCTACTTACTTTCAAAACTGGACAAGAAATATCCATTTTAATTTTGAGTGTGTAATCTCAGGAACGAAAAATGCCACTATGTACCCTTCCAATTGAAACCCTGAATTTTGAGGAATTTTAAGATTGTACAAAAACAAAAATTCTAATTCTAAATCATTTGAATGTTTAGCGTACGGAGTTGACAAGTACCTGTCCTATGGGAGGGGAACAGGTTGTCCGAGCGAGCTAAGGCATCAGTCCTTTGGCTGTTTACTTTCAGTGGGAGTACTGATTAGCCTGGTTCAAATCCGGCAGGCACCAATGTTTAGGGCCAAAATCCTATCAAGTGTTGTATACCTGTCCAGTACTTAGACAGTTCACCTCTGATTTCAATGTCACGTGAATCCAAATCACTCCCAACCCAGGGGCGTGAGGCAATGGGAAGCCGTGAGCGAAATCACGGCGTGGCGCGGTGGATTTTGGACTGGTAGGATATCCAACCCGGCCGACCGCTCCATCGAAATCGCGATGGTAGGAGCTCCATTCGGTTGGATGGAGCGCTAGTGAGTGGCCAGCTTTAAGGTACCTATCTCACAAGTCATCTGTCAATCCATCAATCTAGCAGAAGATAGCAATCTAATAGATGCTGGGACATGTTCCCCACTAATGATATATTCCTTTTTGATTGAGTAATCTGAAAAAATTAAGGACAATGAATGCCATTTTGGTCTGTAACGTTTGTAATGCCACAGCATCAGGAGATGTGGGAGAATCTTATCTGAAATGAGCGGAAAACGCAAAATAAACGCTTTTACAAGAAAGTGGATAAGTTCCCTTTTGATAAAACACTCCTCATTTAAAATAAATTAGAAAAATAAACAAACTGGTAAGTAACGCAGGTATCACGGGGGGGGCACTATGTCCAGTTTTTATATTATCACACTTATAAATTGTTTAGAATTAGTTTATTTAATTTTAAGAAACGAAAACAAGGGAAGTGCCCCTTTCATTCACCTCTTTTTATCATGAAGTTTGAGAGTTCAGAAATGTTTCAAAACTAGGCGAAAATTCTTAATATATACCTTTACCTATTAAATCCAGCTCAGCGTTTGGAGCGATAGGAATGGCCAGCTTCATATTTCATAGATTAGATTACTACAGCAATCGGCCTCTGCCGATTCTTTCGGAAACCTAGTTACCAGATAAGCTTGCGCATCGTGACTCCTTATACGGGTTTTCATCTTTCCGTGTTTCGTTCGTGAGTTAAGCGATTTCAATTTAATGGCATTGAAGGTAAAGTAGGTGACTTTGACTGTTGAAGTCGTTGGAAGAAACAAGTAAGCTAGCTTCTGAACAAGCCTACAAGAGAAATGTACATGTGTACAAGAGAAATCTAGATTGAAGGACTTAGTGTTTTTCTCCGATGAAAAATGTAATTTTCTTGGCACAACCTTGTAAGGCATGTTTCTACGTGAAATGTAACATACAGAGTTGTTTGGAAAGGATCTCAAATATTCAAAATTACACGCTGAGCGACGAAAAAGCACTATGTAGATGGGTGTCAAAATTCAAATCCTCCGACGGGGGGGGGGGGGGGGGGGCTCATTCAAAAACGCAGATGTCTGGGAGCACGGGTTATGACCAAGGAGGCATACATCCGACTTCAATCAATAACTGGCAAAGGAATAAGATAATATTAGTAAATAATTGCAGCGTTTCATTTGAGAAAAAAAAAGTCCGAATAGGTAACTACTGTGGCACTGAGCTTCAAGGTACAATATAAATATTAAGACCTTAGCTTTTGGAAGAATAGCAAGGAGAAACGCAGTCCATCCAGTCTGGCCCAAGGCAGTTCCGTTTGTCAGAATTGAACCAATTACGCACTTAATGTTGTTCTTTGAGGTTGTAATGTTCATTGCTCCAGGTAAGCTTGTTCGATAAATTAAAGCCGGAAACGTATAAACTTCCAAGTTGAAGACAGCATGATTCTAAAAGAGCCGAAACTATAAATGTGATCGCCCCAGGGAAAAGGGACCTCATCTTCACAAAGCAGAGTTGAAAAACTATTTAATGGTCGGAAATACCGATTACTGTTTTTTTTAAATCGATTCTACTATCTCCTCACGCGAGTTACTACAGATATTTTTTACATACATACATTCCAAGTTCCATTCGAACAATGTTTTGGAGTTATGCAACAACAGCTGTATAATATAAGGTTATTTAAAAAAAAAAAAATCTATCATTTTCTTATTTGTGCAGTTAGAGGTAGGTATGTGGTATCCCTATAGTCAGATATGTGGAAAAAGTTGGAGAAATGTTTTAAAAAACCACTGATATGCATGATTTTGGTCTCACAAACTTTGGGGTCCTTTTTCTCATAACTAGTGTTTTCGGAGGTCTAATGTGTTCAGCAACATCTCGTCTATCAGAAACTGCTAGAATCTCATTTTTATCCTCAGTGAAGTTAAGGCTCTCCTTGGGACGGACACAAATTCTTTTTTCGGTAGTTTTTTATTAAAGTGGTCTATGTGAATTCCATTTCTAATCCATCCCTGTAAAGAAACTCGTTATTGTCTCCTTAAATGCGCTCAATATCAATGATAGAATTTCTCAGGCACCTGATGTATCTCAGATACCAGTTAACTACGTGGTGATTGACTGAAGGCTGCCCCATCGCTTGCCTTCCAGAAACCTTTACCACCCGCTAATTCTCGTTCTACTTTCGCGCGAGGAATTCAATCGTCGTACTGACTGTGATTACCTTTTGCCGCACTCTGTACATCCGTAGGGACGGGAGTCCGTGTGGATCCTCTCGTGCTGGAGAAGGGTCGACTTCTGTTTGAAGTCCTTGCCGCAGGTGAGGCACTTGAAGAGGCGGAGCTCGCAGTTCTTGGACGAGCCGTTCATCCCCTGGGAGCCCTGAACGTTACCCGACTGCATCTGACCCTTGAGGCTGCCGCCCAGCAGGTCGGGCATCCCTGCACCAAACAAACCTTCGAATCAGGGAATTCAAAGCCGTTAGTGAACATCAGAACCGCAAGAAACCCCAGACACAGCGCCAAGCCTGGTGGGGACCCTATGGGTCGTAGTTTGAAAATAATCACCTTCTTAAAACTGTGATTTTTGCATTTGAACTCAAAATTACTTGAATAATATTAATTGGAATGTTATTTACCATCATTCCATCAAATGTGGAGTACCTTGCAAATTACGATCAAACTTGGACAACAATTTTGACATGGATATATAGCCTTTTAGCTTTCTGCTGTGTGCTTTTAGATTAATGAGAAAATTGTGCCACATTTTTTTTCCTCCAGCAAGAAAAAGTGAAAAGGAAGTTTATATTTGTTTTTAATTACAACCAATCCATGAGTAGGTATACGTCATGTCATTCTCCAACGTGATCTTGAATAATAAGACGTAATTTTGAAGTTAGACAAAGCAATCAAGTTGCATCTAAAACTAATTTCTAAGCTATTAATCGTGCGAAACTGAAAATTGTTGCCTATGCTCATTAGAACTTGCTGTTTTGTATTAGCTGGTGGGGACCAACGCATCCTCCTTGCACAGATGACAGTTTCATGGACTACAACCAGAGATGGGCGTATTAAAAAACCGTTACATACTGTTAATGTGGATAAAATCGTAATGTCGTAATCATCGTGTTATTCATGTTCAGAAATTGAATATGATTTTATCATTCACAGGTTTTTTTGGTGATTGGGCAAATTTAAAATTTGCTAGTATGATGTTAGTAGTTAGTTAAAATTAGTTAATAATACGTTTTGGATTATGTTTGCAATGTCAATTTTGTAAATCACAAATTGAATATTGTGCTATTCAATTTTTCGTATGTGATTTTGTAATTTCACAATTTTTTTAAACATGTTTTGTGTTATGTTAATAATGAGTATTAATTTTGTAAATTAATTCGATCACATGATCATCCTCACAAATTGAATATGATTTTGTCGGTATTCTAAATTGTTTGCCGAAACTCACAATTTTTTTGTGATTTTTCAAAATATTATTAGGTACAATCGTTTTGTTCTGTACTGGAATTGCTCCATAAAATCGATACCGAATCGCAAAGTTGAGCGCACCATTGAAAATTTGATTAAATTTGCTTATATTTCCTTAAATTTGACAGCTTTAATTCAACACTGCTTTTGGAAATGCAGTTAAAGTTCAAGAATTTCTAGAAAATTTTAATTTTTTCAATGCTGAACGATTGAGCTGCAATTAGGGTCCTTTGAAGTTAATTTTTGATGATAAAAATATGGTCAAACGTTGAAAAAGGTTGTTTTGAAAGAGGAAAAATGTGACAACACCATGAAACGTGGTTTTCTTGAAAAAATCTTCAAGTTCGATTGGCAGAGTTCTCCTCCATTCTCGGTCTAGTTTTGCCCAGAAATTGTTTTACAAGTGAGGGACACAGGGTACAAGTTCTGTTAATTTATGGTAGTTCTCACAATGATATCACTTGTATGTAGACAAATTTAAGTGAATGGAAACTCACCTGAGTGGAACTCGGAGGGCTGGTCGGATGAGTTGAGGGAGGTGAGCATGACGGGCTGCTTGAGGTAGGACATGAAGGTGGTGGGCGACAGGACGTGGTGGCGCGGGGGTCCGGGGTAGTAGTTGGGCATCTCGCACTGCATGTCCGTCTCCGCCGTCCCCTGTGTGTTCTCCTCCTGCGCCTGCGGACCCGGCGTTGCATGCGGCGGCGGACCCGGCGTGTTATGCGGCGGCGTCCCTTCAGAGCCAACTGCAACCGTCACAAGGATTTGTACTTCGACTAATACGCCCCGAGCTTCGACCCAACAGAATTGAACGCTCCTGTCATGCAGCATGACCGTGTGAGCGAGTTTTACAAAATTATCCTACTTCAGTCACGTTAAATTCAGTAGAAATCTAATCACTTTTCAATGCAAAAATATTCTTCCATTCAAAGATTTTAGATTTTTCAAATCCACTTTTTGCACAATTTAATGAAACAAATTTATTTGAGTAAATATTCTGGTAAAACATAAATTCAAAGATTTTTTGGCGCAAGGACGAAGTTTTTATCTCAATCCTATCCAGAGTTATCGTCTGGAATGACACACATAAAATCTAGCAATAAATTTAGAATGCTTCAAAACGGATTCTAATGACAAGAGTTTTTTTTTTTTTTTTCGCAAAAACATTTTAAAATTTGCAATACCTTCATTCTTTACAAAATTCTGTACATCAATGTTATTGGAGGGGGGGGGCAACATCTAAACAATCTTCTATTCAAACGAAGATTTCGGATTTGTTGACTTCTTAGCGGTTTTGTTAATTTTTTAGCACTTTCAAATGAAATTTGGGTGCAATTTAATACTTTTTAAAAAGTACTTAATATGTTGACAAAAATAGAAATTCGACGATTTTTGGTCAATTCAAACAAAGTTTTTATATCAATTCTATCGAGATTTATAATCTAGATTCACATACACACACAACTCAGCTACTCAATGATGAGGTTTTTCAAGAGGTGAGTGGACGGATGGTCGTACAACAACCTAAGTGGTCTCTAATTCCAAGTCCAAGGGAACTAATTTCTATCTGAATCCCTCAAAGTTGTTTGATAAAGATGCCTAGATTACTCGCACTTTCGGACTGATGTTGGATTTTGGAGGTAAATTTAGTAAAATTTGGTCTAGAAGTTTCGGGAAAAAGCTTTGGACGGCGGATTTTTTGTGTGTCTAAATTTTATTTCGATTTTTTAAATTAACGAACCTTGGAACAAAAACAACGTTTTTTGACAGGACTTCAAGTATTTTTTTTCTTGTCGATTACATAAGTTCATTATTGAAAATAGACGTAAATATGAATGTGAATTTGAACGTGGTTGAACATTAAAAATCGCGTAGAATCATAGAAGGATCGAATCAGCTGACATAATTGGGAAAAAATTTCGTATTCAAGAGTTCCTTTCGAAAGCGCGAGTCCTCAAAACATCTGCGAACAGGAGCAGCGTAGGTTGGTTGTAACGTGGGGAGGTGATGGGATGGTATAGCTCCTTCAAAGAGTTGAATGCGGATAATGCCCGCAACACTCAGAGAATGTCCCACACGCTGGAAGGCGTCTGGTATATCTCCAGATGCTGGAGTCGGCATATCTATCACTACGTGTGGATTATTTCGTTGAATTTCAATAGTTCCATCCGCGGATTTCTACTTATTGTCTAAATACAGTATATTGCACCATTATTGGTACTTTGATATCAGCTTTTGTTTCGTACACTAGACTAGTACAGACTGGCTATCACTTCCATGCTCATCCTCCCTCAACACACCCCTTTAATTAATAGAATAAACCCACTTCAAGTACATTCGTTAGCTCTTCCCAACATAGACAGAAAAAAAGACCTCAACACGATTGTGAATTTGAATTTCCTTTAACTAAAAAATCGTCTAGTAAGTAATTTACTATAACTGTGACGTAAGAATCAGCTTGCACAATGAATTTTGTTTTCATGAGATCATTTTGACATTGAGTTTTTCATAACATATGATATATAGGTACTTGCGGACAGTCCATTGCGGTGGGTGTCTTAGTCCATTTTGTTTAATTCGAATTGTTCCATTGCATTGCGATACGAAATGTATAGCATCGTTGCAGTGCAGTACAGATATCAGACGCACTAACTGACGAGTAAAGTTTTTGTGTTTAAAAAGTGATGTTTACGAAAAAGTCATCCCAACATGTTCGGGCACTTCTAGAAGTATTTGGATTTTTTAAAGACATTTTTCCCTCCTACGTCAAGTGAAAAATAATAAAGGATGGTGTTCCAGATGATTCAGTCAAACACGACAATCCTGATATACCAATCAACTACTTCAACACTTGACAAAAAATGTCAACAACGTCATTGATGGCGGATAGCGCTTGAAGTAGGAGTGATTTGGTGGGAAGCTTTTGAGAGTTTCTTGTGATGTGAACCGCCAGAAGAAAACAAATTCAAACAAGGAAAACAAATTCGGCAATTTGGGTGGAATTGTGACAAATTTTTGAGTGGGTAACTCCAAATACTGAGTGATTTCCTGATTTGTATTTGCTACGAGAAAGATATTTCGCCTATTCCAAGGAGCTATGAGTTGAACATCATTCAAAACTTCGTCCACATCTGAAATGTTCACTTAGATGCAAAATTGAAGGAAAACAGTTCGAATAATTACTTAATAAAAAAGCAGTTCATCAACAGAACTCAGGTCGAATGGCTTCTAAGGAGCTGTTGACCGTTTTAGGACTAGAATCTGAAAAAATAGTGGCCGGTGGATTTTACGTTTGCGCATGCGCAGACTGTTGTAATGATTTCAGAAAAATGAAACTTCTACGGGTCCATCAACATATAACTGTAACTGTATAAATGAGGATTGTTACAAGGATTTCACGTTTGCGCATGCGCAGTAGTTACTAATTGAAAACTTTGTTCATCCCCCGAAAGCGTGAAAACCTTTGCCACGTACAGGAGGACTCGTAAGCAAAACTAAATGTCAATTTACGTTTTCACAAAACATCTGATTAAAATGATCAAAAAAGAAATTCTAAAAGTTGATAGGCCTCCGATAGGCTTCTGTATCAACGATACCCATTCATACAATTATGACCTCCAATGTTACATCCCTACAATCCATCATACAATATTAAAATTAGGTAATATATATACACAAATGCAACGTTGAGATTTTTCGACGTAAATAAGAATTTCAAACACAAAGAGCTCGTTGACCATTGTGGTAGGACTCCGCGCTTATTACAGTTGTATGTCGTCCTAAGATGCCACGGGGAATTTCATATCTCCGATGATGAGGAGCAGAAACCGGGATGAAATTATTTGATGAAAATGTTCAGAAGAAAAGCTACGTGTACGTGGAACAACAAGAAAAGTGTAAAAAAGAAAAGCGGGAAAGGGGGAAAAAATTGCGTAATAATACGGAAATGAAAAAAAGGGGTGGGGGAAAAAAGTTTCGCTATTGATTAAACCCCAAAGCTTAATTCAACCTCTAAATGAACGAGAGGAAAAAAGTACGGGAGATAGATAGAGAGAGGAGGGGGGGGGGATAAAGAGAGTGAAAGAGAAAGGGGTAGAAGGAAAAAAATTTGCAATTACCGGGCATGTTGGAGGCGGGAGTGTGCTGCTGCTGAGGGTAGGGCGGCGAGGGGGAGGGCTGCTGAAGGGGCGTCGGGGCGGACTCCTGCGGGCTGGCGGGGAACTGTTCGTTCCACTCGCCGCCCCCGGCTCCCCCGTTGGCGGCGCCGTTCCCGCCTCCGGCGCCCCCGCCGTTGGGGGGCGGCGGGGCGCCGTTCAGGCCGTTGAGCCCGTTGTGGGGCATCCCCGCTCCGTCTTTGTACACTACGTACGGCGCTCCAGCATCTGAAGGGAAAACAACGAATTTCATTAGCGTTCCACATAAATGAGGGGAAAATAAAATGTACAATTTAAACAGGGTTTGGATAGATGTCTTCAATGATGAACCTGTGTAATCATAAAACATATTGGTAAGCCAGTTTTGGGCAGTAGTTGACCACATCTGTTGTTAACGACATTTCCAACGACTAATTATTATTCGAAACGTGTAAATAACTATGTAGTTAGTAGTTAGATTTTTAAACTATTTTTTCAAACCACTAGTTAGTAGTTGCTTTTCAACTAACAACTAGTAGTTAGAAAAAAAAAAGTAGTTCAAGACCAACTACTTTTTGGTAGTTAAGTGTGTTAAAATTGATAACTGCAATTCAGTATCCTATTAAGTTGTTCTGTACTATTGTAATTAGCTATACACTTCAGTAGTTACCGTCAAGTGGGGTCTCTTCGGTACGTCGGGTAAAATTAGTGAAAAACACAATTTGAAAAGAATCGACCCAATTTTCAGTAACATCGACAAATTTGACAAAAGAGAGCATTGCCATCGCCAATAGGGCCATTTTCCAGTTTTCGGCAGTGGTAACCTGAACGAGAGAGGGCATAGCAACAACTTGGTTTTTCCAGTTTTTACAAGGAGGAGACGTCAGTTGATGGTGGGCCGTACACAGCAACCAGTCAGTATCCCTGCTATTAACAGTCTATCTACAATCTAAATGCGATGCAACACATTTCACTAAATATAAAATATGATGGTTGTTGGGGTCAGTCTAGTACATCAATCATCAATGTAGATAGATAGTTAATTTACATCATTTTTACATGTTAGGGGAATAAGGGTTAATACCGTGCATCGGGCAATGCCACCTATGGCTGTTTCGGATGTTTGAATCGACAACAGAAACGTGGGAATGAGCGCCGATCCTAGAGAAATGTCCCGCCAACTAGGTTCTAGCGTTACCCTACCTGCGAAGTTAGCTTTCTTGATGTGAGTGCAGTGAGTATTTTTCTGAATCGTTTGATGTCATTTCTTGTGCATCGGAAATAAGCTATGTAAGCCCCATTTTCAACTCTTTTTTAGATTAGTTTTCATGTACATACGCAGGATTTCATCATCTTTCTGAAGCACTAACCAAATTTAAGTTTTGATTGTAAATGAAGTCAGCGTGAATGAATTACGAAAAACGTAAACATTGGGTTAATGCCTCCCATCGTATCAGGGGAATGCCGTGCATTTCTGAAACGTCAAAAAAATATGGAAAAGAACAACAAATAACCAACAAAGCGCCGAATTCAGCTGGATTTTGATCAACTCACTACTAGTAGCAGAGATGGGGTTCAGAAGAAGAAGAAGTAGAAAGGTGGAAATCATGAAAAAAATTGAAAGACCTCAAAAAAAGAAAGAGAAGCGCAAGAGAACCAGAAGTGAGAGCAGTGACAGTGATGACTGGGGAGATATCTCTGAGGGAGACCTTGTTGTAGACACAGACGAAGATGTTGAAGAATTCTTGACTTCGTCTTTTGTGGATAGCTTGTGTACAATTTGCCAAGAAGCCGATAATAATTCGCCAAAGTGGAATTGCGAGCACAGCAATCACAGCAGCCACTACATGTGTTCCATGGGACGACCTGATCACAGACTATGTTATGTATGCAAGGCTATTTTATAATTTTGTAAAGAAAGAAAAGCTAAATAGTAGTGTGGGTTCAATAAAGTTCTATATACAAGAACTGTAGTTTACCTATTTCTAAGTCATCGTTCATTTTAACTATAGTTTATTGACTGTTCTCATGGTTTTTATTGTTATAAATACATTTAACCTTCTAACTTCGGAAAAAATGGGTTGAATGACGGTTGAGAGGGGAACATAATTCAGTTCTCGGGGTTGGGCGTCATTACGCCATTGCACTTTATTAACATTCACGGTTGTTTTTCCTTTAAAAATCTTTTTATGTAAGGGAAATGCTCAGATATCGAAAATAGAATAAATTCTAGAGCCATTCGTCCAAGAAAAACATTTTTATGACGTTCTGTCCCTTAACTGTATGGTTCCAAAGCTGAGTGCACGGTATTACCCCTCGTTCCCCTACATTCTTCATTTGAATAATAACTGATGACCAAGCTGGATGGTGTAACATTGTGGCCCAGCCCGGTGTTGGTTCTTACTTCTAATTTTTAAGAAGTACCTACCTAAAACACTATATTTACACCACATTAATTATAAAAATTTGGATTCCACTTCCATGGAAAGATGTACTTAGTAGATACGTCATTTATATTGCTGTTAATATTATAAAATCATTAATTTTCGTTTATAAAGCACTCAAACGGGTTATTTATTATTAGTTTACAAGTTTCTTTTTTGAATAGCTGTTCACTATTTATCTTCATTAGATTTCTATTTTTTTCAAAATCTTCATTGACTATTTGCATGCCTCTGTATTTTGTCGTCATTTGAGCAAATGTAATTTTTACTCTACTCAACTTGAGTCTGTTTGATTTTGATTGCCGCTGTCTCACATCAGCAAAATATATATTTTTGTGTTTACGATTAGTTTTAGCATATTTAATGTGTACAATTGATGGACAGTTAACAAATTCAAATCATGAAATAATGTGTCACTGGGATGGCGCCTGGGCTTATTGAACAATACCCTTAATGACATTTTTGGAATCTTAAAAACGTTATCAATTAGGTAATTTAAAGTGCTCCCCCATATTACAAACGCGTACTGTAAGATTGACTCAAACAGCGCCCGATAAATATTGATTTTCAGTTCTTCTGATAGAAATTTGATTCTATACAGGGTATAAGCACATTTACTTAGCTTTTGACACAAACTTTGAATGTGGTGGGTCCATTTCATTTGAGAATCAAACATCACTCCTAAATAAACTAAGCTAGGTATTAACTTTTTCGATTTTCGAACAGTCACACGGTATGTCATTGCAGCTGTGTAATGTCAAAGGGTCACTCGATGTTGATTGTGGTTCTGTTTTTCTTGCTATGTCCATGAAAACAGATTTCGTAGCATTGATGGTAAGCTTGTTGGTGTTCATCCATTGTCCTATCGCCCTCAAATCTTTCTCGGCATTTTGAAGAATCTCCTGCCATGTTCGAACGGAGTTTACTAGGACAACATCATCAGCAAACATGTAGATTTTCCCGGAATATTTTTGTGAAGCAAGTTCATTCACATTTAGGGAAAAAATAATCGGGCCCAATTGAAGTGCCTTGAGAACAGCCGTATTCCCGGATTAAAGCAGTTTCGCTTTGCCAATGTGGACTGCTTGTTCTCTGTCACTATTATATGATTTGAATATCTCCAATGCTGTTCCTCAAATCCCTGATGCTTCCAGTTTTTCGACAAGTTTAATGTACAAGTACCTACGAAAAAAATCAATGTCCCACCAGGTAAAGGAACCCCTCCAGGAAATTTGTTTGATAATATCTCGAATAAAGAACTGCCTCCAATCACACAGAAGAGAGGAGAGCAAGGAATTGCCAAAAAGAAGAGGAAACTTGTAACCAGCGATAAAGAACCAGAAGAGAGTTTGCCGTCAGTGAAGGAGTGGAGACTAATTGCCAGCTGCTCTGGAAGAATTTTTCAACAGGTCTGATTCAGAAGAAGATGACATTACAAACCAAGAATTGATTGCCTTCCGTTCACATCTGCTGCTGCAAAAATTTCTGAATCGGAAGCAGATCCAAGAAACCAAGAGTTGCCTACTCATGAATTTAACTTTAACAAAATGGGGGAAAATCATAATCTGGCTGTTGGTGATCTCGTGATTGTAAACTACGAGGGCACCGATTACCCTGGACGTATCTTGGATATTGATAAGGATGACTTTCGATATGCTTTTAATGGATTTGTACAACAAATCTGCCTGAACTCATGTTATTCATCAAAACTCTACTACACACCAATTTTATTTAATGGCATTTTTTTATACGGGTTAGCTCCTCGATGGTCCCCCTTTTTCTACCAACAAACAACAAATAGAGTGATAATTGTGGTATTTAATGTCACAGAGGCCAATGTGTCTGATATGAAAGAAATGCATCAAGTTGTCTTCTCTTTTATAGAATTTACGTACTTATCTTGAAATGTAATTCCAACTGATTTTTGCGTTTCTGGTTTGGTACAATCTAGTTTTTAGAATCTAATTAGAAGGGTAATTTTTGGAAATAATGGCACAATAACTGTAAGGCAGATTTGGAGGTATGATAATTACAGTGCATCGTTGTAATTTTAAATAAAAACCTTCAAATCAAATCCTCCTAAAAACCTTGACATTTTAGTCATTTTGGGATTGAGACTCTATTTAGACGTTATGCAAGAAACTACCTTCCGATATAGATAAGATAAGACATTAGTACGTACAGGTAAGACACAACGAGTCCATTAGCCTCGGGGAATCCCTCCTATGTCAACCAACCTGTAGTTTGCCCGAGCCAAATAGTTATATTACACCATTTATCCCGATTTATCATTGGGCCTCATCCCGAAACATAAATTCATCATGAGAGATCGACGTTATAAGAAATTAAAGGTTGCGCGAGTAAGTAGACAATAGGGAAGGGCAATCGGTAAAAAATATCGATTTTTTAAATCGTTTCCGAATTGGTTTTAAAGAATTGATTCACAAAAAAGCGTTTCTTTTTAGTATCGATTTTTGGAAAAATCGGTGTTTTTAAAAAATAGGTTTTAACTTTTAACTCAATAGCCAAAGTAAACCATACAAATAGGCAATTGAGTTGTGTATAATAATATATACAGTTTCAATAATAATAATGTAGAAAAATGTAGAAATTATCATGCAGACAAATTATTATTAAATAAAAAATGTGAGATGAAAAAACGAAATAACAAAACTAGCCTGAAATCACTTTTATGGAAAACCCCGATTTTGTACCCCGATTGTAGAAAAAATCGTAAAAAAGTGTCGATTCTCGATTTTTTTTGTATGCACAAACATGGATGTTTTTACAAGAAAACACAGATTTTTAGAAAAATCGAAAATCGATTGACCTTCCCTAGTAGACAACAACAGTTTGTGGGTGAATATCAAAGAATCCAAAGCACTACAAGAAATTGCCACAAACGCAGCTCTGAATTGAAAACAGCAAATGGGAACATTACTTTTTTTTTAAATATCATGCACGAACCCTTGGATGCTTCCTCATCTTCAGCATTCAAAAAGCAATGTTGAAATCTTGACCAATGAGTTTAGATTTGTCAATAATTTATTTCAATTTCAGTAGTGAAATTTAAATGAAGGAATGAGATTACAATCACAACCCGTCTGTCCTACCGAACGTTTGAGCCGATAGGTACCCATTCAACGTGGATTGCACTGAGGCACCTCATACAAGCACCCTTCGCGACAATCCATCAATAAATCATTCATTATCTTCATAGCAGATGTTGGAAATTTAGAGCAACAGTTACGGTTAAGAGTAAGGGAGGAGTTATGCCAATCGGCACTTACCTTGGGCGATGCAATACATGAACTGCCTTGGGACTTTGAGCCCCGCAGCCAGACATGCCGCGAATGATGCTGAGAAGTTGATGGCCATCTTTGAGCATCACACTCTGTAAAAAAATAATAATAATTGATAAATAAAATAACACATCAAATTACTTACGAATATGAATATGTTACAAGTATGTTGATACATACAGCATTATAGCAAACAACTCATCTTACAATGCAGATGTGTGTGCCACTAGTTTAGGAATCGCCTCAGCAGATCCTCCAACATAAAACTGATGTTCCAACTATCCCGCAAGTCCAGAGGAGGATCAAAAACAGGCCAAAAACGTGGTATTTCGAGATTTTTAACTAACATGGGCAAATGGGGTGTCATCTTCTAGTTATTTTGGACGCAAAATCGACTGGGATGGATTTCAAACCTATATAAATTCAACCATAGCAAATAATCGCAAAACGTGTGCATGAAAGCAAACCTCTAAACATCACAATGACCGGAGCAATCTCGCATTATTTCAAAAAAAGTAAACCCATTTGTTGACATTGTTAGCGTTCTTTTTCCTTCTTATTTTTATAAACTAAATGAACTACTGATTGGTGAAGTAAAAACAAAGGCAATCACACCTGCTCGGCCGGTGGTAGTTATGAGTGCTTCATTCTGCACTCAGCCGAACTGAGAGCGTTTTCACAAGTCCATTCATCTTTCTGAACATGGAAGTAGAAATCAACAAACAATCGGCGTCAACCCAAACCAAATAGGAATAGGCAGAGCTTGGGACGGGGGGAAGACCTTGGTCAGCTGAATGGCACGCCGCCAACAACACTATTCCGATGGCTATCGCTCACATAACAACCGCGGCCCCGCACACTCAACTAGAAGCGAGCTCTCATTGATGCGATACCACAAACTCGTGATTCCACTTCCCTAATCAACACTTTAATGCTTCAACATAACTAACTTCCACATTTCAAGTTTCAGTTGGCTAACAACTTTTTACCCCGACTTTGTATACTCTACAGGTAAATAGCTGGTTTAGCAGGCACAAAGCGGGAAAAAACACGAGAAAAATTAACTCAGTATGGTAACGGCATCGACTTTAAAGTTGGTGTTTAGCTGTAGCGATTTTAACATGTCCCGAGAAGATTGGTGCAACCTAGTAGTGCCCATTATGTTCATTCATTCGTCTTTATAGGGAAGTGGGGAGTTTTTTAGGGGGGGGGGGGGGGGGGGGGTATTTATAGGAGGCAGTTCCGAATCGATTGGAATCAGTCAGAGTCCAAAAATGGTCCAATATCCTCATAGAGAGGTACGGTATCGTCGAACATATTTCTTGAGGGGTTAAATCGATTGGAACCAGTCCCGAGACGTTTGAATGCGCTTTAAATCCAAACCGTCGAAAATTGTATGAGAAAGGTGTCCATTTATCTTTGTAGGCGAGTTGGCTGCTTTTCACCAGGGTTTCGTCATTGTTAAATGGACTGCAAGTAGAGCCTAACACCGTGCAGAAGCTGCCACGAAAGTTCAAGACTATATTTTTTTCTCTTAAAACATCCAAAACAGTTGTTGGATATTCGGTACAGCCAGAACAAGGGAAAATGACGTTTTTGCTTTGTCTCGAAGAGTTCTCTGAGAAAATTTGCTCCTTAAGGCTGAATTCTTGGCCATAAAACGTGTTTTCTGAGCGCAATCAAAATTATTGCAACGGAATTAGTTCCATACCCAGGGAAAGAAACGATATAAAACATCGTAAGAATGGGTATGCCTTCGAAGTAAAAAATTAGTACCTACAAAAACGCTTGTTTCTAAAGGAAAAGTGAACTCTCAAATGCCCACTATCTGAACAAATAAGAACTTTCTCGGAGAGGAGGGAAACAAGTTGTCAAAACTCAGTGCAAACAAATACAGCGGGGACTATCAAATTCTTTTCAAATGAGTTCCTTGAGAAACAACAGCCAAGTTTCTTTCCATGAACGCTCACTTGCAATCAGTGTCTTAAAGGCAAAGACAACTAACAAATGTTGAGAGTGATCCATTTGAGAAATACAATAACTTGAGTGTACGGAGTGCCGCTAGTTTTCCCTTCCGAAACTCAAATTTATACTGAAAATCATACTTAAATTTCATTGCAACGTGCAAAAATCGATATAAATGAAAAAAACCTAAACATTCAAAATCGATAGAACGTAGAATAAAAGATGACTATTTAAAACAAGCTTTTTAGCGATAAATTTGATAGTTAAACTTTTTTTTAAAGCAAAATGATTAACTCAACTGAACAAAAATGTAATACGACAACGGTCATGCTGGATGACTGGAACTTTTTAAAAACCTGTTTAATTTTTCAAATTCGGTTTTTTCTTAATTTTTTCTAGTATGACGAATTTTGTTTCTAATCTGACATATTCAGGGTGAAAAAATATATAAACCCTACAAATTTTCTGGTGGGGAGAGGCTTTTTCTCTAAAAAACGGGCCTTTTGAACCATTTAGGAACGACGGACGGATTCCCCGCATTCGATTTTAGATCATGCAACGAACCGATAAATTTTGATGAGGACATGTGTGTGTTTGTGTCGTAATGTTTTGTACTTGTTCGATTAGGAAGGTTCATTAACGAAAATAATAAACTAACAACTAGAGCGAATACAATGAGTATTGCTTGGAATTAACTAAACTTTCTCGGAGTTGCAAATACATTTCAAACGACAGTTGAGTGTTTGACTTTTTCATATTTTTTACTAGGTCACATGAAATCGAAAAGTGTTACCGAAAGCGATGACAAAAAAAACCTGACGGATACCGATGTACAACTCGTTTCTAATAGTTGTCAAGCACATGACATTGCTAAGAAAGATCTGCTCCGTCAATTTCAATACAACAAAAATTGCACGAAACCTCTCAATTTACGACGAAATATTAAGGCTGCCCAACTTGCTGCATTGAAAGAGGGAATCGATTTGTGAATGCATGACTTCAACATGGTACATGTCTTACTGGCATAAAGCAAAGCATGTCTTACTGGCACTTTTTAAAAGGAGATGTTTTTTTCCTTCAAATGTTAACATTAGTGTTATAGTAAACATTTGCACGAAATAAGAGCAGAACTAAACATTTCCTCTCCCATGAGTGACGAGGGGGATACTGTGGCAAGAAATCTCGTTTCACGGTTTGATTTTCAAAGTCCATAGGATCGGATCTCCCTCCCAGAGGTTGGATTTTAATTTTAGGACTTTTCCGCGCTTCTGGCAAAGAAACGGCGTTTCTCGTGCGTATCGCCGACCTCAAGATTATCAACGCGGAACCAAGTTCGGGCATCAGAAGGCCGTCAAGGGCATTACGTAAAACTCTTGAGTAGGTACCGTTTAAAATGCAAAAGCCTCGAAAAAAAACTGGACTGACAACAGGAGATTTGACCTTCTGCACACCAAAAACTTCAGGAGCTATCAATGGACTTTTTAAAGGAGAAAAATGTACTTCATTTTCCAGACAAGGGGACGAGTTGAGGTCTTCACCAAATTGTATACCATGAACTCCACGACTACGGAGGATTTATATCTCAGGAGGAACGTGAGGTTGAATGAAAAGCAGGAATCTCAAATTTGGAATGAGCCGTAGAGAGGACATCCTTGACCTGGGTCAATCATTGTGCAGGTCAACAGTACGTTGGCTGTATATGATGAAATTATGAGTGATTACTGGTAAGTCGTATAAAAAAAAATTGTGTTTGTCATTAGAGTGTACTGCAGCAAATCTTAATCCGAATGCAACGAAAATCTTGAATGAATACGCATAACATTCTAATGGCATGCCACCAACGTGCTAAGACATCAAATTTAAACCAACTTGCCCGAATATGTGTCAGAAACTCCGTTCAAGTAGAGTATGGTGTATTTCAAGGTGGGCACCAAAGACATACCATTTCCTTCATCGGTAGGAAATTCCAAAATCATAATTTCCAAAATCGGTAGGAAATTCGAGGCGACAGGCTCGTGTCACGGATTTATAGAAGCACGTAAACGGACTAATAGACACGAAACCAACCGTGCTGATTATCCGGCCAAGTTGCCTATTACGACACATCCTTCAGTTCGGATATCTTGAAAGCGATAACCCGATTCGTTGGTAATTGGTAACCCTTACGCGAATCCGTTAATATTGTTAATCAAAACTTCTAAAGGACATATACCAAAAGTAGCACAAAAAGGAGGGATTTGAATAAAAACGAAGTAAGTTAGAACGCTAATTTTCACGAAAATGATGAGGGACACAGTTCAATCGATTCCGACGGTTGGGTCATCATCAGTAATCAACATGAACTGAAGGTACATTACAAAAAGCACATCTTACGTAGACCCAGGTGAAAGGAGATTGAATCCTATTGGCTCAGCGAAATGAAAGGGACTCCCACGATCAACCAACTGCCACTTGAGGCTTACAAAGTGAAAGGGACACAAACAGTAACATTATGGAGAGAGAGAGAGACAAACTTATTGCACGAATAAACCCGTCCTTGGTGAAATATTTTGAGGAATAACCTCATTCAAACATTTTCCTGGCCTATCACTATTTCTAATTTTCCTGGCACACCCAACTTTCCTCCCTTTGGGCAAAAGTGAGGGCATTCTACATATTGCCTGTTTGTCAGATCAAAAATAAAGCTTTGATAGGACCCATTCAGATGACTTGCAAAGGCAGCATCACCTTTGTTGTCCCTGAAATCCTTTTCATGCTCTTTTATTCGCTCGCTAAATTCCCTACCAGTTTGACCACAGTACTCAAGCCCACATGAAAATTTGAAGTTCCACATGAATATTTCTATTCGAGAATGAATACTATACTCAACCTGGGGTAGCGATGGGTTCTCCACTATCTCTTTTGGTTGCAGATATTTACATGGATCATCTTGACAAACGAATCTTTTGGAAATGTTGATCTTTTGTATTGGTCTAGATACGCAGATGACATCCACCACAGTACTCAAGCCCACATGAACAATTCAATTTATAACTCTCACTTTTATCCTGAACGTTAATTGTATCCTTAGCTGAACCCAAAAAAGCATGAACCCAGGTTTATCGGAAGTTTTCCCATATTAAGGTATACTAATCCACTTTTTCTCTTCCAACTCAATTTCTCTCACTATATTACACAATCCTTCCCTACTCTTTTTCCTAGGAAATTTATTCCAAATGGAATGAAAAAGTTCTCCTCCATGTCCATTACTTACGGCTATAATTTCAATTACAGATTTTTGTTTCAATATATTTTGATCATTCATTGGTATGGACATTGCGCTGTTGATCAAATTATGGAAGGCGGCATGTTTTTGAAATAAAGGATGATTTGAAGTGCTATGAATAGTTATATCACTATTGGTATTTTTTTCTATAAACGGAGAAATCATGCTTTTTGTTAATGGGCAAATCAAGAAATTTAACTTATTTCCACCCAATTCAAGTGTGATTTTGATGAAAGGATCCAAGTTGTTTTTTTACCTGAAAGGTATTTGGTTGTCTCTCGGTTCTTGACCATGAAATAACGATGTCATCTACGTATCTAGACGAATACAAAAGATCAACATTTCCAAAAGATTCGTTTTTCAAGATGATCCATGTAAATATCTGCAAACCAAAGGAGATAGTGGAGAACCCATCGCTACCACAGGTTGAGTATAGTATTCATTCTCGAATAGAAATATTCATGTGGAACTTCAAATTTTCATGTGGGCTTGAGTACCGTGGTCAAACTGATAGGGAATTTAGGGAGCGAATAAAAGAGCATGAAAAGGATTTCAGGGACAACAAAAGGTGATGCTGCCTTTGCAAGTCATCTAAATGAGTCCAATAACAGTGTAACTCATTATTTTCGTGGATATACAAACAACGTTCCATCGTACTCTGTTTTCATTGAAATGGGTTTCCCCAACTTCGTCGCGAGTGACTTATTCCGAATGAAGGATTTAATTTAATCGTAGTTCAAAAGGCTTCCTGCAGTTTCAATGCATGTTATAAATTAGCTGAATATCTTTCAACTATGATTATTATCTTACAATTATTAAAAGCTTAAAATCAGAGGATTACTGAGAGACCCAAAATATATGGTGAAAATCATTGAAACAAGAACAAATTCCCTATGAATTTAGAGTCAGAATTCTTAAATAGTGGTGAATGGCCTGTGGTGCTGTAAGGGAAACTCGAATGCCCACTTCCTCCGCAGCTGTATGCACACATTATTGCAAGGTTTAGGAGCCACAGCGAATGTTATCTCACTTTTTATCTAACATGATTGTCAGAGAGATGATTACTGGATTACATTCAAGTAAAATAACGTTCATAAATGATTATCTATGAAATGTAGATTATAGTGAACAGAAGAATTCAATGGCAACCGAATTCATACGTGACCACAAGTCAGTTAAATCTACTATGAATTCAATTATGCCCTCACAAGACCTCCACTTGGACTGCAGACCAGTCCTTCCACACCTCTCTCCCACAGTTCAGTTCTTGTTCACCCCACTACCAACCTCACGTCTGTATTGTTTTCCTTCTATTAAACTTTATATTTCTTCCTTCTATCAGCGTTCTCTTTTCTATCAAATATTTCATATCGTTTCTGAACTTAGGAGCCTCTCCGCTGGGAGCGCCATCGTCCTAGATGATCCTGAGGCAGCACTAGGTTAAAGGTGGGTAATTGACGAGGAATAAAGAGGAAGCAAATAAAAATGGAAACTCGAGTGTCTAGCGGGGAGGGTGAAACGACACTCCAGCGACAAGACCATGAACTTGGAGTGATGAGATGTAGAAACGAAGTTCAAAAGTTGTTTGGGAAGTTGGAGGATAATAAAACGGAGCGTTTAGAAACCAAACTAGAAATCCTATTATATTAAATGCCACGGACGGCATCCAGTCGTCCTGTGTCGTACACAGTAGAACATCGCTTCGAACCACAATGTTTTGAAAGTTTTAAATCAAAATTTTGAATACACCATATGACAATTTGTTAATATCGCTATAGAGGTTTTAAATTTGGAGGTAGCAAGTATTTCTTCTGAACCGGAGGTAGCTGGATCTGTTTTTTACTGGAGTAGGATTTTACTGCAGGATTTGCTTTTCATATAGGGTCAAAAGCCTTTGCCACGTCGTGGTACTTTTTTGCCTGCGCCCAAGTTTATATAAATTTCATCCGTAACCTTGAATAAAGTATCTATCTATTCTATCTATCATGATGTTGTTTGACGAAAAAATAAGGTAAAATAAGGTAAACGAAAAAGAATCACTAGATGTAGGGTAAACATGTTGAGAAACGTTGTAATCCAGCCCGCACGGAGCAAACAAAGTAAAGGGCAGGACAATACAAGAACAAAAATTGCAAAAAAAAGAACGAAGAACTATGAAAAATTAGTGAACGTAAGGGATCTATAAAAAAACGATAAATGCCGATCGACCCGCGAATTAACAACTGAACTTTGATTGACATCTATTGACCAATTAAGTCGGGGACGGCGAAGCTTCAGGGGGGGGGGGGCAGTTTTACGGATAACCATACGAGTTCGGCTAATCACGTGTTGATTGCTGGGATGAGGTAAGATGAACCAGAAGTTCAATGGGGTAAGAGTAAACAACAAGAGGAAGAAAGAAGAGGGAAATTGCGGAGAAAGGAAGCGGCAGAGAAGTAGAGAGTGAGAATAGTGAGTCAGAGGAAGAAATAAATTACAGGGGGAAAGCAATGCTGGTAGTGGAGTAAAAATAACAAGAACAAAAGGCAACGGCCATTGATAAGGCAGCACTAGGTAGTAGGTAGGTAATAGATGAGAAAAAGAGGAATAAAAAGGAAACAAATAAAAGAAGATGGCAAAAGAGTGTCTAGCGGGAAAGATGTGAAGAAGGAGTGGAAGGGAAGGGAAGACCAGTGACACGGTTGCGTTGGGTGGCTTGGTCATGGGCGACGTCTGAGGGCCCGGAGCAGCTTCCCAAGGTTGTCCGCTCGTCCCCACCACCGGCCGTCCGGACCAGCTCACGGATTCTGACGAGTCCCGAGCGCGGGGTTTTCGCTCCTACGGGCGCGGCCTCCGGACACCTGAGGCCCCAAACTGGGACGAAACGCTTGAAAGGCCGCCGATGAAGAGAAAATTAAATAAATGATTCCCGTATCTTCTACAGGATATGGGAAATGAGTTGGCGTGACAAAAAAGCAAAACAAAAACCGGATGAGTTCGTTGGGGATTATGGCTCAAATTGAAGGAACATGGAACATGTACTAGCATCCCCTCCGATACACAATTGAAAAACCGAAGAAAATGAAAGCTGAAACCCGGAGTTTTGTATCATTCCTCTCTTACAAATATCAGTTAATTCGTTTTTCAACTCTCCCTCGTCGAGTAATTTTCGAGTTTTCAATATGTTTTGACGTGCGGAAGGTTGTTGGAACGTAATCAACGTCTCTGCTGGTTTCTGACATTAATAGACGAAGCAGAAGCCGCTTCTTGAGAACTCATTTGGACTTGCCACGAAAAACAGACAGAGAAAGTAAAAATGGACATTACTTTCCACTAAAATGCACTCTGTAGCGAAAGGAAAAATTATGACACTCGCGTTACGGTTTCAAGATGTTAATCCAGGGCTAAAGCATTTTCCATGCTAGACTCCTGTCAATTGGACGAAAATCTGATGGATCGATTTAGATTTCCTGCGTTTCCGGGCCGAGAGCTCGAACTTCATTGCTCTGTGAAATTGAAATCTGAGCGAAAACACTCTGTATTGAAGCGACAAATTCGCTTTCCTGGACTCGTTGAACACGCGGTGGTACCTTCGACCTGGTGATGGAGATATTTGATGAACCCCATCTGTCCAATAAGTTCACATTTCTGGCGATGTCGGTGGGGCTCCTCAAGACGCTTGATAAATCTACGTTTTTGAATGAACACGACTGCGGCGACATCGGGCTTCCCGAAATAGCTGAACTGATACAAAATAGCTCGATAGCTTATTTGATCTAAAAATTGGTTCCACGAACGCATACGAACACACTATTAGTTTTGAAAATCCCATACAGGCTATTCGTACGATTCACACCGATTTTATCAAACCACTCAAGTTCATTCTACTGTACATTTTCCACATCTGATTTTTGTCTCGGCAATCGGTTTTCCATGTCCTAAGAGTATTAAGGATCGCTTCTATGGTCCTGTTTGATTTTTGCGCAAGTTCATGTCGAATCACATTTTACTGCGCTTTCCTGATAGCGAGTGAAGGTCCGTAGACTGGTGAAGAACAACGATAATACGAGAGATAAACTCTCAGCGCTCTCCAAACGATAATAACCATACAATTTCTATTACACTCTGTACCCTATTTGAATTTAATATTGTAATATTAACCATGATAGTAAAACCAAACGATCACTCTATCAATCAAAAAATTACAGGGGACGTACGGATTTTTCGATTGACTGGTTGGACTAAACTGACTCTTCTTCCTTAAGGTGGATGTGGTTGGATGAAATTCCTACTTACTTTTCTCCCAGAACATCTCACAAAGACTAGGGAAAAAATCATTTTTATGGTTCAACCTGGAACGTTTTTAAAACTATCTATTTGCAGAAGTGACGTAATTCACTGATTTCTCAGTAATTAAAACCCAAATAAATTGTTAACCTGATTTGTACTAGATCGCATTTCTCGTTATGCAATATCATTTTCCATATTATATAGAATGTACAGAACCAGACTCACTAGTGATTTTTGGTCGTGGAAATCATCATGACTTCCAATGTTTGGCCAATGTCGCGGATTTCAGCCGTTTCGTCTCTCTCTAGGTCGGCAACGAACGGGACTAGGAGAGCGAGCGAGTAGTGTGTACCAGCCCAAAGCCCACGTGTCACACGTACTTGACACGTGACGGCGACTCCAGTCCAAGGCACAGCGGTCCAGGAATGCGACAACGCGCTTAAACCTATTTTTAGGTCGTCCCTCTGAAGTAAGGTACCACTAATAGGAAAACGCCTATTAGGATTGATTCAAGCAAGGTAAAACACTTGATACAAATCCGTTCAAACCTCAACAAGGAATCCGTGACAAGACATATTGGCCAGTAACGCGTGCATTGCCCACACGTCCATATGTCCGATTTCTATTTAATCAAACGTGCATACATTATTACAAACACATGTGAATATTTTCAAAAACCAGTCCAAATTCTTAATTGAATGAAGAAAAAATGCACGAATATCGGCCGAGAGTTCTAGTACGTAACATTAGTGCTGGAATGGAAGTAGAAGTTCAATTAGATACATGTAACCTGAAATTCCAATTTTTCCATAGTAGAAGAACAACTAAAACTATCTATGTGATGAGAGGGAGAGGGGTGGAAGGGGATTCAAAATTCTATCATTCCTTTCTTTGAAATTAGACATCAAAGTTAGAAATCGAGACCAAAAACGATGCCGATTTCAACACATTGTTTTGGTTTATCGTTTTTTGAATAATGCATGATTGTACGGGTCATTGTGAGGTTCAGAAATTTATTATTATTTACGATTATTTGGTACGGGTGAATTTCTACGGGTCCGGAATCAACCCAGCCGATTTTTCATCGAAAATAACACCGCACCAGCCTATATCGGAGACCCTTGAAAATCCACGTTTTCTGCACAGTTTTGTAATGAAGGTTATCAGTACGTGCATTGATGGGTGTTGAAACACTCTTTTGGATTATCATTCTCGTTAAAATTGTTATTTTTTGATGGTTTTGAAGAATACTTTTAGGATTATGCTGCTGAGTCTATCCAGAAGCATTTGAACGCGAGTACTGGATCCGAGCTTGGACATCTTTTGATGGGATAGGCCTGAGTCTGTCTGCCTCCGTATTGGTGGAGGATAATGCGACCTCTGGCTGTACCATCAGAAGACTGTAGCATCACGTAGGTAGATAGTTCTGCGATAACAGGTTAGATAAGGAAGCAGGGTGGACGAAGCAGGGAGGTGACCCTGGATTGATCCTCTGGGCCCAGGCGGCGGTCTTTGGGGACCGTATCCCTCATGATTGCCTGAGGAATGGGGGTTAATTGTCAGGCCAGCGACCATTCCAGGTCTAGGGTGCTCTGGACGGGGGGCAGCTCAGCTGGCCTTTGCTGTCAGATGGCCAATGCTATACAAAATGGTATCACGGTAGCTGCCACTAGTCCACCTGTAAGGGAAAGCACTACCGGCCTCTGCCTGAAGTGGGAGTCGTGGTGGTAGTGAACTCGCTGGGAAGTAGATGGCAGTCCTCATTCCCCCACAGGTTGTGAGTTGTCGGGCAACTGGGCACAAGACGAAATTCAGTTAACCCGGGGGCCCTTCAGAAGCAATTTGAAAAACTTCTACATGAACCATCAGAAGGCATTTCCCTTCTCCATTGTATTTTTTTTTAATTCATCTCCAGGACGAAAACTCCAGCCATCGCTACATAGCCAAGTTGGCCGAACGATTTTCATTGAACGAAAATGAGGTTTTTCAAACAGATGATCGTACCCGAGCGGTCATTCGATCCAAGGAACCATTTTCCATCTTAATCTAACTAAAAAGATACCCTCTTACACAGAAAGTTTTTGAAATTTCGGTTTAAAAAAAGATAGATTAATCTTTAAATAGCCTTAGGGCTTATTGATTTGTGGATCTGTGGAATTTTAGAGGAAATGGACCACGTTTACTTTTATAATACATAAGTTTTTCTGCTGACATGGGTTTCCACAGTTTTGTGGCGAATGATTTAGTGCAGTGGTTCTCAAACTTATTTCGTCTACCGCCCACCTCAAGAATTAATTATTTTCTAGCGCCTTTTTTTTCCACTTTAAAACTTTTATTTACGTTATTAAAACAAACATATCAATTTGAATTTTAAAACTCATCTAATGGGAAGGATGTATCGGATGATTTTTAACAAGTTTGTTAATATCAGGCTCGAATTTACTTTAAAAAAAAGGCGTAAGTCGCCGGGTTCGGTAATCTGCAACCGATTCCTCTTGTCAGTTACAACGTTGCCACAGCACCAAATCCACGTTCACACAAATACGATGATGGAAACGCTGTCAAAAATCGTTGACCGATGGACCACGATCCAGGGTACAATTGCGGGATTGGCTTTTGCCATCTTGGTATCCATCTACGGTAGAGCAGCAGTACCTACGCTGCTTGACAACTATCGGGAAGGAAAAAGTTACTGTCTAGTCCCCTGGATAGTGTTATCCGCTTGAATCCTAATCTTCTCTATGCCCTCTACCGCCCCCCGTAGGGCCTCCAGCGCCCACAAGGGGACGTTATCGCCCACGTTGAGAAACACTGATTTAGTAGTGCTTGGCTGATTGATCAACATGCCGAGATTACTGGCACATGTTGGATCGATGTTGGAATTTGGAGGGAAATTTTAGTAAACTTTGGTCCAGTATTTCCGTCAAACAAAGGACGGATTTGAACATTTTTTTTACTTCGATTTTCGAAATCTACGTATCCTGAAACGTAAACCAACAATTTTTGAGGCGATTTAACCAAAATAATACAACATAAATCCGATTGAATTGTCGGTGAAATGTGTCGGACGCTCGTCGGCCCACGAAGTTCCGGAGGCTTCGGGTTTTCGCTTCGGGGGTCGGGGGCGGAGGGGGAAAAACACGTCCAGAGTCTCGAGCCGGCAGACAAAGGACCCACGGGGAGGCGATTCAAGGTTAACCCCCCCCCCCCCACCGCATCATCACCCCCTCCCCTCTCCGACAAGACTAAGAGAGATGACGGGAGGGGGGGGGGACGCCTCACGAAGAGATTTTCAAGAGGAGGACCACGTCGGCGGCCCTGTACCAGCGTAGGAACCTGTAAAACCAGCAGCAGCAGGAACTCATTAAATGTTAACGGGCAGCTTTTATTGCAAATTATTAGTACAATCGGCTGGTACCAAGATTAACACCCTATATACACTTTAGGCCTGAATTTTCCAATGGAATTACCACTCCGGAAAAAGGATTATTGTTGACTATTATCTATTTCAAAGATGCAACCCTATACCATCGGTTCCCGACCTGGGGTACGCAACGACCTGGTAGGGGTACTCCGAAAATATTTGGTAATGGCGGACTTCATGTTGACTTGTTTGGACAATCTGCTGAAGTTTTTGGCACGCTTCATGATTTCTTGAGTGACAATAATCTGCCCATATCAGATTTCGTTAGATTCTAACGAAGTGAAACATCAAATAGTGACATATTTGACAAACATGAAGGATTCTTTTAGACATTATTTTCTTAAACGAGGTGACAGAGAGAACTGAATTGCAGATATCAATCAAGAATCGCAGATTCCTCATGAACAGTAATTTCCATATCAAAAACGTTTGCAAATACACTATTTCGTCGCTGCACTTGTCATTTTTTATCGATTTTCCCACTTCTTTGGTAGTTTTTCAAAAGCTCCACTACGCTCCTCAGCTTAAAACTACTTTTTTTTTTAAACCGATTGGCGTTCAGTGCCTTCATGTACACGACATCCTACCACTTTAAAGCATTTATAATTGCATATTATTGCTATTTAAAAGAATCCATAAAATCCGACATAATAAGTACGATGATGAGCCCCAAGTGGGGCTCCTGATTATGAATTACATCTCTCCGCTGAATCACATGGTGACATACATTTTCTGAGTTGAGCACATTTTACTTCAATTGCAGCCGACCTGCAATTGGGTCCACTTAGGAGCCGCTTAAATCGATTCTGCGTCCGAATAAACATCGAAAACGACACCCCATATGACTCAAAAACCAAAAACACGGAAAACTCAATTTTACCGCCATATTTCGCCCCAAGATGGGTAGTAATCGGGCTGGCGAGATGTTTGTACTAACGAAGGACCTATCGATATTTTTGGGCGACATTTTCTATTCCGATATATCGACAGTAAATGCACACTATCCGATATTTTCAGCCGTAAATAAACATATCAACCATATCCTACATCTTATTGCTCAAAACTAATGTTAAAATTTCCATTGAAAAATAGGGGAATTATATCAGATGAGGTAGGCAAATCGTAGGTAAAAAAGGTAGGGACATCTTGGAAGACTCGGGTTCTAGCCATTTCGACCCTTACTGGAGAGCAAATCAATCAGACGGTTTTCCACACCTCTATCCCAAACCAAAATTGGTTTCATTGAATTTTTCAGTTTTCCTTCTTACTTCACTTACATTGATCTTGCAACCCTATATATTGATAATTTACTTCCCTGGATCCTTTACATAATTATTATCATGAATAAAAAAGTTTCATTGAATTTTTGAGTGGTTGAATTATTTACCTGTAGTAGAATGAAATTCAATAATGCGTTATTATTCACTGGACTTGGATATTCCAAGGCAATATCAGTGGGTGTTAGGGTACCCTTCCCGAAATGACGGAATCTAGCTGATGCAACAGCAGGACAGTGACAGAGGATGTGTTCAACTGTTTCCGCCTCTTCGCAACAGAGCCGGAATTCTACTGTCCTGGCCTAAAAATTTATGATTAAAAACATAAAACACCAACGTATCCAATGGTTACACTGTTATCAGTAAACATCAATTTACAGCGTTTCCATGAAGTCTCGATTTCAAGTTTAAACGTTGATTTAGATGATATCAATAGGGCATTTGCAGATAAAATGAGGCTGATAACGAGATGACAGTAATGACGTAATCAACAACCGTTTCTATCTTCTCCCTATTCCCGTTTTTGTTCGACTACTTGCTTGCTTCACTTAACTAATTCACTTGCTCAGTTCTTGGTTTTCTGTCATAATCAATAGTATTGTTTAGGTTTACAGTTGGTAAGTTGATATCGTTGTTATACATTGCCTGGCGATGGATGGGGAAGTGGGGGGTTCGCATAAGCGAAAACGAGAATCGAAGTTTGATTATTGCAAAGAAGAAAGATCTAGTATTGTTTCCTGTACGCGAATTCTTTGACACTGTGGAGTATAAAAGCCGATAGTCTTTCTTCCTGTTAGAAACAGATGGAAATAAATGTCACTTGTCAATACATTCGATGACACATTCAATTTGTTCGAGGACCAACCAATAAAACAATTAGTTCTTGAAATGTCGGCACCTCGTCGCGAAATCAACATCTTCGAGCTCGAAATCTGCCGTTTGTAAAACCTATCGTCCTCGTCAATTCGAGTACCAATGCAGTTAACATGGTCTTGTACCACCTTTTTTAGAGCAAATTTGCCAAAATAACTAATGATACGAATACCCCAACAGGTACGAGAACACTATATATAAACTAATACCAAAATATAAAACTAACAAAAATAATTACACAAACCAGCAGAAGTAGCACAATGAAAACTGTTCATTGAACAGTAACGGAGCAAAACTGAATTTCGATAGAAACAGAGGTGGCGAAGAGAACTGGTATTGGTGGTTGTTTGAGACGCTAACCTCCCAAATTCGGTTGTTGGTTTTGACTGTCAGTTTGATCGTTGATTTATTCGAACCGCAGTTGGTGGTTGATTTTGCAAAACTAGTGAAACCCGGCCCTAACTGTCTGCTACATTGATGAGAGACTATACAACAAGCCAATGGCGAAATGTAGCAAAACCGAATTTCAGAATGGCAACTAAGATGGAGAAAATAACTGGTATTATTCGATGTTCAGGTCGCTAACCGTTTGATCAGGTTCAGCTCGTTTGATCGTAGATTTATCTGAATTGGACTTGATAAAATCGAAGATCGTTGTTCGTGAGAATCTCCGATTTATTGAGTAACCGCTAATAAAAAAATTTGGTGAAGCCGTTCCTCAAGAAACAGTGATTCTGGACGCGTTCTGGGATCAGTCGAATGCACGTGATTAGTTGTGAACCGTGGGGAACTGTTGTGCGAACGAATGCGCTGTCGCGGACGCCGCCGGCCGGCTGACCCATCTTCACCTTCCGTCGGCGTTTTCCCTTTCGTTGGTTTTGCCGACGATTTCGCCGGTCCCTCCCCGCGCGACGACTCCTTCGCTCGCCTTCTCGCTTCTCGTCCGACGGGTCCATAACATAACATGATATTACTTCACTTCACTTCACCGCAATCCGCCTTCCGCCATTCATCCTTTCTGGCCTTCTCACGACTCGTGACATCCCCGCCGCTAACATTTATTCATTTCTTTCAAATAGGAAAATAACTCAATTTGTAACCCTCCCAGTAGAATAATGCTCGACAATGCAATCTACCTCGTGAATTTAGAAACAGCGATTCATACAACGTTGATAAGAGCAGATTGGGATTTCGTATTGTACAGTTGTACAACTTCAAAAACCGAAAAAAGAGCTTTTCTCCAAAACTGTTGGAAATTTGGCTCAAAAATCCAACACCGATTTGGGATGTGCCAGTGATCTTGGCATCTTGATCAATCAACCCTACGGGATTATACTCAAGAATTAATCTTTAAAAAAATTGAAATACCAAAAATGTTCGAATTAAGAGGGTTGTTTTTAGTTAGATTCAGATAGGAATTAGTTCTTTGAATCAAATGAGACGACTTGGATTAATGTACGACCATCCGTTCGCTCTCCATTAGAAAAATTGGTTAGTAGGCGGTCGGGTCGCAGAGACGGCCTTCAACGAGAGGTCTCAGCAAGAGCGCGTTGCTCTAGGCAGGTATTTTAATCTTGAATGCAATTACAAGTTTTGGAAGCGAGAGGCGTACAGTTTAGATAATGTGCCACAGACTACATATGTTAGTGGCTTACATAGATGTGCTACATAATACAGAAAATATAAACCTCTACATAATAATTTGAAGCGTTTATTGATTAATTGAACGTCTAGAAATGTTTTTTTTTTTTTTTTTCGGGTAAAATTAGAAGACATGTTCCATAAGAGGAGGAGGATGTTCGGTGAGAGACTTTGCCGCGGCGTCGCTTCAACGTTTTGCTAAGAGATGGCGAAAAAAAGGGCTGAATGGCGCTACCATTGGATTCCCGCTTATGTCAACAAACTCGGAACGCTATCTCGGGTACTCACTCGTCCACCGGAGATAAGAGCGGCCTGCGTCTACTCTATGAATGGGGCACCCACTTCACAGCGCCTTCACTCCACAGATGTCCGTGACAATAAATTATCAAACCCCAGAACGGCTGATTCCCCGGTCGCAAGAATATCCGTATTCGGAATTCGTCTTTTCTACTAAACGGTTCTCGTCAAAAACTCGGAATGTGGGAAACCACATGTTCACTCAGAGGTAAGCTAGACTATATTATTGTAGTCGCAGTTTATTAGCACGTCCATGCACATCCGTAACACAGGTTCAAAAAAATGTTGCAAATTATCACAAAGAGGTTTATTATGCCTATATCAGACAGTCCTGCTACTTGAATCACTCATCTATGTGTATTAGAAGTAGTCCGTGGTGCATTATCCAAACTCAACAACCTCGCGCCTCCATACTTCGCTGTTGGATCCAAGATGAAAATACTTGGAGTAGCCGCAACCGGCCTCTCCAACACGACCGCCTACCTGACGTTAGACGACCGATTTTCATCACCCGAACATAAGATTCCGTCCCGTCCGCCGCACAATGTGACTGTTTCCCAATCTAACGGGGAAAGATCAAAATCGGTGGATTTTGTAGTCAAATCGCACGGTTATCACTCTACAGTTGTAAGTAACACGGTAGTAAATATAATGAAAGTTGGGAAACTGACTCTCTCGTATCAAATTTGTTCATGATTCAAAAATATCATGTTCTAAAAGATAAGAGGTTGTGGAATGTATTTCCCTCCCTTACTTTTATCTTTTTCCAACACTTGTCCAGTACAGAAATATGATTGGTAAAAAATAAGTAACAAATAATCAAATGAATAGAATAACACACGATAATAAAAATGAATTGATTTATTGAAAAAACGTTTATCACGTAAACTTAAAAAATAATTAACTTGAAAAGAATTCTAGCTAATAAAATGTTTTTCCTACCACTTTTTTCATCTCTAGTTGAAAGCTAAGCAGAATCATTATCACAACTTTCTTTTCGGAAACAAACCGAACTTGTCTGAAACCCTCGACAAATGAATACCACGCGCAAGTTTAATTGATTTACGTATTTTAAAAAGTACACCGACTTCACTATTTGTCTAGTTGACCCTAAAGTCTAATCAGCCCGATCTCTGGGCTGTACACTCCAGTGAGCCCCATTGAATTGTAGCTACCTATTTTTAATTATATACAATTACAAGGTAGGGAGGCGTCAAGTATGACAGACAGATAGTGTGGTAAATCTATGTCACTGATCTACTTCAAATGTCTATCTGATACAGAAATAATAAACCTTTGTGTAATGATTTGTAATGTTCCAAATTCTCAAACCTAACTGCGCTGTGATAATCGAGAAGACAGCACTGTAACTTCCTCGAACTGTCTTAGTTATGAATGGCGTCATAGAAGAAGTGAAATTGTACCGTGAACTGGCAAGCCATCCCCTACAGCGAACGGGTTGGTTATTCACTCCAGTATGTTGGGCACTTCGGGCAGCTTTATCAAATATCTCCAATAACTGCAGAATAGCTATACCGGAGTGCTAAAACCTAGATAAGGAATGTGAATAGTTTATGAATGCCAAATTACCTAGTAGATAAGAATATCACCTAGATTAATATCGTCCTTCAGATAGCGCCATTAGCATGTTTGTGCGTAAGGAACACAAAAAGGACAATTAACACATGGAGCTACATTTCTTCATGGATTGCTACCAAAATCACTGGGGTTTATTATTCAATTGGCTTGCGTTCATAATTTGAATTTCTACTAAGCTTTGGAGTGTGCGCGTTTCACAGGATAGAGCGATTATTGAATTTCAGGAGATATGCATGGAGCACGTAAATCTGTTCTCAACCAAAATACCTACTTGGATTGATCAGTTGATCATATTTGTGTGCCTTCTGAAATTCAATAATCGCTCTATCCTGTGAAACGCGCACACTCCAAAGCTTAGTAGAAATTCAAATAATGAACGCAAGCCAATCAAATAATTGAAACACGCACACTACAAAGCTTAGTACATATTCAAATCATGAACGCAAGCCAATTGAATAATAAACCCGAGTGAAAGACTACTTGTTTACCCCAGTAATAATATTGAATAATAATCCCCAGTAATAATATTTACCTACATATTATCAGCGTTTCATACATATCATAATGCTTCAACCCGTGTATCGGCTATAAATTACAAGTATCCACATCGGGTATCACTCCAGTAACCACATTCACTACAACTCGACGCTATCGGCCGGATAACACTAGGTTACAAACAAACAATAATAAACCAAAAAACGCAAATGTTGACACCATAAATCGGGCCATACATCGAGAATAGTTTGACCTACGGACGTGGGGAAGGGCTCATTCGTTTCCTCATGGTATGTTCTTCAAATAGGTAAATATTTAGGCCGATTCGACTTGTTTTGAGGTTTTTAGGGATTTTACAAAACTTTTACAGCCCTTAAAGGGCACTTTAAATTGAGTGAGGGAGCTGGCTCAAGAATTGCGGCGTCGTCGGACCAAGATGGATTTTTCCTGAAAATTTCAGATCTTTTGTTCCAGCCGTTTCGGAGATATCGTGCCAAATATAGCAGTGGCGACGAACATTATATTATAGCAGAATACCGGAAAAAAATACTAGTGCATATCAAGCAGTACGTTCCGCTAGCTCTCCTACTAAAATGAGAGAATTACGAATTACTGTTCCGGTTTCGTTGGAACAGGCAGTACATCGCTGGTACCAACTAAACATTTATGTGGAGTGAGCAAGAGCACAGCTGTTATTTCATGAAACGGAAATTTCTGAGAAAGAATAGCGCAATCTCCAATGGAATTCTATTAGGAGGCTATGATGATCCTTGTAACTATTGCCGGTTGATTGTATCTACTCACAATAAAATATTGTGAGGTGGCCAGGACCGTGTCCACGAACTGGATATGGACCTGAGTCCACGCCTGGTCAGCAGAAGTATTTTGCCCGGCTATTGCTACTGCGCACGCGTAGACCAGTTCCGAGTGGAAGTGAATTTGGTTTCTCTCTCGATGTAGAGGAGAGAACACTTAGCTCGCGGGAGGGGTCTGAACTGGAAATCACCTCCGAGAGACGAGGAACCGAGTTGAAGGAGGCGCTCGAGCTGTTTTCTTCTGTCTTCCCTTCCCAGTTCCCAGTCACTTCGCCAAGTCTTTAGCGCCGTGGCCTTGCTCGCTGCCCAAGGCCGACGCTTCTCGCGGTTCATGGCAGTTCGTTCCGATCCGCCGCAAACCCATTCGCCAGAATCCCACCGGCGGAGCTTTTCGTTCACTCGGATCAACCACGGGGATTCTGCTCGAGTTGCCGAGTTCCTTTTTCATAACGTTGATTGTTAGTGAAGTAAATGAGTTCATCAGTTCTCGAAACATCCGATGCGGGCCTCCAAACGAGGTACTTCTCCAAATAGAATGGAGAGCTTTAGATCAACATGAAGGACTACCATTATCGCATTTCCCTTGTACGTTAAACACCAACCTGTTAATTAGGCGTAGTACATGGTAACAAACTCGGCGATCGGGAAACAAATTGACGACAAGGACTCTTCAACTGATCAGTGTGTACCACATCTTTCTTGATATACCAAAGATAATACAACGATTTGGTCATAAATGTAACTCCTTAAATGCTAAAACTTCACTAGCCCATTCGTACGCAACAGAAGCTGATATCTAAATACTATAGAATGGTGGAATATACTGTAAATCGACGTGGACGTTGAAACCCACAAATGAAACAACTGAAATTTAACGAGATAAAATGAAACACCTACCTAGTCTTCACATGCCTGCGAAAATATAACAAATGTTGAGACAAACTCTGTTTAAAACGAAACTCAGCCAAATGAATTTCTATTGTTTATTTCGCCACATGTTATTTTTTCTGTCTAAGTTCCACCCCGAAGATGGACGGGCTGACCGAACGGACGAAAGTACAGCGGACCGAGCAGGCTTTGATTCGTGGAAAGGATGTGTGTAAATATCAAACGTGAAAACATTACTGTTATTCCGAAAGTTTTCCTTTCAGTGATTTTTAATATTTCACCCTTTTGATTGGCTGAGAATAATGCCCCACTCAGGAATTCAGTCTCTACTAGATCTGAAATGTGATTTTGAAGTTTCATTAGTTTTGGTCAATTAGTTTCGAAGAAGTGTTGAACGAGGAAGGGTTTACGGCGGACGGACGGATTTGTTTTTTAAATTTCATTTCGTATTCGACGCATCTTGAATTCGATTAAATTCAATTCAATAAGAGTTTATTTCCATAGGTACATTGCTATTTTCATTATATCGGTACACTACTGATAAAACGTTAAATCAATAAATTTTGAGGGTTAACTTTTTTCTTTCTTGGTCGATTACAAAGGTTTATTATCGAAAATAATAAACGAAAAATGATGTACTCGATCTTAAGAAACCTCCGCAAATTTTACTCAATTTCCACGGCGTAATATTTAGATTAAGATAAATTAAACAATTACAGACCAATAGAAAGAAACGCATAAGAACCACCCAGCACAGAAATAGTAATAACGTGTAATAACTTCAACGTTTTTAATATTTTGTTTTCGTTCATCAACGATATTCAGATTTGAAATTTTGATTCAACCCATTTAGATGAACTCTTCCGGTAATCGTGCGGCGTACATTCAAAAGGTCATTTATACGTTCAATTGCCTTGTGAAGAACACGAACGAGCACACATCTGCAAACAAGAATTTAATTAACATGGATTTCTCACGATCTGATGGTTGAAATTCGAGCTAGATAGGAGATCGGGTGTCGGATGGCCTCAAGGTGTCTGCGATGGTCAGATACTCAACAGCACGAAAGCAAAGCTCGTCCAACAAGTTGTCAAATTCCGGGAGTATTCGGCATGTACTCGTATAATGAATGGTCAGTAATAAGGAAAGTTGGAATGAGATTTGCGAAACATTCAACAATGCGCGGAAGTAATCAAATGCGAAATGAGTCCTTTTAGTACTGTTCAGTTTGGAGTTCAATGCGCATTGAAAGAAATTACACGACTCCTTCGCTAGTCTCGGATAACAATCTTTGGGAAGCGGAAGGAGCGAAGCGGTCACGCGCCGTTTAATTAAGCTAAGCGAGAACCAACGAGCCGCCAGACATGATGTGAGGGATAAAATAAAATGAATTAACAACAAAAACCTCATTTCAGCGAAATTCAAAGAAAATTAATCAATTGTAACGGCCCCAAAAATTAAGAAAAATAAAATTTTCAAAATCATTTTCGAGGAAATTTGACTAGAGGCTTAACGGCCGTTTATCTTAATACATGATTTTGACCTCTTTTGCACCGTAACAGAGTTCATGTTTGTTACTGATGATGACCTAAGCATCGAAATCGATTTAACTGTGTGCTCGTTATTTTCCTGGAAACACAGGAAACGTTCGATTTTACTCCGGTTTAATTACTTCGTTTAATACCCCAGTAGTTTGTGGTTACCGAACTCTACAATTATACCTGCAATTATAACTTCTTTAGTGAGGACCTTTCTTGGATTACAATAGTCTTTAGGGAGACAAATTTGGTCCGTAGTTTAAAAAAAAAAAACTGTTTATTCAGTAGGAGCTTTCCACAATCTTCCAATTGTCATCATCAGCAACTTAGACCACCTTGTTGCTGTTTATCTAAGTAGCTGATGATGAGAATTGGAAGATTGTGGTAAGCTCCTACTGAATAAACAGTCTTTAAAAAAACTACGGACCAAAGTTGTCTCCTTAAAGACTATTCTACAATTATAGTTTGTAGGGCTGAAGTTAGATTGCATAGTGATGCCAAGTGTGGTTTGAAGAGAAGTATCGTCAAGTCTACTACGTCTCCACGTAGGTACTACTCATGCACGAGGGAGGTGGTAACCGAAAAATCTGAACTTTTACGCAGAACGCATCTTTAGCAGGGTTCCCAGGCGCAGAGCCGCGCCGGGCGGAGCGGCGAGGGGCTATTTGAAGCCTTCTGTTGGCCTTGTGTGGATGCAAGGTTAGAGTTCATGGCAGTTCTCCAGATTCCCAACCCCTTCTATCCAGCCGCCATCCCTGGGCCGAGAGCGGCGAAGCCTCCTGCCTTCTCCCCCAGTATCTTGCCATCCACTCCCCCCTTATTTCCCACCATGACGACAGTCTAGAAGTCCCAGACGCGTTTTTTGTCATTTTTTTTTTGTGCCGCCCTTCGAGAGTGTACGCGACTACTGGCGCTCAGATTCGAGGGGTTTCCAGTTGCGAGATAAGTGAGATCCAATTCCGCTTTATTAGTCCAAATAACCTGTAACAATCGCCACGGAAACAATTGTTTGACACCCATTGGTTATGTACGTCTGAAAGTGTCAACAGAAAGGGACAATCGTTTGCCCCTAAGGATGCTGGGTCCAGGTCGTTCCCCTATGACATCATTTCGCATTCTTTTCACCGCAGTTTTTGCTACTTCCAATCATCCTTTACCAATATATTGCACCTGTTTGGAAAGTTCTCGTCGTGATATAAAGTAGGCTGGAAACCCAGACATTGAGAAGTAGTAATGGACCAACGCCTATGAAGGGGTTACATGCAGGACTGATTGCACGACTTAGGAAAATGATTTCTGTTTATCAGGAGGTCAGAAATTGGATGGGATTCGGGAGGGAGGGGGGATAGTCTTTGGGTCCCTTTCAAATGTTTTCAAAGAAAAAGCGAAATTCAAGGTATTGAGGATAGACGAGGTAAAACCTGAAGGGTCAGGTTAAAAAAATATTGGACAGTAGCTGGGGTTCGAACCTGCGACCCCGCTACCAACCGTTGGGTCCTAATCATCCCCCATTCCAACTTCTCACAGTCTAAGTTTAATATAAAGTTCATATTGTTTAATAAATTTAGTAGTTACCTAAAGCAAATAAACATTGTGGGTTTTTTCAACCCTGAAATACCATTTGACAGCCATTTTTTATGAAAAATTTCCTTTGGTTCGTTGAGAAACCGGCCAACTCCCAAATGGGTTGTAAATCCGGGCAAATCCTAAATTAAATGTTGAAATACCCCCTGCCTGCACGTCCCCGCAGATTCTGTTATGGTGCTTCCAAAACTGCTACCCTCGAGTCATGTACACAGAAAGAGAATCGGCGTTTATCTCGAATTCTCTAAGCGTGACAGAAAATCGGCTCTCCTGAAAAATTTTGCGTTTTGGAGATGGCCGGTTTTGCAACCAGGCGACACAGATAGAAATAGACAATTTCAGATAAAAAACAAACCATATTTAAATTAATTACTAGGTTTATTATTCTTTGCGTTCCATCTAGTGACGTACTAATTTTTGAATGTCGTCACGTTAAATACTGTTTCAATCAACTTTATCCCCCCCCCCCCCCCTCAAAATTTTGTTTGGAACATCCTCCAAGAATTTCAGTGACGCAGTCTGCGTCATAAACCCTCCCCCCCCTCCCAACTGGGCACCCCTGCGTTTGGGCCAGTTAGCCTGAATTTTCAAGGAGTCTCAATACCTCGGTACCCTAAGTCCCTCGGCTGCCACATCTTATAGGAGTTGTGGACAACTTACTTGTGGAGTTGTACTGTTTGGCTTTCGTGCAAGAACCCTTGCAACAGGGGCACACTTTAGAGCAAAATAGCCCAGCCTTTTGATAGTGGTACCTACCCATTAGAGGTGCTAGCTTTTTTGAACTTGCAGGCTATGAGGTTCAGGACCTTTTTGTGAGCTGGGGGGAAGTTGGCTTACAGACTGGAGTAGCATTAGTACAATTTATCTTTGTTCAGCAACGTTAGTAACATTCCAAATGCATTAAGACAAATTGTAGCAATCGGCGTAACGCATTTTGCTTGGAGCTTGGGCTAAAATTTAGAAAAAACATTGGGCTTGCTCTGTATTACCTTACACACTACTATTATACACAGAAGTATTTTCTTTTCGCCGCGAAAGTTGTGTACAGTCCTCTTACTGAGAGGTTTATGTCAGCTTCTTCCAAATTTACCTACAGCGTTTTCGACAATTTATAATTCATGTATGAATTCAGGGCCTTCCTACGAATGGTGAATGATTAAATCATATGATGAAATAGACATTTTCTGTGCGATGAACACTGCGTCGTTTTTTATTTCCTACCAACGGGTTGATTTACCTGAGCTTTATTCGTGACACAAAAAACTTGACATTTTTGGTCAGTTAGTTCATTGCCAAGTACAGGTCATGTTCCATAGTAAAATTCCAACCGATGAAATGCAGCAGGCGGAGTTGCCTTCTCTTTACGCTCATTTTGCGTGGCTTAGACTGAAAAGATAGGTGACAACTAAGAGGATTGCAGATCAGCATGTATAAAAGTCCCACAAATTAACAGTTCTCTGACTAAAGCGATTCAAACAATGACAAAGAAAAAAGTCAACCATGCGGTAGCGAAAAAGTGAAGGAAAAAAAGACCCACGAAAACTACGGCCGGAGGCGCAAGAGTTAAGTTATTAGTGTTAACGATGATTGGTCGATCATTGCCGAGCAGAGCGGCCTCACATTGTCTCGTCCACGCCCAGGCCGCTGGCTAATGATACGCTCGCGGTCCAGCGGTGGCGCGAGGGCCCGTCATTACATTTGGGCTCGCGTGTTTCTCTCCTCTTCTTCAGAGATACTGAATAAGTAGGGAATTAAACGTAGCCCGAACTCCTAGAAAATCCACTTAGATATGCGTTCGATCGGCGATGAGGATGAATGGAGAGTGGCCGCTGGGATTCGTCAACTAGAAGCTCAAGTGTTGGTGGACCGGGCGTGTCTAACTCGAAGTTCCCCGAGGGCCGAATGGTTGCTTTTCCTTTATTTCCATCAATGATGAACCCTTATAATCAACTAAGTAAAAACAACAGGGGATCATAGATGAATCTCGGCTAGATGAATCACCTTCAAAGGATAATATTTATCAAGCATACTATCAAATGATTTCGACGTAGATGGGTAGTTTTTGTTTAAATGATAGAAATTAGTTCCGTGACTCGAATAAGACCACTCGGAATGTTGCAGATTATCTGTTTGCTCACCATTTCCAAAATCGTTTAGACTGACGGTCGGGCAGCAGACCGCGTGGCTGACGACAGCCCAATTGGGACGGTTGATCCGATAATATAACCATATTATGATCCATACCAGGCTGATCCATATTATGGTTATACGTCTATAACGCTACTTCCCAAGCATCAATTCAGTTGTGGAGAAGAAGAACATTCTTGATGCCAATCAGGGGTTGCTGCTGATAGGAGCACAGGCGCATCTGTGCCCCCTGGCTAAAATGAAAAAGATACCTGATAATAATAATACTAGAAGTATAATAAAGTGAGTTTGGCGAGGGCGACTAGCGGTTTTTGTCCTAGAGCACGCTGCTTCTGTGCCCCTAATGGAAGGAGAGCACTGCGTTTGATTCGACGAGAATGAATCGCTGAGAGAGCGCCCGAAGTTTCAAGGAGCACACCTAGTTGTCCGCTTACCCGCTAGATTGCATGCTTTAGCGCCAGAATCACCAAAACACAGTCTTATCCTATCATCAGTAGATTGCTCCCACCCCTTTTGACTGAACTGTGTTAGCTGTAAATACGCGATAAATACAATAAGTGCTATAAACCGTGAGTTAGGCAAATTGGTGGTGGAGCAAGGAGTGGTTATTCAAGTTGCAGGGCGCCCAATGCTAGTATTGATAGGACTGCAACAAACATCAAAGGTAGGTTGGCTCTGCGGATGTGAGGTAAGTAATAAACTTTTTTGCATCCCTTGTCTCCTTTGCTGCAATAATAGGAATGAATCTTGGGTTAAAGATGGAATTGGGCTTACCCCTCCATGGTTCTTGCTAGGTAGATATGAATTTCATGTTTTGCGAACACGGTTTCTAAAGCCGAGAAAGCGGTCAAGATTGATCTCCTGTGCATATTGGTTGTCAAAATCTGTATTTGGGCGAGAGAAACGCTCATTCTTTGTTTCACATTCTCTACGTAGTTGCCCGTTACAGCCTCTGTGCATCCCCTGGACTTCTGGGCAGGAGCCGCCACCTACAACCATATTATTTTATTTCATCTTGTTAAATTTCAGTTGGATCAGTCGATCGTCCTTTCTAGACGTCAGCTCGTACATGAAGCGCAAAATTTTGACGATTGAATGCCCATTTTTTAGATTTTACCACACCAAAATACGTACGGAAAACCTAACCAGAATATTAGTTCAGAACTTTTTTTTCTGGAGCTGTGTTATTTGTACATAAAGCTCCAGGGAAATTGGAAGAAAGGGCCACATCTCTCTGGTGATTAAATAAACACACTTCAAACATCAATCAACTAATCTTTCTCTTTCTCTCTCTGCGCCATCCAAGCAGGCTAATACCCAGGTTTTTGCCACAAACACACAATGTTGTAGTGGGGACATCAACAACTCCTCCCTCAGATTGAACGTTGAATGGCAAACTGTGGTAATTTGATCCACTGCCCCTGTGAGTCGAACCTCAACTGCTACAAAGTCTACAGTCGGCTTCCCGGTAAAAGGTGGAGGAGGCGGTGACGTCATGACGACCGTCACCTTGTGCGCCCGGACGCCACCCAACCAAATCCCTCAGGTCCTGCCAAGGCCTCTTCCAGATCCCGCGTCTACCAGGTTACTTACACCACTCAATCCACTCCACTCCCCCTCACGAATTAGGGATGTGATATCGGCACCCAAATATCGATTTTGGCATAAAAACCAATGTCCAACCATCAATGTCGATACTTACGACTTATCGGTCCATAAACATTGATATTTATCGATATGGTGCTGTTCTAGTCTGTACTCGCAAGCAACCCTATAGCAACCTCCCACAAATATCGAAAAATATCTGTCTCCTATAGATATAGGTCCACTCTTTCGATGTGCGTGCGAATGTGTTATGTCTAGTTCGCTGGTCTGAACCAAAAACAAAAAAAATCCTAAATCAATCCTTCAAGTAAAGTATAGATCAATTGGATAAATGGGTCAGAATGAATCATGAACATATCGATTGAATACTTATTTATGAGTCTCTATCCTGCCCTTCTCATTGGTTCATTTACAAAACTACCGATATATTTTTCGATATGAGTTGGAGGTTGCAATGGCGTTGTGAACGGGGACAGACTAGAACAGTACCATCGATATATTGGCTAAATATCAAATTTCCTGTAGATACATCCTTCAACCATCCAAAACCAACGGAGTTTCGTGTTACCTACTATTAATTTTTTTAAATTTTAAATTACAACCAGTTTGCAATGCACGTATACAAGTCACATATTATGATCCTACCTACCTTATTTATAAATTCGTAGAGGCAATTAGGCATCTAATCAACGGCAGCAATATTTGCATTTTGAAACTTATTTATATCCCAGCACCAGATAAGTGTATGCAAGCGGAGTCTGAAAATGAAGATAAACAGGCGCTGGTAACCGTGAGGAAGGTTACTTGGTTGTTGTTCTCTTCTCACAACATCGATGTAAAATAATCGGTTCTTCTTAACATAATATCGATCATTTTGAGATATCGATTATCGATTCCCATCCCTATCACGAATAATGCTTTTTGAACCTTTTTGGGGGAGAGGTCATCAAACAACATTCCCTACCCGATTAGAAAAGTTCACCTTTCTAAGTCATGAAATATTTCCTAGTGATTGATTTTTTAAATATTATTTGGCACTAAATTAGGTCCATCAATTAGGTCATTGGTACCAATACAACTTTACATAATAACATCAAGAAACTTAGTCAACTTGACCGAAATTAGCTCAACGAACAGTTCAACGTTTCTTTAAATTTGATGGTATAAGCTAAAAGATTTCAGTTCATAATGTATATTTACGAAGCGAGTATTCTAGTGCAAGGTGAAGTACGACTAAATGAGCAGACACATCTTTCTTGATTTGGAAAAAGCTTAACTCATTCATTCTGTCCTCCATATATTCCACACCGCAGCTCTAACTACTGATTTATAATCATTGCGTGGACGGAGAAACGTGCTTATTAGTTCTGAACTTGCTTCTCGAGCTTTTTCATCGGCTTTTTTATATCCCATGGAGCCCAGCCAAGATGAATCGCCTTTATTGAGAAGTTCGTTAATTCTCAACAATATGTTGGGCAAAGGTCGTGAGTATTTACGTCTTGGTAAAGTTTGAAGAGCACTGAGCGAATCACTGAACATCGCCAATATGTGATGAGGGGAATTTGGCGATAAGGCTTGCAGAATGGCGAAAAATTCCGCTGTGAATATAGAACAGGTGGAGGGAAGAGCGATTTTTGGAGTGGTAAGGTCAGTGCAAAAAGCACTGCCAACACCTTCAGGTGTTTTTCATCCATCACAGAAAACAGCTGGGGAGTGAGAGAGTTATCGATCAATTCAACAAATTTAACTTGTTAATCAACTGAACATGTCACATTTTTATCTGAAGTGGTCAGAATTTTAGATTTTTGATAGTTCGGAGATGGAAGAGTGAAATGTGCTCAAGTGGGAATTTTGGTAGAGTAACCAAGAGAAGTGTTGCGACCTCAGTAATGCATTTTAGAGATGGCTCAATAGGGAGGAAAAATCATGGATGCTTTCAGAAACAAATACAAAAAAATATCTTTAAAATCGTTTTTAAAAACATATGATGGTAACTAACACACAACACTATTTCTTTTGTGTTCGAAATTTAAATGAAGTGGATCAGAAACTCATCTGTTCAATTGTTCCGGTACAATATTGGTTAATAATCAAGAACCAACCGTAGAAAAGCGTCCGTAATCACCATAATGCTGGTTTTTACATCCTTTATAATGGAAACGTAGGTGCTACGATTACTAACCAGTACCGTAATACACCAAGTTTCTAATTAGGATATCAGTACTGGTTGGTAACCGTATCAGTGCTTAGTAACATCATTATTGGTTAGTATCCATGACTTGATAAGTAGCCGAAGTACTGCTCAGTAAAATCATTATTGGTTAGTTTCCAAGTCATGACCGTGGCACTGGTTAATAATCGTAGTACTGCTAGGTGTAACCTTAGTGCTGCTATTAGCTCTAGTATGGCTTGGTATCCAAGTGACCTACGTATCAATGTAGTGTCTAGTTACCATAGTACATGTTAATAACAGTAGTACATTAGTAACCTAGGTTCTGCTTAGTTCCGGAATACTCTTTGGTTTTTTTTTTTTTTTTTAATTGATCCAGGAGTTTGACTACCAATATGTTTGGGTTCAATTGAGTGGAAATGGGCCTCCTTTATGATCCTCACCATCATCATCCTGGTTGTACGGTTACATTATATATAATAATTTATTCATTTTTAGGAGTTCCAATCTCTTATACTTCACTGAAATTACATAAGTATTGAGTATTGGTAATGTATGCATATCTTTCCTATATCGGAAGTGGTGTATCTTCCCTTCATGTTGGGACATATCAGCCATTTTATTTAAAACGACCACGTGCACTCTGATGTTAATCCAGAAGCAATAAAATTTATAGGGGACCTTAGAGCTAGACAAAAAAATCTGATAATTTAGCTTGACGAGGGCTTGACTTCGGGAAAGTATCCAATGTCAGTTCAGTTACTAACCTCTTGTACCGTACGCCATGCCAGGTGATGGTTGAACCAATTACTTACATGTGGTGAGATTCTATTTCTGCTCCAAACTGGGGTGGAGTTTCAATGTGATCCTTCCTAGTAATGACGGAATTGATAGGTGATCGACAAGATAGGAATTGATCTCCTTTCAGAATCAAATACCATTAAGACATCAATAATGTATGATCTTGTCACTACCAGGGCAGGTTGGTAAACACGATCTTCAAGGTTAAAGTGGAGTTTTAACCAAGTTGCCCAGCCTTTCCATCTAGTACAACCATCTAACAAACTCAGGGCAGCGATATGATCAGCGCATCAGGATCTTACATGGAAGGGACGCAGGTGATTTGTTAATCTGCGCTGTTCCTGGAACTAGGAAGAGGACGGACAACTTTGTGCGTATTCCTATGGGTGAGGATCTAGGATGGACCTTCATCAAACCTCATGTCTCCAACCCTGTAGATTTGAAGTTGGATTTCTAATCCACGCATTACTGGCTTTAGTGTCTCGATACCTAATAAGCTCTGTTCCATCAGTGATCCGATGCAGGTGTTCAACCCTAAAAGTCTTATTCAGATGCTGATGAACCATGCAAGTCTTCCTGACCATCCATTTCTTTGATGGGGCGTGAGTGTTTTCTGTGGGAATTCAGGTAAACTTTCCAAATAAACTTTGCAAGTTCAATCTAGCACCGATTAACAAGGAGCAACAATCGTAATTAAATAGCTGTTAGTACTAAAAATAACAACGATTTTGACTAATTAGACAATCACAAACGCAATCACTTACGGTCATGTGGTTCAGATTCAACAGAGATCGGGTAACTTACCTGCGGAACAAATAATCCAATTAGAAGAGTACTTATTAGGTAGTTCACAAGAATAATAGAGGTTCAAGGGTTTCTCCCAGACTATAAACAAGTCCATCTCCTTAGAAAAAATTAATAAAATTAAAATACATACATAAAAATAAAAAATAAATTAATAAATCAAGCGTATTCACACACACCTAACCCTAGCCATTTGAATGGCCTTGATCGTCTACTATTGGTGGATCAGTCTGAAAGATTCCCGTCTTTGGGTCATATCAATTTCTTTCTCAATCCTCCACGTGATTCCCGAACCACGTTTTCTCGATATCCAGTAGAGCTCAACCTCGCTTTACGCAAAACTGTCGATTATCCGCTATTAGGTTTTCACAAACCCCAGAAAACTATGGAAAACGTATTAGTAAACTTCTTTCGGCTTAATATTATCAACAATGAACCTTTGTAAAGGACCAAGAAAAAAAAAGTTTGACCCACCATCAATAGTTGTTGGTTCACGGTTCAAGACGCGTGGATTTCAAAAATCGAATAAAAAAATCCGACAGTCCTTTGACCGAAGTTTTTTACCAAAACTACTTAATCAAAGCTTAAGAAAATTTGGCTAAAAAATTCAAAATCGGTTCGGGATGTGTCAGTGATCTCCGTATCTTGATCAATCAACCCTATGCGATAATAATTAAGGATTAAACTATCAAAATCTCAAAATTTCAGTTGAAAGAGGGTAGTTTTTTGTACGATTTAGATAGGAATTAGTTGTGAGAGTCGAATGATACCACTCGGGTTGCTGTACGATCATCCCTTCATGTTCTATCTCTAGTTGTACAATGCAGTTCTTGCAATTCGGTGATCCACATAGGAGGGTTATCTAATACAGAAATAATAAACCATTGTAATGATTTGCAGTTTTTCATGGTCTTATAAAGATTTTGATATATTGATTACGACACAAGTTTCGTCCATGAATAAAGTAAGGGTGAACATTTGCCTCTCAAACCCTCATCACATTTCTAAACTGGATCCACTACTAGGATGGATTTCGACAAATACCTTACAAACGAACATCTGGTCTCGTTTCAAGCACAGCGCAGGTTATGATTGAATGAGCAAATAAGCTTTCCGTTGACAGTTTTCGTTTTATCGATACCCGATTGTCACACCGCTCCGTTATGTTGTAGTTGTAGTCAATATTCACGATAAAATAATTTTAAAATGAAGAACAATGTTATTCCATCAGCTACTCTTCAGTCAGGAAAAACAGACTTACCCAATTTTTGAACCATTTCAACCTAGTTACCCAGCTTTGTGTGAGAATGCTTAGTTAAAATTGGTGATGGGTTTTACTTCCTCGCTACCTAAGGCGGGGGAAGAAGCTTTGAGGTTGTGCAAGATCGAAAAAGTTTGTCGCCTCCAAAATCTAAACTTCCGGTTGCTTTTAGCATTTCAGAACTTGCTGCTGATTGTTTTTAGTTTCATGTAGGCCAGTATCAATTCCTTACCAACCCGAAACTCCATCAAGTTTTAGTCCGAGTTTGATTGTCAGGCATTGTGTGGGTTTGCGCCTCGTTGGTCCCCAATAGAACTCATTGACAAATGACCGATACCTTGTGCGCAAGCGTAAACGTGAATTTCCTGAAACTGATTTCTCACGGTCAGCCCAAACTAGTGTGGTGGGGTTGGGGGAGGGGGAATATTCCGATAGAAATCTCGAGATGTTATTGAAAAATTTCATTAAATATTGTTACAGACGAAGCTGATGAAATACGATGACGATATTGATGAAATAGTCGATCCACTAACATAGCGACGGTGAAGTGGTGAACCCTCGTATCTCCAAAGCCCATTCTTTACAGTAAAGCCAAAAAACTAGATTCTTCCCCACCACTTCTACGTTATACGTGGAACCCCATCGTCACTTCTCGACCACTTGAAATCGCTAGAAAGCAACCAGATAGGCAGATTGAGAAACAAAAACACTCATTTTGGCCGAAAGTGGAGATAAATCAATTGATCTATCTATTTGATAGAGTGATAGTTTATTACATCTTTTCCTGTACATGTTACATCCTTCAATAGAATAATAACCGATGACCGAGCTGGATAGTGTAACACTGTTGACCAGCCCGGAGTTGGTTCTTCTTTCCAATTTCATCCAAGTCCATACAACGCTATATTAAACTAACCAAATAAAAACTGTTCGGGTTTTCACAATTTCGTCGCGAATGATTTATTACGTATCGACCTTCTACCACTTCAGTACACCTTTGATGCTGAATACCGTTGGATTGAGGGCAGAGTGTGCGTCCGTCCTAATATGAATTACAGCCATACTGGCCCCGAGTCCCTAGCACACCTACCTGGAGCATCGTTTTGCCACCGCGGGAGATGCGAAATCCACTAGCAGTTTTTCCAATTTTTGCGTTTTAGATCATTCCGAACAGCTTTGGTTTCGTGTCATCTATGTGTATTTGTAGATCCTTGTAATAAGAATAATTCCTGCATTTCCCATTCAATTTTGATTAAAAACTATAAGTTTTACAGCTCAAAAATCTATACATCTGCATGCGCAGGAGTAAAATCCACCACGTCCATCCATAATTATCTCAAGTTCCTGTGGTCCGATCACGCTCAAATTTTCCGGGTTGTTGGGGGAAAAAAATGTCACCAATTACAACTCGACAGCTTCATCAGTAGCTGCGCGAACGTGAGATCCTCATTGCACGCCCAATTTGAACAGTTTTCATCAAATTTTGATATCATGTTCGGGGAACGTGCAGGTTGGGCTGTAAGTGGTCTCCTTTGAGTTCGATAGATCACTAACTACTGCGTCTCTCTGCGCTTGCCCAAACGTAAAATCCATCAGGCATCGTTTTCTCAGGTTCTGGTGGTAAAATTGTTAACGTATGCGGGAAAAATGGTCCAATAACTTCGTACTCTGCCATCATTCTATCCGCTATAGAACCAGCGCGACAGACCCGCAGTACATGTCGACAACCCTTTCGAAAGCATTGATGTCCAGATGAACATGCCCCGCGGCATCCATTGGATCGTTGAAGTAAGCTTGCGTTCTACATCTTTCGCGGTTATCTAAAACAGTTCAAAAGATCTACACGTTCATTTTACCTAGACGAGGAAGCGTTATCCCATACCCAACTTTGCAGATGTGTTTTTCCCCATACTATCATGTCTACGCAGATCAATGTTCTAATTTGTATTCAATTTTTTCTTGGCTGTTCAACTATTTCTCCGTCTGCACAATAAATGCGGGAGGTTCAACGCCCACCCAAATCAGTATGCGGCTTATGGTGGATTCCATCGACACTAATGATTCTGTACAACGAAGACACGAATAGAAACTGCACTGATTTTCACGTTATGGAACAAAACGGCGATTTTCTTAACTATCTGTTTGGGTTATATGACCGGCGGTGATCCCAGTTTATCAAAGCGACCTTCGCAATATCTCCCATATATTAATAGATCGTAACATCATCTGACCCTAGATAACTGAAAAAAAGCGCTACACAAGTCAGTTTCTCGATTTAATTGCAGCTGAAAGTCGTCAATAAAACTAAACGATATTCAATCAGTGTTACTCATCTCGGCTACCATTAGCTTTGGAGGTAAAATGGGTTTTTTTAATCAAATAACCCAGAAAAACCGCTGCCAATTTTAATAGACCGGTTTGTTATTGCTTTCGAGTCTACCCAAGGTAGCGGAAGCTTTGTTTTCACCTTCGGGAGATGAAAGTTTTTGCCTACAAATTGAAAATTTCTAGCCGCGTTTTGCGAGTTAGACCATTCTGAACAACATCTGCTTCGTGTCTGTCTGTCTCCGTGTCCGCAGATCCTTCTAACTCGCATAATTCCTATGATTGTCGCCCGATTTGTAAAGGAGCTACGGAAAGGGAGCTATGGCGTTGGCCTCGCTTTGTCTGGGCAAAAGAAGCGTTAGGGCGTTCGAAGTGGACGTGCATAGGCAATTAAATCAAAGAGGCTACAAGATCTTGTCGCTGAAACATCTTCAGGCTGTTGGATCATGGATGCCCAGGTTATATCTGGGTCTCAAAGACACCAGCGAAAGCACCACCAAGATTCGTCGCGCTGTTGGTGGAACCATGGGTGTTCAAACCACATCAGTTCAAGTGGCTATGGGAGCTATTAGATGGAAGAGAATCTGGCATAAGTCTACCCAAGAATTGAAGAAAGTGAGCTTTTCTGACTTCATTTTGCGTCGGGCAGTGAATCGTGCGCTAAACGGTAGTGCGGCGTCCATTTGGTTGCCATTCTACCGCACCGGAGCTTGATAGCAACTCCAAACTTCTGTGGAAGGGAATTTCCCCCCGAAAGATATTACTAAGACTGTGCATGGTGAAGTATACTGAACCACTATTGTAACTTATTATGTAAATGTTTGTAATCTTGTAATATTGATCTGTTAATCATGAAATTTCCAGAGAATGTGCGGTTTAAGGTGGAGATTGTCCCCTTTGAGTTTACAAACAATCCCGAAAAATACCCGGTGACAATTAGTGTAATAGTGAATGCATAGAAGTGTTGGTAGACACCTTCGTATGGACTTGCAACTTCTCTAATGTCACTAACCTCGAGTTATGACCGAACTTCAGGAACAAGCTGATGAACATTAATGAGACGCGCTCATTGTTGTGTCATTTAGAACATCAAGTAGATTTGTTAGTTAACGGATTCAGGAATGCACAAAAAAGGTAAGATGTTTGGTAGGTCTCACAAAGCTCTGAAGGTTTATGCCGGCATCAGAGAAACAATATTGTTTAACAGCGATATTTCGTGACAATTCCAACTTACACGGCAGCATTTCTTTCCCGAAGAGCCGATCAATTTCAAAGCCTACCGCCTATTTGGGGGACACGAACAAGTGCGTACACACATATGACCCCAGGGAGCTTGGGTTACACGAAGCCGTTCGCACGATAAAAAAGCTCGATTGCTAGTAAATCGTATTTTCGAATCACGCGAATCATCAATATTGCGAACCTATCGAGGGTCCGATAAAAAAAAAAAATCAACGTTCAACATGATCATTGCCCATTCAATTGCAAACACAACAGTGCAATTCATAGGGCTGCCGCGAAAAACCAATAATAACGAGTAAACCAATATAATAAAACGGTATATAGCTAGAGTTCCAGTCATGCAGCATGACATATGAGCTAATTTACCAAAGTTATCGTATTACGTACATTTATGCTGAATTAAGTTGAAATTTGAGCACATTGAGGGCAAAAAAATTGCATAATTTTTATTGCTAAAAAAATGAAATTTAAATACAATTTACAGCATAAATTTGAGCTCCTGGTATCAGTAGAATAGACCTATTACATTGTTGATACAATTTTTTGTTGTATCTGATAGATACCGCAATAAATTATAAGCTATTTCTAGAGAAATGTATATCGGTTTCGATTGGTGTACCGTAATAAATTAATACAGGGTGTCCCGCTCAATGGTGGACATCCGGCTAGGGATGGGGTTCCACAACTAATTTGTGACAAAAAGTGAATCCTTGAAATATTTTTGTAGAGGCTTCGTTTCCGAGTTATTCACGGTTTAAGATTCTTTCATGTTTTCGCCTTTCCTTCACAAAAACAGCCATAACATCCTCGTTTTCCACGAATGCCAAATCTGATCATAACATTGGAAAGAGCATTTAATTGCTTATCTGCCAAACCAAAATTTATTGTTTAAGTGTAATAAGTAAAAAACGTGCAAATTCTTCCACTGGGGTTTATTATTCAATTGGCTTGCGTTCATGATTTGAATTTATACTAAGCTTTGGAGTGTGCGTGTTTCATAGGTGATAGAGCGATTATTGAATTTCAGGAGGCACACAAATATGATCAACTGATCAATCCAAATGGGTATTTTGGTTGTGCTCTATGCATACCCCCTGAAATTCAATAATCGCCCTATCCTGTGAAACACACAGACTCCAAAGCTTAGTAGAAATTCAAATCGTGAACGCAAGCCAATTGAATAATAAACCCCAGCGAAAGAATTTGCAGCGTTTTTTTTATTGAACCTCAATACCCCCCCCCCCCCCCCAAAATAAAAACATCTATAATTTATCAAGTCCTTTAGCACTCGTATTGCGTTAAAACTGCCCCAAATCCAAATATAAACGATGTAGCCAAAGGTAGACTGATGTAGAGGAGGCACACAAATATCATCAACTGATCAATCCAAATAGGTGTTTCGGTTGAGAACCGATTTACGTGGTCTATGCATATCTCCTGAAATTCAATAATCGCTCTATCACCTGTAAAACGCGCACGCTCCGATGCTTAGTAAGATTCAAATCATGGACGCAAGCCAATTGAATAATAAACCTCAGCGAAAGAATACTTATTTACCCCAGCAATAATATTGAATATTTACCTATATATTATCAGCGTTTCATGCATATCAGAATGCTTCAACCCGTGTATCGGCTACTAACTACACTACAAGTATTCACATCGGCTATCACTCCAGTATCCACATTCACTACAACTCGACGCTATCGGCCGGACATCACTAGGTTACAAACAAACAATAATAAACCAAAGAACGCAAATGTTGGCACCAAAATCGGGCCATAGATCGGGAATGGTTTGACCTATGGACCTGGGGAGGGGCTCATTCGATTCCTCGAGGTATGTTCTTAAAAATAAGTACAGATTTAGGCCGCCTTGACTTGTTTTGAGGTTTTTAGGGATTTTACAAAACTTCGACAGCCCTTAAAGGGCACTTCAAATTGAGTGAGAGAGCTGGCTCAAGAATTGGGGCGACGTCGGACCAAGATGGATTTTTCATGAAAATTTCAGATCTTTTGCTCCAGCCGTTTGGTAGAAATCGTGCGGACGGACGGAAAATTTGTTAATGCAGATTCCGATTCTACACCCTTCGAAACGTAAACCATGAAATTTTCAGGGGGGGTTAGAATTTTTTTCCAGAGCGATTACAATGGTTTATTATTGAATATTAAACCAAAATCAGCTTAAAATAAAAAATTTGTCAAATCCGGGAAATTACTGGTTTTTTTTTAATCAGCTGTAATACCCAAGTCTTTTTATGAACATTTTGAACTGGTACTTACAAAGTTGGCCAAAAAACTCAGCTTTCCAACGGTATCTTGAAAATTGAATTTACTCAGTAAATTGGTATGGGGAAAATCCCGTTTCTCCGTCGGAAAACTTGTTTTTTTCAAGGCCAAATTAGGGCTTCTGGGAGAGTATTGGTTGGGGGAGAAAACTACTACCTCACAACGGGAAGTGATTTCTAGCTAGGAAAAAGTTCTGCGCAGTTTATCACGAGGATTTTATTGGTAACACAACCATATTCTCTTCACTGCTCAAAACAAAGGTATCGTAGGAGAGTGAGACCTCTGCGTGAATGCCGGAAAAGGTTTTGGCTAAGGAGGTTGGAACTTATTCTGAACACACGTTGGAGGGTCGGAAGTGAGTGTAATAAAAAAATATGGAAACAAATAAAATGTAATAAAGGGAATGAAAGTATTTCACTCGTTGCAATGCTAATATGGACGCACCCATTCAAGTTAAATGTATCCGCCCTGAGCGCTCTCAAAATTCCTAAGTGGAAATCGATCTATTGCAGCTTTGAGCTTCCTGGGAAGTAATTCAATTCGTTGAGTGCCCCTTCAACGGGAACGTCAATAGAGACTACTTTTGGCGGAGAAAAACCGAAGGTCACTACATCCCATCGCAGCTCACCCCGCTCATACACGAGGTGCCAAAGAATAGAAGAATGGTCGGAAACCCGCACTGTTTACTACCTTTGATCGGAGGACTATTAAATTCGTATGGGGTATAGCGTTTTCTAAATTGTTAATCTTTAAGACGTCCCGCTAAGGGGTTTGTTAGTAGAGGGGCCCCTATTGGAATTGAGCATGAGAAAGCACACTGCCAAGGAGATGGCGCAGCAGCTTCCTCGTTACAATCAAAGTGACATCATTATAAAATAGAAAATGTCACTTCAGTACATTGCGTTTCGAATTCAGGTTAACTAGTTCGATCATGATGAAATTCATATGAGACCTTGAGGGGCGTTGTGCGTATAATTCTTTATCATATGAGCTAAATAGCGTATCGCTGATTGAATTGAGATGCAATTCCTATGGGACCTCAAGAGATCTTATCCGCACAGAATTTGAGCTAAATTCATTGAAAAATGTGCAAATTACGGCTGTTTCAAGAATATTACGTTAGCGCATGCGCAGAGCGTACTGCTGATTATATTGAGATGAAATTCCTATGGGACCTCATGAGGCCTTATCCGCATAGTCCCTCAAAATATGAGCTAAATTCATTCAAAATTGTGGATGGTATGGCTTTAACAGGGAAATGCGGACAGACGGACGGTCAAGGAACCAAATTTGTTCAGTATGAAACGCAAAATGCGAGTAGAAATTTTGAATTCGGATAACAAAAATTTTTTGGCTCCCGAAAGTGAACATAAGGCTTCCGCTGCTTCGCAGACTCGGAAGCAAAAGAATAACCGCATACAGATCCGTTTCAGCCGATTCTAAGACCGAATTCAATTAAAAATTCACCGAATTGAATTCAAAGGAGAGAGGGAGGAGAGAAGCGTTTTCTTAATTGGTAATTTTTACGACGTCCCTCAGAAAGCTTCGTCAGTAGAAGGACGCCAATTCAGAACGGATACAGGGAGGTGGGGGACAACCCAAACTTGAGAAAAAACACCGTAGTCTCTAAGCTGCTACTCCCTTACGCCTAACAGACGCAGAATGAAAAGAAAGCGACCACAAGATTCTCTTCTCATATGAGCTCAAGCACTGTTTACAGTGTCAAAGACTGGTATAGGCTAACCACTTGGTTGTACCTGATGTGCATGTTTCATGTTAGTTAGATATTAAATCTATCATATCTTTTACAATTGTTACCAAAACTATAATGCTGATTTTCGAACAATAAAGTTTACTTTTGAAAGAAAGAGAGAAAAACAATAACTGCAAACAGATCAGTTCCAGGCCATATCAAGACTGAATCAAATATTAATTGGCCGAATTAAATTCATAGGAGGGAGGGAGGGGAGGAGGGAAAGCATTTTTCTACATTGTTAATTTTTAGAACCTATCTCTGAAGGATTCGTCAGTAAAGGGGCGCCTATTAGGATTGATCCAAGGGGGTGGGGGACAATCCAAACGATCAGAATAAAAAACTGAAATGTTCATGAGGGTTCGAGTACTGTGGTCAAGCTGGTAGGCAGTTTAGGGAACGAATAAAATAGCATTAAAAGGATTCCAGGGACAACAAAGTTGATTCCGCCTTTGCAAGACAACTTAATGAGTCCCATCAAAGCTTAATTTTTGATCTGAATCAGGTAATAAGTAGAATTTCCTCACTTTTCCCAAAAGGGAAGTACCTATGTTGGATGTGCTGGAAAAATTCGAAACTGTTAAGAGTGATAGGTCAGGAAAAGTTTAAATGAGATTATTCCTTGAAATATTTCACTATTAATGGGTTCATTCTTGCAATAAGTATGACTCCCCCTCTCCATAATGTTACCTGTTATCACTTCGTAAGCCTCAAGTGGCATTGGTTGGTATTCCCCGTCCCTTTCATTCCGCTGAACGGTCCCTAGAGTTGTAGTTGTGTGGTAGAGTTGGTCCCTACAACCCTTCTATGGTTGATGCCGTTGAATTCCTAGTTGAGCGCGGGCATATTAGAAGGAAATTGTTATCACCATTTCGCATATCAGCACGTCCATATGTTATATTCGTATAATAACCAGAATCCACAGATATAGCTGATTCAGCACCCCAACCGTAAAAACATGAAGTCACTCTAGTTCTCACGCCTGTTCCGCAACGTTACGCTGTCCGTTTTCTATCCGATCTTGCTCATAAGTTCAGTGTTATTAGTCGGCCAAATGGTAACTTAATGATACCTAACTCTAATTTTATATAACATTACTTCTGCTCTTTCAATATTTATGTAGAAGTTACAGGCAGAACAGCAAGTTGCATAGGTGAACCTAGAGCATTTCCACTTCACTCTTCAAACTGAAAACCGAAAGTAACTAGCCGCTTCCATTATTAGGGGACTCTCGATCTCGTGCGAGGCATGCGCGGCTATCAATTCCTCATCTCCCTTCTCAAACCAGTTCAGGCGCCAAGTTATTTTAGATTGATTTGCATTGCAAACTCGGGGCTGGTGCTCTCCGCAGCCTCCCAACAGTTTCAACGGACGAGACCTGCCCACTTCTTCTCAAACAACCGAATCCGATTCCAGCCGTGAGATGAACGCGGCTGAACATGTTGACCAGAGGAGGGTAGGTAAGACCAACTGGTGTGGATATCTAACAACTGGATAACCAAATAGCTGAAAGTGGACATCAAGAAACTGAATAGAATGACGTAGAAGTCAAAACATATTCTCGTGTAGACAATGTCCAAAAATGTTAGAACTAACTCGATGTAATTCAACAGGGCTCATCACTAAGTGATAATTTTAATTACCAAAAAACATTTTAAAAAGGTGTTTAACCTGGAAGAATGCAATTAGTTTCAAGATGTTTAGCTCGGACCTATTTCCACGAACTCACCCACCCGGGTTGGTTATTGGCCCTTCCAGATTTTATAATCCGTCGCCCTGGGAGATTAATCAGGCGTTTTCAAGCGTCTGGGTGATCCTCTGAGCGTGGTGGAGCATCCACCTCAATGGAAGGGGCAACTATACCATTCCATCACCTCACACGTTTCAATCAAATGAAACCTCTTTTCATCTAAATAAAACCATATTCCAATCAAATGTAACTTGTAGGTCCACCAGAATCGCTGATAGCAGTGGCATCCAGTGGAAGTCCATTTATCCTCAGCATTACCGTTTGCATCCCCCATTCCTTGCTTTGTACGGCCTCCCGTTTCCCTTCATAAAATTGAAGGTTAGCCCTTGTCAGTGAAGTACCAGCCACCGACGTTGAATCTGAGTGGAAAACACGTTTTCTAAAATCAAATCCGTTGATAGAAAATTACTTAGAGCAAGTTGGAACGATGACAAAGAGGGAGTAGTTCTCAGCGTTGAAATAATCACCGCGACGCGAAGCTCAAACATCGTCATAAACGGGATGATGAAACGAGCTGCAGTTGCTGAATACCAGCTCCATGAAATTAATTTGCAACTCTCTATATCACCCGTAACTTCTTCAGTAAATACTTTAAATTAAATGTTACTCTGTACTGGTCAGTTCGAACAAGTTTCATTTGATCGAAGTAGGACTAAGGAAACAACATTTCCATTTGGTTGGAAAGAGGTTTGATTCTATATTGGCATTAGGTTCCATTCGGTAGGTTAGAGGTTTCATTTGGTACGTAAGAATTTTCATTTCATGGGAACAAGGTTTAATTTGGTTGGTAAGAGGTTTCAGTTGATCGGTACAAAGTTGTCTTCATAATTATTGTAAATCTTATGTATGTAATTTCGTTATTGTTGACAATAAACAGATATTTGATTTGATTTTGATTGAATTAGTGAGTACAATTATTTTTCTTTTTTGGGCCGAATCCCGACGAATTCAACGTGTTTAACGTTCAGAAGGTTGGAGTTCGAGGAGAGGTGAGGGCAGGGAGGTTCACAGCGTAATGTTGCCGAGTCGCTCCGCCCGGTGTTGCTTATCACGGCGTTTTTACGACACCGGCCAACTGATAGCGCTCGTTCGCATCACATTCGTCGACGCCCGTTCCGCTCCAGCTCATCTCGGAGCCGCTCGAGAACCTCCGAAGCACAACGGGGCAGAATCCGAAAAACCTGACCAAAACTTTTCACCTCTCGGGTTCTGTTTTGACAGGTGATAGTTACGAGAAAAATATTCTAAATCCCTGCAAATGATTGCACTCCGGTTTACTATTTCGGAATTGAGAAGACATATCACCGATCTATCTATTTGTATAGGCCCCAACAATGTCACCACATTCCACTTGGAAAACTTTAGCGACAGTTTTCGCTAGGTATCTCAACACAATCTTCATCCTTTGACTACGGGATGCAATGTAGTTCAACGTTAATAGTACATGTTGTCAAAAGTTGTTATTGGTGAAGTTCGGAAAAATCAGTGCTTGAGTTGGAGAATTTTGAACCCCTCGACCTATTCGAGTCTGGCGATTCCCCTAGTCATAATCATGTGTATCAATCATCGCCAAGTAAACAAAACAAAACAAAATTATAAAAAGGATGTCAACGATCGATTCTCGAGGAGCTGGTCACTGTTATTGAGAACTCAAGTTGTAACATTGTTCGAAAATTCGTCCGTTCGTCGATTGAGTGGGCGAGGTCGAATCCGTTTAGTCGCTTCTGCCGTCTGCGAATCAGCCGGCTGGAGACTTTCAGAATCGTAAACAATATTGGCGTTTCCCAAATCTATGTTCTCAACAGAATGTTGTTTATTCGACTACAGATTCAAGTTAAGTTCAGTTGTTCAATTCAACCAAGCTATTTCCATTTTTCATTTAGTGATATTAAATTCACAAAGACGCTACACCGAATTTGCCCAAAAAAGGTTAAGGTCCGCTAGCTTAAATATCACGATCAAACAGAAAAGATTTCTCGAGTAACAGAAAATAAATCAATCATGTAAAACATCTTATTTTTGGCTGAAATCTCAAATGAAACCTTTGGAAACTCCCTGGAATTTCGATTTACCCTTTTCAATAATGAACATTGTAACCGAGTAAGAAAAACGAATTGTATGCCCCCCCCCCCCCCCTGCCCCCCCCCAACCAACTGCTGAACCAAAGTTGATAAAACTTGGGTCAAAAATCATATCTGGGGTCTAGTAGACTGAATTCTCGGAATGACTCTCAGCCAATTGATTTCTAAAGGAACTCTTGTTGAAACGAAATTCCTCAGCAATTATACCAACCGATGAGATCGTCACATGATACTAGGCAACATTTACTATCCCAAGCACGTTCACGTTTACGTTGTTTTTTTCTATTTAAGTTTCAGCCCATATCGAGTGCGAACGGAAAGGTATAAAGCGCTCTGGGTGGGCTCAATCGATTTTTTGAATGCACATATCAATAACGAACATGAAAAAAATAGTGTTATTTCCAAAGTTTTCTTAATACAGATTTTTGAAATTTAAGCCCTTCGATTTCACTCTTTGATACCGAGATTCAGTCTCAACTGGACCCCAAATGTGATTTCTGATTCAAATTTCATCAACCTTGGTTCAGAAGTTTCGGAGAAAAGCTCCGGACGGCCTACGGCAAACGGACGGATTTTTAAAAATTATATGTTCGGATTCTACATAGCCAGAAACCTTAAACAGCAAATTTTGTAGGGGGACTTGAAGAATTTTGTTTTTCTTGGTTGATAATTGAAAATAATACCCCAGAATAGCATAATATAGGGGTCCACATGAAAAAGTCAACTTTGGTCCATAGCATTGGTTCTAGTGTTCATCTCACCATGGTCTAAGTACATTGCACTATTGGTGTCAGATCTTCGAGGTATTTAGGAAGAGATTTTTACGTTTATGGCTGGTAAATAGGTAAGGACCTAGTACCAAATCGATTTACAAGATTGAAAGTTCGTGCCGCTAAGAGTTCGAAATTCCAAGATGTAGCAATACTTGAAATCAACAGGTGGCCTATTAGTAGATTTTCATGGAAAACTAAGAAACACAAACATTTTCCAAAACTCCCCACTGGGAAATCAGTTCAGAGTCATTCAGAAACGATTAATGGTTATTGGCACTAAAGGTTTATAATTAACAAAAATCTACCTTTGTAAACCAAACAAGGGTTTCCTGCGAAACTAATGAAACTTGGGTCAAAAATCACGAATGGGATCAAGTTGGTACCCAGTTCTAGTCATCTGTTACTGTCAATTTTAAAGGAGAACTGAAATATCGAAAGGCAAGAATATCGGTAACTTTCGAAATAACAATAATGTTTTTATCTTTGCTGTTGACAGTCGTCTCTATACTGAATCGAATGACTGGGACCGTTTCAGGTTCATCCGTTTACCTAAGGGCTAAAACTTTCGCAGATGAAAAGAACGTCAACACAAATATGATTCTGAACGCTCTTGCACAGAGTAAAAATTGCATAGTAAATAGTGACGAAAAGATCAGCTCATATGGAATTAAATTTTGTTTTCAACAGTTCCTTTTGAAATCGAGTTCTTCATTACTTGCGTTATTTATTTGCGGACAAGTGAAGCCTAGGTAAGCGCTCAATTTAACGCCGTTAAATTTCAGTTGTTCCATACGTGGTCTTCAACTTCCAAGTAACTATCTACACACCTACTATCTAACTACCTACAGTATGCACCATTGTAGGTACAGCATTTCCAAGTAGAATGAAAAGTTTTCCGTATCAAATGAAACATTTTCCAAACCAAATAAAACTTTTCCCATATCAAACGAAACCTTTTGAGAAAGTCAGTGAAATGAGGTACCTAGATACGAAGGTTTCACATTCAACAGTTAGTAATAATTGCCTATTGCCCAACTACCCTACCTATTTGTTTCCTATTCTATTAAGGTGAGACCTACTATGACATGCACAATATCCTTTGACTGATATTCATAGAAGTTTCATTTTGTCAACTTCTTTCTACGATAGGTACAATTCCATCCACATCCAATTTGCAGGGTATCTTATCTGTCTAGGTACCTCATTTCACTCATCTTCTCAATAGGTATCATTTGATTTGGAAAATGTTTCATTTGGCTTGGAAATGCTATATTTAAATATCATTTCGTTGTACGTTCTAAGGGACTAGTGAAGTTCTACCGTTCAAAGAGTCAAATCATGACGAAGGCATCCTACCATCTTTGGCATACACAAAAGTCTATTTACAAGGTTTGGACAGACATGATCAGTTGAAGGGCCCTTGCTGCTAATTAGTTTAATAATCTATCTACGGGAGTGAAGTATAAATGAAGCTCTTTTTAAGGCATCTAGAAGCAACTACAAGTTAGGTAATCGCCAAGTTAAATAATGCACCACAGGCTACGTTTTTTTAAAGATCAGTGATGGGGACACAGATAATGTGAATTATAGGTACACTTTGTAGCAAATCAACTTTTTTCTGTGCTCAAGTAAAATTGTAGATTTTTACACATTTTGTTTAGCGTTCTTATCGATTTTGAGCTTATTTTAATGCAATTCAAGTACATTTTCAGTTTAATTTTGTGCACCACATTTTAAACGCTCTAATTTTAATTGGATCAACTCTTCCGGAGGTAGGGAGTGTTGACTCATCTCTTTTGTTCATTTGATTACATCATAAACGTGGTTGGTGGCACCCGAAATCTGTTATTAACAACTCGGATCATCGGTGAGCAATAAGTCATAACGTTAATTCCGTCGCTGTTAATTATGATGGAAATTACATTCGTCGTTCAATTGTTATGACTCATCGTTATCAGTAAAAACAGGTGGAACCGACGTATGGAATAGCTGCCCTAACTCCGACTACACAGCCATAGACATTCCAGCTTCACAGTCAAGTGAAATTCCGGGACTCTTCAAGAGAAATTATATATATTTGGGTAGTAAGTACAGGTTAGGGCAAATTCACACGAGCCTGAACGAATTGCTGAAACAGGTTTTGAAAGCATGCAAAAGATCGATTCTACGATCTAACCCGCAGTTGACTGGAAACTTTAATATGGAATATGATTCAGCCTACTAAACACAGTAATATATGAGTTTCGTGAATTCACTAGCGGGAAACCCGTGCTTTGTAATATTTAATTCCTTTTCAAAGCTATCTGTCACGATTTTCCGACCCATATAAGCTGCTTGTTGGTAATCACAATAACAAAATTTTGGGAATCAAACAAACCGAAGGGTAGCGCTGTTTAAGAAATAAAAGGGTGTTTCGGAGGCTCTGACCAAGGCCATGTGGAGCGCCGGAACTCGCGGTTCATTTCAAGACCGCACACGACAAAATCAGTCCGGCAGTCTAGCCGTCTATTGGAAACATACAAAGACAGATAGATGCGTACGTAGACAGAGACCAACTTAGAGTTTTATATGTTGAGTTGTTGTAGGTTAGCATCGTTTTTACTAAATGGCATCTGAAGAACCTGTAACCTAGTTAAATGAACGTTCAACAACTTTCGAGGTGAATAGGAAATCCTTCCTCATAAGGTGGTAATGCGTGCAGGTGAAGCATGTTCCATGTTTCAATTTTAGGCTTAAACTCTGAGCAAAAATCTCTGAGAATGTTGGAGGACGAAATGTTCCTGTAAAAGTAGTTCCGAACATGTTTGGTTCGTCCACTTACAACTAAGCTATGTGTAGGGAGGCTGTGGGTAAACGCTAAAATGGTTTCCTGTCCGCATTTCGTATCAAATGTTACGTAATGGTATGAGCTTTTGAAAATTTTACGTCCAAACCTGCAAAACAACAGAACGTGACCGTGAAAAAATGACATCGTTCCATGTTTTTCTCAGACTTGTGAGTTTTTCTTCTGTCAGGTATACAGTTAGTAAGCTGAAACATTTACTAGGTTCCATAACAGACATCTCCCATCTAGGAAATCCATGACAAATTTCGTGTGATCATTCAGTGCACAGGAATCCAAGCAGTGGAAACGCACATTCAGTTGGATGAATTTTGACTCGCTCATGCGAATTCAACCATCAGATTCTATCACACCATCCGACCGAACTTAGATGAGCAAGCCTTTCGTTTAAACTGACAATATATGGTTGGGAATGGAACACTCCTGATATTCAATTAGCTCTGCAGTTTCAACTGAATGAACTCTATCTAGAAAACGTGCCTGTGCCTCTCCTAACCAACTGACTATTGGTTTATGTGCTCTACAGTATACCTAGAAGATTCATCAACACATCAATAAGTACTGAGTAGCTAAGAAATGCAGTATTGATTTTAGGACGGCCTTCTAAAGCAAGGCTTCGTGAATTGAGGGATGTCTATAAGAATTGATCAGGGGAGGTGATGGACAACCCAAACATGAGAGAAAAAACTTGATACAAAACAGTTCCAATCCATTCCAGGAACGAATCCGCTAAAAACAAACGACAGGTGCCTGTCTACTAGTGTGACAATTGAGTCGATGATGCCCAGTTTGCAATCCTACCGATTTTCGTAAAAATTGTTTCGTTCGATCCAAATTTTATTCCATTTGTGCAACAAACTTTCACTTTTGATGAATTAAAATTTCCGTTTAACGTTCAAACTTATTTCAGCATTTTTTCAATAAGACAGGAGATGGAAGGAGGAGATAATAGTGGTTACTCGTTATATCTCCACTATTTCCATCTTAGTTTTTCCTGCCCCAATTTTAGTCTGGTTGTACAACAAATCCCAGAAATGTTTAATCAAATGTCTGGAGGGGGTAATCGACAGTTCATTCAAGGGCTACTCATACAGCTTTCATTGCTTCTTATCTTGCTCGATTTGTCACACATAAACATACACCTTTAGTTTTTTCACGGATTCGGACGTAGAATGGATTAAAACCGATTCGTATTAACTTATTTTCTCTCGTGTTTGGGTTGTCCTACACCTCCCTGGACCAATTCTAGTAGGCGCCTCTCTACTGACTCTCAGAGGGACATCCTACAAATAAGACAGACTTCAGGTGGCTCTGTCCACTCACCATCCCATAAACAATCAACTGAACAAGTTAGGCAGATGAAAGGAAGATGATCAACGTAGAGGGCTATTAGGGCAGTAAGGAGGTTCGTCACAGAAGCACAAGCTGATCCGTAATATTTGCATGATCGGTACGGAAAGAACATTGTAAGTTGCATCGAATATTTAATCAGATCTTGGAGAATCAGGTAAATCAGACTGTCTTAAAATCACCTGTTACGTTTAGGTACACCAAACGTGCATGAGAACTTGAAATCCGCTCAGGACGTCCTAGTTCTTTGAGTGTTATTCGGAGTTTGAAAATGTACTGATACTCAAATTATGTCATTTTTTTTCTTAGACTAGAAATAATAATCTGATATTTTCATCTAGAGGTAACTCTCGTGAACTGTATCAATGAACTTTTTCTATTCAAAAACAAATTTAATAACGAAAATTCAATATTTTCGATCCACTCATGAGCTAAAGTAATCCGTGACCATCGTCATTATATCGCCCAATGGAATGTGAAAAATCGAATATGGGGATTTTCCCCCTTATTTTAACTATCCTCCGATTTAGGAATTCAACTAACACGTTGGTGTGTATACATGTAATGGGTTCCAAGTTACCTAGTTCTCTTCATGATATTATAAATGCCAGAATTCAGCTAAAATGTGACAATTGGTTTCCAAAATATGATTTTACACGCTGAGAGGGCCAAAAACCATGCATTTCTTTTTTGACATCCACCACGGTAAATGGCAAAGGTTTTAATCAGCAATCGTTGGAATTAAAAGCCGCTTGTAGGGGAAAACATTGGATAGGTGAATTATTGCCGCGTTCAGGATACAATCACTAAAAACGACAGTGGCAACAACCCATTCCAGAAGATGAATTAGGTTATGTTTGAAAGTCAATACCAGCAAATCATATGTAGGATACGTGTATATCTACACCTAGATGGTACGAAAAAACATCGACATTGGTTTTCAGTGGGTGAGAATTCCCCATGCTCGTGTTCTGAAAATGTTGACATGCAGTTATATTGGTTAGGTATCGGATCTGTTTCAGATTGGGAATCAACTCTGTGGTAAACACAAGACTTAAATTGTCAACAATGACAGCTACCTGTCAAATGTAATCCACTCGATGTTTCCAACATGGATCAGTTAGAAAGATCAGAAAACAAAAACAATCACACAGCACACGGGTCAGTTTCACTAGTGAAATTTTAAGCTACTGATCTAGTGTATAGTGTGTGGGTCTAAACATTGAAGAGTCAGCTTAGAATACGTAAACTCACCTACTTTATCATTGAGAGAAAATATAACAATGTTTTCTAGAGGTATCCAGTGAAAATCTGGGTCAGTTTCCTCCTTAAAGTATGCTTCGTTTAGTAAAAACACTGGATTAAGTATGTCGGTACTCACAACTTGAATATACAGTCAGCATCGAGTCAGCAAAATTCACATGTAAATGCACACTAAATGTAAGACGGAAATACTGATTTATTTGATAAACCAGAGGGGATTCTGCGGAAATCTGGGTCAATTTCCTCCCATCTTAGAAAAAACCGCAAAACAAATTCAGGGCGAGTTAATTTTAACTTTGTTTTCCCCATGACAATTCAAGCTCGATAAAATTTAAAATGCAAAGCTTGAAGACATTTTGTTTTATGTTGTTGGCAAGAATAAAATCGAGGGAAGGAGTCGGAAAGTGAGAGAACGAAAAGTTCGGGAAAAAGAGCTCCGCGAGTAGGGGTAAAAAAGAATGTTTTTTAAGGAGTGGAAGGGACTTCCAGAGGGGCTGAAATCGATTCTGCTTTCTTTTTCCCCGAGAGCAGATGTCGCTGGGACATCAAAAGGGTCGGGAAATGGGAAATTTTGAGAAAAAATCCTGAAAAGCAGGATTACGGTTGGTTAGTTGGGTGAAGGTATGCGATTTATTACAGGATTTTTGATGGTAGCTAAGTGAATTGTTGTTGGTTGGGTAGGAAAGATTAAGATGCTAGATGAAGGGGGTTGTAGGTGTCAAAAGAAATGGGAGGAATTGGAGGTTAATCGTTCAGTTGGTGTCCGAATGATGTTCAGGTGAGAGATTTTGGAAGGTGGGATTCGCGCGGAGTTTTTTTTTCGTTGAAGTGTTTCCGATGGATAAAAAACGTCTTCAATGGCGACCGGATAGATAAGGTATTGAGGTGATAGGGAGCATTACTACTGGGTGCTCCCCGACGGAAGGAGGACACGGCGGAGCCGGCAACACGTGAAAGGTTTGCAATGTGCGGTGCAATGTAAACAAAAGGGTGCACTTTTGTTGTGGAGGCTACTCACGTGGTTATCTCAGAGTAATCAGACACTGCCGACGGCGAACATAGTGGCGGACTGAGGGGCGCGATCCGGGGAGCGGGCGGACTCCCCCCCTTCCTCACCTTTTTCCCCCACTCCTACGCTACCTCCCCTCCGGATTTCCCCTCCGACGGCTTCTCCCTCCACCGACCTCCGAGAGACTTCCCCTCATTTCGGATCCTTCTTGTCCGAAATCGATAGGAACGTCTAGACGCTATCGTCTGCCACCTCCAACATTCAAAATCTCTTCCCCCTACCCCTGACACCTGATTTTCTTCTTCTAGTCCAAGGGAGGAGGCCCGAAATTGGTAAAAAGCGGGCCCTACACGCTCAATAACATTGACAATATCAGAATTGTCAACATTATTGAAGACGAATTCAAACTTCTTTACATAGTGAGGACCTTTCTTAAATTACAATAGTCTTTAGGAAGACAAATTTGGTCAGTAGTTTTTTAAAACATTATTTATTCAGTAGGAGCTGTCCACAATTTTCCAATTGTCACCATCAGCTACTTAGATCTAAATAAAATTGAAAATTACGAGGTTGTTCACAACTTTGTTTTGATCTAAGTAGTTGATGATGATAATTGGAAGATTGTGGACGGCTCCTACTGAATAAAGTTTTTTTTTTAAACTATGGGCCAAATTTGTCTTCCGAAAGACTATTATTGAAGACGCTGTTTTTTCACTTCAGTAACCTCATCAGTAATGTATCCTACACGGTCAATATTTTCGCCAATAAAACGCTCTCAGTATGTCTGCTCCCGCCATTCCGACGCTTGAATTTGAGTCTTTTTGTGAAAGAATTTTCGGGGAGTTGTTTGTTATGTCATAATATACAACAGGAAATAAGGCTGTACAACAATAGTTCAGGGCATTTGATGGTCTGGAACCCTCCTTCCTTCACTGGGGGAGGGGGAGCAGGTCGGTTGCCCTGGGAGGTCATTTTCAAAAAAGGGTCCCACCCCCGTACCCTTTTCTCTGCCAAATTAATTTCTTCTTTTGACTTGTCCTATTCTGTTGGAAGTTGCTTAGGATTTCAGCTATTAGATTCCAATTGATTCCTGCGACTTTCTTAACTCTGTTCGAGTCAATAAATTTTTAAATGGAGAAACCCAATATTTTATGTCCCAATTGTGACGGGACCTAAACCCCTGGGAACCCCAAGCTACTTTTAGACAATGTCAGGTAATGAAATTTAGCGTCACAATGGCGACAACTTTGAAATGTACTCACCATTATTTATATGGTCCTTCACATGGGGACACGACCTTTCACGGTGTGCAACAACCACAACTGTCAGTTTGATATATCCAGCGTGGCTCTTCAAATGTCTCATCCATCCTCCCAGGACTGCCACAATCGTCGACACAATGAGGAAGAATTAAGTCCTGAGATTAAAAATCTTAATCTTATTCATGATTAAGATTTTGCCCATCCCTGTGATAAACTACATTGAAAATCCTATAGGAACCCATATTCTAGATAATTTCACCAAAACTTTTTCCATACTTTTGGGACTTGCCAAATTTGAGGTTTCGCCTGAGGAAAATCCCAATGCAAACACTTTTTGAGCCTTTTTAATTTAATTACTGCACCCCGAATTAGAAAACGAAAATTTTGAAACATACAAACGTACAGCACACTCTCCCGCGCAGTTTTTTCTTCGAATTGTTTTAGTCTGTTTTGGTTTGGAAGATGTGAATTTTTGAACCTTGGCGTCAATTCCATTTTCTAGTTTAAATTACCCTATTGCAATGTTTCTCCGAGCTCAGCAAAATGAATGGGTGAAATAGTGGTTGGAAAACCTGGAAAAATATTCTCATCTGCGATCACTGCGAGAAATAAGTTTGACAGATACAGACTTTCACAATTACTTTTCACAGTGTTGACATTATTAACACTATTGAGTTGACAAAACACAAACGCGAGGGAGTGAGTCCCTCCCTGTTCTCGAGAGATTAGCACTAACATTGGGGTCGAGCCAAATACTGCTCAAAAGTAGTAGATAAAACACGAAGAATAATATTTAAAAATTTATGAACAAAATCGTACTGAAAAATGTACTTAAATTTCAATAAAATAAGCTTAAAATCGATCAATTTGGGGAATTCTACAAATATATTTTTATGTTGGTATGCTAATTTAAAAAAGTCCAGTTGCTATAAAATGTATAATCAACATTATATTTGTCTTCAAATTTATCGAATTTCGACAAAATGTAACATAGGTTCATAATATAGGTAGTCGTAAGTCGATAATTTAGGAAAATTCGCTCACACAATCATGCTGCATCAATGGCACTTTTCCTTATTCTACAGTCATTGTGGTAAACAAGAAGGCAGGTGAAAAAATGAAAACAGGACTCAGTCCTTCCTGTGGGACTCCTTTACTGGACTGCTGTTCAGCTGGCTTCTTACGGAACGGCTGGCTGGCTGGCATAGAACGTCCATGACGACGCACAGTGGAAAATTTGACCGATTTAGGTGGAAAAAGGTTTTGAACAGCTTTGGGTTCCCAGATTACGGAAAAAATAATATTAAAAAATCGAATTAATTTTTTGACACGATTGGAATGCACACAGTTGCTAAAATTTGAATGAAAAAAAAAAAAAAAAAAATTATGTATCACCCAAAACGCACAAAATTGCAAAAATTCTTTACAACATTTAAAAACTAGAAGGATTGATGAAACAAATCCTGCAAACAAATCCTTGGGGTTAATATAGTTTTTCGTTATTGAATAGGGGCGTACATTTTCAAATTGCTAAATTAAATCTACAGGTAGAATGCAATCTATATTCAATAACGAATGTAGAAATTTAATGTCTTACCTGTCTCAGCAATGTCCATTGTTCAATAAAAGCAATAAAACTTCGCGCTACACACACCTTAAACATAATGAATGGCCATCGAATGAAGATAATCCCACAGCCGGTTATCAGGCACTTGTGTAAACATGACTGATTCACTCCTTTACTATTTTTCTGTAAACACGGTATGGCGGGGAATATCGGTATTAAGAGTCTCACTAACTGATAATAAAAAGGTAAAGCACTCAGAAATTCCACACTTTTGACTTGACTTTTGTCCACACAAACTGGTGATTTTGCCCACTGTGCGACGGGTTGCAAAACTTCATCTGGGCTCGTTCCACTCTTCTTTGAAGTGGCAATTTTTTTCAGATCTTTTCTGAAATTCGTCCGTGGACTGTTCATTTGCTTTTTCACCTCTACTCTTTTGCTCCGGGCTTTTTTTGCAATAAAAAGGCGATAAGGTTAAGTTTAAATTCCTGTGTAAATATGCACGGAAGAAAATGTCATACCCTTATAACCAGCTGCATTCCGTTCAGAAATTCATAGTAGAAGTTAGAAACCGTCTGATCAATCGTGTATTATCAGAATGATAATTGGTAAGCCAAAGAGATAATCCAGTGATCGAACGTTTAAAGATGTCAAAGTTGTCCATCTCCGCCAGCTCTTCATAAAAAACTGTAAATCTTGCTCATCACCACGGGTACGAGCAATATACAAAAATTCAATTATTATCATTATGGTATCTATCATGTTTAGATACAGAACATAGAGTAAACAGAGTATTCTATTTTCTGTGGTTAAGGATATCCAGTACCTCTTTTTTTGCCAATATGTAACAACAATTTATTGAAGAATTATACATCTCTCTCTCTCTCTCTCTCTCTCTCTCTCTCTCTCTCTCTCTCTCTCTCTCTCTCTCTCTCTCTCTCTCTCTCTCTCTCTCTCTCTCTCTCTCTCTCTCTCTCTCTCTCTCTCTCTCTCTCTCTCTCTCTCTCTCTCTCTCTCTCTCTCTCTCTCTCTCTCTCTCTCTCTCTCTCTCTCTACCATTCCTAAGAACAAGGGCCTTGGGAGGAGTTTCTGATTTTTGAAAATTCATTATTCCTATATTACCTTCAATAGTAGGTAGGAAGAGATGAACAAATTTGAGAACTTTTCGAATGTGTGTAGTTTTTTTGTAGTGTTTCAATTACATTCAATTATTATTTTGAGAGGAAAGCCACAATAAGTGCTGGAACATCGGGCGGACGACTCTCCTGGAAAATATAAATAAAACTAATTTGTAGTATATTTGTTTTAGCTATATTATATTTTTGGTTCTGACGGATTCTACGTAGGGGACAGACGAGAGGGGGGGGGGGGGTCACTTTCAAACAGAAAGGAAGTCTTGTTTTGCAGGACGACTTCATTTCTTTTGTTGCTTGATTCTTTCTTTTCAGTCATGGCACGAGCCTGGGGATCGGAAGTAAAAACGTATAAGTAAAGAGAAAAATAAGGTGGCCTAGTGGTCGTGAAAAAAAAGACCAATCTCTTCCTCATCCCAAACAGCTGTTGGGGGTAAGACCAAACCGAAAATGAAGCAAAACGAAGAGGCTTCCTTCAAGAAAGGGAGAAATAAGAAGTATGAAGAAAAAGGGTTTGGGATGAAGAAGATGATGTTTATAAAAGATGGAGCGAGTAGTTGCGGCTGGTCAGTTCTAACCTTGAGAGCCGGGTGTGAGAGGGGGAAGAGCGAAGAAGTCCTGTGGGAAGAGGTCCTAGCGGCGGGGTGGGGAGGGGAGGAGGTCCTGGATGAGAACGCGGGAGCGGGTTGGATAAGCCGGGATAAAGGATCCAGGCGCGGGGAGGGGGGGGGGGGGTGAAGGGGAGGGGAGAGGAGAGGGAGCTCCCGCAGGATCGACGAGGCCTTCAGGAGCACGAAACTGCGCCTTTTGAAAAAGGAATAAACCCTCCTGGAGCTCCAAGACCGAAAAAAGGAACGAGGGAAAATACCGTAGGCGTCACTCCTGACACGGTTTCCTCCAGTCGCGGTTCGTTCTGTCTGCTCCGATAAATAGATAACGTACTTGATTACGTAAATTGTCTTCAACTCGGATACATAGATATAAAAAAGATTCAAGATTCAGTGGTTTGATACAATATTTTTATGCGATGTATGTCTGGGTGCCAGCGTTTATGTTCAGAAGGAAGATGAACAAATGTACCAGGGTTGTTATAAAATGAATTCCTATTCCCATTACAAAGTCCCATTCCCTTTGAAGGTATGTAATTGCGGTTCCCATTCCAATTCCTGTAATGATCATTGAAAATGCAATTACTTTTTCTGATTACGTGTAATGGGAATCAAAAAACCGTTCCAATTACATGTAATCAGAAGAAGTAATCGCAATTTCGATTACCATTACAGGAATTTCACGGCTGTAACTGGATTATAAATGAATTTTCTGCCCAGAAACCCTACCAAATCCCGAGTCTTGGATCACTATGTGACATTACAAGTTCCGCTAGTTAACCTCTATCAGGTCATCACAGGTGTAAACCAATTCCAAACCAGCCCAAAACCACTGAGAAACTGATAAAACTTTACCAACTACTCCGTGGACCCCCCCCCCCCCCCCCCGCCCCCTCGACCTCGATATCCGCTAGTTAGCCTCTATCAAGTCATGTCATATGTGAACCAGCCCTAAAACACTGGGAAACTTACAAAACTCCACTCGGATCCCCCCCCCCGTAATTGCAATTACTCTCAATGAAATTTTCTCGTTCCAAGGCCTGAATTCTGAGTTTTGACTATGGCTGGTGTCAGCCAAGGTGAATTTCTATCAAAACAGCAAAGTAATTTGAAAGTAATCGTTACTCAAAGTAATCACTACCTTCCAACTCTGATATGTACCCAACTATATATCGTAATTTATTAGTTGTTAAGAGTTTAGATATACCGCCAAAAACTTGGGAGATTTGCGGGGTCGGGGGAGTAGTTCGGAGTGGGAATCGAACTCGGCTGGTAATACACATAGGTAAATTTATATTTTTTGGGAAATGATGTCTCGCTCCGTCATCGCAAAACGACACTCCTGTCAACACCCGTAACATCTCTCCCTTCTTCAGAAGTACCTGTCCCTGTATGTGTACAAGATGAGAAGGTCCACGTGTGGTTATTGGAGGGAGAGGAGAACCACCCTAATTTTTCTGGGAAAATTATTGGAGATTTGCAGCCAATTTTCACCAATGTAGCTAATGAAAATTTTGTTTGGGGATTTCAAAGACCCAACAAAAATCTGAAATTGCACAACATCCGAATGCCACATAAGTATCGTAACTTGTATGGATAAATAGTGGTGCAGGTCTTTCAGATACCTATAGGCCGTCAAAACAGTTCTTTTTAAATATCACGAATTAATCGACTTCATCCGCGTCACCTTCAAGGCTTGACTGTCATTTAAACAGGACAACTTCCAGTTATGATGATTGAATTTACAAGACCACCATCCTCTCCATAAAGCTTTTGATTTGCTACAGACAAAAAATATTGCAGCTCTTGAATTATTCTGTACGCAGAACACAATGTTTTGATTTTGTTCGTATTTGATTAGTGAAAAAGAGGAGCCCTTTAGTTGTTCAATATTTCTTTTAGTTGCATGAATTTTATTGTTGATGTAGGACTGACTGATAAATTTAGGGAATCATCAGCATTTGAACACTGAAAGCTCTTGTCATAATCGGGAAAGTTCCTGTCCTTAGGTGGAATATCGTGTTTTTTACTGGACATTTATTCTACGCAAAGGTCGCTTTAATCGCGAATTTTCCATCAAGAATGATCAACTTAATGTTCACATTTATTTATCACATCGTTGGCCGAATTCTGTGCCATTTCTCTGTGGCTGCCGTTTTCTCACTACTTGAGCACTTGATCCACCCATGCTGTTGCTCTTTCAACACCGCACCGTTCGAAAAAGCTATTCAGCATTCCCTCGAATTGCCGTTCCGAATTGGATAAAATAAGGCAGAAAGACAACGCGAGGCGTGCAGGCTAGAGGCCGGGTCATATGTCCATAACCCCTCAGCTGATTGAGCCCATCGATGTTGGTGAACAACTACTTACCAACACATCTGCAGATGTAGCGATCACTTTAGCGCGAAGCGACAGTCGATTTTAACACTTCGATCTCACGAAACAATTTTAGTAAAATAATTCACGAATGAGGTCAGATCCTCATGGGTTTATTATTGGTCTGACACCATTGTTACGGTGTTTTTAGGGGATGTGTGTCAGGGTTGATAACGTTCAGAAAGAAGACAGAATACGTACTCCACCACATTTAGAATTTATTTAGTTTGTTATTAAATAACTAATAAATGAATAAATGAATTTTATTAAGAGCAGATGTACCACTATAATAACAGAAGTAATCCACGTGTGTAAATTAATATTTTTTCAAACGATTGGAGGTTATCAGGAGGAATGGCGTTATCAACGTTTATTGAAGCGGGATTGACTAGGGCCACCTATTTCTTGCAGCTTGAAAACGAACAACGAAGAGAGTTTTAGTGATGAAGAGCCGAATTGACATTTTCTGACTCGCGATGTTTTTCAAGTTAGTGCCCAAGGAATTTTTTTCCTTTCATTTGTGTGATTTTCTCCCTTCAATCATGGCGCCTGTTTTTCTTACATATCATAACATTACTCTTAAAAACGTATTGAATTTTTATGTTTGTATTCTCCCATGTTAAACATACTGTTTTTAGCCCAACGTTTTAGCTCAAGGTTTACTTTTTCAGAGCGGACTACATAATCAAAATTCAATTACCAACCCGCTCCAGAAATTACCTTTAGCGGCCCCTACACGATCATTAATACTGTCAATACCTGATCACATTGACGATAATATCGACCGTTTAGAAAAAAGAATTGAAAAGAGTATTGAAAGCGATATTTATGAAATGAATTCTTTTCTCGAGGAGTCAATGCCGATTCCCTAATTTTCCTGGGATCACTCTCAAGTACTGTTCTAAAGAAGTAGTGTACCGGTGTACATTTTCCAATTATTCAGTGAAAACAATTGACGTCGGCAACTAAGTTCCATTTTTGCTTCAGTAGTAGGTACTAGATCGGTAAGATCGCCACTGATCTTGAAAACACATAGATGATTCGGCAATTTTTCAAACTTCATTGGAACCGCAGAACCACTTTCTCTTAGGGCCAAATACAGATTTTGCTATTTCGCTTCCTTTTCCTCAAAGTTAGGATGAATTCAATATTTTACTGGTTACTTCAAGTTTTCCCCCATCATCGTCTTTCACTCACTGATCTTCTACTTATTGTGTAAATGGAATCATGAGTTTATCTCTCAATGCCTTTTTCTGGAAATTGAACCGCACAGTTATGCTATTTTGGATCGTTTGCAAGGGAGCTGTCCAAAAGACCTTGTCACGAAATAAGTTTAAAGTTCTTGAGTTTAAAACTAACTTATGCAAACTACGAATAATAATACTGTTGTAAGGTGTACTTCATTTTTCCCTTACTACACAACACCGAGATTAGACATCACTCGGTAACAGAATCTTCTCTTCGGGACGACCAACAAATTCCCCTCCCAATCCTTAGATTCTGCTGAATCCAATGGACTCCTTAGAGTTCCTATTCCTAGTTAGAAGCGACCATTATGTCTGCTTGGTTGCTGAGTGACAGCACGTAGTCAATACCCAATCTTCCATTCTCCAGTAGGTCCTTAAAGTAAACGAATTTTATATCAACATGTTTTGAATAGGAACTTGCATTATTACCCCTCGCGACTTTTTGCTGCTTGATCGTTAATTGAAATAGAAGGTAATTTCTTCATACAATAACTAGTTTTTTCTTGAGAGAGCATAGAGCACAGAGCTATCCATAGAGCAGGCAGCTACTCCCGTTACCTCCATCGTTGACAGAGCCACAGTTCTTTGTTTTGTTGTCCCCAAATAATTGCTGACCCTCCTAATTGGATAAGGAATCTAGGATCAGCGGATAAGGAATCTAGAAGTTGATCAGCGGTCATCCCCAGATCCGGGCCACTCATGATCGACAAACACCAACGACTCCTCGCCACTTCCATTGATTACGATTTCATAACTTATCGTTCCATTCAGATATCTTAACACTCTCTTGGCCGCGACTCAGTGTACTTTACGTGGATTCGAAGAAAACTGTCCCGACTTGAAAACCGCAAAAGCGAGGTCACATCTTGTGGGCTGCGACAAATGGGGTTTCCCTCAAGTTGACGATATGGTACCTACATTTTCCCTAGGTTTCCTCTCTTCATCATTAGTTGAACGACGTTGCTTACTCATGTCAAGATTGACTCCCATTTGGGTTGAAACGGCCTACCTGACTGTTTCAGATCCTACAAACTTTGCAAAAGTCTAAAAACTTCAGCTCCTGTTATCCTCAATCGTCAACTTTTGAAAATACCCAAAGAATGTACGGTTTCGACTTACCACAGTATATTGGTATTTGACTTATCAAAGAGCGATCATTCAACTTATTTCGCACTGATTGTGGTACATATACAAATTCATTCAACCCAAAAGGTCACAAACGTTGATCACTCGATTTCCTTTAAGACCAAGTTTGCTCAGGCGCTTGTCTGTTGCCGCCAGTTGGATATCTATTCCGGCTATATTGACTGCCTCTACCCAAAGCTATTCCAGGGTATTTTTTGCAGTTAACATACAGCTCATGAGATCAAAAATTTTCCTACCTATACAGACCCACATACACATATATATACATATTTTTTGTTTTTTATGATTTAACTTAAAACCTAATTTCTTGAATAGGGGTATTACTCATGTTTGCACTTGCGAACCATGCATCCGACGAAATTCACCTCTGTGGTGTACTGGGGACCAAGATGTGAGTTTACGCCACATCCCTGAAAATTAATTGTGTTGGTCTCAATATTTCATCTGAATCAACCAATTTTTAATTCGGGCATACGGTCTACACAACCAACCACAACGGGAACCGATTCGCCAAAAGGAAGACCAGCACTATCGGGGAGCAGGAAGACAAGTTAAAGCCGTAGGGAATCAGTAATTCATCGCTTGACATTGAAACGCTGGTCCTGAGGAAAAGGTCACGTCCACCGTGATCGCAGGTTCCTACTTCCAAATCTCCGCGCACCGCTGCCCAGGTCCTATTGTTCTCGTTGTCTATCGCTCATTTACAGTTTGCGAGCTTCTTTGAATGAAGATTCAAACAGCATGGAAGTTCTACAATACTGGAATGGGTGGGTGCAAACATTCGTTCGAAACCATTTTCTACTTTAGTTGAAATTCGAAAGTTCATTCTAAAAAGTGCCAATCACGCAACATGATCTTATGATGGAATTTTACAAATTATCCTACTACGTATACCCATGTTAAATTAAGTTGACATTTGAGCACTTCATGTGCAAAAAAAATTCTAACCACCAGTGTTATTTCAAAAAAACTTGTTCTGAATAATTTTCTTCCAAATATTGTTGGATTATTTTATTGTTTAGCATTTTTATCCATTTTTAGCACACTTTAACGAAATTTACGTACGAATTTCAGCACGAATTCGTGCTTCAATAATCAAGCGACCTATTTCATTGTTGATCGATTTCTTAGTAATATTTTGTTCAAAAGATAAATTTAACAATTTTTGGCATTTTTTGTGATAATTTTTGAAATTTGACTAATATAATTTGCTCAAAAAATGTTGTACAACAAAATCATTATTGCTTTTGAAGTGCTTGATTTTTTCCGCGCTAGAGCGAAGTTTTTCTCTCAATAAAATTGAGAATCGTCGTGTGGAATGAAACATGCTTGGTAGTGGGATTCTGACCACTGAAATATCTGTAGTTGAGGTTGAGAAAAGGCCAGTCTTGGGTAGAGAGATTTTTATTATTCTTCGACGTTGATTTCCTGGTACAGGGCCCCATTCATGCAGTAGAATAGAAGAAACAAAGTCGATAATCGTAATACCTGCATCATTCTTATATGCACAACTGACAGTAAAATGTTTAAAAACAGTATTTCATTGTGTATAGTTATTATAGCTTTTGTCACTTACATTAAAGGTTTTCGTTAGGTAGCTCTTGGTGGTCCTTACATGTGGTTCTTAGAATATATGAACCAAAAAATCATACAAAATAAACGCTGATAACCAGGAAATATGAGTGTGCATTCATAAGCATGGATGTTGAAATGATGGACGTGGTTATGTGGTGTTAGTGTGGAGGTGGATAACAGTGGATAATGGTTGATACTATGGAGTTTAATAATACAGTTCTTTCCATCAATGGTACATGGTAAATGGTTGGCTTCTGAAAAAATGGTGGGTAACTAGAAATTGGGTAGGTGGTTATGTGAACAAATGTAAAAGTCGGCAACCTGGTGAAAATGTTAAACGTATGCACAAATAGCTATACTGATTACAATACAATAATGCTGGTATTACAACTTGCGAACTTGTTTCTTTTATCGGTACTTTACCACTACAAGACTACTTAAAATCCAGTAATCGTTTCAGAATGGTTCAAAGCGGATTCCAATGAAGGAATTCTTCGGAAATTTTTTATTTCAACATTTTCAGAGCTATTGCAATAGCTTCATTCTATATTAAAATTCGCTAAAAGACTTTATTGCAGCACATTATTTCTAATTTGGGTCTTACAGAACTTGGAATCCAACAACTCTCGGAATTAATTAAAATTATTAATTGCTGGAGTTGACTCCCTTGATTGGTCACCTCGGTGACCAGGACAGGAGGGTGGCTTTGCCGGTAACGCCGTAGAATATTGATTTCGGAGGGAAAATCTATTACACGCACTTCTTACGCAGGTACATTCACATTATTTAAATAAATGTCGCAAACACAACGCGTCCTCAGGACTCTAGAAAGTTGAATGATCATGATAAAAGTCACCAGTAGTTGGAGAACAATATCTGTATTCCAAAACAGAAAGATAGCACTTTGTAAAGCTATCCTTCACCAATCAGTTGCTCCAAGTAGTACAATATTTGAGAAGACATAATATACACATGTTGACATCATACATATTGCACCACACCAAAACCGCGAAACTGAAAAATTATATTTTGAGAAAATCACATTCAAAGTTGAAACTGGTCAGAAAAAATCGATATTAATATTTACTCAATTGATAATGCTTTTAAAAATGTCGTTGAGGCCAATATGTTATTCACCATGTATAGTTATGTACGTCATAGCAGCTCAGGGTTTCAAACAGCAGATTCCTGACTTTGCTGTTGTCAATTTTCGTAAAAAACTTGATTCAATTTTCACGAACTGACGATTGAAGGTCGTGACATTGTAAGTTTTATAGTATTTTAGCATCTACTCCAACCTACTTCACAATGAGTTCAACTTTTTTCGAATTGAACGCTTTTTTCCTATCAGTACAACCTTTTCACATTCAATTTTCTCGTTGATCTTCTGCAAAAATGGTTGTATTGAATGTGAATAAGGTTGTTCTGAGAAGGAAAAAAGTTGTGCTTATTCAATGAAAAATAGGTTAAATTCATTGTGAACAAATGTTGAGTTAGTTAGGAAAATACTATTCAGGGCTATCACACATTTGGTTGCTAACTACCAGGGAACCGATTCTACATTTAATTTGCAAAGAAAAAAGGTACCTCGTAGACTTTTCTAGAGGCTTCGTTTCAAGAGTTCCGTTTTCCAAGTCCGTATCCGTTTTTCCATTTTTCAGAAGAAGGAATTCAGCAGAGAGAATTGTACTCGTAGTAACATAACCCTGTTGCACACAGGTTTGGTGTTTGTAGTAAGTCTGTGACTGCCCCACGCTCCAATAGATCCATAGATCTTTCCCGATTATCCGAGTTCATCCTTTTTAGTATTTGTTTTTTCCCTTTCATTTATCACAGTGTTGGTTTTTGAAGTTTTGCAAGGTTCCCCAACACTCCGGTATTGTTTGCAAAAGTTTCTTCCCCGAATCGATGGATTGAATTTGCATTCTCTTCGTTTCAGTTGTGAAGGGTGCTGAAGAGATCTTATAGGAGGAGCATATGTGTCTGCATGTTCTTCGCTGATAGTTTCTCCCCTGTTTGTGGGCTTTCTGAATGAACAGCCAACTTACAAAATGAAAATATTGTGTTATTTGTGAAAGAAAAGGTCGCAAACTACCTTGTGGCAATGAAAACTCATTACGATAAAATGAGTAGTTAGGCCCTTGCTGTAGAGAGCCATTGAGTCAGCAATCCACACACTCCATTCTTGGCAACATAACTGAGTTCGATCTAATTATCTATCAGGTATTTTATTTGCAAATCCAACATTTAAAATTAAATTTAACATTGAATGTTGGCTTATTGATATTCTGAAGGTTAAATATTCTGGAACTTCGAAAAAATAAATAAAAAATTTGACTTTGGTTTTTTGGCTGAATTTTGGAGCATATGTTACCAAATTTAAAAAAATAGGAACCCATCTGGTACATAATTTGATGCTCTACAACTTATAGATTTGACGTTCTACTTGGAAGTAAACGTTTCCGTCGTGAAAGTGTTGAAATATGCGTTAATCGAACTTTTTGTCAAATTAAAGAATACAAATTTCGACTTTTTACGATTGATATGGCACAATTACTGAGCCGAATTAAAACTTTGGCGGCTTTATTCGATGGACAAATGTTCTTTAATGTAGGTATACGTAAAGTTTTCCAGCAGGTGTATGGTTTAGGTGTTATAAGCCAAAAACCAAAAAACATTCCAAAATTAACATCTGTAAAGGAAAATTCTCAACAATTTTGTAGCATTGAAAACACGTTATTGATAAAATTGGAAGTTAGGCCTTTGCAGGGAGTCGTTAAATTACCGGTTCACTCTGTTCTGGCAAATAAATTATAGTTGTTTTTCCTAACACAGCTCCACCCAGGACATGGGAAAGCCTACTTACAAATGCCTACATAGATTGGAGAAGTAGACGTTCTAATTTGTCCTATCTGTCTAGAGGTAGACGATGTGTTTCACACTTTCTTCGGTGTAGGCAGCGGGCAACTGAAAGAAGACTGTTGTAGGATGATCTGGAATTGTCATCTCAGAACTTGACACCAAAGATGGTGGTAGCCAAAATGCTTGAAAGAGAGCACCATTGAGGCTTTTCGGATGTTGAAGGCCCCTTCCGAAAAAGGTCATCCAAGAACGGGAGAACGTATGGACTGAGGGGACCTACTCAAGAAATATCACCGATTCGGCCAGAAGTAATTAGTTGAACAGTTCCACGTTGGAGTATATTATACTACCTGAGGACGGAAGTGCAACAACACAACGATGGATGGTTTTTTTAAATTAATTAATTTTTTTTTAATAGAGTGTTTATTTGTTAGTATATCAACTAGTTGCATCTGAGGAATTGTACAGGCAATTTTGTCCAACAGGCAGCGTTAATATTTCAGCTTCACATCAGCACCCAAGGTCCAATGGCTTGGTCCTTTTCAGGCGTCGGTTTAATTGGGAGTTGTCAAGAAGCTGGATGGTTTCTGGGTTGGTATGTGCAAGAAGCCTCTTTTCGTAGTTCCTTGCGTATCTTTTAGTGACATCGCTGACTCTTTCGATTTTGAGGTCCTTGTGGAGGTCATCATTACAACTGTACCATGGAGCATTCACAATACTCCCTAGTACCTTATTTTGGAATGTTTGAACCATTTTCATGTTACATTTAGCTGTGCATCCTCATAGCTGAATACAATAGGTCCAGATAGGCATAAGTACTGTTTTGTATAACAGCAATTTATTGTGTAAACTAAGTTTTGAATGTCGGCCCAACAGCCAATAAAGCTTTCTGAATCTGATTGGTAGCTCTTCCTTTTCCTTCATGACATGTTCTTTCCACTTCAGCTTCGCATCTAAGGTCATTCCTAGGAACTTAGCTGAGTTGGAATATGGCACTGCGTAGGTACTGATTCAGATACAGTGGAGGGTTTGTAATTTTTTTTTTTTTTTTTTTAAGTGAAGTTCACATGAGTGGACTCAGTTTCGTTTAATTTGAGGCTGCATTTTCGTTTCGTTCCCCGCGTATATTTGTTAAAACGTAGCATCCACTCGTACATTATTTATCATTCATTTTTTCACGGATGTGATTTGTTCATAGTGACTTAAAACTGAATCCATGTCAAAGTTCGTCTCCGAACTCCCCTCGTTTTAGACAGTTAATTTCTACGCGACGGGTCCCTTCCCTCAGCGTCCTATTACCGCAAGTGCTTGGTCATCCCACCAAAGTACCGGGAGGCTATCGAAGGGACGGGGAAGGCATCGGGCAGAAGAGCGATGTTCCGGGGTGATAGGGAGTTGGAGATCCAAGTCCGGTTTTGAGAAGGGTCACCCTCGTCAGAAAACCCGAGGGCCGCCGGGCAAGAGGGCCGAAAGGGCTAAGATATTCGTCCTACAACTTCAACTTGGACGCTCTCAACTTTCACTTCGAAACTCGATACTTGGATTTGGGGGGATCTCTCCAAGTATTTGGACCTAACCCCATCCAGGATTTCACCGAGTTTCAGTTTTCAAGATGAGGTTTTTCACCAGGCTTGTCCTTGTAACAAGGGGATAATGTGATAAGGGAATCCACGGGGCGGCTCCTTTGTTGAACAAATCGTTTTTAAAGTGCAGTAATATTTTCTCAAGACATCCCTATTCAGGTAGTCAGGAAAGTTGTGAGGTGATGGAATGGTATACTTGCCCCTTCCAATGAACTGAATGCGGTAATAATGCTCCGCCACGCTCAGAGGATGACCCAGACGCTTGAAAACGTCTGATTCATCTCCCAAGGCGACGGATTCTAAAACCGGGAACTAACCATATCCATCACAAGGTAAGGGCTTAGACTATATTGAGGACGGCCTATTATAATATTCATCCATGGACGATTCCAGCACAACAGAAAAATTAACCGTAGAAAAAACATCATAAGCAATGCATGCACTACAGGGACATCATCGAGTCCAGTTTTTATAAGATCGCACTGATACATGATCCGTTTTTGAATATTTTATAGTCCGTTTCTAGACAATGAAAAAAACGGATTACCACTTCCATGATGAAATTTGAAATTAAAATGAGTTCCATAAGTAGACTAAGTTGTTAGTTGATCGACACAAGGATAATGAAAAGCGGCTGCAACATAGCAAAGATTTAAAAATGAATCACCCTAAACCCTCTCCTTCCCCAACAACATGGGCCAAGCCCAAAGTTGAGAGTGACCTGAGGCGAGTAGCGCATCGTTAAAATAGTAGGTACTATCCACACGTATGCGTCTGTATAAATTTTATTTGTTGACTGAATACATAATAAATCTAGCTATACAATTATTTATGAACTAGAATAACCCTTTAATCAGTGATCACTGATCTATGCAGGGTGTGCAGAAGAGGCCTCATTCCTTCAAGCGATCGATTTTACAACTAATTTGCAACACAAAATGCCTCTTGAACTTTTTTTAATCTCTCGTCTTCAGAGTTATTTACGATCTAAGATTTTTTCCCATTTCCTTTCTTTACTTCATTAAAACGGACATAGTTCCCTCATTTCCAGAGTAATCTCAAATTCGAGGAGACCGTTGGAAAGACCGTACAATTTCTTATCGTTCTAATAGCAAATGCAATTTTTTCAGTGGAATTTAAAGGGGAATAAAACAACTTGAAAAGTGAAATTAATAACTTTTTGAAAATTTTTCGATTTCAAAGCCCATGATCTCCAAATTATTCGATATAATCACCTATTGCCGGTAGGTATAAAAACTCTAGTAGGTAAAAAATAAAATATAGAAATTAGTAACGCTTAATCTTTGTAGATGGGATGAATATGTCCCAACCCAAGCAATTATTCCATATTCAAGTACAGATTGAAGCACACAGTAGTAGATTAGTGTTATCGTATTTCTCGAGAGAATTTTCCCAATTTTCTAGAATATGTATTTGTATTTATTAATTTAATGTGGATGTTGTCTATATGCGGCTTAGAATTTAGCTCTCAACCAAGACTAATCCAAAATAATAAACCTCTTTGTAGTGTTTTTGAGGAGGTTGTTAACTATATGTAATGTAAACCAGGTTGTAATTGACCACGGCATTAAATCGTATCCTACAAACTTCGTAGGGATTGGTTCGAATTATCGAGGTTTGACTGTGGCACCGAAATTTACATCAGGTCGTTCAACTTGAGCGGGCAACGCCGAGCCGTCACGTGACTCAGTCGACCTGGGTGCCTACCAGGCTTTCTCGGAAGCTGCTCCGCCGAATGGTATGTACGGGATACCTCAGGCCCTAAATCGTTAACCTGTGCCAAACCGAGATCCTATCGTGTCACTATTAAGGAAAGTAGCAACTCCCTAGAAAACCCATTTGCCTCCAATTCCGAAGTTGGATACTCATGATTAAGTTCCAAATATTACAGAAGAATTAAATTACAAGCTGAAAATGATTACATGAAGGTTCATTATTTCTGTATAGATAGGTAGTTTATCTTTTAGTGACCCTGTGGTCAGTAAACGTGGTCTATGTCTCATCATTTAAACTCAGTACTTTGCTCTTTCTTTCCTTGTAACTATCAAATTTCAACACCTTAGGTCAATTAGGAATATAATGAGCCACAAGGGCCCCTGGCTGGTCAGTGTGCCACCATACCTTGATTGTTTGTTAAATGACCGACTCCCTAGGCTCTACCTGGAACAGTTGTAGAAGTTTGACTCCTGGATCTGCCATCTCACTGATCAAAATTGGGCGTCTACTGCGTGGGCAGCTGACTCCAATTGGTGGGTACAGAAGATGGATACGATAATATGAGTATTACCTCTAATAAAAGAAAACAGAAATATATCGTGGGCATACAAGGAAAACCCACCAAGTCCAATAAGTAAGCTTTGAGATAAATGGATTTTAGTTTTGGACGTACGATGAAAAATCAAATTTCCCAATAGTTGAAATTTTTGTATGAATTAAATAAGAACCTCAAGGGTCGGAGGTCCCTTTGCGTTTTCGTCATCGCTCCAAAACTTGTAAAATGGTAACACATTTTCTCTGTCGGAATTAACAAAAACCGCTTCAGCTCTGGAGAGCAATTGACTTCAACCAAGAAGGTTGAAGGTTGGCTGGTGGCCGAAAGTTTAAAAAGCCCCCGCGTGCCTATTGCTCCTATCTACTTTACGTCTTCAGGCTGGGTTCCCTATCCTTAGCGCTTCGTGAAAGGGACTTTGGGGTTATTGGTTACGGCTGCTCCATTCGAGAATCGTCATTTGCATCCTACTATGTTTCTTGTAATGTACAACTAGAGCTCCTTCATATGGATAAAAATATTCCAATACATCTCTCCGGGCGTAGACAGAACTTGAGTGTCATAGCAGGTAAGGGTAGTCAGTTGGCTGGCATCTCTGTCTGTGGGTCGTTGGAAGCTGTGCGGTCTGAGGTTGGGGGTCCTTCCCGAAGTCCCTTGTGAAGACGCGAAGCCCTCGGGAGACCGTGGGACGAAGGACGAAGCCCCTCGCTCGCCCTACGCGATCCGGCAACGTCGCTCCGCAGCTCTCCGCCTTCTCTCACTGACCCAGAGGCCTCCGCGGAGCACAACCCGATCTTGGTTAATGCCCCAAGCCCAAGCCGAAGCCTCTTCAACAACCCGTCATTACCTCGCGCTCTCCTATCCGCACCTGTTACCACAACCACAAATCTCAGCAGTGGTGATGACCAATTTGTATCTATTACGTTCAATTTACGTCTGCATCGAATAGAAAAGAGCTGGAAGGGTAAACATACACGTTGAAGATCTCAAACACCTTCTGCAATTTGAGGTTGCAAGTTGCAAGCTTCTCGCACAAACAACAACCGGAAGGAAAACTCTTGGAAAAAATCCCAGCGATTATGGAAAGGCGAAAAACGAAACGTACAAACGTCGAAAACTAAATAAAGAAACAGGTACCTCATTTGTGCTGATTTCGAGGAACTTTGATATCTACTTGATGAGACTAAAACAACAATTCTTCGGTAACACTCATGCTGAGTCGATATGTAAATACTTAGTTGAACATGCATATTTGATTCTGAAACAAAAAATGCATCAAGGGAATGAGTTACCAATTACTCCATATTTTTTTTCTATGCACAGTAACATAGAATATAGAGAGGGCACAGGGGCTCAATCTAATATTCCAAACATGTCGTGAAGAATTCCTCCTTTCATGGCTTAAGATTTGGCCGCAGCATCTGCCCTTCATGGTGAGTGATTATGAGAGGTAGTCACTCCACGGACCGTAATTGTAGTGCACTGTTACAGTAGAATCGGGTCACGAAGTTTTCTCCACATCAATTTCCTGCTATTTCGAATGAGAACTGTGGGAATCTGGAGGATTACAAGGGACTAGGGATGGGACATCGAAGCTGCAACATCAATGTTGGCATCGATGTCAACATCGAGTGCAAAACATCGATATAGTAAAACCATCGTTGAGTGACCATCGATGTTTTCCGATGTCGATGTTGGAAACCCCAAAACATCGATGTTAACATCGATTGTTGAAGAGGGTGAATGTATGGGTTATTAGTGATAATACCTGTATATTATATTGAATTACACAGGGGTGCCCCCCCCCCCCCCCCCCCCCCCGCGCAAGCTTCATGACGCACCCCACTGTACACTAGACGTTGGGTGGAGGAGCCACTAGCATTCAACAAATCGAGCCCCCCATGTAGATTGATTAAAATTTCCCATAGCTTATGGCAAATCTAAAATTTGCCGCGCCTCTACTGGTGAGTGAAATACCACAGTATACCGGTGTCACTTATACAGTGTAAGTAAACAGCGCGGAGTATGATGAACAGCACGGATGAGACTGAAGCCGCTCTCCTGTTTCACTCTCACAATTAGACTTCCCTCTCACTACACAGTTTTCGGCAGTTACAGTTGTTTATGAATCAAGTGTAGAAGTAACGTTTACAATTATCATATTGCTATTTCACTGTAACTCTCATATTAATTCATAATGATAAAATTGTTAAATTCAAGTGTATTTGGAACGATTAGTTGCACTTAATCAAGTTTTAGTTAAACAAGTGATTTACATGACCTTGAAAGTACTCAACACGGATCACGAGCTCCAACCAAAAACGGGTTTACCACATACTTACACACTTATAGTAAGTAAGTTACTTTTTTTCTGCACTAGAATTTATCTAGAAACTAGAAGTAATTAATAAGGCAAAACAACGTTTGCCGGGTCAGCTAGTAACACCATAAATATCATCGACACCTCCTTTGTCCGCCCACCTGCTATGAGAAAATATACAAATAGCTGTCACTCTCTTCTGATAATTTTCAATTTCTCTATTGGAGACTCCCACTCATGAAGAATTTGCATGAAGGTTCTATTCCGAGTGTTTTTCTGACGTTTCAGACCTACACCATGCGCACAAAAATTTATTGGATAATTTCTTGGACATTTCCGGGTCAAGTTCAAACATTTTATAACAAAATTCAAGATTTTCCAACAATTTGATCCGTTACATTATTGGATAATGTTCGTCCTTGCATCATGATTTAGTGCTCAACGAGTGGCTTCAAAAAATCGAAACAAGGAAAGCAAAAGTTTGATATTGTTAACAGTCCCCAGTATGCAGCTCCTGACGAAACAGCTAGTAATGAAGTCCATTGGACTGTAAACTATTCACGGACCAAACTAATCCACAATTTTAATTTCAATAATAGTAAATCTTTTCTGACAAGGCACTTTGTTGGTTTGGATTTCATGTTTAGAATAAAATGATGTAGACCAAAATAGAAAATGTTAAGTTGTAAAATCTTAAATTCGTCTCGGAAATTTTTGATTTTGACTCGAAAATCCTGTATAAAAATTGCGACAGTCCCTTAGATTCATATCTCGACATAGAAAAAGTAATATTTATGTATGCGTACTTCAAATTATTATTTATCATCCCGAATGCATGCGCTATTCAATGGTCCTTCCAGTCAAAAATGGAAAGAAAACGAAGTAAAGCAGAATTGCCACACATCTACGAGTACCAATGGAAATAATGATAATAATGAATTAATACGCGTTTCTCAATATTGGATATCTGCGTCATTGATGGCTTGAAAAATCACTTGGCACTAACGAGCTCCATCCGGTGTGATGGATATTGTAGAACGATCGGGCGGTCTGTTGGAAAGATGAAAGACGCTGAAATCGTCGTTCGGCTAAGAGCCGGCACGTTATATTCTCATCAGTCCGGTTTGTTGATGACTGCGCTTGTAATTGATTCGCGCGATCACCACGAGCTGTATCAGCGGTGCGCGGAAGTCATCTTCATAGCAAAGGAAACGGACAGCGTTGAACTTTTTGTCTCATAAGAATGGTCTGGTTGTAAGTACCCAAATGTCGAGGGCAGCCTATTCCCACTGTGGATGTGGAAGTAGATGTCCTGCTACCTCTAAAAATATTTAGATACCACATGAAAAACTCATTAAGCAAACCGACTAACAGCAAATACAGTTTCTTATTTCTTCCTGGCCGAATTCACTGGAGTGATAGCCGATGTGGATACTTGTAGTTTATAGCCGATACACGGGTTGAAGCATTCTGATATGCATGAAACGCTGATAATATATAGGTAAATATTGTTAATATTATTACTGGGGTTTATTATTATTATTGCACATAAATCGGTTGTTAACCAAAATACCTGTTTGGATTGGTCAGTTGATCATATTTGTGTGCCTCCTGAAATTCAATAATTGCTCTATCACCTGTGAAAAACGCTGCAAATTCTTTCACTGGGGTTTATTATTCAATTGGCTTGCGTTCATGATTTGAATTTCTACTAAGCTTTGGAGTGTGCGTGTTTCACAGGTGATAGAGTGATCATTGAATTTCAGGAGGCACACAAATATGATCAACTGATCAATCCAAATAGGTTTTTTGGTTGAGAACAGATTTACGTGCTCTATGCGTATCTCCTGAAATTCAATAATCGCTCTCTATCACCTGTGAAACACGCACACTCCAAAGCTTAGTAGAAATTCAAATCATGAACGCAAGCCAATTGAATAACAAACCCCAGTGAAAGAATTTGCAGCGTTTTGATGCTAGTGATGCCGATAGCGTCGAGTTGTAGTGAATGTGGATAGTGGAGTGATAGCCGATGTTGACACTTGTAGTTTATAGCCGATACACGGGTTGAAGCATTCTGATATGCATGAAACGCTGATGATATATAGGTAAATATTATTCAATATTATTAGTGTGGTAAATAAGTATTCTTTCTCTGGGGTTTATTATTCAATTGGCTTGCGTTCATGATTTGAATCTGTACTAAGCTTCGGAGTGTGCGTGTTTCACAGGTGATAGAGCGATTATTGAATTTCAGGAGATATGCATAGAGCACGTAAATCTGTTCTCAACCAAAATACCTATTTGGATTGATCAGTTGATCATATTTGTGTGCCTCCTGAAATTCAATAATCACTCTATCACCTGTGAAACATGCACACTGCAAATTCTTTCAGTGGGGTTTATTATTCAATTTTATTCATTTGAGTTGCATTCATGATTTGAATTTCTACTAAGCTTTGGAGTGTGCGTGTTTTCAGGTGATAGAGCGATTATTGAATTTCAGGAGATATATATAGACCACGTAAATCGGTTCTCAACCAAAACACCTTATTTGGATTGATCAGTTGATGATATTTGTGTGCCTCCTCTACATCAGTCTACCTTTGGCTACATCGTTTAAATTTGGATTTGGGAAAGTTTTGACGCAATACGAGTGCTAAAAGACTTCATGAATTATAGATGTTTTTATTGGGGGGGGGGGGGGGGGGTATTGAGGTTCAATAAAAAAACGCTGCAAATTCTTTCACTGGGGTTTATTATTCAATTGGCTTGCGTTCATGATTTGAATTTCTACTAAGCTTTGGAGTGTGCGTGTTTCACAGGATAGACCTATTATTGAATTTCAGGAGTACACAAATATGATCAACTGATCAATCCAAATAGGTATTTTGGTTGAGAACAGATTTACGTGCTCCATGCATATTTCCTGAAATTCAATAATCGCTCTATCCTGTGAAACACGCACACTCCAAAGCTTAGTAGAAATTCAAATCATGAACGCAAGCCAATTGAATAATGAACCCCAGTGAAAGAATTTGCAGCATTTTTTCCAAATGAAACGGTAAGTGTAAAGTGTGATCCTATAAAAAAAAAAGACGTAGGGGCGCACGTATTACTTACCAATATGTTTATACATTAATAGCGTTTGTATTTTGATATAACTCCTGAGCCCTAGGACGTGTGGGTTTACCTGAGATGAAACAGATACTTGTACATTTTAGTGGATCAGCTTCACTGGAAACACCGCAGTGCAACTGTTGAACAACTTTTGCAAGAGGCACCTGAAACTTTTGTACGCAACGTCATTGAAAACTTTCTTCATGACGATCAGATAAGACCGTTAGATGGTGATGGGACCTGGCATTTATTTCTGGAATGTAGTTCCACATGAAAGGGGAGATCCGATACAAATTGAATCGAATACCTGCAATACGCTTCCCAAATCTTCGTTAGAACAGAAGAGGATGTTTTACACTAAGTTGATAATAAACAGCATTCATTATCCATGAATTTATTACATACATGATGAGAAACGACAAGTGTCAAGCTAACATTGGAGATTAAAATTAGAAAAAAGTACCACTCTTGATCATGCAGACCTTGAATCAGCCAAATTAAAAATTTACTGTCATTAACTCTAACCACAAATGGAGATCCAGCGTCGTACGAGGGATGTTTATTTAGTGACGAAGTTTAAAACCTCCCTGTTCAGCAAAGTGAGTGTTGTGGGAATGATTAACAGCCATACGTACGAAAAAGTTCCATGTTCGGGAACGTATGTTCTTCCATTGGCGTGGACCCGTTGCTCCGTTGTGACGCTCCAACCCTTCTTCCTGGCGTACTCCGCAAAGAGACTGCATACTGCATTGTGACGTCGGCATCGTGCTCTTCTCGTCGATGGGCAGCACTGGAGCACATGGTTCGCCGTCTCCCTATGAGGGCATCCACGCCGGCACATCGCCGGGTTATTTTGCCCTCAGGCCATCTGCGCCGCTGTTGGCAGCGCCCCACAATGGAATCTCATTGCAGCCACTCTCCTCCAATCCAGCTCACCCAGGCTAACATCCCTTATCCACCTGGTGGATTCCTTGGCCATCCTGGATGTTCTCAATGGGGCCCCATCTACTGTATCGTACCACTGGGTGGCCCTCCGGCGTCGGCGTTTGGCGCCGGTTGTAAGGGTCGACGGCAACTCCTCCCCGTATAACGCCAGATTAGCGAATGCCACCCGATTCCTCCGCAACTCTGGAATGGTTGACGCCCTTTCCATCAATCCCAGACCACCATCCGCAATCGATGCATATAGATAAGCATTTGGGGTGTCCTGCGGGATTTGGTAGGTCCTGCAAACCTGCCATTTGCAAACACACGTCAAATCTGCGGAGATCCTTCAGGGACATGTCCTCTAGCACCATCCCATGTATGAATGAAGGCACTAGGTGAGTACACAGCGCCTCCCAGCTGCATGCCACCGCTAGCCTGGATCCAAGTATCTTCTGTGTCTCCTGAAGCATCCGTCCAACATCCACCCGGGAAACCCTGTAAGGACCAAACCTTATCCCCAGGTACCTCCATATTGTTCTGGGGGTAGCTGTTACTACCCGTTCGTCGCCTAATGTCTCCTCAACTGGGCCTCCCAAAAAGCTCTCACCTCGGCCGATGGATTCAGCACCAGCGCACGTCCGGCGTCTCCTTCCAGGATGTCACGTATCGACGCTCTTTGATCTCTCCTCCATGTTGTGTTGGGGTTGTGTGCCGCTCTATCTCCCCCCAAAGCTTGTCACCCTCTACCACTTAGCTGCCTACGTCTGTTAGTACCGAAGTTATTAAACTGCTCTTCGCACCATTGGCATAGGATTGGCTCACCATCTCGTCCCTCCAAAGTCCGGGTTGCCGCATCAATCAGCAGTCCATCCGGGCCCAAGCTGTCATCCCCCTCCCCACGCCTCTATATCTTCTCCAATAGCTTGGAGCAGTAAAATGATTAACGCATCCTCAGTGTCCCCCTGTATGTGTTCTTCCAAACGTTCGGGAGGCTGGTTCTCAGGAGCACTGTTCTCTCCCTGGACTTCGCTAAGAAGACGTCTATATATCGGTTCGCCTTTGTCGCCGTACCATTTCTACTGTCCTCCCAGGCAAGTATGGGGTCGGGGCAGCCACCTGATCCTTTTCCAACATGTACTGGCCCGCCAGTTCAGCATCCTTTTGTGCCATTGCGGCCATTCTTCAGTACTAATATTTATGCACTCCACCCTCTGATACATATTGGGCGTACTCGTCCGGGTGGGTGAGTCACACATGCTGCGTCAATCCCCTGCCTGATGCAAACTCACACTCGCATTCATAACATCGATGTCCCTCGGATTCCATCATCAGTGATTGTCATGAGGCTGCTCAGGGCTCTCCAATGTGCCTCTCAGGTTTCTGTCCCAACTCTATGATTGTGTCGGACGTTCATCTCCCTACATGATCCACATACAGGTTGGCTTCTGTTTGGGCAATCGTACTGCAGGTGGGTCTTCTCTGTGCATACGGTGCAGCATTTTTCATTTTCAGCACTGACTCTGCAATTGCGCGCCCGAGTGCCCAATACCACCACATCTAAAGCATCTGAGTATCATTGTAAAATCCTCTATTCCACATTGGAACCACGACAGGTACACATACTGGTGGCGCAGGAATTCGCTTCGCAGCCTTGGCTCCACCTCGATCACCACATTGCCCCTCTCTGCTGTGCCACTTCCTGCTGTCCGTCGGCTCCATGGGATCCTGCGGATGACTCTGACGTTTCCCTCGAATTCCTCTTGGTCCATCTCCTGCATATTCTGTTTCCATAAGGCCCGTACCAAGCCTGTTATATTATATTATGTATTTTTAGTTAGGTTATCGTAGCGTATTGTACGACGACCGTTGAAAAAGTGCACGCATTATGGGGAGGGGCCCCGGAAATATTTTCCGGGGGGGGGGGGGGGGGGCGCTGAAAAAAGTTACGCCGCTGCTTCTACATACTTCATATAAAGGTTTTGAGGAGTTGGGAGCTGGTTCCGGTTATTTCAAGACTACGAGTATTTCAGTTTTCCTCTGAGGCATCAGTTTTCTCAGGCTGCTCCTTTCAGTTTTAATCTATCTGAAGTCAACAGATTCTGATTTCTGAACAGGGTGAACAGCCATTTTCTCACCAGCCAGTCTGGAATTCACTATTTTGAAACAGAACAACATTTATCAGGTTCTGGATCAAAAAGTGTGCGACTACTTGAAAAGTGAAATAGAATTTGCCAAATAAGAACATTCACAATACATGTAATTTGAATGTTTTCGTTGTGCATGTGTAGATTATCCTCTTCATCCTTGCGACTCGAATGAGTTGCGGAAGCTGTACTATGCTGCCCACTAGATTTTACCCCATTTTCATCAGTGATTGCTCATTTCGGAAACCAATTCCTTCATAGCAGTAAGCAAATTAAAAAGGAGCGAAGTAATTATGAGAGATGACTGAATCTCCCTCGGACACAAACACATGTGCCTCGACGCTGGGTGATGGTGCGGGCTCTCTTTCCTAATGACACAGCAATTCAATGCCAGTGGGACTATTTATAAATCTCCAACCCGGATGAACATTCGTCACATTACATCCTGACGGTAATGAGATGACCGCTAACTGCTGCAGGAATGTAGCGAAGAGGACGCTTTGTGTCAAACCCGTAGAGGTCTATAATTATTTCGACGGTGCGTTCGCTCAGAAAACTGTAGGTTGAGTGGATAGGTGACACTCAAGTAAGACCACCGTATGTTTTTTTTAAAGAAAATCCAAGAATTATTTATTGCATATTCTCCACAACAACATCACATCAACCTTGATGAATTTTCATGGAAAAAACGCTGCAAATTCTTTCACTGGGGTTTATTATTCAATCGGCTTGCGTTCATGATTTGAATTTCGTACTAAGCTTTGGAGTGTGCATGTTTCACAGGATAGGGCGATTATTGAATTTCAGGAGATATACATGGAGCACGTGAATCTGTTCTCGACCAAAATACCTATTTGGATTGATCAGTTGATCATATTTGTGTGCCTCCTGAAATTCAATAATCGCCCTATCCTGTGAAACACGCAGACTCCAAAGCTTAGTAGAAATTCAAATCATGAACGCAAACCGATTGAATAATAAACCCCAGTGAAAGAATTTGCAGCGTTTTTTATTGAACCTCAATACCCCCCCCCCCACACACACACACAATAAACACATATATAATTTATCAAGTCCTTTGGCACTCGTATTGCGTTAAAACTTCCCCAAATCCAAATTTAAACGATGTAGCCAAAGGTAGACAGATGTAGAGGGGGCACACAAATATCATCAACTGATCAATCCAAATAGGTGTTTTGGATGAGAACCGATTTACGTGGTCTATGCATATCTCCTGAAATTCGATAATCGCTCTATCACCTGTAAAACACGCACACTCCGAAGCTTAGTACAGATTCAAATCACGAACGCAAGCCAATTGAATAATAAACCCCAGTGAAAGAAAGAATACTTATTTACCCCAGTAATAATATTGAATAATAAACCCCAGTAATGATATTGAATAATATTTACCTATATATTATCAGAATGCTTCAACCCGTGTATCGGCTACTAACTACACTACAAGTATTCACATCGGCTATCACTCCAGTATCCACATTCACTACAACTCGAAGCTATCGGCCGGACATCACTAGGTTACAAACAAACAATAATAAACGAAAAAACGCAAATGTTGGCACCATAAATCGGGCCATACATCGGGAATGGTTTGACCTACGGACGTGGGGAAGGGCTCATTCGATTCCTAATGGTATGTTCTTCAAATAGGAAAATATTTAGGCCGATTCGACTAGTTTTGAGGGTTTCAGGGATTTTACAAAACTTTTACAGCCCTTAAAGGGCACTTTAAATTGAGTGAGGGAGCTGGCTCAAGAATTGGGCGTCGTCGGACCAAGATGCATTTTTCCTGAAAATTTAAGATTTTTTGCTCCAGCCGTTTCGGATGTACGGCGTACGGCGGACGGACGGAAAATTTTTTATTGCAGATTTGGATTCTACACCCTTTGAAACGTAAACCATGAAATTTTGAGTTGGGTTAGCATTTTTTTTCCAGAGCGATTACAACAACAAAAGGTTTTGGTTCATTGCTCTGCAAATGAAGACATGATTAAAGCAATTAAGGATAGTGTAAGAAGATCAATCGATAGGTTTTATGATATTTTCATCATTTTAGGATGTTCAGAAAGGGTCTACAAGTTGCAACCTATCCAGTATTTAAAGTTGAGGCAGCCCTTAAAGGGCACTTCAAATTAAGTGAGAGTGCTGGCTAAAGAATTGGGGCGTTGTCGGACCAATATTGATTTTTCCTGAAAATTTCAGATTTTTTGCTCCAGTCGTTTGGGAGAAATCGTGCGTACGGCGGACGGACGGAAAAATTTCTATTCTATTCTACACCCTTTGAAACGTAAACCATGACATTTTCAGGGGGGGCTAAACATTTCTCTTTCTAGAGCGATTACAATGGTTTATTATTGAATAATAAAACAAAAGAGGAAAAAGTGAATTAATATATGTCGGTTGATGAATGTTATAGCAGTTCCCCTAGTTTGCTGTAACTTCAATTTGGACTGATAGCTAACCAGACTCAAGTAACTATTAATTCTGACCCTCAACTGCCAGCCTGGGTGCCGAAGAGGTGTTTTTTTCTCGATAATGTGTAAAATGGAAATCGCTAAAAATGGATCGTGATTGGGCGGGGAAAAAAGGAAGCTTTATTTGGAGTAGCTTCCAGCTGTGTAGCCTGGTGGAGTAAAAAAAAACTTGGTCGCTGTGTCGCCAATTGGAGCATTTGGAGCAGCACAAGATCATTAAATATCAACCTGGGTATACTGTTATGGTAAACGGTTGTTGTTCATAAAAGTTAGAGATTTCAACTAATGGAAATTATTGTGGACATGCGACATGATTCGTCAAACTCAAAAATTGTCTCAGAAGTTCTAAGCAGGGTGTTAACCTAAGGAACCTGCCACAGGCTAGAAATAGATTCTGCAACTCATTTCTGACAAAAAGTACATCTTAGAAATGTTTTATTTAGTGACTTCGTTTTTATCCGAGTTATTTCAATTTTAAAAATTTTCCGGGTTTTCGATCTTGATTCACTAAAACGGCTATAAATCCCTTATGTATTTAAGAAAATTCAATTTTGAATTTAGTTTTCAACTCTGAAATAAACGCCCCAGGTAAGCTTCGTTGGTATTCGCGCACCGTCCCCCTGCCACTCTGGCCCATACACTAACAGCATGTCAGTAGGTAATGAGCACGCTGAGGATGCAAAAAAACCGTGGTCTCCAAGGAACCGGAATCTATTCACTTTCCCATCGAAGTGACTCAGGGTCCAAAGGAGTGATAGGCACATCAAGCTCTTATGTTGTAATTATAGAAGGAAAAGTCCATTTTTCCAAAGTACGAAATTTTCTCCACCAAATTCTACTGTACCAGCAATTTTGAGTGTAGCGTTGAAAAGCTGAGATTCTGGCGCGAAACAAATTTAGGTCTACCAACTGAATTTTAAGAGTAGAATTATATTAGACCAATGTGTATGAAAAAAGTTGTAATTCTAATTTTGACATATTTCACTTTTCCGATTGATTTTTCGAAAGTTGAACCAACTCATCAATTTTGTATCGATACCAAGATATAAAATTTAACGCTCTTTTCAACGGGATAATCAAAAATGAATTTTCTCGAGTACATACTTGAGTTATGGTCGTTTTAGTGAAAAAGATCGAAAATACCAATAAAACCTCAAAATTGAAATAACTTTAAAAAAAAAGCCCTTAAAAAATCATTTCTAGGTGGCATTTTTTGTCAGAAATGAGCTGTAGAATCTATTCCTAGCCTGTGGCAGGTTCCTCAGGTTAACACCCTGTGTAGGTAGATTCAAAATAATTTGCGGAAGGTTTTTTCTATTAGAAGAACCAAAACCATTCATATTCAACGAAGGTTTGAATTCAGGCTTACTAACTTTGAAGTCTTGTGCTCACTTACAGCTTTGCCCTTCAAAATCGGAACGAGCTCGGTTTTAGATCGTACAGCGAATGGGTTCAGCTGTCAATCACAATCCGATCCGGCACACAATGAGAGCTATCACGGATTTCCAAGACTTTTCGGCGCTCAGGGACGAAGCAAAAGGATTCAAATAAAAACCCAGTAGATGGGAGACGATCTGGAAGTATTGAAATACGATCTCAGCAAGATTCAAGCACCTCGAGCAGCGGCCGTTTCCAGGCGAAACCCCTCCCGGGCACGGCCATGTTGGCCCTCCCGACCTTGACATTTCGAAAAGAGATGATTGCCTGAGTTATATCACTAGGTCCAGCGAAAACGAACCTCTTTTCGAGACCGGAGCTCTTCGGGGCTATTTGTGTCGTCTTCAAACGAGGTCTCAAGGATGTAAAAATACAGAGGAAGGACGTACCGGCGGAGTGAGATCCTCCCTAACTGATCTGTGGAGATCGTGATGACATTCAAACAGAATAGAGACGAACTTAGCGACCGCTAGGATCTTCCGGGTTTCCAGTTCGGAAGCCGATGTCGTCTGACAGATGTTGGGTAAGCTAATCACCCTTAGGGCAGAATTCATAGTCGTGACTTGAGTAAAGATTTTTCCTTTTTGTCCTTAGGACCTCTAAGCTATGGACCTAGTTTTGTTTTTCACGCACTTGCTCGTGCACTTCCTTAACCAGTGACTATGAATAGCACAATAGTAACCGTTGTAATCGTATAGCAAAACATTTATATCAGTCCCCTCAATTTTGGCTTTTCACGTTTCAAGGTACGCCGATGAAATAATAAAGCTTTTTAACTATTTGTTGTGTAGCAAATTATTTTCAATGTGTTATTGTACCAAAAGTTAAGAATCTATGTTAGTAAAGTCCTCATGCATGAAGATCTTAATCTATTCATTAATTAAATAAATAATCAGCTAAATGAAGTACTCCAGATACTCAACATTTTGATAGTAGGTAATTAAAATTATGCCGACAAAAACTTGCAGATTTGCTGAGTGCGACATAAAAATTGAGAAAGGGAAAATGCAGAAAGCAAAACTCCATCTATTCAATGGACACATAACAAACAACTCACTCAAACTATCATCAACCTCAAATTCTGTTGAGAACAACGTAAAACAAATTGGACCAACATCGCAAAATCCGTTCGTGAAGAGCAAAACTTGCCTTGTCACCTGGATTCCCCAAAGCTGGGTGTTGACTAACCTCAGGTTTGAGATATGAATTTTCATGGTACTTGTATATATTTTAACGCTGGTTCAAAAGATGCTCTCTGTTTTCCAGTTTCAATCCAATTTACAGAAATTACAGCCGAAAGGAGTTGAAGAATCTTTGAAACGTATGGATTTTTCATAAAGTTTTTTGTAAAATACAAATCTGAATTAAAAAGTCGGATTCTCATTTTTTAAAAAGCTGCAAATTATTACAAAAGGTTTCTATTTCTGCATTAGAGACCTTCCACGTGAATCATCGGACAATCAGAAGTGGACTGCACATCTAGAGATAATGCTTCCTAGGTACATTCGGAAACACGTAGAAATCCACCTTAAATTCAATCAAACATTAGCAATGCAGGCCTGTCTCCAGTCATTTTAAGCATTCACTCGTTAAGAGGCAGACCTGCGATTTGTGAGCGAGCGGATGATTGTAAAGCAACCCAAGTGATCTCAATCGATTCCTGGAACGTAATTCTATCTTAATCCAACAGAAATTTCAGCATATTAAAAAAAACTCGGCGCCGGGCGCCTCACCAGGGGGCAAGCCCCCTGGACCCCCTGATGCCTACTGCTTAGAGCCTGCGGCTAAAATTAAAAAACCATGGAACATGCTTTAGCCATGCTACCATGACTGTAACATTCGGCTATACACTGAATAATTCTTTGGACGTTTCCACGACACGAAATATGACGTGGTTGACGGTGTCTTCACGAGAGACGTATCCAATGTACAAACGCTTGCTTATGTGTCCCACTTTACACAATACTACTACCTCGCGTCTACCTACCTAGCGTCTCCTGATAATGTAAGTCGTGCTTTTATCTCAAATTAAAACAAACTGAAGTGGACGGCTGGAGGTAGACACTTTAATATGATTACTCACAACTTCTTTTAGTTGTGCAATTCGCGGGTAACTATGAGATGTAGGAAGTTTTCTATTCCGGTGAGCGTCTACTATAACCAACATTACAACTAAGTGAAAGCAAAACAAGCGGCATTGTTTACTACATCTATTAATAACATAAATAAAATTAATGTACGACATAAATACTAACAACAAGTACGCAAGGCCTGCGTGATAAATTGAGAGCTTTCCAACGGATGGAGAACGATTTTTGTCCGTCGAAAACTGAACAACTTTCATTTCCCTAGAAACGGCTTGGTTGTACGTGAAAATCGTCAGAAAACTTAAGTGTTTTTTGCGTATCGTTTTCAATTATGGATCTTTATAATTGACCATGGAAAAAAAGCGTCAACCCCCGTTAAAATATTGTAACAATGTTTAATATTGTTTGTTCACGTTTCAAGATACATGAATTTCAAAAATGGATGAATAATATAAAGGAACCGAAGAACGAAATTTGGCTCAAAACTGCAACATCGATCCAGGATGTGCCAATTTCGGTATGCTACTTCCAATTGCAGTATGTGTGCATCTACAGCTCACAAGCGCAGGAACTTGCTCTTGTACTTCTGTGCTTTGAGTACAAGTACATGTACTTGGGTGATACAACCGCTTTTAGATACGATAAAAATGCTTTTAAAATATTTGTGTACCTCAATTACTCGTACTTTCAGAATCAAATTCAAAAGTGGACTTTTGACTCGATCTAAATTTGTGTTTTTGCTTATATCGTAATTCTGCTCGATCAGTAAAAAATGTTATGTGACCAATGTTTCAGCAAAATAGTGAGATGTTCTATTAATTAAAGGCAATCAATTACTGAATCAAATATAATACTTGATTGATGAATTCGTACAATGATTGCGTAGGATTGAATACCTGAATTTATTTTTGGTATGAATTAGTAATTACAATATCAATTGGTTCCAAACTGTAAGCTACATCGATTCCTCCGAAAATGTCAATATTTGTATACATCAATAAATCCACGTTCAAGTCGTTCTTCGCCAATAAACAACAGCCATCTCATTTTTTCGACGAAAGTTGGATCAAACGTTCATCTACGGCTCACTCGCACAAGTATTACGTACAAATATTGAGTGCTACGCACAAGTACTAAGTACAAATGCAAGTACAAATCCTAATGTACTTGCGCTAAAATTAACAAGTACGAGGACTTGATTACCTGTTCGTGTAACTTCAATTACAATATTATCTTAGTATTTTTAACAACTCTGTCGTGGATGCTCTAAGCTGTCATAATATTAGACATCTTTTAAAGTCGTTTATGGTCGTAACAGAGTGTTGAAGGGGTTTCGTGAATCAAGGGTGATTATCAACAGTTTACCTGGTAGTTAAATGGAAAGTTTCTCAAAAATCGATTTAATTCCTAGTAATTCTCCATTTTCGGGTTTTTAATTCTAACTTTTCCACTTTAATGTTCTCGTCCTAGCGTCAACGCTCTTCGATACACTGTTATGACCATGAAGATTTCACTTCGATGACCGGGTCTAATATTATGGCGCTGTAAAGCATAATCGAGGCCTCGGGAAGGTTTTTAATAAACCGAATGCTCAACGAAGATTAGTTTCAATTCAGTTAAAACCATAACAACCCTATACTAACCCTAACTCCTTGATTCCTAATCTAAAGGGTATAGCACAGGACCATGGAGTGAAGAATGGAGTCGAGTAGATCTGAATCTGTCTACATCGACATGACTAACCAGAGAATGTGTGTCCCCACTTTTGCGGAATGAAATCGCTGTTTCTGATCCTGTTAGCTTGGATTATCGGGAATAGCCAATCCAGATCAACCGGGGATCTCACAGCAGCATACAACATTAATGTGCTATTCAGATTTTATGTGGTCTATCACACTCCCGTTAATTTCTTTATATCTATAATGGCCCTTTGTCCAAATTCGTAGTAATTTTCATGAGATATCTTCGGGAGGAATATTATACCGACTTCCTTTATTTTCGAATTTGTAATCCGAACCGCTATAGAGTTTCCCACTTCTAAAAACATCCTTAATAATTTTTAGGAGCCATTTAAACTTTTAACAGTGGCTCAACTCCTAAATTTAAGCAACACATGCTAAATTATTGACGATTTCATAAGGAGAATCATTGATTTTAATATACATGCCCCTTTTGGATATAATCCATTTCGATTCCACCATAACCTAGGTTGTAAGAGCTTTGTGAACACCTGTCATTTAATGTTCCAAAAAATAGATTTTTATCAGTATTCTGCCCCGTACTACTGAACTAATTCGATGCTTGAGAGTGCACTTATCAAGTCAAGTAACTCCCGCAAATCACACTGGTGGGGACAGTTTCATGCATTGTGCCGACAGGTCTTTTGAGAATTAATTCACATTCGAGTCGACCAATATCTCCAATCTCAAAGTTTGAAAAAATGGTTAATTTCCTATAAATGTATTTCCATTCAGATCAACGAAAGTCTCTGCACATTCGCGCAAGGTTAAATCCTCAAAATAATCCATCAAATATTATCTAATTTCCACCTGTATTTCAAAAATTTGGCGAAGTAGGTGACCGCTCGATTTTCGAGTAATAGTTTTTATCTAATTGTCTTATTCGTTGAAGACCTTTATAACTCAACATTTCATGTTGTACCCTCGTACGTTCACTGCCGAAGGTATTCGACTGTGCGGTCTTATAGAATTTGCACCACATTGATAAGGGTGTTCGGTGATGCTTGTAATAGCAAAAGGTGAAGGGCACCACCACTGATTTAATTGGGTTCATTTCGACCTTCTATCTTTCACATCATTCTTTTGTGTGATTGAGTACGATCTGGACTCCCGACTTGAGTGCACCAATGGAATCCTCTCCATGGAACAACGCTCTATCTTCACCATGCTGTACGTACTTGGAGTTGACTGCAGAGGAAGTAGGGAGATCGCTCACGAACACCAGGCACAAGAATGGACTTAGGACACTTCTCTGTGGTACACCTTATACAAGAAAATGTTCTTTCCTTGCAGGTAGGGTACGTAAGCCGGTACCAGTTGTGTACTGCTGGCTTTAATTTGCTGAGAAGATCAGGATGAAAACCTTTATCAAAAGCTCTCTTGGAATTAAAAAGGAAAAAAAAAAACGCCAAGGCAAACGTTTTTTGTTTTAAAGGTTCCAAGAACATTTGGTTTCGTGCTTTACGATACAACACGGAGAGAGGACGACTACAAGTTTTTTAATCAATTTCGAATTAATGCTCGAATTGATTCCGCACGTATAAAAATCAAGGATTCGAACTAAAAACAATAACATTCAGATTGTAGTCAGAACAAATTAAACGACCACTACTCATGTGATGCATAATTCAATGCAAGAATCGGATGTTCTTTAGCCAGGCACGGATATTTTCAATTCGATTGAAATTCATTCTGATGACATTCCATTTGTGGCGAGCCCATCCAGGGTTCATGTAACATTTTATGATCTAAATAACTGTTGGTAAAATTATGACAGGAGAAGGAGAATTAATAAACATTGAACCGGCAGCATAGAATGTTGGGAAGCACATTTGAGGACGACATGAGATTTCGCCTTTCCTGACTTCCTCCTAGAATCATAGACATTGCTGAAAATAAAGGGAAACTTTACATTGAAGAATTGAGGAATTTCTCATAAGGGATTGAAACTAGACATACGAAGGAGAAGAATTGGGTAGGTTCTAGCATGTTACCTACCCATTAAATGTGGCTCTGTCTTCTATTCCGAATCAAAATACGGCGAAATTTAGTCCTGGTGCGGTGGGGAGATGTAGCATGAGCCCGCCTTGAATAGGGATGTCCAGTCTTTGTGGAAGTTGCACCAAAGGAAAATTTGTTGGGAGAGGCACAACACCAGCTGATCCACCCAGCGTCAGCGAACGTCGAAGTTCGTGCGAAAAAAAAGGCAAAGAGGCGGGTTCCAGTTGGAATCGTGATCTTTGTTGGTTCTGTGCTATTTTCACAGCTCGTTGAGTCCGAACCCGGCTCGGCGCGCGAAGCTGCTTATGTAATTTTCGTCTTGAAAGTGAATGTCAATGCTGAGGGGAGTCAATGGCAAGGCTGCGAACTCCCCGCGGGCCAACCTCAACCTTGACGGCGGGTCTGCGACGGCGAAGGGAGAGGGGATCATCCGACCGACCGATCTTCTGGGCGGGAGAGGGCTCTGGGGACCGGCGAATGTGGCTGCAAGAACAGCTTGCGATCCTCGAGCCGCGGATCTCTTCCAAACCACCACCTTGTACCCACTCGAAATCTCGGAAAGACCCCCCTTTTATTTGGCATTGACAAAACCGTACAGCCATATTATAATAATATACAGTTATGTATATGTTCAAGTATGATGCTACATTATACAGTTGACTTTTTATTCCAAAATTGTTAAAAGTTAAGTAGTTTTTATAGTGTGGTGCACAAATTTTTGTTTATATCATATACAAATCTATATATATCTTTGTATACGCTGATATCACCACTCGAAATTAACAGTGTTGAAAGGCTCACTTACGCTCTTAGCCAGTTTCTGAAAAATGTCGTTCCTTTCGGTGATGTGAGCAGGGTGGCAGAGAAGAATATGCTGTATTGCTTCATACTCATCCAGGTAGTCCTCGCAGGCTGGTGCCTCTTTTTGATACAATCTGTGTAGAGGTACGTTCTCGCGAGACTATGTCCAGTTCGTAGACGGGAAATACCTCTGTAAAAACGTTTAGGAGTGTTAGCTATGCCATTAAACCAAGGTCGAGGGCTTATCTTAGGGAACACTTCTTTGAAATACGCTCCAGAGTCATAGTTTTCGAACTTGTGTTGTCAGTTTTCTTATACCTAATTCAAGTTTGAACTGTTTAAATATGTCAGTCGTGGAAATTAGTAAGAAGTCTATGTCTTCATTTTTTTTTTTTTTTTTTTTTTTTTTGTGTTGCTCTTTTTGCTTTTGCTCCGCTGCTGCCTTCAAGACCGTGATGGGCTTTGAACCAAATGAGTAGAGAACGACATCCTTTTTATGAACGTTACCAACCGTATTTCAGCTTCTACGGGATTAAGTTTGGAACTTGGGTTCATGTTTTGAAGTTTTCGGATCCCACTCACGAATCCGTTAGTGTCTTTTTCGTTGTATGGAGATGATAGAAAATATTTCAGCTCTTCCAAGATTGCAAAGAGTTCCGGTGAATATATTGATGCCCAATCTGATAATCGACTTATACGTGCAAAAGGAGTCTGGAAACCTGACATAGGTTTTATGGTAAAATGACTGATGGAATCGTTGCGTAAGCATGGTTCTGCGCAATGAAAGCACTTTTCAGTCAATGAAACATTTTTTCGGTCAATGAAACTTCGCACCTACCAAATGAAACCACGAGTCAATCAAAGAAATATCGTTTCAGTCCTTCAAAGCGAAACTCAAGAAGCACATTAAAACCATGACTTCTCACTGAAATGTACCACATACATCGTCGACGCGAGCAGGAAAACAATGAATGATAATTATTATTCCTTCCCAACACTAGGAGGGACTCAGAATAGCATCAAATGCAACAGTAACACTGGACTTGACCCAGAACCTGATGCACTCCTATTGTGTACATTCTTTCTTCAAAAATGGTGTCCGGGAAAACCGAATTGTTAATGAACTCAGTTAACCACCTAATTGAGCGAAGCCGGATGAGGGAGGAAATGCCAATTTTCTCCCCTTCACAGAGCGCGAAGGGCGTTGAAAGAAATCGGTCAACAAAACACCGCGGGCAGGAAGAGACGGCGTTGGTGACAAAGATGAATGGAAAAAAAGGCTAAGGATCTTCATAGAGAACATAAAGGCCTTTTGTTTTGTGGCCCTTTCAAAACGACCGTTCCAGCAGCCTTGCTCGGATGAATGTGCCAACAGCTAGTTACTGCAGGAGAGTGACTCGTCTGAACAGCACGAAGAAAACATATTTGCAAATTATGGATGTATTGTAGGGATGTTCGTAAGTCCGGATTCTGGAAACAGCAAATGGGTAGATCTTGATTTTACCGGATTTCGTTTCGCCGTTTTATGACCCAACATGTACTATAGGCAAGTCTTCCTTAATAACCATCTTGACATACTAACTGCGTTTACACTCTGGAATATTACCAAGAAAGATTCAAAGGAATAGAGTGAAAATGTCACAATTTTTATTAGTATAAAATTGTGATAAACGAAAAATAAATCATAAAAACCGGTTAAAATGTATTGTAATTCGGCAGAAGTTCTGGATTCTGGCACCCCGAATTCTCTGTGCCATTTTCCAGAATTTGAGCTGCTAATAGCGTTGTCAAGCACATTTTCCTCGTAAGCTCAACATTTTCCAAGTTAAACAAACGGTCAACTTTTCCCGAATCCAATTCATCATTTCCCAAGTCTAATTGCTAACATTCCCCATAACATTTCTTTACATTTAATAATTCTTACATTTATTCTTATTACATTTCTTTACATAATTCTTAACATTTCCCAGCTCAAACTGACCACTTTTCAAGTCAAATCCAACCATCCTCGGGTCTACATTTGCAGAGTTGAATACATCATTTTTCAAGTCATCCACAAGATTTCTCGTCCGTAAAGGTATTTTTGGGGCATCTACATGACAGTTACATGGTATGGAGGTACGAGTCTATAGATAGATAGTCCATTTACATAATTTTATTTGTTACATTTTCCAGTTGAATAATAACCGATGACCGTAATACTGTGGCCCAGCCTGGAGTTGGTTCTTACTTTTAATTCTTATGAAGTAGGTAACACCAACACTATATTTACGCCACTTTAATTATTAACGTTTAGATTCCACTTTCATGGAATGATGTGCTTAGTAGACCCGAAATTTAAATTGCTGCTAATGTTATAAAATAATTAATGTTCTTTTATAAAGAAGTATTAAGGGTTATCTCTCATTAGTTTGCAGGGTTCCTTTTTTGAACAGCTGTTCACTATTTATCTTCATCAGATTTCTAATTTTGTCTCCATTTCATTTGAGAATCAAACGTCTCTCCTGAATAAACTGAACTATTCCCTTTTCTGATTTTCGAACAGTCACTCTGTAAGTAATTGCAGCTGTGTAATGTCAATATGTCACTCGATGTTGATTGCTCTGTTTTTCTTGCTATACCTATCCATGATAACTGATTTCGTAGCATTGATGGTAAGCTTGCTGGTGTTCATCCATTGTCCAATCGCTCTCAAATCTTTCTCGGCATTTTGATGGACCTCCTGCCATGTTTGCCTGGAGTTTACTAGGGCAACACCATTAGCAAACATGTAGATTTTCCCCGAATATTTTAGCGAAGCAAGATAATGAAGACACTAATGCTACGTTCAATAAACACAGACCAGAGATAATAATTCTTATAATTCTATCAAAATTACATTCTGCATCTAGGAACCGCAAATCAGTAAATTTTGAGGGACAGGTAACATAGAATGGTTTTTATAATAACTAGACGAATGTAGCACAATAATTACAAGAACAGATATCAGGACCTTGGAAGAGATAGAGTGAATCCCGAAATTGGGGCTTTGAGAAAATTTAACTGAAAGTTTTATAATAACTACAAGATGGCAAGGGCGAATCTTAATTGGGTTGATTTGGTGCCAAAGTCTTATTAAATAAACAAATTTTTTTAGTTCCAATTTTCTGAACCCATCTATTCTATCGAACCGCAAACAATTTTATTTTGCAAGATACTTAATTTTACAAAAGTACAAAGACGAACTTTACTAAATTAAAGACAAAGTAAAATTTACTTTGTTTACATCAGTATATTTATGTAAAAAGCGTAATTTAATCATATCATAGTAGCGTCATCACTCACAACGGGAATCTCTAGATTTTCTTGTACTCCGCGAAAAGCTTCTCCTGATTCACTCTTGTACGGCAGTGGTACAAAAGATCCTGAAGATCCTTCTGTTTTTCTGCAGTCAGTTTGACTGGTGCGCAAAAGTGCACTTTTGAGGGAGTTCTGTATAGGTAGATGCTTAGTAGTAAAGTATTTGATTTCAAGTTTTGCTTTTTCCGTATTGCAGTTGGACTTTAGGCAAATTTGTGTAGTAAAATTGTTGTATCCTGAATCCAACTTAGTACCTATCATTTTGTCAGACGCTGATCTCACAGAAGAGCTAAGGCGAATACGAGTGAGTTCTGGCTTAAAATGATGGGAGAATGTCGTTTCAGACCTGGGGTTCGCCCTTGCTCCTTTAGAAAAATCATACTACGAGTTCATCATAGATTACGATACCGCTCATTTCCCCTTGATTTTGGGGGCAAACTAAGGGCGAAGCTGGGAAAAATCGCCTACCGCCATGTAATTTAGGTCTGTCAGATGATAGGAAAAAATCAATTTTCCAGATTTGCCCTCTCTTTTTTCAAGGTATGTATCATAGAAAACTGACATCAACTGTAGAATTACAATTCAAACATTTTTGTATGTTTTTTTTTTTTTTTTTTTTTTTTGGCAACGATCGCGTTGGTGACCAGGCATTTGGTACTGGATCAGTCATTCTGTACAGTTTCCAATACGAATTCTTCAGATTCATTGTACAGTCAGCATTTGGTTGGAAAATGCTGACCGATGACGGGTGTGGTGACTAGTTGTTTAGCTCCACGTAGGACGACCGTTCGAGATGTATCTGAAAATCCGTAGTTCTAATTGCGGTTCAAATCTCAACGACGGGCGATCGGTTGGGCGTGGAAGGGGGAGGGGACCGCCTGAGGCCGACGATCAAACGTGATCTGACCCTGAGAAGGGTGGATGCACTTACCGGGGGAAGCAAAGCCGCGCTCCTCCGCCGGGACTGCATTTTAAGCTCGCGGCTGTCTCAAGCCCCTCGCCACATTCCACCGAGTCACATTTGAATCTCTAGAGTTGGTTTTAGAAACCATCCTTAAATAATTCTTGATAAATTAATGACACTTAATTATTTCTGGGAGGTGTTCGCTTCAACATACTGAGCTTTGAAGCTGGTGTTATGTTATAAGTTGATGGTCCGACAGATGGATTAGATCAATATACAGTACAGTAGAATTCAATAAATAAATTTAGAAAAGTAGAAAAAATAACAGATTGGTAGGAACATATTACCTAGTAGGTAATGCATTCATTACTGATACGTCCTCATGTTCAGTTTTTATACGAGCACACTTATAAACGTAATATTAAACAAATAATGAGTAATTTTGAAAACTAAACCAAATTCTAAATCGAACAAAAACAGATTTCAATGTTGATTTACCACCATTTCATCTACTGGAAATAGATCATCTACTGGATAAGTTCTACGGTAAAAACATCTACATTTACCAGCTTTCTATCGGTCCATTAAATTTTCATTTTAGCGCAATTTGTGGCTGAAAAATTGATGTTTGGACGAGGGAAAACGTGAATTGTTTTTTTAAACGAAAACACCGTTTGGGTTTGAGAACGAAGGGGGTGGGGGGGGGGGATCAGAAATGGGACACATTTAAATTTTCATGAAGGGTGTATGCTTATAAAGCGCAATGTCCCACCTACTCGCAAAACTTGGATACAGAGACAAGGAAGGATAATAGAAGTTCAAATTTTAACCAAGAAAGATGTTTGTTTTAAATATCCTCAACAAATGAACATTAATTAATTGACTCAATATCCATTGGCTCTTGTGTTAGTGTATCTAGGGAGATAGTAACGCACAACTGAGACAATTTTCGTAGACAACTTTCGTGAACAATTTTCGTGTCGATTTTTTGTTTATGTGCCGTAGCAAAGACATGAAAATGTCAAAATCACGAAAATTGATCGGGAATTTTAGTAGGTATGAGGATTGCTTGAATGAATCGGCCATACATTTCTGTTAGCACCGCAGTATGTAGATTTATTTGTTTGTTTTGCTGTACCACTTTCTTTCTACGAAATGCTTCTCCGATGGTGATCCTATGGAAATCTCCTTGATACGTCTGTCCAAGTAGCATCAGGAATGTCCGGGACGCCTGCAGTCTCCCACCACGTCACTGACAAGCCGCGCCGCCGCCACGCTCTCGCCATCTCGGTGCCTCCTCTCGCCTCCTCCAGTAATCCAAATTTATTGGTTTTTGGTCTTCCAAATCCCTCTAATATAATTTCTCTGGATCTTCTCACTGATCCTCGGCACCCCGAAGACGATACCTACATCTAATCCGAAAACCTCTGCTACACGGATCTTAGTTTCGACGTGAGTACCTGCCTCGAGAGACCTATCAACACTCGACCACATGGTCATGCTTAACGCCCATACTGATGAAACAACATTCCTTTTTTCCATAACAGGTTTCAGGTGATTAAGCGCCAACGCAACCTTATGTCTGCTGGGTTCTTCACAATCAACATATCAGCAAAATCTCTCGATCATCAGCGGACCCGCAGAAACGGTCAGAGTTTTCTGTTCCTAATTTCGGACCTTTAAATCAAGAATTTTATTATTTTTATTATATTAGAAATTTATATTTTAGCACAAACCTAGAAATACAAAACATATCTAAGTAGAGTATTTGTAGGAAAGGAGATCCTTTTTTTTTTTTTTGAATTGTAATTTATCACCTCTAAACCACATTAAATGTAACAAATTTAGTTATCATAAGTGTAAAGCGGTCCAAGTGGGCTCGCTCGATTCGTTGAAGGGCTGTTCATCAACAACTAACATACAAATTTCAAAGGTATTAAAATGTTTTCGATATTTCCATCTTCCAATACTTAAGCCCTCTGACTTCATTTTTTAGGATTGACTAGAACTCAGCCCCAAGTGTGGGTCCAAGTTTCATTAACTTTGGTCTAGTAGTTTCGGAGAAAAGCTCCGGACAGCGGTCAGAATTATTATTTTGAAATTCAATTTCCGTATTCTAAGCATCTTGCTACGTAAAACAAAAAATTTTGGGTGAAGTTGAAATATTCTTTCCTTAGTCGATTTTGAAGGTACATCATTGAATATAAAAACCAAAAACTTGAAAATGAAAATATTTGAAAATAGAAAAAAAAAACGAAGTTGAATATTGATGATTAGTAACGCGATACCGTGTATACACGCACATATGATGTTTATTCTGTGTTTTATGAATTACTTCAAGTTGTGTTGAGTGTTCTTAAAAAGCGAAATGTGTTCGGCGTTGAAAGCGAACATCTGAGCGTAGAGTTTTGGAATGCAGAGTAATATAATGAGGTTTCATTAAGGGGCTCTCCTCTCCGAAGCAATGAAGTTGGGCTTAAATGTACCTACGAGCCACTGAAAGTAAATGGATCCCAAATCCCTCCGGACGCCCGTGGCAGTTCCTTCAAAGCCGGTTTACCAGGTTAGGGGGCGAGCGGGAACCAGTTTGGGGGAGCTGCATCTACTTAAGTCTTGAGGACCTCCGGGCCCACCATTACAATCATAGCCGTCCACGATTCCAATCCCGGGTACACTATTTATCAAATACACCTTAAAATCCTTTCACATAAGTACCTTATGATTTTTTTAAACTTATTTTATTAATCGGATAGCATCTCCTGACGACAGGAACGTGTAGGAGGTTGAACGATAAATTTCGGGGTTAGGTATAAGCGACAAGACGGAGGTGTACATATATAATTCATTATTTTCATAGACATTTAGAGCTTAGGTTGACCTACGTAGTCAACATACCGTCGAAAACTAAACTAATCAAGTGAAATAATATGAAAATAATAACGAAAAAATTCATACATTAAATTGTCAAGTTGGGTGTGGATCATCCGTAACATTTTAATGTAGTCATACAGTAGTGGTTCCCAAAACACCTTTAGACCGTCTTTTAGATTGTTTTTAACCCTGTTATTTGTTGTTTTTTTTTTCGTTAGTTTGGGTATTTTTAATAATGAATTACATATAAATGGATGCTGCTGATTTTTTTCAACTTTTTAAATCGCCTTTAAGCTGCTTAAAAAGATTGTAAGCAATGGCATTTTTCACTTTTTGGATTCATCAAAGTCCAAGTCAAATATAAATATGAAAAACTTGATGGATTATCTTATATCTTGTTTTGCCTAAAAATGTTGCGGAAAAAGATCCAAATGTGGATGAAATTCTCATTAAAATCATGGATTTTATGGAAAAGCATTGTTCCAGCAATAAGACACTGCTTTCACGGTTAGAAAGACTGGGAAATAACCTGGCAAAACGCAAAATCACATTATGATGGTACTCTTTAACGTGGTGCTCAAAGAAGAGGAAGAGAACAGAAGCTGGGAATGAGCCAGGGCAGAAGTAGTGAAGACCGGGAGGAACCCTCACTAGGGTAAAAAAGGGACTGTCCCGAAGTAATGCCAAAAAGCAGTTCCGGCACAGTCCTAAAAGAAGAGAGGAACGGTGTTTTTTAGTCGGTATGCCACGAAGGAGACCCCGACACAAAGGGTGAGGAGGACACATCTTTGATGTAAACCCCTCACTGTCAGTCCAGTAATGGATTTTACACCAACCTTTAAAAAAAAAGTAAAATTGATTGAGTGAAGAGATAATATTGGAAGTTCGTGAAATGTCCAGTTTTGTCCTCAAGAAGAGACTCTGGAGCTGAGCTCCCATGAAATGAATCACAGCTGACCACATTTTTCCCTTGGGGACATTGTTAGCAACGCTGTCGTAGCCTTTGTGTAAACCACTTGACTTTCTTCCCGTCCTATTTCGCTCAGCCTTTAGGATCTCTAGCCATTAACGATTTATTGGCCTTATTATCGATCGATTCCCAGTTTCATCCACCCTCCAAGTAAGGAGCTAGCGTCTTTTTTTTTTTTACAAAATCCATTCCCCCTGCTCGCTCATTAAGGTTCCACCTGTTGCAGCATTTTCCTTTTCGGAGCGTCCGTTTGTCGAGTGCAGACCTCTCGATATGGATCATCCCAGAATCGACAAAAATCCGTTGTCTGATGCCCAAATCCAGTTTGAATCTTCCCTAGAGAACAGAATTAAGTAACAAAAAACTGCAAGGAAATCTCCAAAGAGATTGTGAATCATACCGCATCGCGTCAAAGATCATGAATGCCAAATCAGTGGTAACAGAACTCCAAAGTCAAAATCCATGCTGGTTTGAATGAAGCGTAGCATTAGCTATTGTTCAGAATACATCACAAGCCAATATTTCGAGAACAACTAACGTGCCTTGTAGAGTACGAAGTACGGCAACAATATACAGTGAACAGCTAAGGGCCACAATATTGGAGGAATTCCATCAGAGCCAGATTCAAAAGACTCCATTGCATTCGAAGGACTTTTTTCTCCAGGAATCATGAGTCTCTACCAGATGATATATTTTTCATACCTGCGTCTTTCTTATAGCACTGCATCCAACTGCTTACTTATATGTTTTAGGTACTGGTCTCTGAATGGATGTATACAGGAATCCTAGGAATAGTTATTCCTATCTATATTTCTGATTGTTGATTCTCCACACCAAAAACCCACTGTAGTACCCGAGGAAACAGTGACGCCTTCAATGTCTCACGAATCGTATCCGAGGAAAGGCTTAGCGTCATCTGGCACTCGGGGTACTTTCTACTAAGGAAGTTTAATTTTTAAATTTCGAACAATTCGTCAGTTTCAATTTGAAAAAGTAAATTTTATTTGTTATATGATATGACTTAATTTACGCTTACTTAATACACAAACGCTTTAATTTACATCATCCAATTTGATTTTCTGAGAAGGCCCTTTTCCGGCAGACGGTCTAATAAATGCCGTAATGTTTATTTTATGTTTCAATAGTGTACCAAACAAACTGGGATTTTATCGTAATGAAAGTTTTCCTCTTCTTCTCCTTCTTCTTGGTGGTCTAGGAACGGATAGATGTAGGAACCTCAGGGATAAATGTCTTAATGTGTATTATTTTATTTGTACTTGGTGCTGTGTATCCATGGATGCCGCCAACGTCCCACGAATTATTTACGAGGGTGCGCTGAAGAGTGGAAAATAGGGTCGCGGATTGAACGGGGAGCGAAGATAGATGGCAGGAGCGGGAAAGGGCCAGGCCAATAATTCGAGGATCCCTCCTCCCAAAGACATTATTACAGTTTTACGAGTTTCTCGTCTAGACGGGCTCCCCCCCCGGACACCTTTTGTCAAACCCCCGCCCAAGCCCAGGGTGTAGATATGCGTTACTATTCCCTCATTTTTACAATTTATTAGGTACACACAATTCGATTGCGCGTCATTGAATCTTATAAAAGTTCATCTTTTGGCTATCCAAGACGCTGATCTCGTCGAGAAGTTACGGGAAAAAATTCCCAAGTTTTATGTGGCTCATAGCTTTCTTCTATTCGTAACTTGAACGTACCTATTGAGCATTGTTTCAGGTACTGAAATTTTAAATTGTATCGAGAATAAAGAATTCGGAAGAAAACTGTTTGTGGGAAGCAAGATAAAATTGTTTCAAGTTCGCGCATATCAATCAGCTACTTATCAAATTATCGGGGTGACACTTGTATGGCATGATTGAATAAATCGTATTTCATAAATTTCAATGAAATGGTTGAATCTTATTTTCTCAAATATACTCCAAATATACTCAATAAACTCCAAATTTGAGCAACGTCAGACTGTTAGGCCAAGAAAAAATGATGATCGATCGATTTTAGATTTGAGAATGAGCTGAGGATGTATTGATTGGTCAATTATGAAACTGATATGGTACTGTCTACGTGCAGCCTAAACTGAACATTTCAAAATGGCAAAATGGTATGCCAAAATGGCATAAAAAACTAACGAAAACTGTAAAAGTAATGATTGATAAATGATTTTAATCTGTTTTTTTGATTCATTATTCAATAATAAACCATTGTAATCGCTCTGGAAAAAAAAAATTTTAACCCCCCCCCCCCCCCCTGAAAATTTCATGGTTCACGTTTCAAAGGGTGTAGAATCCGAATCTGCAATAAAAATTTGTCAGTCCGTCCGCCGTACGCCGTACGCACGACTTCTCCCAAACGGCTGGAGCAAAAGATCTGAAATTGTCAGGAAAAATCCATCTTGGTCCGACGACGCCACAATTCTTGAGCCAGCTCTCTCACTCAATTTAAAGTGCCCTTTAAGGGCTGTCAAAGTTAGTCCTAAAAACCTCAAAACAAGTCGAATTGGCCTAAATATTTACCTATTTGAAGAACATACCATGCGGAATCGAATGAGACCCTCCCCACGTCCCCACGTGTATGGCCCGATTTATGGCGTCAACATTTGCGTTTTTTGGTTTATTACTGTTTGTTTGTAACCTAGTGATGCCGATAGCGTCGAGTTGTAGTGAATGTGGATACTGGAGTGATAGCCGATGTTGATACTTGTAGTTTATAGCCGATACACGGGTTGAAGCATTCTGATATGCATGAAACGCTGATGATATATAGGTAAATATTATTCAATATTATTAGTGGGGTAAATAAGTATTCTTTCTCTGGGTTTCATTATTCAATTGGCTTGCTTTCATGATTTGAATCTGCACTAAGCTTCGGAGTGTGCGTGTTTCACAGGTGATAGAGCGATTATTGAATTTCAGGAGATACGCATAGAGCACGTAAATCTGTTCCCAACCAAAATACCTATTTGGATTGTTCAGTTGATCATATTTGTGTGCCTCCAAAGCTTAGTAGAAATTCAAATCATGAATGCAAGCCAAATGAATGAAGTTGAATAATAAACCCCAGTGAAAGAATTTGCAGCGTTTTTTGGAAAAAAAGGAAGTTTTTATCTCAATCCTATCGATATTTATTATCTAGAGCACTCCGTTGAACAGCTGTTGTATTGCAGATTGGTTCCCCAGAAGCGATTGTTTCGCAAAACCGGAGGACAACAATAGCTTTTAAAAATGCCATCAAGTCCAATTGTTGCCATCACTTGTACGTAACCGACAAAATATTTACTTTTCCATGATTTTTCACTTATTTAGCTTATTTAAAAACTATTTATTATGCATCGAGAAGAAAGGAAATGTACAGCTCTTTCCAATGGCATCCTCTGATTTGAAAGTAATTGGTAAATCAAGGAATTTATCTCCATTTTATTGAAGTGACATCAAAAACATGAAATAAATCTAAAAAAGTCATAAGGGGATTCTGGAAAAAACGTTGGACCCCTGGATATTGGATTATTAACTATGACATGAGGCAAGAACCCTTCAGGGTGGAGGTTTCACACGGTTATAAGTTACAAGTTAATGAGAGTCAAGCACAAGAGATTTCCTCAAGCAGCTGGGGAGGTTTGCACGTTGTACATTGCAAATTTCTTGTGGAAATCCACTTTCGTTCATGACTTGGCGACCCTGATCGTCTGCAGCCAACCTTGCCTGTAGCTCTGTCCACGAACCTGTTTTCAAACCCTTGCAGGATCATTCTCCCTATGGAGGATTTGGGGTTTTATTTATTTTTCGTTTTATTTTATCGCACGGACGCTCTAATGAATGCGAACAGGAGGTTTCGTCGGCCTGCGAATGCGCTCAACACCTTCTCACGATGATTCATCGAAGAGGCGACGAGTTTCTGGTCAGAGATAAATGGGGGCTGTTATCTGGGGTTGCCGTAGGTGTGATCTGGAGGACCTTTCGCCGGCCCTTGCAAACGATGACGCCGGCGTGGGAGGCATCCATATGGAGCATCTTGAAATGTCTGGATAAGGTAAATCACTGTACCGATAGGGGAAATCAAGAAGGATCACCAAGAAGTCGAGTGTATGGAATTTTGGGCCAATTTTCATCAGCGCCGAGTAATCATTTTTGTTTCATTAATATCATTTCTAGGCCTTTAAATTACCCCCTTCAAATGTTTTCATTCTACGTTTCAAGTGTAAAGATTCCAAATCTGCAATATCCGCCAGTCGTACAGGCCAAGTATAGGCTTAAGGATTGAAGCTAAAAATCCTCTATTTCGCTTCAAAGAGTCCAAGAGTAGTTGGTCTTAACTTCTAGTCAGCCTGACTGTCTGACAGGCATAGATGCTATGGAAACAAAACAGGGCAAAAACATGCAAAAACGCTGCAAATTCTTTCACTGGGGTTCATGATTCAATTGGCTTGCGTTCTTGATTTGAATTTCTACTAAGCTTTGGAGTGTGCGTGTTTCACAGGATGGAGCGATTATTGAATTTCAGGAGATATGAATGGAGCACGTAAATCTGTTCTCAACCAAAATACCTATTTGGATTGATCAGTTGATCATATTTGTGTGCCTCCTGAAATTCAATAATCGCTCTATCCTGTGAAACACACACACTCCAAACCTTAGTAGAAATTCAAATCAAGAACGCAACAAATTGAATAATAAACCCCAGTGAAAGAATTTGCAGCGTTTTTTTATTGAACCTCAATACCCCCCCCCCCCCCCCCACAATAAAAACATCTATAATTTATCAAGTCCTTTAGCATTCGTATTGCGTTAAAGCTTCCCGAAATCCAAATTTAAACGATGTAGCCAAAGGTAGACTGATGTAGAGGAGGCACACAAATATCATCAACTGATCAATCCAATTAGGTGTTTTGGTTGATAACCGATTTACGTGGTCTATGCATATCTCCTGAAATTCAATAATCGCTCTATCACCTGTAAAACACGCACACTCCACTGGGGTTTATTATTCAATTGGCTTGCGTTCATTTATCTTAGTAAGATTAAAATCATGAACGCAAGCCAAATGAATAATAAACCCCTGTGAAAGAATACTTATTTACCCCAGTAACAATATTGAATAATAAACCCCAGTAATAATATTGAATAATATTTACCTATACCTATATTATCAGCGTTTCATGCATATCAGAATGCTTCAACCCGTGTATCGGCTATAAATTACAAGTATCCACATCGGCTATCACTCCAGTATCCACATTCACAACAACTCGACGCTATCGGCCGGACATCACTAGATTACAAACAAACAATAATAAACCGAAAAACGCAAATGTTGGCACCATGAATCGGGCCATAGATCGGGAATGGTTTGACCTACGGACCTGGGGAGGGGCTCATTCGATTCCTCGAGGTATGTTCTTAAAAATAAGTTCACATTTAGGCCTCCTTGACTTGTTTTGAGGTTTTTAGGGATTTTACAAAACTTTGACAGCCCTTAGAGGGCACTGCAAATTGAGTGAGAGAGCTGGCTCAAGAATTGGGATTTTAGCATATATATGCTATATTCTACATAGGCATTGAATACATCCGACTTCCGTATTCCCAATTCACTCGTAAGTTTGGACCAAGGGCTTGTACTGTATACTGCATAAGGCCGTTGGATTACACAGCCCCACAAAAAAAAAATCCGTAAAGTACACTAGTGTCAAAAAATTAAAACAGAATTCAAACGAGTGATCAGAACGAGTGATTCATCGCGAGTGATTTAGTTCGTAGACTAGTGTATTCGTATGTATTTTTCGATGCTGAATTCGAATCCAAGCTTCAAAAAATCCCCTGACCCCCATAATTTGAACTATGGCGAAAACTACCCTTAAATTGGAGTCAGGACCTTCTTTTTGAGTCATGAGATTGGGATGAACTACGATATCTTTACAAGTGAATTTCTACATTGATAAGGTAAGGATTTGTGTGTTCCCAGGAATATTACACAGATATTACAAGGAAAGGGGAAAAAAATCCGAAAGAATTAAAAGTCTATAGAGGAGACCCCAACAAAGTTTGGAAGCCTTTTCTAAAGTCATATTCAATTTCCGCGAACCTGGGAACACAGAAATCCTTACCTTATTAGATATAGCGTGGAAAATCAAATTTCAACCCCTAGGAGGTGGTGATTAAGGGAAAAAGAGGTGTGTACGGACTCTTGGAAGTTCAAATTCGATCTCAGGAACCCCAAAAACATAGAAATCCATACCCCACTCGACTTGGTGTGAGAACTCAAATTTCAACCCCCAGGAGGTGGTGGTAGGGGGTGACTGAGGGGGAGGTAGTTTTCCCAAGTTCTCTACTTGTCTGAGGTTAAAAAAAAATAAAATAAAATAAAATAAATAAATAAATAAAAATTCACTTGAAAGGATTTCGTAGTTCATCCCAATCTCATGACTCAAAAAGAAGGTTCTGACACCAATTTAAGGGTAGTTTTTTGGCCATGGTTCAAAATGTTGGGGGTCAAGGGATTTTTTGGAGCTTGGATTCCCATTCAGCATCGAAAAATACTTAGGAATACGCTAGTCTACTCTACGGATCTTGACATTTTTTTTTTTTTTTTTTTTTTTTTTTTTTTTTTTTTTTTTTTTTTTTTTTTTGTGGGGCTTTGTAATCCAACGGCCTTATGCAGTATACAGTACAAGCCCTTAGTCCAAACTTACGAGTGAATTGGGAATACGGAAGTCGGATTTATTCAATGCCTATGTAGAATATAGCATATATATGCTAATTTGAACAGCGCTCAGTTAGCGTGGTTCACTCAGCCACACGAAAACTAGTAGTATCTACGAGTAGTATCTCGTATGTAGTAACTTTAACTTGTAAACTCCTAAAGTTTCTTGAGTGGCGTAGCCATAACACACTATATCCTATAGCCGATGATCAACAGCAGACTGAGAAGTCTCTTGAAGTCCGTAAAATCAAATAATTGTCTTAACATTGTACCAGGAAGCAGTGGGTAACTTTCAAAGTCAGTATGGCTTAACAGCCAAGTATAAAGTGGGGTATCAACTTACTAATTTTATGGAGAACTGAACTGTATTTAACTGAACATATCCGAGTCAAATTGAAGACAGGGTTTTCGGTCATGGTGGAAAGGTTGACCCAGCATATCGGGTGTGAATCCATTCTCAACTCTCACCGTCCAAAACTTGTCTAAATTGGTTTGGTGACTTGATGGTATTGTGAATGATCGCTAGAGGGAGTGGGCACGAGTTGTATCTTTTCTGGTGAGCGTTGAGCCCCAAACCAGTTTTTGTCGGCCTCGGGTTTGACTTGGCGACTACCGCACGGCGTTTTTATCGAGTCGCATTCGGCATTTTTGATTTATTCAGATGCCGGACCTCCAGAAGAGGACAACCAACTCATCTCCTTCCAACTTTGATATTCTTTCTGAATTATCAAAATACTTACTGAGATGAGGTAACGGAACCGACGTCTCCCCTCTACATCCCCGATTTATTCGTGGTAGTCGAGAAAGAAAAAAAAAGTAAAAAGTAACGTAAGCAAATATGGTCGCCTTAGAAAATGGTCGTGTAGAGTACTCTACCACTGTGGTGTAACTGCCCACTTTACGAATGTAAACAGTTTTACATAGGTACAGTACAGTGAAATAAAAAAAAGAAGAAGAGTTGAAGTAAGAAGGGATAAAGATGATATGGTTTGATTAAGTGTACTGTTTGTAGATCTGACGACTGGAGGAGATTCATGTTTCCATTTGACTTTTTTCAAGTTTTTTTCCCCAAGTGAGGTGGAGAAAATCAAGTGGACCAAACAGGATACTCGGCGGTATGTATAAATTTATAGGGATCATGGATGTTTTTGAATATGGAATAAAGACAGACGCGACTACAGAGACAGAAACAAGAGGAGATTTGGTGAAGAAGCGATGGTGAAGGATACGCAGAAAGATGGTTTCGGTGTCAATGAGATGGGACAAGAAATCAAAAACATCAGATCCACTCAATGTTTCCTCGTCTTTCTTCCTCCCTACACATCTCATTCAATTCATCTAACAAAACATTTGACAGATTAATGAACTTCTCCTCACTTTTCTAGAGTTCCTGTTTGTGTTTCGCGATATTCATCACAGAGACGGTAATGAAGAAAAATGCAGACACTCTTGTAGAATTGTGAGTTCGCATTCTACCGTGCACTGTATTGATGTAAACGAACCAAAGTTGAGGGCACGGTCGAGTAGAGAAGGCGGCAGACTGGTCGGTAAGGTAACTAGGATTCAGTTCAACTCCACTGGTGTATTACCTACGTTAAGCCTTGAGGAGAGCAAATGGATGAACGTAAAGGTGTCCGGGTGGTCTCATTAGACTCTTCGATGGCCCTCCTATAAATAACGAACATAAACAAAAGTGTTATTTCGAAAGTTTTCAATATTCGGATTTTAGACATTTCAGCCCTTTGATTTCGCCTTTTAGAATTGGCTTAGATGGGTGACAACAATTCAGTCCCTACTAGACCCCGAGTGTGATTTTTGAACCAAGTTTCATTAACATTCTTTCACTGGTTTCAGAGAGAAGCTCGAGACGGTGTGTGATGGTCTCATTTTTTTTCTATTTTTGGATTCTGCACATCTTGAACGTCAAAAAACAAATTTGGGGGGGTTAAATAAATTGTTTTCTTGGTCGATTGCAAAGGCACATTATTGAAAATAATAAACCCAAAGAGATACTTCTGGGAAATTGGTTTTTGTTTTCTCAACATTCACAATATAATTTGGTCGTTAACATTTGCAGTATATTTTTTTGGTTTACACTTGAAGAGGTTCATTTATGAACATGCAAAACCAATAAAGGTGAATCTAGCGGTATCGCGTGATCAATAACTTAATTTGGAAAAAGGTTAAAATGTATTTCGAATGATAATTTGTAAGATCGATTTTACAACCAATGATAGTTTTTCAGCAAAATTCTGTCCGATGGGTCGTTGGTTTCGCGTGTGCCATATGCCGGTATCTCTGAAAAGGTTTTAGGCCTCGAGCGAAACCTGGCGATCCATTTTGAAAATTGAACGTGCGGTTTGGAATAGCGGAGTGTGGAGGGGGGGGGGGGGGGGCGGTAGATTTTTTTTATGGGTTCGCAGATGGTCCGCGCAAGATGGCCGGCAAAAAGACGTTTTGTAAACAGAGGAGGCTGCCGCGAGTTTTACGACCTCTCCAAGGACAAAACGATCGAAATAGGTAGTTGAAATGGCTTTGATATCTTTTCCTGTAAGTATATTTACTTTTCCCGCACATGGAGGGCGAAGGAAAGTTTTGTTGTCGGCAGGAGCGGCTACTGATGGAGCGCAGAAACACGTCCACCCCCGGCGAACGAACCAAAAAAAAAAAAAAAAAAAAAAAAATCAATTTTCAAAATCTCACTTTCCTCATTTGATGAGTTTGCAGGAAAGTGGATCGCACTAATTCAGGGCTCTTCAAACTCCACGGACATTTTAAAAGAAATAAACATCTAGAGAAAAGATACAGTTGAAAACTCAAAAAATTATTTTACCGCAAACGAAAACATCACATGTACAACAGCATAACCAACGCTTGCTGTAAAGGGACTTCCCTAAGTCCTGTTTTTCTTAGTGTTTAGACCATTTATGTTAAAACCTATTTTGTGCTTTTCATACAAGTAAACAGGCTTCTTAAATAAAATAATACGGTTCAAGTAAGATAAGATGTTAAATTTCAGTCTATCTTCGATTTTCAAAATTCCAAATATTTTAAACTAGTCTTGAACTCGATCATCGAACTTTGAATTCAAGACAAACCTGACGGCACTACCTAATTAGATTTTCTTTTTCTTTTTTTTTTTTTTTTAGCTTTATTGTATTTTCAAAGTTTATGTCACACATTACTGACAGGCTATTTGTAAAATTTGGCACAATAAAGGGATTGGCGAGAGTTTACTAAAAAATATTTTGTGATTTGTAAGCGAGTAACATGGAGTAAATGGTGCTACAAATAATTTTGGAGAGAGAAAAAACAAAAAAAGAGAGAGAGCTATCTATCGTTGTCCCATGCCACAATGGATCAAACCCAACAGCCTTACCCCCACCCCTAAAAATTCCCTAAATCTTGAAAATAAAATAAAATAATGAGGAATAAATACTGAAAACAGAAGTTGGTGCGTAGTGTGGCGGCTCAGATGACCGAAACTACCTACGGAGGCTTCTTCCAAGGAGACTAAAAGTGAGAAAAATAGCTTAATTGATGTGGGAGTAACCATATAACCACGTTGGTAGCGGCAAACTACAACACCATGGAGAGGACAAAATAAGAATTTAGGGCCGAAAGATCAAGCATTCTAAAAGAAAATATGAGTTCATTGGACAACAGTTACTGACCACAACCATAGTAATACACAATTTTTAACAAAAATTACTAAAAACGGCTAAAAATTGTTGAATTTGTTTGTTTTTTCCACGTTATATTACTCAAAAAGGTTATCATTCTCGGACTAGGTCTTCAGAAAATTTAACCTCAAACTTATGCTGAAAATTGTACTTGAATTTCACTAAAAAGTTTTTACAAAATTACGAAAATGAAAAAATTCAAAATCTTTGGGGAGAAGGATATTGTTTAGATTGAGTTGCTTCGCTATCAAATTGATAGTCCACAAAGATCAAAAACTTAAACTCAGCTTGACATGAATGTGTGTTGTGAATTTTGGAAATTTCGCTCGTACGATATGCTGCATGACCGGCAGTTTTTTAAATATAAAGTTTAACAAGTTTCCAGTTTTGAGATTCTTATGAAGAGGATTTCTACTTTGTCTACAGTTCTAGTTCTTCCTAGTTTGTGTATCTGTACATTTCCACTCGCGGTGCAGCTGAACATGGTTGGATGTTTAAATGATTCGTCTCTCTTTCTACGATATGGAAATGAGAGTTTAAGAGTAGAATTGCGGCAGGTGTTCGCCAGCTCCTACCGGGCAAACAGATTTTGCATTTGTGTTCTTTTTGTCGCTCGTTTCCAGAGTTAGGAAATATGGCATCGTCCATCACCTGGCGGGTGGATGGAGGCCCGCTAATAACACGATCGGATCTGCACGAGGATCGGAACCGGGTATTAGAACCCCGAGCACACGCCTCTCAATCATTTTCGGCGACGATCGGTTTTTGCCCTATTCGCGATGAAGGGGTGTAGGACCTACGCTATAGGTGCAAGTACATCTGATCTTCAATCTCTACGCCTCATCAGTCGATAACCTTGAACAACACAAGAAAACCCCCTGGCCAGACATGAGGATCACGACGAGGATTTGAATCGTAATGGTACACACAATATTAAATTAATCTTGTACACATTACTCGTGTACAATATGCAATTTAAGTAATCGTTTGCACAATTACAATATTAAATTAATACAATTCTCAATCAAATTCAAGAGAGCGATCACGACTTCATTCCAAATCGCGAGGGGGATTACTATCAAAATCTTAATCGCCAACATAATACGATTAAAAGTAATTTTAATCGGCGATTACGTCAATCAAGGACAAAAACTTGTCAACCTAGAAAACTTTAATTTGAATGGTAGTTTCTGTGGGACATCAGAAATGTGATAAAAGCGCTCCTGATCAAATGATTGCCCTTATGGCTAATTTTATTTCTATTCGATAAGTTTTGTTGAAATACAGCGGGGGCTCTTTTTATGGAGGAACTAGGAGCCGAGTGTAGACAATCTACCATTGGCCATCGATTACACAAAAATGATTTTACGTTCAATGATTGTAGTAATACAGAAACAATAAACCTCTGTGTAATGATAGGCAATGTTTTTGCGTGTTGTCTAATCAGCTCATCAAACGAACATGAAATTCTTGTCATGCGCACTTATCGCGCAATAATCATTTGGGTTTGATGTAATTTTTAGATTTCCTATTTCTATTCGACCTCCAACGTCCAGTTGACAATTTTGATGAGCACTGAGGTATGCATTAGAGGAAATAGCTCCATTTTCCAACATAAATTCCGGAAAATACTGATTTTTCTTTATTGTAATGATTGCTTAGACAGCCAAAATTATTATTTTATGTTATTCCTCTTCACTTTTACTTTCTTCGGATTGAGTGAATAAAAAAAAAGAACGAAGAGCAAAAAACGAATGGAGCCCCAGGGCAGGTGCTCTTAATAAATTGGCTGGACAATCAGGTTTTCAGCGGGTAAGCCAGTCTCGTCGGCCAAGAGGTGGCGCGTAGGTGGCATCCATTGTCCTCCTTACGACCAGCCCTGAACCAAAGGCTCCAGTTTAGATAGCTTATCTCGTCGAACACATTTGTTGTTGATTCTGTACATCTGTGGGCTCCACTTTCGACTCATTTGATTGGAAGGGTGACATTGTGACCCTTGAGATTCATTTTTGACTCAGCTTCAAGCCAAACAGCATCGTTACAATCAACGAGGCAACTTTGCACAGTTTCCCGAAGATTTCGGTGAAACGTTTGGAGGCAAGAAGCTGTAGATGGTACCAAATGAATTTCATCGCTCCCGGCTCGCTGGTAGCTTTGAGAAATGCACAAACACAGCAGCTCGTAACTTAATTTTCTCCAGATAACCGTTATGATGTTGCTTGTTTTCATTTTTAGGAGATTTGAAAGGGAAAAAAAAGATCGTAAAGCGCGGAATGTTAACGCGCAATTGCTCTCCGATGGAATTTTGCACATGGTCAAGGAAACTAGTTAATGTTTTGAAGAAATTTTTCCTGGGGAGGGGGAACAATATATCATGGATATGTCCATTGTTGGAGGTGTAATTCGAAAATTAAAATTATGAAAAAAAAAAAAATACACTTAAATATTTTATGAAAAATGTATTGGCATTGAACATTAATGAACAAAATTGTCAAAATTTGGAAATATTCGTGGTAGCGCTAGTAATGCTCAATAATGGGTTATGTTAAGAAAAATATGAGATGAGAAGTGCTAACTTCAATTCATAAATTGGAACAATTTGTCGCACTTCATCTATTCGCCTACAGTGCCAAAGTTGTGAGAAACAAAAGTACTTGATGAGCTTCAGTTGAGCACAATTCCAATAATTCTATGTGGTGATCACAATGTGAAATTGCAGACCACAAAAGGTGCAGAATTTGTAACTTTCATGCGCGAAACATTCAATCTAGAGTTGAAGAGTGATTCAGCTATCTCTACAACCCGAAACAAACAGTCATTGATGCTGTATTCACACGATATATAGATCACATGGAAACAAGACATTTTATCTCATTTTTATTTTACCAACAACCATTATTGAGCATTTCTAACACTACCGCTAATATTTCGAAATTTTGTTCAATAATGTTCAATTCCAAAACATTTTTCATAAATTATTTTGCGTATATTTTATTGATTCCATCATTTTACTTTCCTAATTACACTTCCAACAATGAACATATCCATGATCTATAGCTTTTCCCAACAAGGAAAAATTGATGCATTGAAGTCCAAGGTGTGATGTAAACGGACACGAGTGATGCTCCTGTACCATTGATTGTAGTTTGAATTGCACAAATGTCACCAACTCCATCATGTGATGTAGTTATTCTCTTCACTTGCGTAGCATCTCTATATATCAAATTTCTGGAGCTCATGATTTTCAGATTGAAGTATGGATGAACACTTTTCTTTCTCGTAGATACAAACACAGCGCGCACAGTATTAGGTTTAGATTGACAAATTGGTTTACATCCAGGTAAATCAACTCATTCATCAATTTTAACCCACGTCTCTGACACAGAAACGTGCAAATCAATAGAAAAATGGTTTGTATAGAAAAACGAACCACATTGATTTCTACCTAGCCTTCACTTTCCGAGTTAATAATAATCTAAAGTGGCAGAGCGTTGCATTTTGTGTGGAAAGTAAAAATAGTGTCGCAAAAAATTCCTTGACCCCCAGCCAAAAGACAAATCCATGTCAAAAATGATCGCCTTAAAAATCAATACTTTTACTCGTATCTAATGTTTTAACCCATCTTAATCAACTTTGGTTTATTGTCTTTCTGCTTGTATGTTAAAAATCCTGGTAACAAGCACAACCTTCAGCAATAAAATCTGAATGGACTGCAACAATTCTCAAAATCAAGCAGAAATCGTTCCACGTTTCGCTAGTACCCCTCAGTACTAGAAAAACATAAATTCTCTCTGGTGATGTGAGAGAATTTACTTGTGATTTGTGATTACTTACCAGTAATATGAGACTTAGTGATTACTTACCAGTAATAAACTTTCCTGCTTCTCTTGTCTTCTTTGCTGCAATAATATGAATGATGTTTGGGTTAAATTTGGAATTGGGCCTCCACCTCCACGACGGTTCTTGCTGCGCAGACATGAATTTTAACTGTTGCAAAAACACAGTTCTTTGAAGTTCGACAATTATTTAAACAATTTCATCAAGTATTTGTTAATTGGTGTTTCAATTAATTTTCATTAATCTGTGTTTGGCTGAGGAAAGCACATTTTTGTCTCAGGTTACCTTCGTGGTTGTCCCTTACTGTCCCGGTGCACCCTCGGCGTTTCAGGGCAGGAGCCGCCCGCCACTCCACTTCAGGCGCCCCTCAAACTCGAGGGAGTTTCATTTAAGGAAGAACGACAAATTTCCGTTCGCAGACGTATAGGCATAAGGCTCCCATTTCGTTGCCTCGGTAGCAAAAAGCGGTCAACCCGAAGATGACCAAGATTTTAATTTCTTCAACTCTTTTCCAGACTTGGTTTCTTTGTTCATCAGTCGGTAGTGATTCTCGTTCCTTCTTGGTGATGGCGGAGGGGAGGGGGTTCCTTCCGAAAGACTTCTCGATGGGGTGCAGAGGGGGAAGGGAGGGGGAGCAACATTTGGGTGGACGGGGGGGAGGGGAGGGGAGGGGACCAAGTCTGAAGGTCAGGGAGGCTCTGGATTCCTCTGGACCACCGTCCTTGGGACGCTCCATCCCCCCCCCCCACCCACAGCCTCCGCCGTCCGTCTCGCTCCTCCCCGCACCGCCCCGCACCAACCCTCTCCCTCACACCTCCTCTCAACACCCGATCTCAGAACTAGGCCCTCGAATTTCTAAGGCCACACAACCAACACACTCGAGTTATTATTAATCACACTCATTTTTAGGAACGTTCCTCTTAGGCAAAGCTTCGTCGAAAGAACAAAATAACTCCAAAATTTGAAAAATCTGTATTAAGCGCGTGTCAATGTCTGCTGGAGGTTTTAGAATGTTTGCAGTTCTCAACAAAAAATTCTTCTTTTCCGCAAGGATGAAACAAGTCCGCTCTGTGCACATTAGAGAACTTGCCCTCGTTAACATGGTACAACTTACTGCCCAGTTACAGCTCTTGCTAAATGTATGCGATATAAAAGAACAATATTATGTGGATTATAAATAGAACAATGCATGACAGCTAGAGTTCCGATCAATATGCAAAAAAATGGCCGAAACATGCAACAAAAGTTTGCAAAATATGTAAAAACATGCAAAAAAAATCAAAATGATATGCAAGTTGAAATTTGGGTCCGATTCTTGGGTTTTCAATTGAGAAGTCTAATACGGGAATGAGCAATGTAACCCCAAACTCTTAATCTATATTTCATAAAATGACAGACAATGAAACTGGTACAATGATAAATAAAATTTGCCAAGATTAAAATAATTTTAATTGAAATTATGTCAATGTTTAAATGTAGGTACAGACTAATTTCCCTTGTTTCTGGACTGATTTAGACCAAAACCGAATTGATAGGACCATAATTACCTCCAGGAAAAATCAAAATGCAAAAAGTGGCTCAAGGTACAGCACCTTACCCTACAGTTTTTCGAGATTTTCGACTGTGAAATTCCTTCGTCGGTCTGATAGTCATTTTCAGCGCGGAAAATGATCTTTCCACGTCGCACCTGACCACAGGAAGGACTTTCAACTTGGCAACTTCTCGCCCCGGTGAGTACTTACTCCCAATACCCTGCGTGCCACTGGGCCGGTGGGGGTTATGAGACGGATATGTTTGACTGTCCAAAACTATTTCTGGGTGTATAAATGAGGGCAGATCCCAAGTTCATGAGACCACCCAAAATCGACGGAGCCTGCATTTAGCCGTTCAGCAAGCGACTATCGTGACCAACTTGTAAGAGCTGACACCACTTCGCACCCTGTCAACGCAGCAGTCAACACTAGGAACTAGCAGAATAGCTAGGAAAAGCCTCCGGATGGTCAAACAAACGACTCTATTTCTTTAAACAAAGAATGTGTTTTAGCCTTCACTAACTAGCCAAAAAAGCTAACGAAATTTCATAACGAAATCTGGGACAACATGGATATCGTTGTCACCCAACCAAGCCGTTTCTAGGGAAATGGAGGTTGTTCAGTTTTCGACGGAAAAATCGTTCTCGTTAAATTCGTTAGGTATTTGAAAGAAGCAATATCCTACAGATAATACTTGAATTCATTTAATTTACAATTAAAAGAACAAATTTAATTTAATTACAATTGAAAGAACAAAAGAAAATACACAATACCTATGTCGTAATAAGATCGAATATTAGGAGTAATATTTATGTTTATGGATCGTTTCTATTATGAAGAAGCAGTAGGGAGGAAATCTGCTTGGAGTTTCCCGATCAACCTCCCTACCGTTGAATTGATCTTCTTTTAATTAACTAATTCAAATAAATAAATATGATTGGTAAATAAAATTCGAAAGTTAATAAACTAATGACTTAATAATCGACAACAATAACCTAATTGCCAATAACATAACAAGCATTTTTGGTAAACAGTTCACTCATATACAACATATAATTTAATATATTATGTCTCTCATAATACATGTCATGTATTATACCATATATATTGATAGACTATGCAGATAAACACCTAATAGACTTAATGATGCGTCTAAAATGGCGAACTCCAGCTGACGGAATATCCAAAGCATAAAAAGAATATGCAGTCACAATGAATTGTAACTCAAAATGAAAAAATGAAGCATTAAGTAATTCCGTAGTAGCCAAAAAGGCTAACGAAATTTCATAACGAAACATGGGACGACAACATGGATACCGTTGTCACCCAACCAAGCCGTTTCTAGGGAAATGAAAGTTGCTAAGTTTTCGACGGAAAAGTCGTTCTCCATTCGTTGGAAACAACCCATTTATCACGCAGGCCTTTCGTACTTGTTATTTATGTCGTAATTTTGTTTTATTTATGTTATTAATAGATGTAGTAAACAATTCCACTTGTTTTGTTGTCACTTGGTGATGTTGGTTACAGTAGACGCTCACCAGAATAGAAAACTACCTACATCATAATATGATAACTATATTATAGTTATTCACGAATTACACGCCAACTATAAGAAGTCACCGGTATTAGTGAATCACCATTTACTCCGAAGACTAACTTCTTGAAAGGCATCATGACGGAACTAAGCATCATGTAAATGGTTACTAGCAGACTAAATTAAATGACGTGTAAAATACCAAACATGATTTAAACACAGAAATATTGAATTGAATTGTGCATATTTTCAAAATTTTACGCTGCATTTCATAATAACATATAACATTACGCCATGTTGTAAAACCGATGGCGGAGGAGGCCAAAATACGCCAAAATTATAATAATTCCACAATAAATGAACACAATGATTTACCGATTCTCTACACAATGATTTTACGAAATTCATAGTTAACCAATTCACGAAAACTATAAATACATTTGGAACACACATATTTCGAATTTAGCAAACGTGGATCATTAAGAGTGGGTTCGTCTACCCTTACTCATAATTAAATTCTGGGACCGATCGTCTTCGGTAAGTCCACGCAGCACGCTAGAAGGCAATTAGGCCGGTTTAATTTTCCCCGTCTTTAGCTGGCTAAAGAAATGGGGCGTTGTCGGGCCAACAAGGATTTTTCCTGAAAATTTCAGATTTTCTACTCCAGCCGTTTGGGAGAAATCGTGCGTACGGCGTATGGTGAACGGACGGACAAGTTTCTATTGCAGATTTGGATTCTACACCCTTTGAAACTTAAACCATGAAATTTTCAGGGGGGGTTAGAATTTTCTTTCAAGAGCGATTACAATGGTTTATTATTGAATAATAAACCAAAATGCTCAGTTGTTGCGGGCTCACCAAGGTTACACATCGAGCAGAGTGGAGCGGCATTCTGATCCCACGGGCGGGAATTCAGATGTCCCCTCGCAGTCTCATCACAACAATCTTCTTATCTCCCAAGGGGATGTCTGATTGGATATAGGCGGGATTTTGGTCTAGTATTTGTGAAGTAGATGGCATTGAGCTTGATTAGCACAAAATGGTAATACATTTTCTATTCTTTCACACAAAACGTAATGCGTTCTTCTTAGTATTTCAACATTTTGGGTAGCTTATCAAGGTATATTTATTATTTTTTTATTGGAAAGAAATGTATTTCATACCTGGACCTGCTGATTTACGACTCCGAGCACAAACATATATTCTTTCATCTACATGCACTTTTTCGCCCAAACGCACAAAACTATTCATTTCCCCGCAAATGAATCACTAGACACTTATATTCAAGTTAATATTATATTATTGTTCTGCACTGTAAGTTGATCAGAGAAAATTTTCGTTCATTTTCCACGGCGATTTGTTTAAAGTAGGGTACAATGACGGTTATCTTGTCAGGTTACATTGGCCGATGTAAACTTGCAGACATGCGCATTAGTGCTTCATTTTCATGCTCACCAAAACTGCATATCATTATTTAAATCTAAAGTCATCTCATGCAAAATGAATGCGAAGTTATTGTAATTTATTCAACTAAATTTTATTAGGTCGCTAGTATTATGCAACGTCTACGATCAGCTGGGATTCTAAAGATGATGATGGGATTCTATAGCATCCATCATCCATGACGTAGCCGATCATTCCTTCCCCCTGGTTCAAACTTACGCCGCAGATATTTTCCAGAACAGCTGAGTTTTGGTGGGAATTAAAAAGGAGAAATTGTACCATCCAGGTTTTCCCATTATAACCGCAAGCGATCTAAGCTAGCTAGCAAGTTTCCTTTCTCCCGATTTCAACTCGTGAATGCTGTAGTTTTACAGCTGAGATACGGAATTTCAACGCATGAAATTACCGAGTAAATCGCATCGAATTCCGAGAATTCGAGTGGTGATTCCCATCTGCACCCCTCCGCCTCCATGTTTCGGGCCTTTCTGGACTGGGCACTTGAATCTTCAGGACTGCTATTTCTGCTTCTTCAGATCTGGAATTTCTCGCTGCTCGCAACATCCAGGTAACATCGATTTGTATTTTTCTGTCACCATAGAGGTATGTAGGTAGAATTCTCAGCATTTCTAAAACGTATAATGTATAATATGTTTACAATTCAACTTTCTTGCCTTCTCATTTATATTTTCCTAGCGCATTTACACTATGGTTTTCAGCCTTAGGGATGTGGTCCTTCGAGAAGTAAATTAACAAAATCATGTTGCACTACATTACACTGCTTAGCATTTCTCTTATTGCAATTTCTACCATCTTTTGGAAGCTGTAATCGGTTAGCGCCCACGGTGCCGCCCTGAATCTTCATTTATTAAGATATAATTTTTCCTTAACAAAACTGCGATCATTACAGTTAAATCACGAAGAAAACTTGACTTTTAATTTTGGAAACATTATCAGCCCTAAAATTGTGCAAAGGAATGGATCCTCTTTAGTTTTTGCTTTTGAGACTACCGGCGATTTTCGTTTGACTCATATTGTTGGGTTTCCTGGCTCGCCTCTTCATCCTGGTCTTCCTTTGGGGCCCCTTCCATCATTTTTTTGCTTCATTGATATCTTCATCGTATGGCTCACGATTTGGATCTTCAAATTCGTCACCGGAATCAAGTTCAAAATCAACTTTCGGCAGTGGCGTAACAGTTTTTTTTGGGGGCCCCCGCAAACTTTTTTTCACCCCTCCTCCCCCCTCCCAAGTTATTTTTGGATCATTGGATCGCCGATGGAACGTAATGAAACAGTCTCGTAATTTCAATATATTATATGCGCAATTATCATTTACCATCATCACATTTTAGTATTTTGATCATAATGTTACATTACGAAAGTTTGCCACTCTTTGAAAAGACCAAGAAATAACAGGGAAATATATTTCTTACGTTGGCAGCAGGTAGCAGGGGTAACATCGCGGCCATGCTCGGCCAGCTCTCTACAACAAAAGCCCGCATTTGTATAATTTGGGAATGGGTTTTGAAACATTGTTGACAACTTCCTCTTCCTCTTCGCCTATAATTAATTATTTCACACTCAACATTGTTTTTCTTTGGTTTACCCAATACATGATTTATGTCAACATAAGTGAATGCAACTAAACGTTTGAAACTAAAACACCTCATTGTTCATTCAGTATTGAAATGTTTTATATCATAGGTCTAGTATATGATAATTTTTTACTTAGACCATTACCGGTGCGCTTTTTTAATCAATAGAGAGTTTTTATTTTTGCCGCTTACGATGAAAACAACATGGTAAACGCTATACGTTACTGTTTAGCATTGAATATGGAAAATCAGCTGGTAAACTTTCTATTTACTTGGGCTAGTTTTTAACAATGGTCAACTCGTGCGCCTGAACATGGTTCAGTTAGAAAATAGGCCAAGTACTGAATACTGTTATCTTACTGGTACTGAGTTTTTATATTTTTTTCATTTAATAAACTGTAAGCCGAAACTGTAAACTCAAGATCGCCGTTTCCCGCTCGCCATTTCCTGCATTTTCCGTCCTCGCCCCCCCGCATTGCAGGCCCTGTGGGTCCCTCTGTTATACCACTGACTTTCGGATCTCGGATGAACTCCACGTCTGAATGAACATTTAGTTTCAAAGGGCAAAATTTCTATTTCTTCTTCTATCTAGAAATCTTGCTCCTTCAAACCCACTTAAATTTTCTCATCCGCCCGAATGTGCATTGTTTTTCTTTAACTTTAAAACTGTCAGGGAACTTTAGTCAGATGTTGACGGCACAGGGTCCATTATGTCTGAAAAAAAAAAAAAAAAAAAATAAATATAAAGAAAACGTTACATACTATGGCACTTCTGACCATGACAAGTGGCTGAACACGCTCATGTGGATGAACACGCCATGAATAGTAAACTCAGGCAAAAATTGCATATCGAGTTTAGTTGATAAACTGTAGACAATGTGACATGATGTTAATCTCGGCTGCTGAGAAGGAACATGTAGAAATTATTCCAAAAAATTGTCAACAAATTGCAGACTACGTGCCGTTGACGTAAAGGGGCTTAGGCAGATCTTCTAGGGAAGGTGTGAGGGGAGGATTTAAATACCACCTAGTCCACGTCACAACTAGGTACAGGTAGCCTCGCAGAGAGAGGAGAAATGGGCTCTAATATCCTCTCTAGGATCTACGGATTTCGGATACAATTACAGCATCCGTACAGATATCTAAAACGGTAGACCCAGGTGACAATTCACTGTAATAACACCTTCACAATTCCTTTCGTGTAACAATATCGTAATTATAATTAATTTGATAAATAGGATGATTTGGCATCTTTTACAGAAGAATACCGTATATTTGCCAAATTAGATACTTTCTGTAAGGAGAAGCCCCAACAATTGTAATATAACATGTGGTTAACAATAAACCGACAAAGGATGACCGAACAAGAATAAAGGATTATGGGTTTTTCGCCGGAAGGGAATGGAGGTCAGAACACCTGTATAAATAAGCGCGGACCAGCCCAAGGGATTCATTCAGATCCTATCTAACACTCTCCTAAACCTACTCTGACATTTTAAAATTTAGCCCTAAATTCACAGGTGTCGTAGCTGCTCTACTTGCTCCAAATATTTCTTGGGGTCATAGCCGTTATGCTTCCTCCATCATATTTACAGTTTAGATGGGTTCCTCTGAGCCCCTGGTCCTGTATTAGGTAACGAGTTATAGCTGCTCTCCCTAAATTCGAGTGATCTTGCTCCACGGTCCCTCCGTCACCCCTTCAGGGAAACACGAAAATCAGCATCATGTTCAAATATATACTAATAACCCAAATTGAACTCTTCCAAATTAGTTCACCCGTTCAAAATTCTACATCTAAACACCAAGTTTTCATCCGTTCAAATTTGGTGTCGTGTTAAATTTACAAAACCTTCATTCACCTTGATGAGGTAAAAAGTTAGGTTCCCACCTTTCTACAAACATTTTCAAACAATATAATCGGCAAATATTGATGAACATATATTCCAATATTCATGAAATGAGTGGTTCTACCGATCGTGGCCTGCATAATAAATGTCGGAGGTGCACGACGTTGATGCGTATTGGGTCACGTTTTCGTATTTTATGATAAGCACCCGACGCAGAGCGCGATCTACGTAATCTGAAGACACACGTCATCTCACGAGCGGAGAACTCCACTTCCGCATAACCGCCGCGAGGTTTTTCGGAGTCTCACACTGGATCTCGAGAGCGGATGAATGTACGGCCAAGGTCCCCCGGGCACCTCGAGCGATTGTTTACTATGAAGCGCCGAGTGGAACTTCCTACAATGATTTCATCCATTGATGTCGACTTGGGGTCAACTTGAATTTGCGGATTCTCAGAGCGCATTTCAAAGCGGGATGGTTTTTTGGAATTGATACAGGGGGGTGGGGGTATACGTCTGGATATGTGATAAATTTGTCGACTCTGCCCAGCCGGAAATTGTTAACCGATTTTATTTATTTTATTTTTATTATGGTTCGATCCCAATTTTACTCTAGTTGTGCAAAAAACGTCGGATATTTCTAATTTCATGGAAGAAGATAGGAACTGGAGGGCATCACGCCGAAAAAACATATTTCCATTTTTCTTATTTTATTTGATCACGATTGCAGTCTAGTTGTGCAGCAACGAAATTTTATATTTTCTGTCAGGAGGGGTAATGCAGGAGTTAATATTCAATCCATCAAATCAATCAATCCAGGGGTTCCCACAGGGGGGGGGAGGTATATGACGCAGTGTGCGTCATTGAAATTCTTGGTGGGGGGGGGGGGGGGGTTTCAAGAAACATTTTGTGGGGGTACAGATGATTGAAACAGTGTTTGTTGAGACGGTATTCGATAATATATTACATCACTAGATAGAACGTAAATAATAATAAACTGCTCTGAAAGTGGTTTGTACAATTTTATTCTCCTTAGCAATTACTAGTTGTTCTCCGTGAAGAAAGAGCAATAAGTCGATTTGACATTATCAAAAACAGACTCAGATCAGCTATGGGAGACTCATGGTTGTCAAATCTAATGGTTCTAGCAGCAAAGAAAGTTGTACTTGAGTCTATTCCTATGGCGTTCATCGCGTTCGTGTCTATGGCGAAGATTAGGAGCAGTTGTGTCAACCATAGAGACTAGCAAGTCGGAGCCTGGGCCAACACACATTAGGGGAGGCGGTTTGTGAGTGAGGCCAACTGGACTTCCAAGCCTGGACCTTCCTCGAAATCTACTCATTGCAGTTCGATTTCTATATAATTCTGTACGTGGCGCAATAAATATCTTTAGCATCCAAGAATTTTCACAGATCAAGAGAAATGTTGGGGAAGTATGGGCATAGCGCACTCCCTTGTGTATTTATCCAGATCCTTCTTCATTTTCGCAATTATTGCTGGGAAAACGTGAAATCCAGCATAATAAGAGTGACGTCCTCACATTCATTCCATCGAGCATGGAATCACATGGTTACGTCCATTTTTTTCACATTTTACTATAATTGCTGCTGACTTGCAAAAGAGTTGATTAAGACCCACTTGAAACAATTCAACTTCGAATGGTAGAACAAAATAACATCGAAAACGACGCCCCACATGTTTGTGTAACCAAAAATACCGAAAACTCATTTTTACACCCATTTCACCCAAAGCTGTGGATAAATCGGGCTGGAGATGTTTTTACCAACTAAGGACCCAACCGAACCTTCGTGCCGAATTTAAAATGTAGCCTGCGCGCCGTCCAAGCTTATCTCCAAAACTACTGGACCAAGGTGTACGAAACTTGCCTCAAAAATCCTACATCGATCCGATATGTGCCATTAATCTCTGCATTTTGTTGGTTTTTTATTTGACTCAAGATAGTCCCGTGAATCGAATGAGACCGCTCGGGTCTACGATCATCTGTTTTTAGAAATTTTGAAAAATCGGTTAGGTTAACGGCCGGGCTCTAGAGCCTTCAACGAATGGCTGGTGGATTCTTGGCTGGAACTAAATAAACTCAACTAACTAGATTAACTAAATAGCACGGTTGATGATTATTAAGCTTCAATTCAGTGGAGGAGATCATGCGGAAGCATTCTTTTTCCCTGTATTTTTATTTTACCCCGTTAAATTCCTGTTGGATTTCTACGTGTGTGCCCGAGTGAATACGTACTCAGGCGATCCGCGTAAGAGAGTTGTCTAGTATAGCAATAATTGACCTTTGTTTAATAATTTGCGGCGTTTTTTATCCGATATCGAGTTAGCGCAGCCAACCCGCAACACAAGGGGACTCACCTTTTGAAGGAGTTGACGTCATCGAGAAAATCTCCCGTGATTCGTATCACATCCCTCAAGATTATTTAAAACTTTTCAATGACATTCAAGTTACCTATCAGAGGAGGCTCTGTGCCACCCACAACTTGGCAGACGTTGCGCATTTTTATTCAAGTTTTGATTATGAATCACTAAGTGATAGTGAAGTCTTGATTATTCACAATTGCTCTTTACCAAGAAAGAGGGACAATATGTACTCTAATGTTGTGTTGTTGAAGTTTCATAGTTGTAGGCCAGAATGCCACTAAGCTCATGTACCCTCACATTTACTGATTACATGCTGGGAAAGTAGTGGAAACCCTCCCCTATTCAATCCACTCAAGCCATTGAAGGAACGTTGTTTTTACCGACTCTGATCTATATCGTCTGACGAAGGAATTACCCAAAGCCCTTCCATCATTCAGTGAACTAAAAACCTGGAACACGGAATGCTCCTCTGAACTATCAAGCTCGGTAAATTATAAAATAATAGATTTCAAATTGTTATTATCAGCCCGACTATTTGTTTGTCATTACAAGTTTTATTACTCCTATTATCTGTGCAGGAGAATATTGGTGGCAGCAAAGTGAGTTTGAAGGCTCACACCTCGGCAGGTATTATTTTTTCCCAGTTGAATTCAGGAGGTCTGTTTTTCTTCAACCCACGAAAGAAAACCAAACTGACGAGACCCCGTGTTTATCAAACTCTTTCTAAATGTTGTTTTTCAATTTTCCACCTCCTTTTATATCGATCCCGTTTTCCCTCAAACCCCCAACTTCTTTTCGAGTGTTTTTCGACGGTTTATATAAAGTAAACAACATTTTTCAAAACGTTTCAGAATAATAACGAACAAATAGTCTTCCCCACTCTGCACGTACAACATACTATCCACAGCACACTTTCTTTTTGGAGAGTTCACAAGTTGACCTAGAAGACTTTCTCAGAAATCCCTTCAACACATGTGTCTCTCCTCAAACTAAATAAAAACGCAGCAAATTTTTAGAAGCATGTTTTTTTTTGTATTTTGTAGCCCTTCTAGAAATACCTTCTAAGTAAGTTTAGAGGGAATCTCCGGTACATTGCAGGGTCTGTAAGTGTGGTGGAAAATTCATGTTTTTCCAGTGGACTCTCTTTCAGAAAATGAAATACGCCTGTCACTGTTGTACCCACTGTTGTACATGCAGTTATTGTTCCTGTCACTGTTCAAAATCGATTTTATGTTGCAACTCTCATTGACGCAATTTAGAAGCAGTTCTTAGAAAAAAATGAGAATGTCTATCAAATTTAACTAGGGAAGTAACTTCAGAGGACAATGAAACAATGTATTTTATTACAGAAATTTTTCGGATAAAGTCGGCAAAATTCTATCATCTAGATTTTTCAAAGTAGGTTTTAAAACTAAAAATAATCTCAAAGCTTCATTGGGTTCTGTAAAAGATAAAGTTAACGCACAAGATAACTTTAATGCTCTTGCGGACTCGAATGTTGTGGGCAGACAGGGAGATAATTTAGGGAAAGAATAAAAGAACATCAAGAATTATTGGGGAGAACAAAGGAGAGTCAGCTTTTGCCGATAATCTATTAGAAGCCCGACACAATGTCAGTTTTGATTTTGAAAATAAACAGTTTGTAGAATTTGTTCACTTTTGTCGGAAATTAGGGGTTCTTAATGTCCTAGAAAGATTTGAAATAATTGAAGGCGATAGTGCTGGTAAATGTTTAAATGAGGATATTCCCAGATATATTACCCCAGTAATATGTTCATTTCTAAAATAGGTTTGCCTTTTCATTTTTACTTTTTTTCATTTTCCATTTCGTTTGTTTTCTTACCTTCTTTGTTTTTCACCAATATTTGTTTACCCCCTTTCACCTTCCCGACCAATAGAATTTTATCTCCTTTCACTTTCACAGAAACCACATGGTTGGATGTTCCCCCACACTTCTTGATGAATGGGTCGAAATCGATTTAACGTTGTAACTCTTTTGATTTTTATGGAAATCAACTAGGCTTTCGTCTACAAGCTAGATGTTTTCTCTTCAGCATGAACTACTAGTTTTTATTCAGTTTAAACTAGTTTTAATCCTCTAAAGAAAACAGGAGGGGGGTTTGAGAATAATCAACGTTCGTATATTTGGCGCATGCACATTAACTTCAATAGTAACACAGGTTGGCCGAGTGTTAAACCTAAGGATTTGGGCTGATTTATTTACTTTTCCTTACCATTATCTTCAGATAGCTAGCATCGTATTAGCGCGTTTTTCTTTGTTTTCACTATTCCAACGATGGAGACAATTAAATAGTAACTGAGCATTTCTTACAGTAGCCTGTGGATTTTAGAAATCCATACTGGGATGCCACCGCGGCTTAAAACGTCGTAAGCCGCCAAATCCCCGAATTCTGTTGATCTCCTGACGGATAAAACGAAATTTTTTCCGCGAAATGATAATGTCAGTAACGTCAACTAGCCTCCAACTTGCAACAAAAAATATGTAATAAAAGATGTAATAAATATGTCTCTTTATTTATTTTTTTCAAAATGAAAATTTTTACTCGCATTTGATTTTAGAGAATTTTGGGCAATTTTAATTTTGTGTCTGTCTGTAAATCTGTGAGTGCTTGTCTTGTGTTCTCGAACCCTCAACTAACTCTTAATTTCCCCAGCAGTTCCTGGACAAACAGCTTCTACCGTTACCTACCCATTAAATTTTCCTGATTTACGAACTGGGTTTTCCTTTATTTTCGTCTCATGAGCTTGCCGTCAAGCGTCATTCCAAAGTGTTTGGCTTCAGTAGCATGGGGAATCAGTTTGCCCTTAGGAAGGAGGGGAATGACGACAATTCTTTTGTTGCTGAAATCGGCAAACACAGATTTAGTTTTATTCATTTTTGTCTTCCGTATCGCTTTCCAATCTTGTAAGCAGGATAATGACTGATTCATTCTTATTATTCTTGCCCGAAATTCCATTATCATCTGCAGTGGTGGCCATGGTGTTCATTTCAATTTCTGTGAGATCATTGCTATACAGGACATACAGGAGTGAACCTAGTACACTCGCTTGTGGGACTTCTGCACTGATCAGTTTTGGCACGGTTAGTGGAAGAAGGCGGTAGGGGTCATAAGCTCGACGCTCGGAGGAAACCCAACTCACGTGACGTGTCTGGTGAAGACCGTTCCATTTTACCCTCGCCCAACACCGGGCACAGTCTTAAGTTCTTTAGCTCATTTAAACAACGTTATTTTTGCTTATTACAGCTCGGAAATGGTGTGCAATGCAATTGCTGGTTGTGACAATTACAATGTACCTAAAAGAAAGTACGAATTTCATTTTCGCCGTTTTCCAAAGGACAAAATATTGCGATCAAAATATTGTGGGTGAACGTTTGTAAGCGGGCTGACGCATTTTCGGTGGATCATTCGCGTGTCTGTTCTGTTCATTTTGATGACACGGACTACATTCGCTGATAAATGAACTGCTCAACACCATCCTAAATTTGAGCTAAACCGGATGCGGTTCCGCATTTATTCCAGCCGAAAAGTAGTTACTTGGGCGATTCAAATACACCTTCTTCTCTGGCTTGGAAAGTAAGAACAAACAAACGGAATGCGCGTAAAGAATTGAAGGATCTTTGAAATCACCATTAAAAGAATCAAATGAAAATGTGATGGATGATATTACGAATGGTTTAGACGAAAATGTGGCCACGATATCCATTGAGACGGGTGACAGCGAACAGCCGTCAGAAATGTTGTTCCTTTTTAGTGAAAATATGAGGTTGAAGAAAGAAAATGAAATTTTAAAGCTACGTCTTGAAGAGCTGACGGAAGAATTAGCTAAGTTTCGAAACATCACATCGGTTTTTGATGGCCATTTTTCATCGAATCAGCAGCAAGCGCTGTTGAAGCGAAGATGTAAGAGTTGGTCGACGGATGATATCGCGAAGGCTATTACTTTGCGCTCTTTGTCATATAAAGCATTTCACTTTGCAAAAGATGTACTGAATTACCCACTTCCAAGTGAGAGCACAATCAAGAGGCGGATTCGTCAGTTTTCAGTGACTCCTGGCTTCATTCACCTTAGTTTGAATATTTTAAGCACAAGCACAAGTGTTTTCCGAGCTCGAGAAAGACGTAGTAATCAGCTTTGATGAGATGAAAATTAATGGTGATTTATGTTTTGATTCAACCGAAGAAATAGTAAGAGGACCTCATAGGTGTGTGCAGGTACTGCTGATTAGGAGTATAGTAGATAAATGGATGCAGCCAGTATACTACAGTATACTAAATATAATACAATACAATTAGCAGAACAAGTACAGAAGGAGGATCTAGGTTGAACCACACGGCGCTTTCCCGAAAAACGTTTAGTTTAGTGCAAAAGAAACGGAGCGCCTGGTCTGGTCTTCACCAGTGACGTCACGAGGCAGCCACTCGCCTCCTAATGACCCCTACCGTCTTCTTCTACTAACCGTGAGTTTTGGCTCTGAGAAGTGATACTGTTGCTTTATTCCAAATTTGCAATAGGTGCAAATCCCCGACGCAGTTCAGCATAATTTATTAGTAGATTTTTACGCAACTTGAGAATGAGTTCCTCTTACTTCACAACATTCGCATTCAAGTTTCCGTTAACTGTATTCTCTTAGTGAGAGCAAATGGACAAACGTAAAGTGGTCAGCTGGGTTCGCCTAGTTGCTTGACTATGACGAACATTAAAACATTACAGTTATTTCAAAATCTTTCGATTATGATTGTTTCGTATTTCTGCCCATAGTTACCCTTTAGGATTGGTTGTATGTGGTTCCTAGAACTCAGTTCTTACTAGGGGTCATGCTTCAGTGGTATTTTACCCAAGTCTCATTAACTTGGGCCCAGCAATTTCCGAGCAAATCTCTGGACTGGAATTTCTTATTACGTCAACTTCTAACGATCTATCGTTCCGATTCGGGTCCAACTCGAAGAGTAGGTAGGTAGACGTTATTTAGGTAATGCTCCAAATACTCCGTTACTACCAAGTCAGCTGGAAGATAGCTAAGTACTTTGCCTTAGTAGAAGCGAGCGTAAATTAACACCGTGGTATCATTGGGTTTTTGCCAAATTCAAGTCGAAAGTACTGATTATAAGTTGATCACGCGTGGCAGCAGAACCAAGCAGCTATGTAAGAAGTTCTTCTCAATTCACCATTAAAGTCCTCCTCGTCTCCTCGTTTGTAGGAACGTAATATTCATATGATTAATTAACTATACACTTGATAATTGAAGCATAGGAATTTTGGGTAATTTTCTAACGGGATAAAATGGGTTGATGGTACTCAACACTTTGACTGCCTAACAGGTTTCTAACCCATCTCAAATGATCAGCTTTTTCTTGGAGGGCGAGTTCCACGGTACACCCGGATAATGGTTGGAAGGTTGTAATCAACATCCACGGCAGCCCGATAGGTTATTTAGGGCTACACAATGGCCCCCAAAGCCCCCGCGGGGTTCTGGTTGTTGAAGGGCCCGTAACTGTACCTAGAGGCCTTTGAACCCGGGAAAGGGCCAACCCCCCCCCCCCCTCACCTCGGATGGCCAACTATAAAAAATCACCCTCCAAAAAAAGAACAGGTTCCTTTCTAGGTCCCTCCTCGGATCTTTCTATGAAAGATCGGTCCAGGATGCAGCCATCCACCTTACCTCTCCTCTGCCCTACTGTACACCGGTGGGCGGGAGATTCCTATTCGGGGGTTTTAGCGCTGTCCCGCCTAACACAGGACAACTTTAAGCTTCCGGAGACAACGTGATCCTTTAGAACACATGAGACAACGCGGGGTCATTTTGACCCAGCATCACGATATGGTTCAAGGGGAGTCATTCGAAACATCCTAGGAAACAGTATGGTTCTATTTCTGTCATAAAACAATATTTTTTAATCTAACGTCAACGAATTACTATTCAAAGCCACATACAAGTTCATAGTAACTAATGGAATAAAAAAAGTAAGAGAGAGAGAGAGAAGAGAGAGAGAGAGAGAGAGAGAGAGAGAGAGAGAGAGAGAGAGAGAGAGAGAGAGAGAGAGAGAGAGAGAGAGAGAGAGAGAGAGAGAGAGAGAGAGAGAGAGAGAGAGAGAGAGAGAGAGAGAGAGAGAGAGAGAGAGAGAGAGAGAGAGAGAGAGAGAGAGAAGAGAATTACAATTACGAAAAAAACGCACAAGCCCTGAATGTTGTACCAAATGCTTTTCTGTGATTGGAGACTGGGCTGAAAACAAAGCTACTAACGCAGTAGGTAGGTACCTACACAAAATGTGAAATCAACAAAAAATATCATTAAAAAAACAACATTTCTTTAAGAGAAAAACTTTTATCACTTGAAAAAAAGTACAGGTAGGTACATTTGTGAAATATTACAGTTCAAAGCCGAGAGTGACGTCGTCTACTCACTATCCAAAATTAATAATTTACCATGTCCACAGAGCTCTAGAGAGTCATATGAGAGATGTTATAAGAAATTACACAAATAGATATTAAGTTGGTTTGTAGAAAAAGGGGTGAAACTGTGTTAAGCAGTATTTATGCACAGTAACGGTTTATAAATAATTTATAAGATAATTATTATCTTCTTTTAAAATTGTAAATTGTAACCCTAACATTATGTAACAATAATAGTATCGTAATAATGTATTATTGGTAGAAGTGTAATTAAGTATTTTAAATGCAAAATGCCCTTAAGTTTATTCCATGAATGAACCGCCAAGACCTTCCACAATAACACGGACCAAGCCTATTTGAGAAAGTATCCTAAAGGGAGCAGAACATGTTCAAAATTGTACTATCCACGCGTGTGCATTTGTGTCAATTTTATTGATTCACTGAATAAATTATCTGTCTATCTAAAATAGGAAACTCAAGTTTTGTTCACCGTAGGTTTCGATGCCATCGATACGACCTTAATAACCGACCATCAATAAACTCGGGAAAGCGGTTGCTGTTTTTCCTAGAGCTCCGCCACCCCACCCCGCCACATCCTCAGTCGACCCGCCCCATTCGCGTGTTTTTCAACGGGAGAAAATCCCATCCCTGAAACAACTCCGAGTGATGGAGTGTTTTTCTTTCGAGGGAACCGGGAATAAGGAATTGGGGTTTCCCCGAAACGGCCACCTATTTTCTATTTGGCACGACTAAAGCCGATATTTAGTTAAATAAATACATTATGGAAATTTTCTCTAATTTTTCGTTCATTCCCCGATCAACAAAGTAAGAATCAAATTAAATTATCACACTTGTAGAATAAGGACTTTATTTTGTGTCAATTTTTGCTTTCTAGCCTACTCAAGTGACGAAAGCCTTGTGATAACCTTCGGGCGATGGACAAAAATAAAAAGTGGTCACGCAAAATCAACTATTTTTATTCCTCCAAAAGTCCTCGATTCGCCTAACAAAGTTTTCACTTCAACAATACATACCTTACAAATATTAAGTATGTGATCAAAATGAAATACTGTAAACTAAAGTAAATGTGCCAAATAAGGCCATCTTCAAGTTTGAGGCTCCAAATGCAATCCAAACTACTGGGCTTGCAAAAATGAGTGGATCTTGCGTTTATTGGGTTTTTGTTTCTATGGAGATGTAAATGGAGTGGGACAACGAGGAATAGACAAGTTGGAAGTTGTATTTCTCCAATGTATTTTGTATGTTCGGTCACCCTTGCGACAGCCCCTGCCGATCTTTGTGCATCCCGTCACAAAGTTCGTCGCCACAGATCCGAAGAAAGGCCAACTTTTGGTGATTAGGTTATCAACGTTCTTATAACTCAGAATGTTCTCTAATGCCTCGTTTACAAGCTTTTTATTCACTCGTTGGCCGATCTAAATTTGAACAGATCAGTTGATTCGACGCGGTGATTTTACCGCACGCAGGCGGCCTTTCGGATAAGTGTATAGATCACGACCAGATCCCTCGGAGGCCAATCCGCTCGTCCCTGAAAGTTCAGGTTCAAGTTTGCGAGCCGAACCCGAGCACGTTTTCAAGAAGTGACGCGGAAGTGTGCGGCTAACCTTGGTCTTGGTCCGGGGGTCCCCCTTCGCACAATAGGCCCACCAGCCGAGCTTCAGTTCGGCTCCCTCCACGGGCTCCTACCTACAACTATGGACTCTGCCACGAAAAAAAAAAAAAAACAACCAAATCTTTCGCTTCACCTGATCCCATTATTCTTTGTTGGCCCGGGCTCTTTTCACGCACCGGACACAAAACCATTAGAGATTCGATTCATCTGTAAGGTCATCACTAATCAGAACCCAACTGATTATCTAACCGCTGCACAATGGTCCAGGATCTTCGAAATGCGCTTAAAACTCGAAATTGACCGTATTGCTAGAGCCGGAAATTATTTTAGCCGTTATCACATTCTAATGAGCAGAATTAAAGTAATACAGAAAAAAATAATTTTCGTCAAAATTTAGACGATTTTTTAATTTGCTACAATAAAAGAGACAAATAGCGCTTGAAAAGAAATACTTTCTTTTTTGCCACTTCTCTTTAAGCGAAGTGGTCAATTGTCGTTCGAGAGACCCATAATCCCCCTCAGAAACGGAATTCCGGCAGGTAATGTACTTCATGACAGCATCGACGTCTTTGACGCCAGAATGTAGTAAAACACTCGCTAGTTCTCGATTTCTTACCTTGAACGTTTTGATTCGACATTTGCACTGACAAAACTGACTCGAATTCTCGAAAAGAAGAATCTTATGCCGACCAGAGATGATAAACATTGGGCCAGAGATCAAATTTTACAACACCTTCGTTTCGACGTTAACGTGAGAGCGAGAACTATGGGCAGGTTCATTCCCCAGTTCATTCACCTGTATTATTCAAAGGTGGTGACAGTTAATTATGATTGGAGATCTGTCTATTGATGTTAACAAAACATCTCAGCTTTGAATCAAAGACTCACAAAGAATCTCTAAAAATGTAGGACAAATCGAAGTTTACATATTTTTTTAATTTAAAATTTCATTAGGTTAATTTAAATTTCACCAACGAAAAATGTTGTCCCATTGATGGCATAAAACGTACCTTCCTACCCACGATTCATTATTTCCCGCCATCAATAGTAAATAGTAAAATGGTGTAAAAATGGAGTAAAACTCGACTTGCTTCGCTGTCGAAATCAAATGCAGATTAAAGTGGAGTACTGAACGTTTCAAAAACCTTTTTTCAAATTTTCTTGAAATTTGCTTTGTAGAGTAATTTTTCACCAACTTGATGTGTTCATTAATGTTCAATGCCAATAAATTTTTCATAAAATTTCATTACACACAATATTCCATATTTATTTCATCATTTTAGTTTTTTAATTACACCTTTAACAATGGAGATATCCGTGATCTATTGTTTTTGTCAACAATGAAAAATGTTCTTATTTTTTTACTTGAAATGGGCCGAAACAGAGGAACAACAATTTGTGGTCTTGTTCACTCACTACTTGAAAAACCTCATCGTCGGCTGATGGAAATCAGGTACGAGGTCGTGCTAAAGAACCGGGCTGCAGTGCCGTTCAACTGGAGGTCTGAGCTAGATAGCGTGGCTAGCGGTCGCTCATGTATTTTCATCTTGAATGCAATTACTGAAATAAGTGAAGTAATGCGCACCTTATCTGATACACCCTGTATTGTCAGCTGTTAAGTTATTTCACTTTTGTGAGAGTTTTGCATTTAATTAAGGAGATTCCGCCCATTGGTAAGGGGTTTGAGGCCCCTGATTAGTTGTTTGCTTTGAATAGACTTCATTGGGGTTTTTGCCCCAAAGAGTTCAAATCTGCAAAAGGTGAGTGCAGGGCACTCAAACATTATGCGGGATGCTGTTTCAGTCAGTGTTCCGTCAGTCTCCTCACATAACGTGAATAGGGTTGAGCTTCGTGTGACCCCAATGCGGTCTAGGTGATACGTTAGGGGTGCAAAGACGGTTATAAGGCCGACCATTGTTTTTAGTTCCCTACGGTTTGCATAGTAGCCATTCTGTAATATTGGTGTTGGGTTCCGCCAACGAGAGTTTACTGCGGACATGTCCTTCAATATTGAACCATCTACTTGTGGTTTGATGGTTGACCCACGTATTGATGGCCCTTCTGAAGGCGGTTTTTGGTACACCCACTGCCGTCTCAGGGCCTGCAAATCGGGTTTTGGAGCCAATTCTCGCAGGCTCGTCAGCCTTCTCATTAGGAAATATTCCTTTATGCCCCGGCACCCACTTCAGGCGAAACCAGTTATGTTTAGCTAGGTTGTTGAGGTTTAACAAGCAGCACCAAACCACTCGTGATGAGATGGTTGGTGCTTTTATCGACGCTTGACTGTCTGAGAGGATGCGGACGTGGTCCTTCATGTCCCTCCCAAGACTCTCAGCAGCCACCAGATATGCAGTGAGCTTGTGTGTTTATTCTGATAATAGGTGTTTCAAACGCCTTCTTACACCTTCTTTAGTAAACTTAATACTTAGCAATAATATTGACTCTGTTGTAAGTTTAACGATACTTGATAGTAAATCATTTACAAACACCTAATTCTGTAACATGAATCCGCCGTTGAATATTAAACCTCCAATATTACGTTTAATATTATACAGTAGGTGCTGACGAGGATAAAAAATGACACATTTTCTCTCCAGAAACGCTGATTTACTTACACAAACTCTCGCCAAAACAGCATGATCGAGAAATAGGAAAAAAATACTGCCTTACAAGTAGAAGTTACGTCAACAGATATGATTCAGTTCAATAGGAAATAAGAATTTAACTTAAAAATGTGACGTAACTATGTGCCCTTCATCAGACTGTCAAGATACGGAAAACAGTTTAAAAAACACTACGGTGTGGTTAAAGTTTAAATAAAAAGATCAGGAATGTCCAAAGGTAACATCATTTGCTTTCACAATAAACATTTTAATAAAACACGTTGAACTACATTCAGAAAAGCTGTGTCGGTTCCACAAGTATTTACGATATTGAACAATCACATACTTAGAAATAATTATTTTTATACGAATATTATTATTTTCAAGTAAATACAAGTTACATGACAACCACTAGTAACTACCACCGCAATCAGTTCATTTGTTGTACCTATTCTTTAAAGCCCATGAGAACAGGCGTTTACAAGAATATCATGTAGAACAATATATGTATCATAGGAATGGTGGAGGAATTGTAACTCATTAGTCACTGTATTTTCTGTTGCGAATAATACAAGGAGAACACATTCGAAAATTTACAAACCTCAAGAATCGATTTTACAACTTATTTTTACTATAAAAACTGTGTCAGATGGCCCATTCCACTATATTGAGTTAAACAGGAGTTAAGCCAGAGTCAGTTGTATCGCTCAAAAATAGCAGGGAAACAACAGGATTAATTAGGATTTCGTGATCCATCTACATATGCACAAAATCAAATCGAGGATTACGATTAATTGGTATTAATTGTAATCTTGTACTAGATTATTTGAATAAAATGTTTAATCAAATTTGGCAGAGCGGTTAAGAACTTAATCATCTCATCTTATTCGTGGATACGATAACATTTTAATTGCTAGGATATTTATAGTTGAAATTTTAATTGCCCGCACGATTACGGCTAAAACCGTAATTTTCATAAACGATCAAACTAGGGTATTAACACGTTAGAAGGGGACGAAAACAAGATGTTTTTAAATCGAGGTTCAAACTGAGATTTTTAATCGTGTTGTAACATTTTTTTCATTTTAACGAAAATTCTACATTTTTTCAAACAATTTCATCTACTTGTTTCTTGAAAATGTTCCAAAAAATTTGAATTTTTTACGAAAATGTTTCCGAGTTTTTCAAAAAATGTCTACTTTTTAAGGAATTTAAACTTTTTGATTTAATTACGTTTCTTTTTAAAACGTTCGAATTTCGAAAAAAAAAACATTAAAAAAAAGTTGCAATTGCTCGAAAAATTAGTAAATTTTGTCTACTAAAAAATAATCCTATTTTCGACCTCGATGTTTAAAAAATCAAGTTTTTCGATCTCGATACCGTAATAGCCAATTAAAATTAGAATTTTAATCGTAACCTGATGGCGATTAAAATTTTAATCGCATCGTTGGGGGTGATTTTGATTAAATTCTTAATTGTTTATTAAACATTGTACCAACTTAATCGAGTTTACGATTACGATTGAATTCATAATCGTACTTGATCAAGTACTACTTGATGGTCGATTCGATTTTTTCCTTGTCTGGACCCTTTATAGTGGGAAGTTGCAATAGGAGATTTTTCTTAAACGACTTGTATTTTGTCCAATATTTTGACCCAAGGACTTTTTTCGTGTTTTCCACCTTACATTTAACGGCCGTAACCGAATTTCGAACTGAATGTGTAAAAAGGAAATAATTAGCAAGAAGAAAAATAGTTGGAGAACGTAAATTCATTCATAATGACCTCTATCGGCCTTGACAAGTATTTCAAATATATCACGCTCTACTCCTCTCCACGTCGTGGTGGAATACTTTTGTACTTTGGTGGTGACATAATTGAAAAACGCTTTAATTTCCTCGTTTCCGTAGAGCGAGTGGTTCGGTTTGACAGATGTATTGGGGACCTCAAAAACGGTTGTGTAGTGCTCATGTTCTGAGGGTTTGAGCTCCTCTCGCTTGATCCGCTTGCCGTAGGAGTGAGGGGTTGGCAGCGTGGTCAGAGTCTGCTCGCATCGGATTTCTTCTGGACTCCCTTCGCTTCCATCGTCGGCGTAGGAGAACATCAGCTCCTCGTCAACAGAAGATCCTTCCAAGTTGTCCTGTAAAGATGTTACTGAATCAGCTAAGCAATGTTTTCAATGTCCTTTTCATGCTTTTAAACTAAAGAGTAGCTACACCCGAAAACACTTGAAAAACATCTCCGTAATCCTCCATGTCAATGTATAGTTTATTGAAGCGTTTCACGTATGGGGCTCCTATGATTGGGAGAGATGGTTAATTATGATCAAGCGATGTCAAAATCTATCAACCAGACAGTTAGAGAATGATGCTTAATAGATGCTATGTTTGCACATACGGCAAAACTACATACGGTTTTGAGCGATGGGAAGGGGTGGGGCTGACCATTGCAAACCCTGAAAATATCATCGAAATCGTATGGTAACCGAAGAAGTTTTGTTAGGCGAAGCCAGAATTGACGAGCTACTTCAGAGCTACTGTACATAATTCTCAACATAACAGTAATTGTAAAATATATCTTCCATTTTCCGATAAACTAGTACAAATTTGGTCGATAACCTTCGTCTTTTGTATTCAGCACGGATAACATGGAATAGATCATTATAGATTGGTAAGTAGGCATACATTTTTTATTGTTCCTTTAACGCAGGCAGGTGAGAAAATCTTTACGATCTCGAGGTGAAAATCAGATCTCGTAAAATATCCAGAGGGAACGTCCCCCGGGTTATGTGGGATTCTAGCCCACAAAAACCTCACTTTCCTTTTCCCACGTTGGAACTTGGCCTGAAACTGTTAAACACTTTACTTCAGGCCGAGTCCGTGAGAGATTGGTTCAACACTGCCTTCACTGCCTCTGTGTTCTTGGATGATCTTTTACTGTAGGTTACCTTCAGCATAGACATCCGTTTGCGATGGCCCCAACGGGTGTTGACGCAATGTGATTCAAGCAAGCGCGGGTAAACGGCGGGAGTAACTGTGACTCTCTTAAGAGTCTAACTATGAGCCTCTTAAGCCCGGACCCGAATTCAGATGCTGACACCAGACTGGATATCACAACTGATGCACCCCAGCGGACCCTCTCAAACAAGCCCTTAGAGCTCCTCCTAGAAGTTAGAAGGCTGGGGGAATTGATGAGTGGAGTTGCCGGTTACGATTCGCTGTACTTCTAAACGAAAATCTAGCATAAGATGCAGTCTATGGTCTTCCAGCCTGATCTTCAAGACAACATTGCAGACTATATTGACAGAGTCTTCACAAGATGCCAAGGTTGCTGTCCTCCTAGCCATACCGGGTGTATGGGCACCGCTGGCATGGGATCATCACATAGATCCAAAAAGTCCATTTGCCATCACAAGTACAGAGCCACGCAGTCTCTCTGGAAAACGAACCCATCTCGGGTTGCACAAGATATCGTTAATGGTGATGAGCAACAATCAATGACACCTTTTGAAGCGATGATGTACTATTGGGAGCTGATCTTAGGCGCTATGGGCCACGTGAATACCTTGCCTGTCACTGCCCCAGCCCCTCTCTGCCTATCACTTGATAGCACCATGATCTCCCCCATCACTGGGGTTGAGGAGAATCAAAGCAGAGTTGCAGCAGGAGCACAGCAGCAGGATCAGATGGAGTCTCCCCGCGCAGGTTGAATAGTGCCCCTCAAAGCGTCCGCCCGTTGGTGCTTAACCTGACGCTCTTGCAGGAAGACCATCAAAGGAACTGAGCCGGGCAAGAACAATCTTTGTGCCCAAAAAGGGAATAGATGGCTCTGGTGGTTACTGGTGGAACTCATGGTGGAAGAGGTAAATGACACAATGCCATCTGAGAAACAATTGGCCGCTTTGACAGTGGCTGGATGGGATGTTGAGAGGGAGCATGCAACACCTCAGCAGCCCAGTAGCTCCACCCTCCCCCTTGTGTCGAGTGCCGGATATAGTGGCCGTGTTGGACACAGTGGTGTTGGACGTGCAGTTTGTTTCCACGATGACTGACCTGGAACGGACCCATGAGGAGAAGGTCGCCTAGTATGATCGACGAGATCTATGAGAAGAGGAAGCCAAAAGAAAGGGCACCACACAGGACCGTATATCAGTGCAGGCGGCCACTATCTCTTGGAGAGGTAGGTATATGGGCCCCAGTCAGCTCCGCCGATTGGGAATCTCAAAAGGCCTACTAAGTGGGATGACCACACGTGTCCTTCCCATCATTCAACAAATCAACCAGCATCCACCCATCTCATACGACCTACTTCCTATTCGAATCCAACAGTATCAGCGAGAACTGGCGTCGGGTAGCCTTGGTGGCCACTCCCCTTTACTTTGGGTGCCACCTTCCCGTAGGCTTTTATAGCGAAATCGCACTTTATGAGAATTTTTTCAAAATCTGAAGAAAACTGAGTAACTTGCGAGTTTGTTGAAGATTTAAGAAAACAAAACAGGCACACACTGAGAAACGGTCATAAAGAACGAAAGTTTCACAGTGTGGTCTAAAAAGTATAAAGTCGGTGAACTTTTTTTTTTTTTTTTTGCCAAATAGATGTATACCTCTGTAGACCTTAACGAAACCATCCCCCATGTATACATTAGCAACGATAGAACTTGAGTTCCCTTTGAATGACACACGCAGTTTAATGGGACTGTGTATACGTGACGTGACGGTGATTCCGGCGGTGACATGCTGTAAACTCGAGTCGCCAGTTGCTCAGTTGCTCTTGTGGAGTGCAGACCGTACTTAACTATGGCTGCTGAACAACAAGAAAATATCTTAGTATCTTGTTTCAACAGTAGAGGGGTAACTAAATCCAGCAAAAAAATCAAAGCTAGCCTTGCTCATCCTGTAGTAGTTGAAAAACTTTTCGGGATATTTTCCCAATTTTTGCAAGGAATGCCACTGACTGCTGTGTAAATTGCTAGAATTGTATGGATGAACACTAAAACGTCTATGCAACTTTTTTTTCTGTTTTTTAAGCACATAGAGAAGTACTGCCTCCTCCTCGGACGAAGACATCGGAACAAGTGACTGGAAAACTTGTCAACTTGGGTTTCTTGTTTATGTACACGTGGTGTAAACCTTGAAGAAACTCCAGTTGACTGAGTTGAGTTGACATTGCGTTGCTATCACCGTGTGCATGTACCTGGTACTCATTCGCCTTGCCTCGTCTTATGGGCTTTTCCTTTACCCTCGTTTTGCAATGAGTTTTCACGTGTATTTACTTATTGAAAGTTCACTTGTATGATAGAGACGTGCATACTACACATTGCGTGATCACCTTCAGAGGTTTAGAATACATGAAATCAGTGTTAACAAAATAGAATCGCTCAGATGAGCAGGTATGAGTGATTGAAAAGCATATTTCCGGGTAGGTTTTAGATTTTATTCAACATATGTATTAAGTTATCGATATTGTAATATACTTGAATAGACTAAACATTATGAAAGAACAAAGAAAGATTAAACATTATTAAAAAGAACAAGTTTATTAAGTTTCTGACGCAGGCCAATTTTCTTTGAAGAGGTCACTTCATTTGTGTGCTGTTTTGCCATATGAAAACAAATTGTTTTTATGAGTATATTTCCCACCAGTTTGATCAACTTCAAAACATGACTGTTGAAGAGTTCACTCGACGGATGTTTTTGAAAAAGTGAGTTGTGATATTGGTTACAGGCAGTCAACAAAATCTTTTTCGTGTCGAGGCGTTCTGGCTTCTCAGTTAGGACTCGTTGGTATAGATATTTTGCCAATTTTAGGACGTCTTGAGAGGGCCTTATCAAATGTCCTTTTGACACAAAGTCTGTAAAATGCGTGCTCGGACTTAAATCAAGCTCACTAGTGCGCAAGACATCGCTGCAGTCGGTGCAAGCGAGTTTGTCGTCCACGCGACGCACAGTGAATCCGCATATGTAATACAGGACTTTATCTTTATAATACGAGTTTTGAATCTCATCGACGGGTAATAACGTCATTGATTTCTCCTTTTCTTCCGACTTGGAAAATGAAGGTTCATCACCGAGTTCAAAAACAAACTGCTGGATTGGGTCAAACTCCCCACAGTTACTATTGCCAGAGGCCCTAACTGAATTTCTGAACATGAGCTTTCTGAGTGCCGACTGAAACTGTATTACATTTGGGTTATCATTTTGGCCATTTGTGCTCCTGATACACGAGAAAAATAGCTCGAGGTGATCTTGGGACAGTTTGTACGTGAGCAAATATTTAAAGTTGTCAGTGCCCAGCAATCGATCTCTCAACATTTGGATGGCTTTCAAGTCACTCAGGAATCCCAGGGCAAAGGTTTTTCTGGCGTGATTGAGGATCGGAATGCCTTCTACTTTTAACTGTGACAAGTAAATTTGAACTTCCGATATAAAACTGTCGTCGGAAGCCTTGTTTGACAATTTAACTGGACTCTTCGAGTCTTTTCCGAAAGGGTCCCTTGAATTCAAAAAATCGAAAAGCCTATCAATTATCCGGATAAATTTTATGGTGGGCTTCGACCCAAGGAAATCGGGATTTCTCGATTGAAGGAATTCAAGAGCATCGGCAACACTTGAACTGAAGGTTTGAGCTGCGATTTTGACGTTCATTTTTCGGTTGCGGAACAGTACGTGCTTATCTGACAGTTTGTTGCTCAGTTTTAAGCCCTCGGTTTTTTGAAAATCATGAAGTTTTTCAATGTATTTGAAATTTATGTCACCACTCGGGAATTAATTATACGTTTGTCGGCAATCGTATTCCGGCAAAGTTTAAGCATATGACACGGATCGAGAATGGCACAGACGGGGAAAGACAAGCCTTTGACGCTAAAAAATGGTTTATCTGGAAAATTGCATCCCAACTTTCCGAGTGCACTGATATTAGAGCTGGCCCCATCGAATGTTACTGCTTGTACCCGGACGTTAATCTCAGAAAGTTTCAAAATGGCAATTCTTATGAGCTGAGAAAGAACCGTAGAATCAATTTTATCGACGAAAAAATACGCGATGACACATTTGAAGTGACCTCTCAAAGTAACAATCTGAAATACTAATGCCTCAGAAGCTACTGTCTCTTCTTTCCCAAGATCGGCATACCCTACATTTTTTCCAAGGACGTGGTCATAAATAATTTGCTTTCGTATGCTCATTGAATCGAATATCAAACAGACATCTCTCAAAAACGATTTCTCAACCGCATTTTCTCTCAAATAGTTGAACACTTCCTCTAAAAATCCGGGAGAACAATTGAACCCTGACAACCACTTCCTACAGCACAGGTTCATTTTCCTCAAACTGTTAAAAGCCTTGGGTGGGTAAAAGTTAATGGTTAAGGCGAACTCTTTCATTTTTTGTGAATATGTTTGGTTCACTTTATGTTTACTCTGGTTTTCGTAAACATTCATAACCAGTTCCAAAGGGAAGCCAGAAAAATTATTTTTCAGGACTTCCAGCAATGAATCAGGAGCGTTCAACCTATGTTCGAGGGTGTACAACAAATCTTTCATAGAGGCGATTTTCTTTTCTCTGCGATTCAGTTTTTGTTGGAGAATTTCAATTTTTCGTCGAAGATACTTTTTGGTTGGTGAGGTCTCTCTCTATAAAAAAAATGCGCTGTATAAAGCAGTTTGTTCTTGAACAGGCAATCGTGACAATCAAAAACTACCTGGCAATTCGATTTTTGTTTTTACTTTTTTATATTTTTTAATAGTCCTTTTCTCTGGCGATTTCAGCATTCCATTTTCAGTTTCTACAGATTTTGGGGTATCAGTAGCATTTAAGCTTCCAGATCCTGCCAATACTTCTGTATCCTAGAAAAAATATTAGGCATGTACCTCATAATTAGGTGAAAAATTATAATTAAGTAGGTATCACATGAAAGATGGAAACTCGTTTCGTTTCAGGAAAAAAATAATTGATTGGAAACTCACCGTCTGGTGTTTGACGAAAATGCGCCTTTTTTTCGGCGGGGGAGCTGATAGATGAGCAGGGAACGTGAAAATGGTTGGCACTGCGTCGGGTTTTAATAGAGGATACGACGCATTAGGCCGAAGTTGGTACGCATCTTCAGAAAAGTGTTTGCTGCAAAGTCTTGAAAATGCAGTCGGGACGAAGTCTTCCCGTTTTGTAGCTATTGCCCATTTTTTCCGAAGGTCTGGGTCCTTAGGAAAACTGAAATGAAAATATAAATTGAGAAATGAAACGAGCACCCTATAAGAGAACGTTCTTTTGCAGGACACCTACCCAAAAAGTCTAACGGCAGAAGCAATTAATTCTTTCTCAATCGCTCTTGAATGATTTAAGAAAGCTCTCTTACCTGTGGAATGAAACTCCGCAATCCTTCAACTGTTTGTTTTTACAGCCGAAAGCACAGCAATAATACACCATCACAAAATCGTGAAACAAAGACCGTGAACCAATGGAATAACGAGATTGAATTCGGGCGACGGCTGTGGGTAAACTAGAAACCGCCGGTTACTAACCGGCTAGCAGGCTAGAGCCCCGTACCTTAGGGAGTGGGGGAACGCGCACTTTCGCTGACCGCGTTCGGGGCACGGAAGGGTCTTGGAGAGCGGAGCCGGACAGAAGAGCGAGTCACCAGTAATCTGTGGCCCAAAAGAGCGAGCCTTTGTTACAGCTATTTCCCAACAACAAAGGAAGTGACAGTCCCGAAAGAGCGACTCGAAGTTTGTAGGTAAACATTCCTCACTTGACGACTCTGTTCTCTCGATGAACGCAGTCGATCTCGTCGTTGTCGCTCGCTGATTAGTTATTTGTTGCCAGCCAACATGTTCACTCTGACTACCACGAACAAAGGTGCGCGCTGTTTGGTGCGAGATAATTATTTTTATCGACGTTCTCGCGATTTATGTGACGGCAACATAAAGTGGAGGTGTACTAATGGGAAGTGCCCAGCTACAATTGTTACTGACCGGAATGGTAGTCAAATAGTGTCAGAGGAACACGAGCACAACCATTCACGGAAATCTGACCGTGTTGTTCAGAGGCATGCGATCCGTAACGAGTGCAAGCGCCAAGCTGAGGAAACAATGTGCGAACGCCCATCAAAAATCATCCGCCAAACGTTATGTTCGACTGAAAACTCGCAACTGGCAACACAAGATTTACCGTCAGTTAGAAAAGCCATATACCGAATTAAACGTAAGTCACTTCCCTCTATCCCAAAAAGCCGATCTGAGGCTTTATCGCAATTGTCAGCCATGGAAGTGTACACAAATGCCGATGAAAAATTCATCCACGTGAATCTCGAGGGTGAAATAGTGGTGCTCACGACGAAACGAAATCTCCATTTCCTTTGTGCCCAAGAAGTTTTGTTGGCTGACGGGACGTTTTACGTGTGCCCTAAGTTCTTTTCACAACTATACACTGTCCACGCATTCGCAAATAATACATACTTTCAACTAGCATTCTGCTTTTTGCCATCTAAGTCTACTGACTGCTACACGACTATGTGGAACTTCCTCGTTTCTTTGTGTGCGACCGAAGGATTGATGTTGCTGCCTGATCAGTGCATTCTCGATTTTGAAAAGGCCGCACACGCGGGCTTCATGAAAGTGTTTCCATCGTCTTCGGTCAAATGCTGTCATTTTCACTTTGGACAGGCACTGTTCCGAAAAATTCAAGCCGTCGGACTCATGCCGGACTATTTGTCAAACTCAACTACCGGTCAGTTTTTAAAAATTTTCTTTGGTTTGCCGCATTTGCCAGCACATGAAGTGGAAGATGCATTTCTTGACGTCATACAAACCGCTCCCAACGAATTGAAAATCGGCACATTCCTGGAGTACCTCGCAGACACTTACATCGGACCACGCAGCCTTTTCCCGCCAGGTATGTGGGCGAGTCCACCCGAATCTTCCACCCCTTTAATTTATCCCAGTGCTCGCTCTTTTGGTACTTAGCACTCGCTCATTTGGTAGGTGTGTTACAGTTTGGAGAAATGCCCATCCAGAGGAATTTACATCGATGATCGAAACAGGCGATTTTTGGTTTACTATTTTCAATAATGAACCTTCGTAATAGACCAAGAAAAAAAAACAATTAGCCCGTTCAAAGTTGTTGGTTTCGTTCAAGAATTCAAGAATAACATACTGAGCCGCCACCAGCCACCTGTCAGCCGTGCCCAGACCTGCCGTTGAACGGGAGCTGCAACGCGGCCCTCAAGCAAGACCGCCTACCAGACAAGTAGGCGATCGATTTTCATATCCCGAAGATGAGGTTTTTTAAATGGTTTATAGTTAGAAGTTAATTTGTTCCATTGTAAGTTTATTCGAAAAGTAATCAAGATCTTAGGTCAGTTTTACGTTCTATGTTCGCAATGCGTGGTGGTAGACGCTCAAAATTGGGTTCCATCAACGTTTTTTTGGATTCGTTGGCACGCTCCTCAACTACGACCCACACTGCAGAAATAACCTCGAGTAAAGACCCCTTGATAAAGTAAACCTCCTCAATTATAATGCATTCGAAGCCAACTAGAATAAACTACCGTAACGTGCGGAGAAGTTAGTTACTTATTGTTTTGCTTTGTTAAAGATTTTCAGGTATAGCCTACGTATACTTACTGTACTTCCTCGACGCTTAGGCGGTCTTTGGTCTAAAAAGCTCAGAGCCTGAAAGGCGAACCATCTGCTGGTGTAGGCTTCAGCAGGATCTGCAATAAAATAAATTAATAGAATACAATATCTGTAATAAACATTTAATAACTGAACAGGTCTTTTTCTTTTCCTAAGTTGTTCAAACAAATGAGATGTGGTACCTTATATATTTTATTTAAATTGAATGGCGGTTTTTATTTCAAAGCTGAATTTGGTTTATAATTTCCATGTTATTTAAAACTTTGTTGGTTTTGAGTCATGGCACCATGTACACTATCCTCGAATGGTATTCGTTCATCATTATCCCATCCTGGTTCGGTTTCTTCTCGTTTTACAGAGGAAGATTTTAATCATAATTTCACAACGATAGTGAGAAAAATCGTCACAGATTTGTAACATTCTCGAGAGCGAAAACACAGTTTAATTTTGTGATGGATGTGCTTAGTTTGCCCTTACCGATTCTTCAATCTGCCGCCTCGGGAGGAACGCCAGACGCCTTCCAGCATACGGGACATCCTCTCCTCATTCAATTCATGGAAGGGGATACAATACAAAGTCATCAACCCCCCCCCCCCCCCTCCTCCTCATGTTATATTTTTCAGTTGTTGAACCATCTCGAGTCTTGAGTTTCATATCAAATTTGAACAATTCCAAAGGTTTTAATGGGCTTTCCACTCCAGCGATTAATTCTGTTTCTCCAGCTTTAGTTTTTTCTTCAACACAATTGCCCAACGAATCAACTTGTCCCGCTCAGATATGAAATTATTGGAAGTAAGTAGGATTTAGTTATTGTATTATTGTAAAAGAAAGGTGATGTAGGTGATGTTTCGAACGACTATTTTTAAATTACCGTATTTTTTTCTAAAATCGTTGAGAGAATTCTCAAGACACAGATGACTTCTTACTTCGATACCGACAATTTATTTGCAAATGGACCATTTGGATTTAGAACCCATAGATCCATAACTGACGCCCTTTAGGATTTTTCAGAATATATTCTTAATCCGGTTGACGCTGGTCACGTCTCATTTTTGTCTTTGTTGACATGGCATTCGACTGTGTCACCCCTAATATTCAAGTCGAAGGTCAGAATGGATCTTATCAAAAGCTACATTGCAGGAAGAATAAAGTCTGTTGGGTAAAATGAGTCAAGATTATCGTATCTAACCCTACATTTCCATGTACCACACTGGGTTCTGCGCTTCGAACCCTTTTGTTTCGGGTTTCCATCAATGACTTGCCTCTCAGTATCTCGAATCCTGTAGTAGATACTCTTTTGCGTACGAAACAACCATTAAGTGAAGGAGTACAAAAATTAACGCAATTTAACATTTAACAAGAGAAGCGTTAAAGGTGAAAAATAGTTCTAACGTTTTATCAATCAATAGTAAAAAGAATCAATTCATGCATCTTGGACTTCGAGACACTTTACCAGTTGATGGTAATGCGAACACTACTAAGACACTTGAAATCTAAGTTGATCTGGATTTCCCACTATGTTCAATTGAAGAAATCACTGAACAGCATAATGTTTCCCCTGCGAAGGCTCGGAAATAAACTCCCCGACACAATCCTTGCCGTGTTTCAAATACGGAATAATCTGTGGGGCACATGAGTCGCCTGCTCATTAATTTTTGGATGGCAGCTAGAGCCATTCTCGGGTTGGAATATAAAGAAGATTCACAATCTTACAGTTCACCTTTATTTCAATAAGTACTTTGACTGTTCCAGCGACGTGTACCGAGAAATGTTGAATATATGTGCATAAACATCTGGATCAATATACGAAAACTTCACACGGTTACGAAACCCAAAATTTTAAATGACGTTATCTTACCGTTTCATGGAATGTCTGCGTCTATCAATGCTACAAACTGGTGGTTTTTCTCAATTTTCTTCAATTCTATGCTAGCTACCTACCGAACAATTCATGTTCAAAATTACTTATTTCGTAAATCAGTGTACAACATTCAGTTTCGGAAAAATGTTAAGGTAAGGTTCGCCAAATTCTGAAATTCTTCAAAGCAGTAAGTTCGGGTTCTTAAGGTCTCCTTAGCAATTCTTAGGGTAGCCGTTCATCATTACACGCTATAATCCACTCGATATATAGCATTTCCAAGTCGGATTCAACCTTCTCACCATTGTTAGGGAAATGACTAAGAATACGATGAACAAGCCACAAGTGCTGTGCCAAAGTGGTAGCCATGTAGTAAGAAAGCTTGTCTGACATCAGGGCTGAAAAAAAAAATACTCCAAACGCAATAGATAAGTACTGATACATAAACAAATGTATCATTCAAACATTAATCAACGAAATCAATCAAATGAAAAAAAAAAAATCAACAATTCTTTGAAAGATCTTACATTTTTTTAAGAGTTATAGCTATGTGCTTTTGTGAAATACGAGTAGGTACTCCTAATAAATTGACAAAAATATGACATGTGGAGAGGCTGTCCAACTGAAACTTGAGGGAGCAGGCATCATGTCCATGAAATAGTAAAGAAGGGATAAATGTTTTTCTTTTAAAGAAAATTTATTTTATTTTTTTAAATTATATTTTTTGTTGATTTATTTTTTAATAAAGCACGATTTTTTTATGTATAGGTGCGTTTGGAAAGTTGTCTGAGCCCAGCCCCCAATGACAGCCAAGCATTTGATAGGTACTACATATAGGGCTTGTGCGTATTTCCCTAATTATGGTGAAAAGGTTGAATTTGACGAGGAAATACTATATGTGAAATGTGGACACGAACGGTGATCTAGATGGGGAAGGAGAAATTAAAAGATCCTTTTCAACGAGAACAACCCTGAGCAACACTCACCTTTTCCTGAGACGTTAAATTTGTTCATCTTCAATTTCTCCCTCCTATACGAAGCCATCAGGCTCATCATTTTATTTTTGACTTGGTCCCGATCACGACCTGCATTAGCGGCGATGGAGTTCCATGCGTCGTCCTTGAGGTTCCTTTTGTAGTAGCTCTGATGTTTGGGATTCCACAAGACGTCGTGCGAGCGGTACAAGTCAATCAGATCCAAACACTCGTGTTCCGTCCATTGCCGATCCATGTTTCACGAGAACGAAACACAGTTCACGGAATACGCTTAGAAACTAGGTGGGGAAGGATATGAGGCGCAATACCGCACGAATAACGCTCGCGAACACTCCACGAATGCGGTTTCGTGGGCACTGCGAGCTGCGAATTCCGTTGGTTCGCCGTTCGCCGGAGAAAGCGCTCCAAGCGGATGGGGACGAGCATTACAAAAGCTGTTCGTTCCGAGCTCGTGACCACGCGGTCCAAACGGCCGCCGCGCCGAACCTCCGTAATCGATCCGAAACGCACAACGAATCCCGTCAGCCAGCTCGCGACTCCACGAATATCACAACCCTCTCCAAGTGCCCACTAACGACTCTTCAATAAATCAACGCATTGGAACTATTCGAGTCGGTGTTTCCTCGTGAGTTGCACTCGATGATACACACAGATTAAAGATTACATTCAACTCTTAAAAATAAAGTTAAACTAATGAGGATACTTGGAATTTGCTACAGAACCATACAGAAAATGATTGTTTTACAAGAATAACCGCGAATATAACTATTAAGAACCGTGAACCATTACAGATGAGGTTTTCCAAACGGTGAGCGAAGGGATGATCGTTCAGCAACGCGAGTTGTCTCTTTTGGTTCAAGGAACTCATTTCAACCTAAATCGAACGAGAAAACTTCCCTCTTATTTCGAAAGGTTTAGAAATTTAGATTTTTAATGGATAAATCTTTAAATATAGTCCCTTGGGGGTGATTGACCAAGATGCCTACAAGGCTGGCACACCCCATATCACACAATCCAAAAGATTGCGCAAAAACAGAGGTATGGGAAAACCTCTTATGCGGCACACGTTTTTTCATTATTTTTGCCGCTGAAATATTTGGTAATGTCTGTTATTTGCATTCGAATCAAATGTACTGGGATTACAGAAAAAACTTGTTCTAATAATGCGAGCTCTTCTATTGAAACAAAGATTTCGGGTTATTATAGCTCTTTGCATCTTTATTGGTTTTTTAGAAAATATTAATGCAATTTAAATACATTTTTCAGCATGAATTTGAGCTCGACGTTTTGAATGACCTACTTCATTGTTTAAACTTTCTTTGAAAGTTGTATTTTCGCAAAAAAATATATAACTCCGTTGCAATCGCTTTATTCTCTAAGGACATTAGCAATAAAATTAAGAATAGCAGAGTGCTAAAGTATTATTCATGTCCTCTGAATGTTTTATTGACATAGGGTTTACCATTTCACAGGAATCGGAAGGCCACCACGTTGATCTCCTCCTCTTCCCTCAAGTGAGAATCACGATTCACGAGCCTTCCATGTCTTCCACGAGTAAGTGATTTTCATTTTAGTTAAATTTTTATCGAATTGCTAATTTGAAGGAATAAGAACTGATTTTTACATTACACAAGTTCTCCGACCATTTGACCCATTGCTAGAATATACAACTTAAGTTCACCGGGCTCGGCTACTACTGGAACCAAGTTGGACCGTGTGTGTGTCATCACCAACGGTTTCAAATAATCAGCAATTTAGCTTAGAAAATTAAGCTATCGCATTGACTTGGAAAAATAAAGAAGTTTATTTTCACCGTTGATTACAAAGGTTTATTATTGAAAATAATCAACCAAAGTAGTAGGTACTTATGTGAAAGGACGGATTCCATTAATGTTATCGAGTAACCCAAATCGAATGTTACTAATCAATCGATTAATAGGAATAATCTATTTTTGTTCGTTTATAATTCAGTTCATTTTTCGAGCACCTTTTTTTTCTAGTCTGATTCCAGAGGTATTTTCAGCGTCCAATGTATCGATTAGCTGTGAATCAAAACATCGAAATTGATAGTCGAAGGACAAATCGGTTGTCATCACTCTCGAGACTTACTCATCGATTATTTTACCAATTAAGCAGGAAATGTCGAGTGATAAGAGCGGAGAGTCTTCCATATCATACTGAACTTTTAATAAGCCGATCTAGTTTTCAATGAGGTATGACGTATTCCATCTGATATTTTTGTTGAAAGGTCGTGTGACGTGTTTTTCTTCTTAATCACATCCACGGATTTATATTGACAAGACGTGACGAATAGTACCAATAGGGAGATATTTTGTTATTCATTTTCCAGTTTAAAAAGAAATAGATGGATGCACGGGTTCATCACACGAAAATATTACATTCAAATCTCCAGTTTTCACAAATTTCTTCCGCTAAAAAACCGCCTCTTAGCGACCACAATAACACAAGTTCGGGAACCAATTAAATCAGTTGTGAAGGAAGGATGTTTTGGTGGTTCTGGCCTAACTGTGCTGGAACTAACTGATCATTTTACTTCCGCTCCCGTATAAGTATGTAGGGCGGTTTAGTTAGCCATCTATTGGAATCATACGTATATAAATGGAAAAGCGTTTATGGCAAAAATAACAGCATTTGCATCAAATTGTGCATACACAGGCTTGTAATGTTAATCCTTAAGATTCTCCAAGGGACATTTTTCGATCTTTCATTCTTGACTAGCTCAACATTATTAAATAATTTTTGAACAGATTTTGTTGCTTTCAAGAAATATGCAATTGTTCTATAGGTAGTTTTCAATCAACATTAATTTTAAACATTAAATAGTTTTTTGTATCTCTTTTTTATGGAAACAGGGCTATTCAATTATTTTGCACGTACCAATATTTAACATGGCATAAATACCATTTAACATAAGGTATAAGCATTATTTTACATAAGAAATAACAGTTGAATTCATCCAAATTATTAACTATAAATCGATTCAATCATAACCAACGATGCAAAAATTACAGAATAACAACAACTTATCTGGCGCCCGAGCCAAGAATCCACCTTTTCGCATTTCATTCAACTTGACTTATAAACACTTCCATTTCACTAGTAACTAAACTCCTTCACTAAATATTTCCTATACTTTCCTGCTTTCTTCAAGTACAGAACAAGGACCGACCGCCCCTTGGAGCCATTGAGAATGTCCTTCAGCCTTCAGCTCCGGATTCGTCAATCTGGGCCTCCCCATACAAACCACTCGGAACTCATTCAGCACCGGACACAGCCAACAAGTGAAAAGGGGTCTCCAGCTCATAAAATTACACAGCGAACATTAGTTTGCTGTTCCCTCCCTCCGCCATTTGTATGGACACAATTTACCATTTCAGCTCTGGCCCTAAACACTGCGCGTGAGATATCTATGGATAATATCTGGCATGCTCATTACATACAGGCTGTTAGGTATAAGATCTGAATTTCCAGATGTACAGAGATTTCAGCTGATACAATCCTCACATGATTTTTACTATGTTCAACCAAGTTCAGGTTCACATTCATGTTTAATTCCTTTCTTCTTTTGAAGTTCTAGCAAACGGATCGGTGGGCTCATTCGATTCTTTGAAGACACGCACTTCTATCGATAACATTTATAGCGTGATTTCAAAATTTTTCGACATTCAGATTTTTGACATTTCAGTATCTTGATTTCACCCTTTATGATCGACTGAGATCGATGCCGTGAATTCCCTAGTGATTTTTGACCCAAGTTTCATCAACTTTGTTCATTAGTCTCGGAAAAAAGCTCCAGACGGCGTACGGACTGTGTTTTTTCCGATTTTCGAATTCTACGGGGAGAGTTACAATAATTGTACTTAAATTAATTTCAAAAAATATCATTTTTCCTTGGTCTATTACAAAGGTTCATTATTGTAAATGATAAACCAACAATTTAAATTCAAAATGAACAATTTTTTAAAAATTTGTGTTTTTGCAATTTATTACACTATTTGTAACCTTCTGTAATGAATTCTCATGATGGATTCTACAGTTGTAAATTCAGATGGCAGAATTGCATAATTGGAGTAAATTTCTAAATTCTATTGTAACCAGTGAGAAATTGATCATGTTCGAAAGAAACTAGTGGAAATACCGTACACGGTAATTTCAAATATTCTCTCACTTCCGAGTTTATTGTTTAATTTATAATTAGTTAATTGTGCCCGTTCTTTTATGCCCCGGTATTTATGATTCAATGAGGATGATTAGACCATCAATTCGTGAATTTTTGCACAACCTCATTGCAACATTCACTTTTCTGAAAAGTTGTATTCGGCAACGATTTTGAGAATGGCGCTAATATAATGTGTGCGAAGCATCCGTAAGTTTATTATTATTTCTGTAATTGTGCCAACTGATTTCTGATTAATGTAGCTATTGAATCAGCCACTTTAACCGGTCTGGACCCGCAATACACACCAACGTTGCGTGAAGCTAACCAGGGGGTGCAGGGGTGTCCAAAAAGTGACAAGATGGGAGTAAGAAAGGCGAAAAGCTATCGGGATGACAGGAAGCTGGAGGAGCTTGCGGGAAACATGATCGCTAAGGGGGTAGTTGGGGTTGGAATGCTGCTTCTTCTTGCAACCACTCTCCAGGGAGTGGAGGGAAAGCTATCCGCCGCAAGGTGGTTCGGAACCCTGATTTAGCTCGACAAAAATCCTTGTACCCAGGAAATGGAGAGGATTGGCTGGAATTCCATTGGGGAGCTCTCTACGACACCTAAATGGAGTAACTATAAGATGAAGGCGGTTCTTTCCAAGTACATGTTGCGTACACGTAGATGGTGCACTGATCTCTCACCTGCTTAAACCGGCCAATTAGTGACATTTCACGTTTTTCAGAACTAACAGCAAACCGTAAGAGACGGCAGATGATAACAGGGCCTTAAATTAAAAAACCATAAAATATGCTAAAGTGGCTGAATACTTTTTTTTTTTTTTTTTTTTTTGAAGTCGACATTTTTACGTTTTTAGATCGTGCCTATATTTCACGCTTCAATTGTTCAAAAGGTTATTGCTAACAAGGAAACAATAATTAGAAAATGTGGAAACTCGTGGGAAAAAATAGTGATTTTCAAATACTACAAACACAAGTAATCTCGAAAAATTGCAAGTTTCTCTGTACAAAAAAGGAAGAAACCTCCCTCAGGAGATGCCAATCGCCAACATCTTCGGCCCTAAATTGTTCAGGAGCTACGGCAATTGATGCAAAACCACCAAAAAGTTTCAACAACTCATTTTTTGGCATATTTCAGTAAAATGGGTATACTGATGTTTTTATTGGGGTACGATCCGATGGTCTTAATACGGTCCTATTTTCCAGAGTCGTAATTGAGCATTTAAATGGCTGAAATCACAACTTTTTGAGCTATTTTGGTGATATGACTACCCATTATATAAGTACCTATGTAATTCCTACAGGAAATTTTACGCTGATTCTGTGAGCCATCATTTTCACCCACTAGCACAAATAGAATTTACTAGCTGATTCCGTTCCTATTCCGAAAAATCGGGAGAAAATCGATTCGTCATGGAAAGTTCGTTAGCGACTCTAATCGCCCTAGAGTCAGGGTCAGGGGTCTACATTACATTTAATGGTTTAAAAAAATCCCAAAATTGCGTATCCTCTTTTTTGATTTTCAAACAGTCACATAGCAAGTAATTGCAGCCGTGTAATGTCAAAGCGTCATCCGATGTTGATAGTGGTTCCGTTTTTCTTGCTATATACCTAAATGAAGACCGAATTCTTAGCTTTGATGGTTAGCTTGTTGGTGTTAATCCACCAATCGCCCTTAAATCCTTCCCGGCATTTTGATGGACCTCCTGCCGTGTCTGCCCGGAGTTTACTAGGGTTTACATCTTCGGCAAAGATGTGGATATTCCCGGAATACTTTTGTGAAGCAAGTTCATTTGCAGATAGCAAAATAACAATCGGCCCAAGCCGTTTCGAGTTTCGCTTTGCCAATGTGGACTGCTTGTTCTCTGTTACTATTATTTGTTGAATATTTTAAAGGCTAATCCTTTAATCCCTGATGCTTCCAGTTTTTGACATTTCATGTCTTTGCTATGGCACACAACCAAATTGTCGTTATGTCACGTTACGTTACGTAACGAAATATGCTCAATGATTATTATGATTCGTAGAAGTGAGGTGGGTGGTAAATATATTATAGCTGAAATTTGCTATATGATTATTCTGATGATTTTCGCTTACAACCTATAGTTGCTATGGATAAGTAACTTCCTCATTTTCCATCCCATAAAAATCGTTCGCCACTCGTTGGAAAGCTCTTGATTTATGTGAAAAATGTACACATCTCAAGCTACCAATTTCCCCCTCTTTACGCACCTGGCTACATTCCTAAACTAATTTGATCGGACTATAAATAAAATCCCGAGATTGTACGGAGTCCGGTTCCACATTGTACGGAGTCCGACAATGTACTGGAGCCACATAGTGTTAGGAGATGAGTGAAGTAATTCAAGAGGTTAGTTTTCATCCGACGTATTATGCGCGCCTCAGTATTACGACACAGGAAGAAGAGCGAATGCAAGTGTAATTATTGTTTATTATGTAGAAAAATAAATACAAAATAAAAAACAAAACCCTTTTTTTTTTTAATGTGTATCTCCTGGTTATAGAAAGGAAAGAGTATGAAGGGATATTAGAGTATGAAGGGGCACGAGTGCCCAGAGCAAAGACATAAAATGTCCCCATGTGTTGCAGACTCGTATGCAAGCGTTTCTTCTTATAAATGAGTTTGTAACTGGCTCGACTTTTTTAAATTTAAATCTTAACAATCTTGTTTAAGATTGTTAAACTCTAACTCTTTGTATGCACTTTATTTAAACCCCAATATCTTACCATTGTCCAACAGCTGGATAACTGGTTCGAGTCAATAAACATTTTACTAAAACTGAGTTTGGTCAGAAACAACTAATTACCAATATTGCAACACCCAATGCTACTGCCAAATCAGATTGGAGTTGATAATACACGGCGCACAAAGCAACCCCTCCTTCAAGACCGGGGGGTCGTGCAGGTCATAGCATATCCTCGCCCCTGACCAAGACAATGCCTCCTCCGTAGTTGTTCCTATTTTAGGCCTAATTTGAATTTGCCGAACTCGTCTAGGAGTGCTTAAAATCATTCAACAAGTTTTGCTCTTGTGTCGAAAGTGTCGAAAGCCTTAGCCATGCGAGTCTATTTGAACATGAATTTATCGCTTTCTCAGTTTCCTGCCGGTTGTGGGAACACCACCTTGTGGTCGGTTTCAGTCTGGAAAGTTTGGTTCTTTTCATGAGTTGTGCTCGTTTGAAACTATGCATTCCATCGTAGACAGCCTTTTTTCCAACATTATTCAACAGTGTTTGATTATCTCGAGCAAAGCAATAGAGAAATCAGAAGGAAGCGATCAGAGAAAACCCGTAGTTTAATTTCCGATTTTTTTTTCTCCCAATAGGACTTACTTTAATTTATTATCCCCAGTATTAGATAGTACCTTATAACCACTTTTAAGGTCACTAATTGATAAACTTAAATCATTAATTAATCATTGTTTCTTCATTTATTTTAGTATCAATAACTACCAAAATCCCTATTTTAACTCCTTTGATAGTGATTTTTCGTTTTCGAATTTAGTTCCGATCGATTCAATAACCCAAAAAAATTAGATGGGAGTCTTTCATGATAATTCTCTTGTAATTGTACATTTTTTCCCCAAATCCGACATTAGGCACCACTCCGCGTCAGACGGATTTGGTCAATTTTTGGATTTTACCTATTTCGAAACTTGAAACAACAAATTTTGGGGCGAAGTTTTTTCTAGGTTGATTTCCTAGGTTTGTTGAAAATAATAAAACCAGAACCTCTTGATCACAAAAAAACAAACATAAAACCTTAGTAACATTGGTAGTAAAAATATGAAGTACCCACCGTTATATTTATTTCTTTTAAAAATGAAACTGGAATAGAATTCAACTTTTCTCCTTTTACAGCTTTGATTGAGTTAGTCATGGAGGCTGGCTACAGTGACACATCGAACTGGTGATATGCGGACATTGTGTCCGTCGAACGGCCGTTCTACGAGTTTTTCGAGCTGACTATGTCTAACGAAACGTCGGACGTCTTGGACGGGTAATTACGAATAGTATTATCATTGACAAAGAAAAACATTAATTTTATTTTTCATTTATTTTGGGTTTCTTTATTAATAGAAATTTATTGCACAAAACAAATTATGAATTACAGTTTAGTGAAAATATTAAAGACAATAACGTGGAACTTGTGAGGGAGCGGAAGTCCTCAGACATTCTCCCGCTAAAGATAATAAATAATAGTTGATGAATAAATAGATAATATGCATAGATTCTAGATATGTAAATGTTACTTTCACTCTGGTGTAAGGAGATTTAGTCTGCGTCTAGGGCGATCTGGAGGAACTTGTCTCCACTAATACATCAATCAATCAATAATAATGTTTATTCAAGACAAAGTACACTTAATAAGCAAATACTCAACATTTTAATTCGACATGGCTCAAGCCGTCTGTCTAGTTGGCAAGAAAAACAAAAACACGTACAAATACATTTGTGAAACTTACACATCATGTACATCAATAATTCAAATTTATAATTTAATCCACTAATTTACAGTTACCTTCAAGGCAGTTATAATCTAAGTTTACGTTGAAATTTAATTCAAAGTGATCTTTATTTATTTAAATTCGCATTATATTTAAATTTCCTATCATCATTATTATAATTTCTTATTTCTTACTTAAATTTGTTCAGAGGGGCTGGAAATAGTTGAAACGGGACATTGATTCTTTTCTATAAACGGTATACAAGTGCAATATACAATATACATACAGACAGGCATAAACAATATACAAGTGCAACTTGGGCCAGTTTTCTCCGTTCAGATACCCTAAAAGTTGATCCATACAAAGGGCTCTCTCTCCAAAAAACCTTATACGGTACTCTGCCAGAACCGGGCGAATTTCTTCGGGCACTGAAAGGTAGGTTACACATTGAACAGTTGTATTGCCTGTCATTTCTATTAGGTAAGCATAGCATTCAAATCGAAGAGCTGGCACCTAGCCTTCATCAAATTCGAAATCAGCCAGTTATTATTTGTACGAACATAGCCGTTACATGAATGATTCACTGTAGCATACAGGAGGTGGTGCTGCGATTTTTTTTATTCGTCTTTTATTTTTTCTTGACTGCGTGATTCGGCCTTGCATCTGACGATCAATCAACGAGAAGAGGTAGTAAGAGCATTACTAACTCTTTTAGTAGATAACGTACTCTGTCGTCACCAGATGTGATTAGAGAGTGGAAAAAAATCTCGATTGGTCTGCGATATTGTCTGGTTCAGATCTGGAAGGGGCATGTTTACGAGACGAATCAGTAGTTGCGGACAGTCAGTGTTCATTAATTCCAAGAATTTGGCTGCTAAAGAAGATTTGGAGCTGTTGAGCCTAGAAGTGAGTGTTGTTAAGGAGAATAGCGCTCAATTGAAAGTAAAGTCGATTACTAAATTACTGCCCAGCCTGAATTGTTAACTGATTTTCATGATTATTTTTTTATTTAATGCCAATTGTACTGAACTCGTAACCAAACTTCGCTAATTTCGAATTTCACCGTCGGAATAGAAAAACGAGAGGAGAATGGAGAAAAAACGGTTTTTTTTTCACGACAAATTTTGTGGACGCTACTCAGGCTATAATTTTCAACCGATTTTCTTGATTCTTTTTCTTAGCACGATCCGAATTTTACTTTTGTTACCCTTAGAGGGGCACAAAGGGTCACGAACTCATTGAAAAATAACGACGTACTGAACCAAAATCCTATCCCTGTGTGATAGCTGGATGTGCCAAACCTAGCAAAGGCCACTGAAAGACTGAACTCAATGGGTCAAGCGACAGAACAGACCCCGAAAACAGTTTTAGCCGATTTTCATACCAAAAGAAGCTACCGCAATGGCTCGGAAAATGTCTTCATTGAAATCCATTTGAAGCATTCGTGGATTTCAACAGGAGTATACAGGGTGGCCACAATTTAATGGACCAGGGATTTATCTCCGTAATTACCGAGCATAAAAAATTTCAAATATTAACTTCACTAATTTTTAACGAGGAATTCAAATGTCACAATTTCGTACCATAAAATCACAAAAAAAAACAAAAAAAATCGTTGAATTTATATTTTTAGCAGAATATTAATCGAACAAGTTTTATCAATAATGGAATAGGTCATTTAAAAATCAAAGCTCAAATTTATGCCGAAAAATCACTAAATTTGTATTAAGCTTAAATTGCATAGAAATGCTAAAAAATGCCAAAGTCCGGACCTTACTTTGAATAGAAGAATATTATTTAGAATATGTTTTTCGCGACATTATTGACAGTTAGCTTTTTTACAGACAAAAGTTCTCGAATTTTAACTCAATTAATTTTAACTATAATAAGATAATTTTGGAAAACTTGCCCTTGTGGTCATGCTGCATGACTGTTTTATACATTTGTAAATGTAGTTTTTGAAGAAAAAAAAACACAAAAACAACTAAAGATAGAAAAAATCTGTAAGAATTGTTCCCTTTCGTTTGTCAAATCGCAAAAAGGTGTCGGTAGTAGCTGTCTCCTTTGAGACGTCAAATTTGTTCGCTTGGCTGAAAAGTAAAAGCGTTGATTATTGGCTCAGAATGTTAACCTAATGAAATTCATTTTAAAATATTATTAATGGATGTTTAGCAAAACATTGGTGGATTTGTAGGAACCAACTAATAGTGGATACCTAACAATCTAAATTTATAAACTCAATGACTATGATATCTCTGAGAAAGGACATTGAACCTGGGTACATTTACAGTCTGGCGTACTTCATATACAAAAAAGACACGTTTTTTGAGATATGACTAATGAAAGAGAGCAATTTTTCGCCCTGAATCCGATGTTGGGACCAGAATTTTTCTATCTGCCGTTGTTTTTTCAAAAACTCAATTTACTGTGTAAAACAGTGTTTTTGTTGCTGTTTTTTCAACATAACCGCTGTGTTTTGCGGAATGAAAGAAGACAGCTAAAATCGGATAACAAATTCGGATTCTGCATATCATAAAACATAGCAAGAGTTCCTAGTTGAAAGTGAAAAATAAACATTGATTTTTGAAGTGCTATTTCCAACACTCAACGGTATGTACAAAATATGTACATGGGCTGTACACAGGACCTAAACGTGATAGCGAAAAACGGGTTTCACATTTGGATCGAGCACGCTGAAAAACCTCAACGCCAACTTTTATCCCCTCGGCATTACAACTCCTTCTTTAGCCAGTGTAATAGTGGCGATTGACAGAATATGAAAATTAAAAGTGGATATTCAGTCGCGGAATGAAGGGGTATCATTAATGTTTAGTCATCGTTCTAACCGGTTAACAAGCGCAGTTCCAAGGTGGGAGCCGGCAGTTTATATAACAGTGTTTTTTAGCGCTCTTTTTCCACTTTACCACTGTTTCTCGTAGAATGAAAGAAGACTGCTGAAATCGGGTACCACCTCGGATTCTGCACCTCAAAAACACGGAAGAATAGTTGAAAGTGAACAATCAATTGATATTTTTGAAGTGCTATTTTCAACACTCGAACGTAGCTTGGAAATAGATATATGGGCTGTGGAAGTTGGCACCCCGTCGTAACGAGCTTGCATTCGACGTCTTTCAACAACAGAACTAAATTTGATCAGGGAACAACCTCAACCACGATGTCCTCTCGTTACAGACTCCTGAACACGCCATCAAATTTGAGTGAATCCTGAAGAAATGGAGTAAGTTAGTTATAACAATTTCATGTTTACGAGTGCTCAAAGGCTGTCATTATTCCAACAGCGGTGGAATTCATTGGCGACCCCACTCACACAATCCTTGAATATCCCATCTAAATTGGACAGTAATATAGTATATTTTCCCCCATAATAAGGAGAAAGTACAGACAACAGACAAATATACTAACTTGAAACCAACATTTTACATGACTTTCTAAAATTTACAATAAAATTGATTTTGATTTGATGATTTTGTTCGTATGGGAACCCCCCCATTATTTATTGCAGGTTCGGATCCCTCAATTTCAATTACAATTTTAGCCCCCAATCGATTTTGTTTAGTCTTCAGCTGACTCCATGATGTGCAACTGCAAGGGTAAGCACACCTGTTTTCGGGCTGAGAAAGTTGATTTGTTTATTATCTATGTATTTTTTTATTTAATCTGCTTTTTGGACTGAAACAAATTTTTTAGGCTCCCTTTTCGGGCTAAAAATTAGTTATTGGGCTGAAAGTCTTATTTATTTATTTTTTTGTGCTTAATCTGCTTCTTGGGCTGAAAAAATTTGGTTGGGGCTGCCTTTTTGGGCTAAAAATTTGTTATTGGGCTGAAAGTTTTTTTTCTTTTCTTTTAATCTGCTTTTTGAGCTACGTTTTCGGGCTAAAAGTTTGATTTTGCGCTGTAAGTTTTTTTGATCTACTTTGCCAACCAGCAATAAAAAATGGTTCTTATAGTCAAAAAATACAATTTTGGTGTAACTGCGCACATTTGAGCTTGTACGCAATGCTCAGCTTGGTAATATTTGAAATCCTTAATCAAAATCATGCAGATTAAAAAAACTGTTCTTAATCTGTGATTAACAATTTTAGCATTGGGAGGGGGGATGTCATCGGACACCCTGCATGTGAGAAAAACTTAATTCAGTTGCTTTGGTTTGTCGGTGTAATCAAGAATAATCTATCGAAACCCAATAAAAGAAGCACGGAAGGCTCCGCACGTGCAACCTGTCTACGACTACCTGACGTGATCATCATATAAGAAATAATTCGTTTAGTCGCGAAGTCTTAGAACGGGAAATCGCATTTCGCGGAGGTGACTTTATCTTCAGTTTACCACTCACTGTCGACTGGGAACCAAACATCGCTATGTAAGTTGATAATACTCTCAACCAAATCGAAAGTAAAACTTCAATTAGCAATTTATGCTTGAATAATAAAAAACTGCAAATTTTACTACAGGGGTTTATAATTTTTTACTGCTCGTGTGATTCAGAGGGTCACTATGAGGTTCAAAAGTTGCGATTATTTGCGTTTGGTAATTTTGAGTTCCTAATGACAGGTCAGATAACACATTCAATACGTCGGCCAAAACCTCGAAAAACCAGTTTTTTTGGCATGTTTTTGACCCACAACATCTATGGGTGCAAGGTGATCGGTTAGACGTTTGATCAACAAGCATGTGTGAATGTCTTTACATCTGCGAAACGAACACTGCAGATTAGAAACGTAAATTGCCAAAATAAAAGGGAGACGGTTAGGTATAAGAAATGTTTGCGGTATAGTAACATTTTTGCATTGCACTACAATCGCTGAAAATTGTTGAACAAAGGTTTATAACTGCTGTTCAAAAAAAACGCTGCAAATTCTTTCACTGGGGTTTATTATTCAATTTCACTCATTTGCCTTGCACTCATGATTTGAATGTCTACTAAGCTTTGGAGTGTAAGGGTCATTCACGTTGAGAGAATCGGAAATGACAGCGAAATACAAACATAGTATTCGTTTCCGTTTAGTTTTGAAATATAACTAACGTAGATCGAGACTACGGATTGGAGAGGTGCAATTTCGACTGGATTGTAAAATACAGTATAATCTGAAACGCAAAACAAATCAATCAAATCAAATAATTTGTATTGTTTCAGGTTAAAAACCATACAATAAGAGTTCCAATTACAATGATAAACAATATTCACTTCGTGATTCCAATTCAAAATAGAGATCAAAATAACAAAACTAGCACCAATTTTCTTCTGATAATAATGTTTATTCCTATGTATAATACTAAACATTTTTTTTTTAATTTCTTGTGCACACATAATATTTTTAATTGATAATGACAATCCTAGACAAAGTTCTCTTCTTTTTCCAATACATAATAGTGCCTACAATTCCAACCCTGCATCCTCTATCAAATGGGCCTTAAATTTCCTCAGTCTGAGGTATGCCAACATAAAATTTCCCAGCATTAACACCTCTGCCTCACTGCCACACTGTAACAAATCACCCCAGATACGCTCCTCACTAACCCTACGACTTCCAAAGTATTTAATTCTCACTTGCCCGAGAGTGGGGCATTCACCGAGTACATGTCGAATGTTTTCATGCAGGTTAGTGTCGCACAAGATACACCGAAGCTGTTGGTCGACCTTCACAAAATGCTTTCCCACAAGGGTTGAAAATTGCCGATTGCTGGACATTCTTATGTTCGCCGCGGTTCTCTTAATCATCGAAACCCAGGTAGGCCGCGGGGTGCCCACTGGAAGAGCTGATTAGCCGCGAATACATTCGACTATATGACGAAAGCTGAATTCTTTCCTCATCTTGGTAATTTGTTTTCAGCTCATAGCTGTATATTATAGCTTTTCTAGCATTTTTAACTTCCCCGGCGTCCTGGTTATTCCAAACTCTTTCATACCCGAGGTCGGTGAGTATATTGCGGAGGTTTGCGGCACAATTAAACTTCAGAAACGTATCATTTCGCCCCGCCATTGCTTTGAGCATCTGTCGATAACAGAAACGTTAAACGTCTGAAACGCAAAGCACCATAATGAACTGTTTCATTTTCATTTTACAGTAAATGCCACACCTTTTATTAATTCTTACATTCTCATGAACAAATGCAATATAAACTATACCTTCGTTGTTAAATCGTTTGCGCCTTTTCCGAGCTTTGTTGTTTCCAACAAAAATTTGTTGGCAAGGCGACGCTGGAAGCCGACAAAAGAAGTGCCGGAGCCCGCATAACGAGCTATCGACAGCTTCAAAGGCTCGGCATGCCTTACATCCTCAGTACACGTTAATAAGTCAAACATTAAACCGTTTCAACACGACAGTCTTAGAATCTATAACTGCAAAAATAGTTCGGGAAGCTAATTTAAAAATGCCCGAATATTTACCCGACCGGGTATTTTCCTTGCTATGTATTTTCCCAGGTATTTTCCCGAACTCGGGTATTTACCGGGTACAATCCCATCTCTATGAACGCGCCACATGGTAAAAACTTAGATTCAGATCGCAAACTTTCAACGACTGCCCTTTTGATTTGTCTATGGTCATGGCAAGTGCAGATCGGAAATTGAAGTCGTTTAAACTTGATGGCATGTCGGTTGGGATCATCGGAATCTTTGGAATGAGAACATTCTCACTTTCAGATTTTACATCGAGTATCGTCGAGTAAATCACATTATTCATCAATTTCCTTACCACCAAACGCGCTCCGTTTGCACAGTTTTGGTTGGTTTATGTTTCGAAGCATGATTACTATAGAGTAAATTGTGGGGGGTGGTAAGCCTGTCACAACCAACGAGTTTAAAAATTCAATTGGATAGTCAGTGGTTTCATCTTCTTTTGTTACACAGTCAATTGATTTGAAAGAATGCAGTGTACCGACGACATCATTCTGAATTGAGAAGTTTAAGTCATCTACATCTTTATTCTTAGCTGCAAAAATTGCTCGCTCACTCAACCATTTATTATTTTTGTGGTCAATAATGAAATTTGGGAGTATTTTGTTGATGAGTTCGTCTTTTGATAAGACAAAATTACAGAAATTCTGAGGAAATTAAATTTTTTAACTGATGAATTGCTTTCAGTTGCGTTTTGTTGTACCACCTTTTATGTCACAGGAACTTGATACAAAGTATCCTACGCCCTTCTCCTGATTTTAATTTAATTGTTGTTCTTGATCGGTAAATACTTGCAAAACATTACTTCTATAACTGTAATTAATTTCCTATAATTGAAATGTAATTTCCTGTACATTTGCATATTTGTCTACGATGCTGTCAGTATTATCTGTCCCCTAGATTGATCATATCGAACATTGTTTAAGGGATATCAAACGTCGGGTGCCGTTGGTGTTTCGCCCGCATCTGGAGCTGAGCGAGCCTCAAAATTGCACCGAACTGGAAAATGTAGCAGACTACTCGGAGATGTACAACACCTTGGTCTACGTCCTTTGCGCCGTCGTCGTAGTCCTTCACATCAAACACCACTCCACCGTTGTGAGTTTGTTAACTTCCATCCAGCAAATGTCGTAGATTATTGAAGTTGCTTTCACCGATTTTCACAATTTAAGAGGATTGAGGACGATTTTTGAGATAAGCTTCAAATAATTTAAAGGAAGAACCCGAATAGGTACCATATTTGCAAAGTTTGTAACTTGCCAAATTGATTCACAGAATCAAAAGCATTTTTGATACCTAAAAACACTCAAAATACAAAAAAGCCCATATCAGGTTTTTGAGATTCCAAATTGTTCAAATTTAATATGCACGGCCCACACAGAGCCCTTCTGAAAGCATATTAGTTCTAACTTCAAGAAAAGTAACTAGTCTCGAAAGGTGTAGGTATCGGGGCTTGGTAGTAAGGTAGTACGGCGTGACAGTAGATAACCCATGTGTATTCCTATTCATATCATACTTCCATTTTACAGGGATCAACTTTCTTGTTTGGACTGTTTCTGTCAACAATAGGACTATTGTTGACACCGTTCCTCCTGGTAATATGCGCCATCTTCTCCGTCTACCGATACTTCGTGAAAAAACGACTACGTCAACTACCAGGGTATATGGGTCTCTTGGACGGCAGCGACGCTTATTGGGCTGGCGAACAGGATTACGCCAGGAGCGTCATAAACATCCTGCTCATGATCGACTTCGCCAAAACTGCTAACGAGGGTACTTATAATATAACCTTTGACGATTATTTGGTAGATCCTTAGAGCCAGGTGTAAAGGTGGGAAGACTTGTTCCTTCAGTGAACTGAGTACGGATTTGTTCATTCGTTCGTTGAAGGATTCAGGTCCTCAGACTCGTTCTAGGCACAGGTCCATGGATAATACATTTAGCATTGTGAGGTGAAGGAATGGTATAGTAGCCCCTTTCAATGAGCCATTGGCCATCTACAAGCGTCTACGCTTGAAAACGTCTGATTCATATCCGAAGGCGTCGGATTCTAAAATCAGGAAGGGGGCAACTAACCATAATCATCACAGCATCCATGGATTTATTCAGAGGACGTAATTTGGGTTTGAGCCTTCCCATTGTCAATTGAGGATTCAGCCAATGGTATTGATTATTTTGGATCTGAAGGACTCGTTCCATCAAGCCTGGTGTATGGGAACATACTTTTGATTTGATTGTTTTACAATTTCCCCTTGCTCTTTAAGAAACAACTGTTTTACAAAGAATATGAAGTGAAAATGTTATTACAAGTTGGAGGGACGATCAAATACAATCTACCGGATTTGTTCAGAGTTTTTGATAATCAAACTGGATGGGTGCTATATGACATTTAGTATCCACGAACGAACCGAATTTTGGAGTTCGTTCCTGGACTCGGTCCTCTAGAGCAGGGGTCCCCAAACTATTTGTCCCCAGGGACATGTCATAATGTGGAGCTGGTGGAGCGGGCCAACAGGGGGTTCTGGGAGCTTTGTTTGACAAATTCAAATTAGGGCTAATATACGAACAAAAAATTAGTTTTTAGTGATTAAATATATTTTTTTAATTCCATGATTTCTTTTTCGTTGTTCAATAAAACTTTTAACCAATGAATTTTCAGGAAGGGAAATTTTGCAGGGTCAGACAGTTGAAATTTGGGTTTTTAAGCACTCCTAGACGAATTTGACAAATTAAAAAATTAGGCCCGATATAGGAAACAAAACTTATTTGTTTATAAAAAATATATTTTGTATCAATTTATTTAAAATGTTTTACATTCAAAAAAATATTTTTGGAAAACCAATCCAATCCGGGCGGCGGGCCGGACCGAATCCTTTGGAGACCACTGCTCTAGAGGACTCATTCACACCCAATCCCTTCTCTAGCCAGGTGTGCAGTCCCCTCTATATACAAGCTGTGTGTTAAACGATGTTTAATTGTAGCACTCTGAACGACAAATCGTCGTTGGCTTGTTGTATAGTCTCTTATCAGTGTAGCAGCCATTTAGGGTAGGTTTCACCAGTTTTTAATCAACGTTTACTCAATAAACCGGAGATTTCAGCTGTTAGTTAACGTTTTTGGTTCCGCCAACTCCTGTTCAGATAAATCTACTACCAAAAGCGCTATGCCAAAATTCTGTTTTGCTGCGTTACTGTTCATAGTGCTGTTTCCACTATCTTGTGTTATGGTTTTGTGTATGCCTGTCGGGGTAAAAATGAGAACCTGTAACATGTGGTTGAACTCACGGTGGCCACATTCTTCGTCATGATGAGGTTGCCAAGACTGTATCATATGTCGAGTGACCAGGGCAAGAAGCCAGATATCATTGCCATCAAGCCCAATGGGTCATAAACCTTCATGCCCGTGGCAGCGTGGACAAGGAACAGACTTAGAGGGCCAAGAAAAGTAAATATGATAGAAACGACCTGCAGCAGGCGGTATCTGAGCTAAAAGGAGTAGCGCCTAATAGCATCAACTTTATGGCTGCAACCCGGTCCTTGCGTGGAGTGAGGTGTGGAAAAGTGCCACGGAGTTACTCAAGCTGGGCATCTTGTCAGGAGTGCTTCGTGGTAACTTCAACCGTGGTGATAGAGGTGGAACCGAGGTTGCGCAGCGAGTTCCTACGACGCCAATATGTCTATTTGTCGTGGTTCATGTGTGGGGTCGAGCACCATACACTCATCCTGCTCTGTGTCGTGACGGCTTCTGATGTGTCGCATCAATTATACTGCATAAGCAGTATAAAAAGATCTGACGTTCTAAACAGTATAACGTTCTAAAATACAGATGGAACCTTTCAGAGTCACTCTCAAGCTCTTTAACGAGACTGTGAAACTCGCCCTTAGGCTCCCTTTTTCTGTTTATTGGATGAATCCAATATATCCGTCTCTTTCTTCCTTTTGTCAACATAGTACCTAAGCGCCAACAATTCAAGTTCATCTTCAAAATCGGAATCTGAATCGGATGATTCTTGAAAAAACATTGTGACCGTGTGAGCTATCCGAGCGCTGAGACCGAACTGAACTAAAAATTGCATCAGAATGCGTCATAACGCGTCAGACAAATGTGAACAGTAGCCATTTCGTCAGAGAGCGTCACAACACAACACGACACACAGATATGAACGCGGCTTTATGCAAGCGTGTCACAGGACCACCAAGGGGGGTGGGCAGTATAACGTCTCCCAAGAGTACAAAGAAGAAGGTGCAAATACCATCAAACGAAATTAACATGTTCGATGTTTCTTGAATTTTAGCAGTAGTCTCTAAGCAAAAGTGTCCATGGATCCAAAAAACCGAGTTTGATTAATTTGCGTTTCTCTCTTCCGTTTTTGTAGCATTTTTCCTATCAATACTCTAACATTTTAATGTACATTGTCTCAACAGGTGAAACCCTGATTGACGTGATGAAAACAACGATGCAACGCCTAGTGGATGAGTCCTCCTTCAAATTCAAATGTAAAAGGCGCCTTTCGAAATTCGGTTACTACTATTTGGAGAAAACCGACTACGACATCAATGAGAATGTCCGCCACATAGAGCCCGAGCTTCGAGGGAAAACTGATTTGGAGAAGTTCGCTTCAGAGATCGCCAACGAGCCCATCATCAGAGACTCGTTTTGGGAGATACTAGTCGGCCGAAGAGAGGTTGGAGGGTCCTATCCAGTCATCATCAGGTAACATATAAAATATGGGTTTAGTAAATACTGCAGATATCAGAACACCTCAGCAATAAAATAGAGTTCAAGTGTATACTGGAGAAACTGATTTGGAGAAGTTTAGCTCATAAATTGCCAACATGGTGGCTCCTCCCTTGAAACTCAGGGATGCATAGACATTTCTCGATCTTGTCATTTCTCCATTTAAAACTGCATGAAAACAAAAACGCAACTAACACTAAAAATTAAAAAAAAATAAAACGCCAACACGTGCGCTCCCACTTTGAAAACTTCTGGATACTGCAGTTAGTACCACTGGCCGATCGGTTTCCCGCTGATTTGACATCCTCTACCGATGAGCAGCAAATAAGAATCCATTTGACGATTCGTCAGGTTGCCGACAAGAGGTGCTCCAACGGTTGACTGTTCACCGCTCTAGCAAGGTGCTCGCAGTTATTTGAAAACTGTGTTTGTGAATAATGCTTGTTGTTCGTAAATTCTACTTGACGCTCATAACTTCGAAAAAACAGAAGCAGAAAACGAAACTGATTACAGTCACACAGGAGAAACAAAGAACAGAAATAGGACTGAGCGGTCAGATGAGCACTGATAAGCTAAATGGTAAAAACTGCCCATACGATTCAGAACAGAAATAAGTGTGCGCATCACTAGGTTCCTGCGATCAAAACAAACACAGGAGTTTTTTTTCTTTTTTTTTATTGCAGTAACCTAGTGATGTAGTGAATGTGGATACTGGAGTGAACTCCTAAAAGGGCTTATAGCTGATAGACGGGTTGAAGCATTCTGATATGCGTGCTCCGTCTTAGGAAATTTAAAATTTTCAAATAGAATATTTTTCCATTGTAATCGCTCTTGAAAAAAACGCCGCAAATTCTTTCACTGGGGTTTATTATTCAATGATTCATGATTTGAATTTCTACGAAGCTTTGGAGTGTGCGTGTTTCACAGGTGATAGAGTGGTTATTGAATTTCAGGAGGCACACAAATATGATCAACTGATCAATCCAAATAGGTATTTTGGTTGAGAACCGATTTAAGTGCTCTTTGCATATCTCCTGAAATTCAATAATCGCTCTATCACCTGTGAAACACGCACACTCCAAAGCTTAGTAGAAATTCAAATCATGAATCATTGAATAATAAACCCCAGTGAAAGAATTTGCAGCGTTTTGCAACTATAATTCAGTTTTTCTATTTACTTGCCTAAGTAATAGTAATTAACTACGTACAAAAGTAGTTACATTATAAAAAGTTATGTAACATCGCCTCAGTAATCAAACACATAATTGTATAATGGGAAAACATTATCATCGACCTGCTCATTCAAAACTTACAATTACGCTGCTGTAATGATTCTAACGCATTAGGTACTTACTGACAGATTTCTGCACCCCTCAGGGTCCACCACTCTTTGGGCGACGGTTACGCGTTGGTTCGCCTCTTCGTAGAACAACTGTCAGACAAGCAGACGAGAGTGCACAGGTTGGTGAGAGCAGAAAGCGTCCTTCAGCGCCTCATGAACGGGGAATACAACAAAAAGTTGGTTCAAGTCGGAAGCAACATCTTCAACAAAGTTTTCACGTACATCTACACGTTGCTCGTTCTTATGCAGCAACTGCTCACCCCTCCTGATAAGAATATATTGCACAACCGGATTTACTTGAGCGGAAAAAAGGTAAACTTGAGCTCTGTAAACATCTTTTAGAGAATTCTTGAAAAATGAAGCTATTGCCGATTAATTTTTGTCGATTTTGCAACGTTTTTTGTGATTTTCAAGAAAGTTCATTTTCTTAAATTTTATGAATTTAATGTGCTCAGAAAGTGTTGTCTAACAAAGACATCCTTTGCTTTGGAATGCCTGATTCTTTGAAGCAAGAGCGAAGTTCTTATCTCAATATTTTCGAGAGTTATAATCTGGTATGTCACATTTATTTATATTTGTCTGGTTTGAAACGCAAGTTTATGGGGAAAGGTTATTCAGAAAGTGACATATTTGTTAGTGACATATTTGCCCAGCACGAATCAGCTACCAACAGACATCACGGGCATCAACTAACAGGCCTTCGTTAGGGGCAACCTTTCTCTTTGAACCTGAACGTCGATCTCCATCAACCAACTTCCTGGTTAAATTAGCAAGATGTGTATTTACTATGCACGTTTTCAAATTCGGGGACCAGGTGTAACTTCAAAAAAGAGGCACTTCCTTCTCATGGCCCCATCCTATGACAATCTCTTTATGGCGACTCTGGAGAATCGCTTTCTGGCATCCTGAGAGAAGACGTTTCTCATTTGGAAACGGTTTATAAATGATATTTTCTTGGTATGGACTCTTGGCGCAGACACATTGTTGATATTTTTAGAGACACTAAATTCTCAATTCTCTACGATGTTCACATGACGCTGATATCACTTTGAACAAGGTCGAATTCCTCACTGCAGCACATGTGAAGCCCACAAACAAACAGCTGTCCCTTCATTAAAAAACCTGCCACCCTCAACTTACAAACTTGTCAATTCCTAGATCGTTGTCAATCAGAGGCCACCAAATTTGCAACCGTAGGGGAGAACCTGGTAGGATTTGAGTATATGCCAAGTTGATCTCTCCAAAAAATACACTCGTATTTAACTGATGTCAACACCTGTGTCCAATTACCGTATGTACTACAACTTGTTGAACCGTTCTGATGAGAGAAGTCGGTGATTCCGGCAAAAATCAGCTTGGAAAAGGTCCCAAAAACAAAAAAACTGTCCAAAAAAGGCTTTATTTGAACGAGCTGGAAAAAACCGTTATCATTTTCGAATTCAATGCCCTCAAAAATCACTAGATAGGCTAAAGAGCCAAAAACTCGGCCGTATTTTCTTTTTTTTTTTTTCTTTTTTTTTTTTTACAGAACACTGTATTTGTAAGTTTCATGTTGATTGACTACTTTCCTCAACCATGCAAACCCATTCTACAACCTCTTTTTAAAATATTTAGAAGATGCGCCTCACCCGATTTAGCAAACCTGATTTTACTTTGTCGCAGGTGTGCCGGTTCACAGTGATGGATTTGGAAGTCTTGAAGGAGGTCAGGCGAGCAATGAACTTGAGATTCACAGATGTTTTGTTGACTGCTCTCTCCAATTCATTGGAAGGATGCTTGGACAAATGGGGTGAGACCGTGGATCAGATGAGAGTCGTCGTGCCGGCCAGATTGCCTGTGCCCTCGGAAGGCATGACCAATCTCTTCACCGTAGCGATGCTCGAGCTGCCAATCACAGGTGATAGATAATCTCCGATTCTATCCGATACCAACTCGAAGGTACCCACCTGCTTGAAATTAAAAAACATCCCTCCATCGGTGCTAACTTGGATCAAAATATCAGCTCTTTCAAAATGTACAAATTTTCTGCCTCCGTCCGTCATAAATAGCTAGATACCATGTCATTTTTCACACAAAAAAATTTTCAAGATTTTACGAAGTTTGCTGCCATTTGCAGTGAAATCAGTGCCAATTAGATTTTTTAACAACTTTATAAACTTCTAGGTATTTGAGCAGTACTGGTTACTTACGTACGTGCGACTGAATAAAGAAAACACTACTAAAAAAACGCTGCAAATTCTTTCACTGGGGTTTATTATTCAATTGGCTTTCGTTCATAATTTGAATTTCAGGAGATATGCATGGAGCACGTAAATCTGTTCTCAAGCAAAATAACTATTTGGATTGATCAGTTGATCAAATTTTTGTGCCTCCTGAACTTCAATAATCGCTCTATCCTGTGAAACGCACACACTCCAAAGCTTAGTAGAAAATTGAATAATAAACAGATTTGTTTTTTTAACAAAAAACATCTATAATTTATCAAGTCCTTTAGCACTTTAAACGATGTAGCCAAAGGTAGACTGATGTAGATGAGGCACACAAATATCATCAACTGATCAATCCAAATAGGTATTTTGGTTGAGAACCGATTTATGTGGTCTATGCATATCTCCTGAAATTCAATATTCGTTCTATCACCTGTAAAACTCGCACACTTTAGTACAAATTCAAATCATGAATGCAACTCGAATGAATAAAATTGAATAATAAACCCCACTTAAAGAATTTGCAGTGTGTGTGTTTCACAGGTGATAGAGCGATTATTGAATTTCAGGAGGCACAAAAATTTGATCAACTGATCAATACAAATAGGTACTTTGGTTGATAATTATTTACGTGCTCTATGCATATTTCCTTAAATTCAGTAATCGCTCTATCACCTGTGAAATGAACACAAGAAGCTTAGTACAGATTCAAATCATGAACGCAAGCCAATTGAATAATAACCCTAGTGAAAGAATACTTATTTACCCCAGTAATAATATTGAATAATAATCCCCAGTAATAATATTGAATAATAATCCCCAGTAATAATATTTACCTATATATTATCAGCATCTCATACATGCTTCAACCTGTGTATCGGCTATAAACTACAAGTATCCACATCGGCTATCACTCCAGTAACCACATTCACTACAACTCGGCATCACTAGGTTACAAACAAACAATAATAAACCGAAAAACGCAAATGTTGTCACCATAAATCGGGCCATACATCGGGACGTGGGGAAGGGCTCATTCGATTCCTCGTGGTATGTTCTTCAAATAGGTAAATATTTAGGCCAATTCGACTTGTTTTGAGGTTTTTAGGGATTTTACAAAACTTTGACAGCCCTTTAAGGGCACTTCAAATTGAGTGAGATAGCTGGCTCAAGAATTGGGGCGTCGTCGGACCAAGATGGATTTTTCCTGAAAATTTCAGATCTTTTGCTCCATCCGTTTCGGAGATATCGTGCGTACGGAGTACGGCGGACGGAAAAATTTTTATTGCAGATTCGGATTCTACACCCTTTGAAACGTAAACCATGAAATTTTCAGGGGGGTTAGAATTTTTTTTTCAGAGCGATTACAATGGTTTATTATTGAATAATAAACCAAAACCTAAAAACAAGCATAAGAATGCAGAAGCATTTGAGCGGAATGCCATTTAGAAAGATTGATATCTTATTTCCTTTTCTCACCAACTTCAAAAAGGAAGGAGGAACTCAATTCGGCTTGTCAAATACCTTTATCCATGAGTAAAGGAGTTGGCACTTCTTCATCATACCAAATCTTACTGGAGACTTCAGAGTGTCATGATTCTCAGAAACACGAATGGAAAAACATCAAACGAATTTTCAGCAAGTCAACCTAAATTATACTTTTGCCTCTTAAAACAGAACACTAATTAAAGTACCGTCCAAGGCAACGAATTTCTGCGGTTTTTCGCCCCAGTTGACTTTGTTTTACGGAGTCTACAAGATCAGAAACTTGGACTATGCGACACCAAATCATACCTAGGTTTCTTGTTTTACACCTGCCCATTGAACTATTTTTTACTCGCTTGTTTTTCCAACTTCTTGGCGATTTAAAGTTGTTTTTTAAACTGTCGATCTTGAGTCTCTAAAACTCCCCCAAACTACTCGCTTACATAATTTTGAGGGCGCAGTGTCCAATTTCCTTTGTCTTATGAGAAAAATAAGAACATTTCAACTTGATAGAACTTGTTGATTTCAACTTAGAATGCGGAAAATGAGTCCAAGAATCAACTTTTGAGAACTTCTGATAAAACTACCTCATTCCAAGATTTGTAATTCTAACATGGAAAAACTTTCGCGAAATCTCAGCTTTCCAATGGTATAAGGTAGACATTTCACAATGAAAGTTAAATGCGGACTTTTGAATACCTACCGATAAACGTGGGGGTTTTACGGAGAAATCGACGTATTTCACCCCAAATCTAGTCGACATAGAGAAAAAAAAGGTTTGTCAACGGATTTTATGTATGTTTTTTCACTGAATCAAATGGTGACCCTCAAGAGCCTCTTCGCTGAACAAATTAAGGATTTTTAGGGCCTTTTGCTGATCGGATGGACTGCAATCTAATCTAATTTTCAATTAGTAAGACACTATTCGCTAACAACTCGAGTGGCCTGCGATTTCCCTTATTAGTTGAGCGAGGGGTCACGAGAGGTTCACCATTCGATTGAACGTAGACACCTTAAATGTTTCTGTGTATTTGAATAAATGAGTGAACGCTTATGGGCCCACCATAGGAAAAGACAAGGTGAAGAAGATTCAGGCCAGCGGGGAGAGGATCAGGAAGCTGCCGGATTACTACGTCAACTACTGGTTACTCCGAGTGGCTTTCACCATTTTCCCGGCGAAGTTCATGTCTTCCGTGGTTGTCAGCCGCCACAGCACACTGGCTATCAGCAACGTTCCCGGCCCTAAGGAGCACATCAAAATCAAAGGCAATAAAGTGACCGATATGGCCTTCTTCCTCCCCAACAGAGACACAACTGGTGAGCTGACCGAAATAAGGATGAAATTCCTCTCATTTTACGTATGTTTATATAGGCTTAGAATAGAACAGAACAGAAAATCTGATTAATGAATGAACAAAAAAAAGTGCAGTAGAAAACAACATTTTTGAAAAACACTGAGGAATACCTACTTAATTGGAATTATCACACTATTAGACTATATTTACGCTTTAGTCAGGTTAATTTAACTTAAGGAATTAAAACTAGGAATATAAAAAGGTTTGATTTAAAAAGATCAGTTTACAAGGAGAGCTAGGAAGTAAGTCCCTTAAACTAGATATTTCACACAAATTATCACTTCGCTGTTGGTAACGCCTTCAAAAATGTACCGGAGAATGGGCAGTTGACGGTAAAACGGGGAGCACGTAACGCACAAGGGCACGATCTAGCTGATTTTCATAGGGGGAACGCGGAGTTCATTGGACGTTTGGTTTCCCAAGCGATGAATGAGAAAGGAGTGGCTTTGGCTGAATGCAAGGAATTTCCAAGTTGTATTATGTGCGAGTGTAACATGAGGAGTTGGTCTGAGTGGTATGAGGATTAATAAAAACTGGACCTGGTTACAATGAGCGAAAAATAAGAAGTTTTAACTGGGTTCAAAACCCTGGTTTGAACAGGAACATTCTGATCATTTTGCAAAGACCAGCACGAAAATCGGTCAAGCCGGCAGGGGGCGAATCGAACTTCAACAGACATACTTCGTACGTTCAAATAAGAGATTACAATTTTCATAAAATGTTTGCATATCTGCAAATAACTGTAACAAGTTTTGCAATAAGTAGTTACGTAAATCATTTTAAAAAGTATGTGAATACTTATCTCTAATTATGTATTAAATTTTAGTATGTAAATTATTGTTAAAAATATGGAACAATTGTAATGGTTATGTGAAAATCGTAATAAGTATTTAAATTTGGATTGAAAATTGGTTACCTATAAAAATACGTCAGGAACTACCACCAGATTTCTAATTCTTATGTACATTGTTCGGGAAATCTAATTTCTTGATTTTCCACCATATAACAACCGCTGATCACTCGTTGAACCCACCACATTTGTTATGCATCCCTCGGAAAATGGTTGAGTCCACACAGTTGAACATGAACATGAACGCAGAGGTTCCTCCACTTGTGAAGTGGTGAAGGCGTTCGGGTTTTCCTAGCCTTCAAGACCGCTACGTCTTGCTGGTCTTGCATACACCCCAAGAAACCTTCATTGCAGAACTCGACTTTAATTCGCTGTTATACCAGTGAACACTCATAATTATGTTGTACTTCGTTATTCCCCAAGGCTTAAAACTATCAATCGACAAGATATCCTAACTCTGTTTGAAGTTGAACCTAAGAAATTGGCCTGGTTTATTTTAAATAATGGACCAAAATAATTGGTCGGACCTTTTCTGAAATTATGGGGCAAAGTAAAGGGTTTTTTATGGTTAGCTTTTTTTAATTAAAATTAAATAATAAACTAAAATGGGAAAATTTTATCACTCGACCCGAAACATGGAATTCAACGATTTTGGTTTATTATTCAATAATAAACCATTGTAATCGCTCTGGAAAAAAAATTCTAACCCCCCCAGTGAAAATTTCATGGTTTACGTTTCAAAGGGTGTAGAATCCGAATCTGCAATAAAAAATTTTTCCGTCTGCCGTAGGCCGTCCACAGAACATAGAGTAAAGTATTCTGTTTTCTATTTCTAAATTCTATTTCTAAATTCTATTTCTAAATTCTTTTCTATTTCTAAATTCTAAATTCTAAATTTTCTAAATTCTGTATTCTATTTTCTATGGGCCGTACGCACCATATCTCCGAAACGGCTGGAGCAAAAGATCTGAAATTTTCAGGAAAAATCCATCTTGGTCCGACGACGCCCCAATTCTTGAGCCAGCTCTCTCACTCAATTTAAAGTGCCCTTTAAGGGCTGTCAAAGTTTTGTAAAATCCCTAGAAACCTCAAAACAAGTCCAAGCAGCATGAATGTAAACTTATTTTAAGAACATACCGTCAGGAATCGAATGAGCCCCTCCCCAGGTCCGTAGGTCAAATCATTCCCAATGTATGGCCCGATTTATGGTGCCAACATTTGCGTTTTTTCGTTTATTATTGTTTGTTTGTAACCTAGCGATGTCCGGCCGAACAGTCGAGTTGTAGTGAATGTGGATACTGGAGTGATAGCCGATGTGAATACTTATAGTGGAGTTAGTATAACCGATACACGGGTTGAAGCATTCTGATATGCATGACACGCTGATGATATATAGGTAAATATCATTCAATATTATTAGTGGGGTAAATAAGTATCCTTTCTCTGGGGTTTATTATTCAATTGATTGCGTTCAATTTGAATCTGTACTAAGCTTCGGAGTGTGCGTGTTTCACAGGTGATAGAACATTTTTTTCAAGCGATTATTGAATTTCATAATGCATAGAGCACGTAAATCTTTCTCAACCAAAATTTTTGGATTGATCAGTTCATATTTGTCAATAATCACTCTATCACCTGTGAAACATGCACACTGCAAATTCTTTCAAATTTTATTCATTTGAGTTGCATTCATGATTTGAATTTCTACTAAGCTTTGGAGTGTGCGTGTTTTACAGGTGATAGAGCGATTATTGAATTTCAGGAGATATATATGGAGCACGTGAATCTGTTCTCGACCAAAATACTTATTTGGATTGATCAGTTGATGATATTTGTGTGCCTCCTCTACATCTACATCGTTTAAATTTGGATTTGGGGAAGTTTTAACGCAATACGAGTGCTAAAAGACTTGATAAATTATAGATGTTTTTATTGGGGGGGGGGGGGGTATTGAGGTTCAAAAAAAAACGCTGCAAATTCTTTCACTGGGGTTTATTATTCAATTGGCTTGCGTTCATGATTTGAATTTCTACTAAGCTTTGGAGTGCGCGGGTTTCACAGGATAGGGCGATTATTGAATTTCAGGAGGCACACAAATATGATCAACTGATCAATCCAAATAGGTAGGTATTTTGGTCGAGAACAGATTTACATGCTCCATGCATATCTCCTGAAATTCAATAATCGCCCTATCCTGTGAAACACACACACTCCAAAGCTTAGTAGAAATTCAAATTATGAACGCAAGCCAATTGAATAATAAACCCCAGTGAAAGAATTTGCAGCGTTTTTTGTTGGAGTGTGATCTCAAACTGGAAATGATAAAGATTGGGCCGGAGATCAAGGGTGACAACAACACCTTCGTTTCCACTTCAACGTGAGAGCGAGAACGATAGACAGGTAAGTTCATATTTTCCCAGCTCATTCCATGTATTACCTATTCAAAGGGGCGAATGGTGGCAGCTAATGTTGATTGGAAATCTTTTTATAGATGTTAACAAAACATCTAAGCTTTGAATCAAAGAATCACAGAAGTTGTAGGACAAATCGAAGTTATTTATTTATTTATTTTTTATTTTTATTTAAACTCTCATTAGATACCTATGTAATTTATTTTTTTCTAGTACCTATGGATTTCTTTCTCCAAAATTTACATGTTTGTCAACGTTTTTTTTTAGTATGTATTTTTTCCGAAATTTACATTTTTGTGATTGTTGAGTCAAAAGAAGAAACTGCAACAGACTTCCTTCATTCTTTGGCAGCGAAAATTAGAAATTCTTCATATCCCAACGATAAAGGGCCTTTAAGAGAAGTTAACACTCTGAAATTCAAGAGATGATAACAGGAAAGTATCAAAAACATATTTCCAGCCATCAATTTTGGATAAAATAGGCGAAAAATCCGAGTTTTTTGCGTTTTTGGTGATCCTGGACCACTGTGCGCAGGCCGGCTGCTGCCGACAGGCATCCGAACAGAAAGGAGAAGGGAATTACAAGATATGGAGAAGGGAAGCACCGATTTTAGTCAATACCTACCATAGACTACGTTTAATAACCTATGTATGTCTAACAAATAAATAACAACCCATCATGTAATCATTTTCAGCGTTGTAAACATAGGTATGTAATATTATTTTGATTATGCAACATTTTTTCAAGGATCGAACTAAGCGTTCTTAGAATCAAAATTATATAAAGACATATTACGGATATTCCCATTGTAACCATCATAATATGCGCCGAGCTACATCAAAGTTTTATTTAGCAACATCTTTTTTCACCAGTTACTGAAAACTTTATTGTATATTATAAAAATACATTACAGTTGTGGTAAGTCGCTCGTTACTGCATTATACTAGAGTACAATACGTGGCACTTGTATGTAGGGATCTACGCAGTAGCAGTCTTACGGATTGTTTTGTGGGCGCAGATCAGCATGGTGTTTCCTTTTTAGCCGGCATTGGGAGCGTTGAGGAGGTAGAAGCTGTGTGAAATTGCCGATAATCGGGTTTCTATAGCGAGTTATCTTGTTGAGGTTTTGATCCGTCTCTTGGATGACTTCTTTCACTTCGTGTATGTCTAGGTCGAGATGGAGGATGGAGTTCCGAACAAACCAAGGGGCTGATGTTATCATCCTAAGGGCTTTATTTTGCTGAGTTTGAATCCTCTTGATTTGACTATTGCTGGCCGAGCCGTAGAACCGTGAAGCAAATTGCCAGATTGGCACCGAGGCTCCATTCATCACGATAGGGCTAATGCTATAGCGTCAACGATAGGTTAACGTGACGTGGGCTGATTTTCGAGTATTCGCAGTCACCCGCCATCTCTCATTCCATTCTTGGATTTTGACTGCATGATCCTGCAAGTTAGAGATGACGAGTTGCTCATCCTGGTTCCTTCAAAGAATGGCGAGATCATCAGCGAAAACTGCCGTAGTGTTTTGGGGGCGTGATGAGAGATCCCCTACGAATAGGAGGTACAGGATCGGCTACCCTGAGGGACGCTAGCTCCAAGTTCTTTTGACTCTGAGAGTGCAGTTCCACATCTTACTCTGAATGACCTATCAGTTAAGTAGGAGCGAAGTAAACGGTAGTACGTATCAGGGAGGACGTCTTTCCGCATCATTATTTATTTAATATTAATGATATAAGTGCCCAGTGGGCCGGATTCAAAAAGGTCTGAATGGAGACAAACATATGGACGTTTTTCCTCCACGGATCAATATTATATCCTAATCTTGAAACCTGGTCAATTAAATGTTGGAGTTCTGTTAAGGCCAGATGATATACTCCAATTAAGTCGTTTGAACTCTTTAGATTTTTAATGAACCACTCAACCATATAGGTACAAAGATTTATGACGTACAATGTAATATAAACGAAGATACCTATTAGCTAGGACGAACGAGTTGATTTAAAATCACACAAATATGGTTTCAGTCAACTACTTGTAACTACCTCAACATTTATTAGCGCATTTATAACATTCTTTGTTTGTTTGGTCAGGTGTTGGGATTTCATTCTTCAGCTACGCAGACAAATTCAGTATCGGTGTAGCGGTGGACGATTCACTCCTTAGCAGCCCCGACCAAGCTGATCAGATCCTGGAAGGTATAGTTCAGTCATTGAGAGAAATGCATGCCCACGTCAAAACTAAATCGCCGATGCATCCAAGCCTATAATCAACTATGCTGAGAGCAATAGTTAGCACCGATAGTAACAAATGGAAATCAATAATTGTTAATTTAAATGTTATTTTCGTTTCCAAGATGTGGTTAGAAATAAAGACTGAGTTTTTGTTGTATGAACGTTTATGAGAATTGAACCATGAAGACATGTGAAACAGTTTCCAATCCTAAATTTGTATAAGGGTGCATTCCACGCCAAAGGCTGAACTCAAAGGATGAAGTTCCGCAAAATTGATTATTTTTGAGTACGTTGTACCCCTAGGTGAGGGAAAATTTCTCACAAAATTTCAAACCGATTACATTGCATTAGAAAAAGGAGACTATGATCGTCAGAGAGCTGCCGATTTATCACGAAAACATCACCCTCCTTCAATAGTATAAATTGTATTCTGCCAAGGGGTTGATGATTGTTGCTCCGGTGAAAATGAGAGGAATTGGTAAAGAGACGATCATGTTCAGAGACCATGTTCAGCGATTTGGCTGTCTATAGAGGACACACAAACAAACTTAGAGATTTACATTTAAGATAAGGGACATTTCACGCCAAAGGTTGAACTGCAGAAATTAAAGTGCTTCGAAATTGACTATGTTTGAGTATGTTGTACTTCTAGGCTAGGGAAAACTTCCCACGACGTTTCAAACCGATTCTTCGTACTCTAAGGTGCTCCCCACCAAATTGCCTAATTTATTTGCTTATATAATTAATTTTTTTAATATCCGTAGGGCTTGGGTTAATAGTGTATCATATTTACCATGGCTTCTTTTCACTCTCGTTCGTCTAAATCCATTTAATGAGTTGCATCAGACACGGTGTGCAATGTATTGAGCAAAAAAGGAATTTATCAGCAGATAGTGTCGTGTGTGATTAATCCAGAAAACTAATTGAAAAGACTAGCTCATGAGTGGTATATGAGGTCCATATCGGTTCTAGTTCACTTGAAGGTAGGATACCAGATTTCAGGAAGAAAATTACATTCATCTACTAGAAACTAGTTGGTAAGGGTTGTTCTATTGTGTGTGACTAGAAAAGTTACTGTCGCACAACTTCTCCCTTCATCGTGGAATCGGCCGTCCTCAGTGACGATGATTGACTAAACACGTTCGTTAATAGGTTGAAGTATCGTAGTACAATATTTCAAATCGAATCGAGGCGTGATGCAAACCGCCGAACATAACTTTTTGTAATGAATCCAACGAGATTAGTACAATTTCTGTGAGTTGAGCCGTTCTAATGTCATTCATCTGGGAAGATTGTAGAAATTTAGTTGTTGAGAACACCGTTTCCCCGAATCAACCGAAACCGCTAGTTCCCTGGTTTACGGGTACGATCATCCTTTATTTGGTTGCCGCGAATCACGCAACACAATCATAATCACGAGATGTTCAGAGAATAATATTCTGATTATTTGTCTTACTATTTCGACTCAGTTATTCCGTAGGTACCGACGTACTATTTGGTACACAGCCTTATGAGACCATGGGGAGTGATTGTGATGATGTCGGATCCGGTAGGTGAGCGATAAAGCTAAATAATTCTCTCCTGTTCACCCTGGTGTGCTGAAATCTGGAAAATAAGGATTTCTTTAACGATTTAGATGAGGATAATTCCCTTGTGTGCCATTGTCGTCTTCTTGTGCCAATGCAAGGGCCAATTTCCATACTGTTCATCTGATAGCGCTGCGATCTGATACACAGCCTCTTGAGATGCAGTGAATGAGCAGGTAACTGGCTAGTGTTATAGGGTAGAAGACGCAAGAAGATAACAAACTGATAGGATGGTACTTCACCACGAGTAGCATTGGGTGGAGATTGAATAAACTCAAATTTTGAGTTAGATGAGGAGCCATTTGGAACCAAAAATATGGTGCTCTCAGTTAAAAACCAACAAACCTTTCTACACAAAGCATTTGAGAAAATTTAGACAAAAAATTGAAATGTCTAATGTTTCAAACTTTCAACTCTGTTTCCAATCAGAATGTTCGTTAATCGGCATGAAGTTAAGATGAATCTTGATTTCTCTCAGTATTTTATCCAAATGGAACTCAAATACAGTACATTTTAACTGTGACAAAAACGTCTATTTGACCACCAGAACCCAAATCCCAGTACTTATTTTAATCCATGATTATATTAACCCAACAGAAAGAGCATACAGCCCAGAGGGCACTGTCTTTGGTAGCAGCACATACTGAATAATTTATCAATATCTACATATTTGCGTCATCTTAGTATCTTCGGCATTCCAACTTCACTAATGAGCTCTACGGCTGAACGGATGACAAATAAGGAAAGGTTTTATAATAACTGTGAAGGTTGTTTTAATACTCACGCAGTTTTATTTCGTAAAACGTTATTTACATCATCTATCACAACAATAAAATAAGGGTGCACTCTTAAAGCATGAAAACAGTCGCAAGTAGGTACACAACGAAAATTGATGGTTAACTTGAACGTAATTATGAATTACATAGTGGCAAATACGAGAAAAACTATGAAACCAGAAAAACATCCAAATGCTCTCGACATCGAGTAAATCGATAAGTACTTGAGGGGTTCAACTGTGGAACATCATTCATAAATTGAAGATGAAAATAATTGTTTGTGGTTTTGAAAATATGCTACATCTTACATACAAAGAGGAAACATTTGAAATCTAAAGATTTTTTTTCATTGGCCGATAGTAGTATACTAATCATAATTGTAATAATAATAATACTCTGTATCACATCAACATTTTAAAGCAATTTTTCAATTTGTTTAGCGTACCAAATCACATCAAGATGAGGAATTTTCAAGTGGCTCAATTCCGATAGTAGATTATCTACGTAGGTTGACGGTCAAGCAAACGTTGACTGTGTTATGTAAAAATCCATACTTAGTGGATATAAGAGTAATACTCAAGTTCAAGGGGCTGTATCAAACATTAATAGTATAAAGTTTAATTAAGTCCTTGACCACTGAAATACTACTATGTAAAGGAGAGCCATGAAGTTTACTCCTTGAATGAATCAGTTTTCTTTTCGGCCAAGGGATCACTGAATTTATTTGACACTTTCTTTATCAAAATATGACCAAAATTACTTTGAACAAGTGGTATAACAAAATAGGTATCATGTTACCGGTTAAGACAATTTTAAGTAGTAACAGGAACCTTTGGTATTACGGCACCAACAATATGAACAATTAATATGAATAAGTGTGATCAAAACATCATGGCACTAATTATAACAATTGAGTGATAATACTTAGTAGTCGAACAAACTATCAACGACTTATCAATATCGACCTTATCATCCGTCAGTTCATTAACCGAACACCTCTGCAATTTGAGAATAGTTGGTCTGCTCGTCGAGAGTGATTTCTGGGGGCCCCATGCTAGATGCGATGACTAACTCTACATGTGTCATGAGAACCGGCGAGTAATAGCATAAAGTCCCACTATCTAAATCATAATAGACAACCGTGTCTTACATACCCTGGCCCTCCAGTAACACACGGTTATGTCAGTGATGAAAAGTCAAATGACGGGATTTTAAAATGTGGGAAGATACGACCACGTGTCTTATAGAGGAAGCTGGGGCAGAATAGTACCATGTTCTTGAGGGATAAGCCAGGCATGATGCACCAGCGGTTCAAGGGAGGAAGTTGGCACCAAAATCAGGGAGCCGCTGATAAATACACCCACAATTTGTATGAAGCTGTGCGTTTCACTCAAAAGGAAGTAGCCTACCAGAAAATTACACTGACAATGAAATTGAAGATTTAAGTTGAACAATTAGATGGAATTTACATTCCGATGAAGCGACAAAGCCTATGCTAATTGGGTACCAGGCCATGAGGGCCAAGTTCGTCACTAAGACCCTTTCCCCTAAGTACCCTCTCTATTTTGAGGACATGGAAAGGGGAAAACACAGCTGAGCACTTCATGTGCAGCAATGATTCTGGAGATCAACACATCAGGCAATTATTACATCTTGGAAATGCACGAGAACACACTAAAGATTGAATTAGATTTTATACATAAATATTTTGCTTGAAAAACTAATGAACCAGTAGACCAACATTGGAAAGAAAATTGTGCACTCGTCGTTACACATCTGGGATAATAATTATTACTGCACTTGAATATTACTGTATTTTACAACAGGTTTACTTACTACCGAAGGAGCCTCCCTCCCTTAGAGACCCCCTAGATCTGTAAAGTATTAAAAAATTTAAAAGATTTTTGTAGTTCGTAGTAAACCACATTTTCCAACAAACCTTCAACACGTAAAGGAAAATAAGCCATTGAGATTAATTTCAAGGGAAGCCCCACAGTTAGCGCTCCATAATTCGTTTACTGTACAATCGTACTATCTGTAATACCATCCGTCCTTGGTTAGCAACAAAATTATTCAGCATTAAGGGGCTCACTTTCTTAAAGTACTGTAAAAGCAAAGGCTCCTATTCCGATAACTACTTGAAATTTTCATATCCACAGTCACCCAACATAACCACCTACTTTGGTTACACTACTACCTACTTTGGTTAATTTTGGTCATATTTTGATCTGTTAATGTTTTTGTACAGTGTGGACATGCTGAATACATTTAGCGAAACAGAGACCTAAAAGAAAGGCTTTTCATTCAATGATTGATCTTATAACCACCCAAACGTAGTGTTACATAAGAGCACTTTATGTGCTTGCATACAGAATTCATTCTGACTAGGTGTTAAGTATTTATGCTCAATGGGCATTATTATCAAACAACAGACAAGATAGTAGACGTTAGAATAAAGAACAGACAACGCAGGAAACAATGCTTATCGATTTAATACGTAACACGAATACGATTGAAAGCGAACTACCGGGTAGGTACCGCTTCTGAACGTCAGTAAATCACAGAAATAACAAAATAACGTACAAAGTAAGTAGGTAAGCGTTAGATAATACGAATATTTGCCAGTTAGTTGATGACAATAGCTAGTTCCCGTATTTAAGTATTTCGTAAACCTACTAATATTCCTTAGAAGTGTTGCATAGTGCCAAAATGAAATAGGAGACTGCAGAAAGAAGAGCAAGAAGTACTTCGATGGAAAAATAGAGAAACGAAGATGTGTGCAAGAAGGAGAAGAAATATATTATAAGCTGAGAATAGAGGATAGAGAATGGAAAAAAGGGAAAATAGGAAAGGCACTGGGGAACAGGTGGTGGGAAGGGGTGCAGCTGAGGATGGAGACAGGGAGAAATGTAGGAGTAAAGAAGTGGAAGAGGATCAACAAGGATAAGGCACAGACCAACATACTTGAACCAATATGTGTTACAGAAACTGAACAAGGGGGGGGGGGGGGGGGGGGTTGGCCTCTGCAGTTATAGTTGTCATTTACCAGGGTAATCATTTTGAGATATTTGGATACTGATGAATAGCTAAACTTTGAGGTTATTTGCCCCTTCAAATGAGAAGGTGCTGTTAGGAGTCACTTTCTAACTTCGATTTTTCGATGAGTTGTAATGCTTAATCTTAATCAGGGAAACGAAGTGGATGGAATAATATGGAACAACCGCTGAAAATTATAATGGCATGAAATTTGTCGACCTGTAGAGGCCAAGAGAATCAAAAACGAGACGTTAGTGTTACAAATAACGTAAAGATATACCTATTTATTGAATAACCACATCGATTTATTTATAGAATAATTTCGTTAAATCACATTCACTTGAACGAAAAAGATAAATTCGTACTCTTTGCAATAGTAACTGACTATTCGGTCAGTATGAAGACAGCATCACTATTTCAAAGACAAGCATAACGATTTCATATTCAATTATAATAGGCTAGTAGAAATGTAAGCTAGGATAATGATTTTGACACATATTTCTCATAAGAGGAACCACATATCACCAATAAACTATATGTACACAGGCTAAGTCCGAATGATGGAAGAACCACAACGCAGAGATCAACACAGTTGCAACAAAACTTTGACATTGGAATTTTCAAAAGGCCATGAAATACAGATTTTTTCTTGTGTCCTACGATTTCAACTTGAACAAAAAAATTTTCAAAACTAATGAAAAACATTATGAAGTGTAACAGCGTTGAACAGAACTACAGGATGGCGCAAGTGAGCCGGATGGATTTTAAATAGTTGCCAAATCGTCAATGTTGAAGATATCGAAGAATTTTAAAATGTTAAGTAACAATGGAAATTTATTACAGAAAACAATTTTCGTCGATTGTGAGAGATCATGACCATTAAATGTCTTCCTTGTTGCACAATGCATTCCGGGACATTTTGCTTGGCTAACTCAACCATATCGATGGAAAATGATCGAATTTTCCTCTCAACTGAAGCCTTCAATCCTTGAAGGGTACGGGGTTTATTGGTGTACACTCTGGCTTTCTGATAACCCCATTAAAAAAATCACACATGCGAGGGGGCCATTCCACATCTCCGTTAGGTGAACTGCCTGCATGGATTTTCTTGCCATGTGGGGAGTTGCCCCATCTTGCTGAAACCACATTGATGCAGTGTCATAGACGCTCTGTTCGAGTTGTGGAATGAAGAATCCTTCAATCACTCGTCCATATTGCTCAGAATGCACCGTAAATGCATGCCCCATTTCATTTTCGAAGAAATAAGGCCCAATGATTCCCAACATGGAAATTCCACACGCAACTGAGAATAGGTTGATGGTGTAATTCCCGTGGATTAACGTCGCCCCAATACCGTCAAGGAGAAAGTGAGCCTCGTCACTGAATACGACAATCAGTCATTCTCCATCATCTCCAATATGCAATGGCCTAACTGAAGCACTTTTTTATGGCTAACGCAAACGTTTCTGAACCACCATGATTTTGAACGGGTGGAATTTCAATAATGAGTTGAGATTGATTGAGGTTGATTCTTTGCAGGCTCCGAGGAGACATACCATCCACTAGAGCTCTCCCTATGGTTGAGCCACGAAGGCCTGCAAAAACGTCAACGGTCTCACTGTTTGTGGTTTATTCTTGTTCCAAGTTGCAACATATAAACCCATTGCACACCCACTCCAATATTGTGTCTCGTTTAGTAACAACGCAGTGAGGAGGGACGTTGGAATGACAGCAGAAAGCGCGCAACTGCAATGATAGACTCATTAGAGAGTTCTCGCTTCACAGTCAGTAGACCGTAAATCTAGGGAAACATGAAGAGATGCTAACTTATCCCGGTGTTCACCATCGACTTACTGCACTGTCATGTGACTGCCCATATCCCCTGCTGTTACTCCTTTCCCCTTAGTGGTAAGCACATGAAGCAAGAACTCTCTATTATTTCACAAAAACTGCTCAACAGCAAAAACACAGTGCTCCACTGACCAGTTCGTCATGATGACTGCCCGACACCCAATCCTGCCCTTCAAGTGGATGATGGGCCGTCCCCTTCAATCCCCTCTGTTCAGCTGTACTCCCCATTTCAAAAACACTCCACCCTGTAGAAATACCCAATGGAAGCTCCTACCGATTTTCAAAATTCACAACTACACAGAACCTTTTTGAGATTGCTCAGATTTGTAATACATTTTTTAAAACATTTTCTAATTACGTTGCGTATGGTACAATTCATTCTAAAGACACGAATAAGATGGCGAAAAATACCGTGGAAATCAAAATTCTGTGAAAAGTAAGGGGTTGTTGAACATTCTAACGTGAATTTTGATTTTGTTACATTTGTTGATAGATGGATCCCCACGGGGTGGATACTTCATTCGGAGTCAACAAGTATACAAATTTACGAACTTGTATATCGCTTTTTGATCAACGTAAGGTAAAATTTATTAGATTTTTATAGATTAATAGCTATGAAAGCAGCACTGAAGATGGTCATACGACCTTGGTATAGGTACTAATATGAATGAAAAATATAATAGACCTATATTCACCTACAATGATTATTTGTTAACAATCACAGTAGGTATTCAATTTAAATACCCAGGAGGGGGTCCACACCAGCCACTGCATACGTGCCAGAATAACGCATGTACTTATCATACACATATTAAAATAATTATAATTCCATAATTATAAAAACTATAATAATTTTTTACGAGCCATAAAATACCTACCTAATCCGTAAGAATCGCAATAAATTATCTTTTTGGTCGGCCGAGAATTTATACTAGGTACCTGCTAGTAATTTTAGTGTTTCGCATTCGTTTACATACCTACGTTTCAAGGTATCAATGAAAAACTGATTTTACTTTTCATTATTTCAGTAGATCCCAATCAGTAAAATTTTAATCATTAATTAATTATTTTTGTATTTATTACAATCCAAATGTCATCGTTATTGGTGACATGTCCCTCATCATATCCGAAGGACAGACATTTAGCGAATTTTAAAACGAACTTGAAACACTTGTGAAGTACGGAGGAACGAATCCCAACTAAATCATACGACAGCTATAAATAACTAAATCACACAATATACTAATGCCTAACATACATAAATATATATATCAATTAATATGAATATTGACTGGCTTTTGGGATCATCTACACCGAAACCTGAAAGCTGCACTTTCTTTCATTCCGAAAAGTACATTTTCCGATAAGTCTCTACCAAAACAAACGGTATAGCGGCTCCAGGTACATGACGGGTGATTTATCGGTTGTACAGTGAGAAACGAACCTCGACGGATACACGAAAACTAGGACTTGGATGCGGTACTGACACAGTGAATGTGAATGAAGGGAAGTCGTCCCTGGCAACGAAATATTTAAATGAAGACATTGATAAACATTTAAACGAGGGAGTGAAACCTTAAATACTTCCATCCACAATGAACATGTTTCCAAGTGGAAATTGACGACGCGGTCAGCTTTCACTCACAAAGGTGCTCGTTTTCCAAAGGAATCTATCAGAGACGTTGAAATGGCAAACTGATTCGAAAAAAAAAAAACACCCGTGCCGATAACTTCTACAGACGATTGAGTTATTTTAAAGACTCCAAAACTCAAGAAAATCCAATTTCCAAAAATCTTCACGGATAATTGAGAAAATATTCCTGGAAAAATACATGAACCACATTCATATGCTGTTCCCAAGTTCTAGTGATCAAAATTTAATGCCAATGTTCGTGGGTACAGAAATAACTGGTGTACATGCAGATTGTTGGTATTACAAGTACCTACAACGTAATTTAATATTACCGATAATAAGTTCTTCAAAGGTTCATTTTCGACATTCAAAATAACTTCAGATTTTCAAGTTAGATCAACCATAAAACGGTACACATTGTTTCACTGTATAACAGAGCTATGACTGTATTTTGCCTCCATCCTAAAAACGTTAATAAAAATTGTGCGTTTATTTACATAGGTAACACAATAACAATACTGAAGTTATCTCTCACTTTGAGTTGAATCCCATCCCATTGCACCGTAGAATGATTTTAAATACGTACCTGGCTTGAAAAATCATAGCGGCAATTAAGCTAAGGTAACTGCATTTGTTCGTAGCATTATTCTAAATTCCAAATCCATCGATTTCATTAAAAACATTTCGAAAATCGAATTTCATTCGTCTAAAACAAATAGGAATAGGTAGTTATATTTCAGGTAAACCGGGGGACAAATGCTAGTCATGCTGGTCGTCGATGTTTGAAGGCGTTGTTCTGAAACGTATTCGTTCATCTCCAGCTGAAAATGAGTTACGAAACGATTAGAAGTGGATGCTGCAATTAGAAACAATTTGGCAGAGTTTAATGCACACTTACCTTTAGTGTGCCTGAGAAGGCTGCTGTCTTCTCAAGCCGGGGCAAATGGATTTTCCAACTGTCAGCTGGGCTCCCTCTCATCGTCACTTTCGTTGGGAGATATTCGAATAGCTTGGTACCACTGATTAGTCAGGTCAGTCATTTGTGACTTGCAATCTTTCAGTTCCTAAGAAGCACACGTGTTCATTAGTAGATGACTATCAAGATAATGAAATAATAAAAAACGCTGCAAATTCTTTCACTGGGGTTTATTATTCAATTGGCTTGCGTTCATGATTTGAATTTCTACTAAGCTTTGGAGTGTGTGTGCTTCACAGGAGCTTCATAGAGGGATAATTGAATTTCAGGAGGCACACAAATATGATCAACTGATCAATCCAAACAGGTATTTTGGTTTAGAACCGATTAAAGTGCTCTATGCATATCTCCTGAAATTCAATAATCGCTCTATCACTAGTGAAACACGCACACTCCAAAGCTTAGTAGAAATTCAAATCATGAACTCAAGCCAATTGCAATCAATTCTGTAAAGATTTGTTGAAAAACCTTTTACCTTAAAACCTTAAACCTTTTAAATATCTCTTATCCTTATTAGGATGATCCCGAAATCTTCTTTTTTGGCCCCTTCTACGCATATATCTGTACGGAAGCAAGACCCCCTTTATAATTTGGAAAAATGTCAACTCAGGACAAAGCAACTTTCAACATTGAAGAAGAAAGAAGCCACACCTTGTACAACTCATGGCTTCAACTTATTACACAGATTATGAGGGTGGCTCGACCCAAAAAGAAGTAGGAGAATGAATAAGTTTTGCCAAGGTTCAATTATAGTATCCGTGGCCCACGGATACTAGACAACTTGTTGTCGCCGTGCATGCGGCGATTTCAGTGCATTCATGGGGGAGCTACAATATCCACCGAGTTTTCCCCTCTCTCAACACCAGTAAAGTAGGAGAGGCTTTCTTAGTTGCCAGGCAACCAGACCCGCATAACAGGCCCGCTTTGTCATTCTCCAATTGAAGGTTATTAATGTAGAGGTGTGTAAGCCCAGAGTCGACTCCCTGCAGGTCCTCAGTCCAAAGACAAGGTCAGTGGGAGAAGTTCACCAGTTCACTCCGTGGATGAATGCAACCTGCAGTTTACTCCGCTATTCACTTTGTGAATGAATGGGACCTCTATTATCTTCGTGTACAGTCAGGGTTTGGTAGATGACAGTCTATTGTACTCCTTAGATGAGTACCTCTGAGTAAAACAATGATAAGTACCAAAACGAGGTCACTTTCCGAGTCCTTATGAATAAATTTTATTTGAATAGTAGAATCTGCTGTAAAGGAACAGCGACCTGCCCGGGTTGTTAGGTGGGGAGAGTGAACGGTTATATTGAGCCAAGACTCCTCAGCAAGAGACGTTTGCGACCTGCAGGTTTCGAACTTCGCTTGCCACGAAAAGTTCACAACTGTCTGAATAGCTTCTCTACCTTCAGCCATCCTTTATTAAGAACCTTCAGTTTGACGCTTTGTGCCATAAGTGACGGAATGTTTTCTTTCCCGTTGTTTTCGGTACCGATCTTTCTTTCTTTCTAATAATACATGGACAATGGAGTAACATATAATAAACACAAAAATCATTCAGTCGAGAAATAATGTTGAGAAAACAACAAGAGTGAGCGGGCGGCGTCCTGGTAAATTCCTTCGGTAGGGGATTGACAAGTGGGTGGCTCAAGCCCCGGGAGGGCGGCCTTACGGCAGGGGGTCGTCCATCGGGGAGAAAAAGGTTAACATAATTAAAATGAAAAAAAAAAGAGTTTTGTTCATATGACCATGATGCACGGCTGAATTAATTTTTAATTTTTCAGAAAAAAGAAAAGCATATTTGTTGCTAAACCTCGGGTTCCTACTCAGCTGGGCAAAATAATACACAGGGCCGAAAATCAAAACTCTACCTTCCTACAGGGAACACAGGCTGCCTAGGCATCAATCCTGTTTTCTGTAGATGAGAGTGTAATAAAACTTTTCCAACTTGGTAGAAACGTTTATCAAAAACCATCAGTTACATTCTGCTAAGACCAGTCATCTGAAAATATTGTATACCAATTAGCACTTACTTGTTGTGTAAAGCGTCTCGTGAAAAAGGGTATGAAATACTTGAGGTCCCACTTGGCAAAACCTCGAATCCTGGATTGCAAGAAGTTGACTTCCATGTTTTCTTCTTCAGTGTACTCGGATAGATGTTCTGAGTCAATGGCTTGTCCCTGCAAATTAAAAAAGGATGTTTGTAGCGTAGCTCTGGACTGGAGGATACCGCACTCAATTGGCCCTCGGTGTTTTGTTCAAGGAAAGTAACCCACCGTCGAAGGGGTTTCATCAAGTTGGCCTCATAGCAACTAAGGGGCAATTGGAGCACTTACCTTCTCGGGAATTTTTCTCTACAAAGAACATTATTTTTCCATCCGAAAATTTCGATTCGGGCTGGATCGTTGTTTACATCCCAAGAGGATCCGATCCAGCCCAAATCAATAAAAATCGATCCCTAATTTGTTCACTCCGTCTCGTTTTTTGTTTTGGAACGGCCAAAATCACGAGGGAATCAACTCTGAGGCTCCATTTAAGGCCTTAAGAGATCCCAAGGCGGACAGCCCAATCCATCCATTTCATAACCAGAGTAGTTGAGTACCTACTGACAACTTCACATAATGTAATAGGTTTGACAGGGTGAACACTGCTTATACTGCTTCAGGGAGTGAATGTGGGTATTTAGGGTGTTCACTGTATTTTTTCGTCAGAAAAAGAATGTTGTGAGGTTTCATCCACCATGCAGCACCTAGTATTACAGCGCAATGACGATCATCACTAAGGCCGCATAGTGCTGTCAAGGACAAGTTACGATTTACTGTCTGCCCAACGAGCAACAACCTGTTGCCGCCTACCTCTAATACTGTTATACCTACACACACCAAAACGTATACACCACCCAATATAAATTTGGGCGAAGCAATTGAAAAAAAAAGGATCACTACCTAAACGAAGTAATCAGTAGGTACCTATTTAATAACTACTCTGGGCTGTCCACCTTGGGATCTCTTAAGACCTTAAACGGAGCCTCGAAGTTTATTCCCACCTGATACTGGCCGTTTCAAAGCAAAAAACAGGGGGAAAACAGTTGTCGACATGTGAATATATCTTTAAAACACAACAGAGAAGAGGGTTCATAATGAGACGATTCTTTACATTGATAAAAGGAAAAACGCTCACCACGGAAGACGGGACATACACAAAGAAAATGGAGGATCGTGTCTGGTTCAGAAAGGTTGCATAGCGGGCAGTCCACTAAGCTATCATATGTTACTTTAAGCCAGGTATGCTCAATGTAGGACCCCAGCCAGCCGAACCTGAGCAAGCAATCTCTTACTCTGGATACCAAGGTCCAAATTCAAACAGAAGGGCCCCCAGAGGGACAATATAATTTGTAGATAGGGCTAAAAGACGATGAGGCCAAACGTTCCCCATGTGATTGCCTCCAAAATGCCTGAACCCGTTCTTAAGATGAATTTATGTTAAAATTGTGGGGGTCTTGAGCAGGCCTTGGCGGGCTTTCTCCATATTTAGAAAGTAAGGCATCCATTTGAGACACCCAGCTGTACTGTCGTGCTGGCTTAATAGCGTGATGGGCAAGGAGACGGGAGGAGCAGAGCCTTGGTAATCTGGAGTTTTCCATATTGCACAACTGAGACCACCAACCTAAGGCCTGGTGGAGAATCCTAATCTCCAAGTGCGGCAGTGCCAGCTCAGTGCGTAGAAGTCCCACTTGTCTACAATTATATCCGTATAAAGAATTTAAATATCTCATTCCATTAGGAAATGGGATGTAAATCAAATTGTATTCCTCTTGGTGCTGACATGTCGTGGCACATTCAGCAACTAAACCCTAAGATTTTAAAATCAAAAAGACTCACCCATTCTTTGGTTTTAGAGAGGGAAAGCGCCTTCTCCTTCTTCTTTCGTCGACTGCGACTCGTTAAGCTTTGTTTCTTGTTTTGCTGAAGAAACTGCAACAAACAATTCTATATCTTCAACGAACACAGAAATTTGTAAACTAACGTTTTTATCAACTCATCAGTCATATTGTTTCATCAGAGGGAGGAGATAAGGTATTATAAACAATAAGTGGCTTTAGGTGAGTTTTAAATTCAGAACAATTCTACGTTAAACGATACACGTGAAGTGTCCGAAATCCAGATTTATGAAGCAGAAAGTTAAAATTCGGATCCAGAGCAATCCGAAATTTGAGCAGTAGGACTGAAAGAGCACGTACTTTCATAAGAGGCATCGTCGCACCACCAAACACCAGTGTGGTGACCAACACGATAATCAAAGTGGTTGTGATTATGACGTGTCTTGTTTCATCCGAAAATTCTAAATGAAGAGACAGAGCATAAGATATTGCTCCCCGTAATCCTGAAAAAATAGAGACACATATTTTTTAGAGCCACAAACACAATAAGAATTATGTAAAGAGTAGTTTGAAATCCAATTCAACATTGCATAAATCTGCCAGTCACTTTCTTTTTCACTACTCATAATCAACTCAGAAATCAGATTTTTCCAGTACAAATAAAATGGAAGAATTGCTTTTTTTTCGAAGAAAGCGACTAAAAATTGATACATTTATATTTTTAGCCGAATGTTACTCAGAAAATGTGTTACTCTATGATGGACATTTAAAAATGTATGCACACAATTTCATTAAAATAAGCTGAGAATCGATTAGACCACTACAAACGAGTCGGCCATGTTGGGTGTGATCAGATCATTTAAAGGTAAAAAATAAATATTAATAAAAGATGTAGAATGTAAACTTGTTTCAAAGATTCACGGGATAGAAATGCAGCAAGACATGTTCCTGCAGACATTCAAAAGTAGAATTCAAAAATTAGAAGAAATATACGATTGAGCTGAAATTTATATGGGATTATTACACTAATCTTCCCCCACTATCCTCCAAAGTTGAGAGAGACAATCAAGTAGAATCTGAAAGATGTATTGATTTTTGAACAATGATACTTATAGGGAACCAGTTAGAGACTAACTCGCATATTCCCTGAAAATTTCATTAAAATCTGATAAAACAAGCAAAAAAAAAAGAAAAACAATGAGTTTGTAGAAGAAACATAGTCCATTTCCACAATAATTTAAAGAGTTACAACGTTAAATCGATTTCGACAGTTAGGTCAACAATAACTGAACAATAACAGAATGTATATTCGAGAAAAAAGTGGTCATAAAAGGGAGCTTCAGGACCATTGGTGAAGAGGTCTGGGGAACATCCAATCATGTGGTTTCTGTGAAAGTGAAAGGAGATACAATTCTATTGGTCGGGGAGGTGAAAGGGAGGGTCGGACAGTATTGAGGTAAACAGATAAAGGTAGTACAACAAACCTAAGAATGCAAAGGCAAAGCTATTTTAGAAAATAAAGTTTTGAATTGATAGGTGAATAATTCGAAGAATACCTGAAAACCACATGATGAACATCATTTTCTTGTTTATTTTGTGTTCCCGGAACTTATTACACAGATAGGCAAGGGGGAAGATGTTGCAAGCCCTTCCGATGAGGCAGAGGATCAAACTCCACACCACTAGCGCCAGCTCGACCCGGTGTTTGAAGCTAAAGATGGCGAGACCGAGGTAAGCGAAAACGCACGTTTCAGCGATGAACGAGAGCGTCCTCATGGTTTGCTGCATAGTAATCTGAGTTACAGTCGAAAGGTTGTAATGAGTGTAGTGGGACATGACGATCCCACAGAACAAAATGGCCATGATTCCTGTAAAAGAAATATATGTATTTATTGCATGTACCCAGATAGTTATTGATCTTACAAGGCACATTGTCTGTCATATATACGATTAAAAACTCTAAAATTCAGCATTCAATTCGACACATTTCAGATTGATTTATAGCATTAACAAAGTTATTTCAACTATTTTACACATGTATTCCAACTATTGACGTTATTTTTACTCCATCTCCAATACAAAAACCCATGATAAAATGTTCGTTGCCTTGATAACTTGATGAAACTTCATTAATCACCCTTTTCTTTCATTTGTATTAGGTACCTATTATGTACCTATAAGTACCTATTATGCCAATTTTCGTTAATAAAGCCTTACTCTTTAGAAAGGTGTTTTTGATATCAAAGTATCTAAACCACCTATAATTTTATTGAACCTTTTTACAAAATTTGTACAACTATCTCCAAATGTATTTAAACTATATACAATTTTATTTAATCATTATACAAATCAAGTTAAACCTTTTCCAGATGTATCCATTTACGATATTACCTACCCCAAAAGTTGAACTGTAGTAGCGCCTATGCGAAGAAAAAACAGGTAAGGACTGGTTTTTATGGGAGCATCTACAGGAACGGTGCAGGCGCTTCCTATCAGGATAGAACTACATCTCCCACTCATCTAGTGAGTATTGAATCGAACCTTTTGCACCACATCAGATTAACACTATCGCTGCTAACCCTTTGGATGGGCTAACTTTTCAAGATCAAATGATTGTCCCGCGGATTTATCCGCTTAATAGTTGACATGGAACAGAACGTTACTTTTACTGTCAGCTACTAATGTGCGGATGTATCCGCCCTCAATTTGCATCGCAACTACTATGCGCGGATGTATCCGCACCTTATATTCTATTCGAGGATGCTTATCTACAATTTATTTGCTTATGCTTATGATTTATTTTCGTATGATGTTTCGTTTACCATGTACGTCGATATACCCGCCCACCTAGAGTACTTGGAAAGAGGAAAAAGGTCTCGATGAACACAGATAAAAACAAATGACAGCGGCCACCAACTCCTCGACTGAATGTAAACATTGCCCTTTGGGTTCACTGCCATCACTAAAGCCAGGTACAAAGTTTGTACCAACTACAGCCATCCTTCCGCAGCCTCCGAAAGTCAGCGTAAATAATAGGGCAGAGAGCGGATGGATCTGCTTTAGTAGTTGCCAAGGGCCCAAAAGCGCAGATGAATCTGCGCTAGCACTGGAAGAGTTAAGACACATCGTACAGGGCAGTATCACGGATTATGTGTAAACTCCTACAGTGTGTGTAGACTTAAGTTCCTAAATATTACATAGGTATGTGATTCAGCGCTCAATGTTCCGCAACGTTGTTGTCAATCTTATCACGTTACTTCGATGTAAGTTCTCTTACTTTGTGCGTTCATTATAGGACATGATGGATATCACAGTGGCTACTTTCGATGGTAGAGACATCCATCGATATGAGCCCAGTGCACACATGCACCCATTGGGGGTTGCCTGGTGTAATTCTACCCCAATGGGCAGTGTTCAGGCCGCTGCACCACACCCTTCCTTTAGCTGCTCTAGTTTTCTATGAAAAGTGAACACAATATTGATGAAGCTGTCGTTCAGTTGCTGATCTAGGCAGTAGTAAGAACGGAGTCTTGAGGTGTAACGGAAGATACACACTCTGTCTAAGATTATGTTCTCCTTCGGTGCTCAACATCTGTCTTGCTACTGGTAAGATTTCGTGAAAATGTGTTCAACGGGGTTTAGTAAGGGGGAATAGAGTAGCTAAACCTTGAGGATCATTTGAGGAGAATCAATAAATGGTGTAACCAGGGCTGATCGATGAATTCGCGCATTGTCCATGATCGATAGCACATGTTGACGTTTCTATTCTACTTCACTTAGAAACTCACAAAATCGTTCGGCATTTGTAGTGGCAAAAGAAATAATATAAAGTTACCAGTCCAGTGACCCCTTAGAAGTGTTTTGAATCCGGACAGTGGGAATATCCACAACAGCCCTTTCACTTGTCCTAGAACGAGCTTATGATCACCGCATGCAGAGATTGAATCCACTTTTGTCAATAAACATAACTTTTCCCCGGTTCGTGGATACTCCCGAATTGGTGCTTACGCATATAAGAAACCCTACTGGCCCTTTTTCATTCTGAAAGGTTTAAATACATTTGTAAATGGTTTAACTAAGTTTGAAAACAGTTCAAATATTTTTGTAAATGATTAAAATGGATTTGCAAACGATTGAATTATTATTGTAAAGGGTAGACATAAATGTAAAAGACTTCCGTAAACATCATCTGGCCTCCAATATCCTTGTTTAAGAACTAACCTGAAAGATGGATTCCTTCTGCAAGAGCGTAAGGGGCATAGGTGAACACCAACATCATCCCGAATTCAAGCGACGGATTTTTCCTTAGGTCGACATGTTTCAAAAGAAGGGCACTGATAAGAGCGAACACCACTCCAATACCAGCAGAAGCGAAGAACATCAGACAGAACCTACGAATAGAAACGAAATAAATTGAAAGAGGTTTAAAAGGTAACACCAAACACCCAGGTTTTTAATATTTGTTTATTGGTGGAAAGTTTTACTTGTACAAAATGTCCTACCACGTCCCTATGTTATGGGCCAAAAATATTGGTACCTTTGATTGATGCTTCCCCGCTCATTCAGGTTCTCTGTGCTTAATACTTTTTCGTAAGAATGATGCGATTTTTCTACTTATATTGCTTTAATGATGTTAGAGGAATGTGAAAAGAGAGAAAAAATCCAAGAATAAAAGAAGCTCAATGTATGATAATTGACGAATCACTGGATTGACGAATAAGGAAGAAGAGTGCAGTAAAATAATCGTATTGGATTTTCATTTAAATGAACGAACTGAAATTAGAAAAAACAATAGGTTCATTAAAAAACATTATCACGAGTAGTAGAAGATTATTTGTTACATAAAAGATATAAGGGGTGCAGGGATACTACAGGCTAATCGCCTCAACCCTACATTCCGTGTTGTATGTTAGCCCTACATACATTAATAGTTTTGAAAAATGTATTGCAACAATCACGGTTACATAACACGTTTCTTAAGGTTCTTCAACTTGAAAAGGTAGATGGTAATGATTATTAAAAATATATGAAACAAACGGAAAAAAGCTTCTTTCAGATATTTTGACAATCAAGAAACAAAAGCAGTAAACATGTGATTTTTCATCTTTTATAGCTCACTAACTGAAAAATGTCACTTTAACGGCATCATTGTCATCATTTCATCTTTAATGTTATTGTTCATTCCACCCCTATTAACAAGAAAAATCCGTTTGCAGAGAAGCGTATTTTATAATTAAGCAATTAGTTCTTACCTGTGGATCCCGGCAAGAACGGCTTCACCAGAGCTCATGTTAGGGTTGCTTGACTCAAAAACAGACGTCGTTAGAACGATGGCAATAGCGTCGTTGAGAATACTCTCACCAAAAACCAACATGTTCAGAACTGGATCCACATCCAGAGCGTGAAAAATAGCAACAGTGGCCACAGGATCGACAGCTGATATCAGTGATCCAAAAGCAAAACTTTCCATGAAGCTGAGCTTGTAAGCCACATCTGCCAAACCAAGAAAATATATACCACCACCGATGACCAATGCAGATATAGCGGTTCCTGCTATCGCAAACAGCAGGATAGAGCCAATGTTTTGAAAGAAATTTCCCTTGTGCAGGTTATACCCTGACTCAAATATTATGGGAGGGAGTAGAACAAGGAAAAACGCAGTCGGCGAAAATGCTTCTTCTTTCCTCCAGTTTCCAAAACCATTTCCGTCAGACATTAAATTCAAGATGAGACCAATCAAGGCACCCAGGAACACAATCGCTATGCTCTCCGGTAAGTAAGAGAAGTTGGTGAGAAGCATAAAGTGTATCACCAATATACCTGGAAAAGAAAATCGTTTTGAGGTTATTTGATACGTAATGCCACACTACCGGAGCTTATACTATGAGGGCCTCATGGAGAGCTCAAAAACTTTAGTTTTCAGTAGCAGATCTATTACCTATGCTCCACAGTGAACTTACGATATTTATTTGATTCGTACTGCTCTTATTTAGTTCGAAAGTTACTCATTGCATACAAATGGGATTAACTAAACAATAACAATCTGTAAACCTTTTGATGATTTTTCTCATTTGAATTTATAAGATTTAGATTCTACTCATGAGCAAAAACTCCAAGGGTGAATATCACAAGCAAGTTGTACATGCTTAATGGAACTGTAGCATACCCAATGCCAAGACGCACAGCACAAAGAATATGGCCATAGAAGAATTGTGCTCTTCTTCAGCCGAACCTTTCTCAGGCAGAACTGGTTCGTTTGGTGCAGCAGTGGTCACATTAGTCGGCTTAGCTGTAGTCGTCGTCGTAGTAGTTGCGGAAGTGCTCTTACTGGTTGGAGGTGATGAGGACGATGAACTGGAGACATCGTTGGATTTTCCTGGCTCCACAGAATTTGGATTCTTCGGCTCAATCTTCTCAGGTTTTCCTGCCATAAAAGTAGACATGAATAAATGGAATACATTTCGTCAGTACTAATTTGTAAAGAAAGGAAAAGCCCCCCTCTCACAAACCCTCTACTTCAATAAGAACCTATGGACCATAACAACCACATTAAGGGCGGAATGCACAGTCGTGACTTGAGTAAAGATTTTTCCTTACTTGAGAAAGTGAAGAAATGTGACCAAGGGAATGTTAGCCCCGCACCACCCGCCGGGTTCATCTCTCAATCACTGCATTTGCTCCCTGGAGACTTTAGTGCTGACCATAACAGCTAGACCACTATACATATTTATAGTCATTCCACCAGCCCCAAGGGGATAACTGGTCTAGTTGTTACATTATGTGCTGAAAATACACAGCGAATCACCGCCAGCCACTGATATACTCACAATGTGGAATCTCTGGTTGGGAGTTCTGAGCGAATAGTATCTTATTTAGGGTACTAATTGGCTTTTGGGCGGTAAAACCGTCGTTTTTTCACCAAAAATTTACGAGCCACAAAAAATTAAGTTTGTCATCGGATTTTATATACCTATTTTTATCACTGAGTCGAATAGTGACTCTCTCGAGGGACTTGGCTCGAAGCCCTGAATTCTGAGTTTTGACTATGGCTGGTGACAGTGAATTTCTATCAAAACAGTAAAGGGGTGTAGTTCGTTATCCACCTCCATTTTGTTCTCTCTTATGCAAGCACACCCAACAACCTTTTTCAATTTTTGAGGAGTGTTCCGTAAACTAGATTTCGTCTTCTTCAGCACAATAGTGACGAATTATAATTTTTGATAATTATTGATAATTGGGAAAGTAAGGGGTTGAAAAAAGTGGGGGCGGATAACGAACTATTTGTCTAGTGAGAAAGTTCGGTATGCGCCCCCACATAGTTAATCAGAATAGGTGACCCGTACCTCTTATCAGGCTCATTTGAACATGTATCGATATGTACTTTCATCGATATATAGGATAATAAATCTATTTCACTGCCATGTATGATGGAGTGATTTTTACCGATAAAAGTGTTTTCAATACGAAGAGACACAAGTGTTAACAGATAGATATCGTTTATTTGTATAGGTCATAGACCGTTACAAGAGTTCATTATAAAGCAAAAACATAAAAGAATTGGTACGGCTTTGCTCGAAAAATGGATAATAAAAAAATCAATTGCCAAGTTCACATGTTAACATAAAGTTAAATCTTACACCGAGTCATGAAAGAGGCACCAAACTAGAGGACAACACTTGAAAATCAGTTTCTCCACAACAGCCAACAAGGTTCGCATGGTTGGCGATGAGCATGAAGGATAAATGGGCTCCGGTGGGGGTCATTCATTGGCGGAGAAAGCGTTAAGCAAAAGGGCACGGCTTATGAAGCTATACATGGCGAATGCCCTTTTTGCATTACTTCCCACATCCAGCAAATCGCACAGTACAGCTTCCTGTTTGGTGGCAGACAAAATGTTCAGAGGTCCATTGGGCGGCAAATGTGTAGTAAGGTAAAATTGACAAAGACAAAGTCACAAGTGTTAACACATACTGATCTATTTGTCCAACTGATACTATATACTATTTACTGATGCTATACTTTCCTAGAAGGATTGATTTAGGATATTTTCTTGTTTTTGAAATGCGAGCGAAGCGAGCTTCCAGACCAGCAAACTAGACAGAACACATTACTGCCTTTGCTTGCCTTCCTTGCTGCCTTCTTGCCTTTGTTAACATTAAACACCATTTTAAATCGCGCACTCGTATAAGCCAGTAATTAAGTGAGAACGCAACTGGAGTAAGGAACGAAGGAATTCTCGGACGTTGACCTACGGTCGGAAGTGATTTCACTACTACAGTCAACACCGTTTTTGTTTTATTTATAAGCATCGCATCTCAACCTCTTCACTTTCGATCAAAGTTATTCTCTGCCTCACCAGTTATCTCTCCCGAGAAAACGTCCCAGGCCGTATCAATGCAACTCAGACGTGGGAGCGGTTATCGAACTTTTTCCCTAGAGAGATAGTTCGGTATACGCCACCACTTTTTTTCAATTTCCAGTTTCATTGCTTGGAATATTTGAAAACATAAGTGGGGGATATTATTCATGTAGTACATGAAATCTAGTTTACGGAACACTCCTCAAAAATTGAAAAAGGTGGTCGGGTGTGCTTGCAAAAGAGAGAACAAAATGGGGGCGGATAACGAACTACACCCCAGCAAATGTGATATCACCACATGATAAACTAGAGTGTTAGAATATAATATACAGAAAAATACTGATAGTCATTTCATAAAAATGTTTAAAAGAATCCGAAATAAAACTGGAAGTCTATTTAGTGTGTATCTTTGTTTCGTTATGGGATTTACCATTTCTTTAAATCCATTAAAACACACAATAGTAAGTATGGGTTCATTGGAACCCATGTTAGTACCAGCGTTCGAGTGAAACATGTTATTATGATTTTTTTCAGATACTGACGGAGGGTTATGAAAAGCTTCCTTGCAGAAGACCACTCGTTCAATTTCAGGTATTCGAATTGCAACAATATCAGAAATAAGTCCCACCCATTGTCGAAATGTGAGTAGGGCGAGACGAAGATTGTCTCAAGGACAAATGTTAAACGTGACCATATGGTCTTTAAAATTGGAGTAAGCACATAACTTTGTTAGAGATTTCTATTTTACTACTCGAATCTCACCATTTTCATTAAGGATCACAATAGGTTTCTGAGCAGTTGCAGAGGTCGTTGACAACGTTGGTTTGGAAGTAGTCGTCGCAGTTGTACTGCTGACGGTTGTAGACGTGTTTTTGCTTGTAGCGGATTGAACTTGAGTTTGGTTTGACTGCGAGGCATCTCTGGGGGCCCTAAGGCCGTTAAAATCGTAGGTAAATCCCTCGAACGCCGCGCACAAACAACAAACTGCTAAGAGGCACCAGAGCGTCCAAACTCTTGAACACGGTCGGCCCATGTTCCGGGCGTGAACCGTTCAACGAAATGAGGGATAGAATGTTTTCACTGCACGTGCAGATAAGCTAACTGTTGGATTAACATTTCAAGTTCATCAACATGCAACACCGCGTGAAATTACGCAATACAACATAACGACCGCGATCAGAAACAAAAATGTAGAGCACTGATAAAAAATTTGATAACAAAAACGACAAATGTCAAGCAGCCCCCTACCCTGAGTTGTATTACTTCTTCTTCTTCAACTACTCCCATGGACCATATAAGTCTTCCTGTAGAAATCGTTGGCGTCTACTACGGTAGATCACGCGCAACCAGCGCCAATTGCGGACATCCATCAACCTTTACTTTAAAAAGGAAAAGATAAAACTCTTATCTTTTATGGTAGGTATGTAGATAAAACCAAATCAAAACTAAATGTGGCCCTAATAGGATCAGAATTTCTGTGGATCAGAAATGTGCTAATAAATACTTTTAAAAGGAGTGATTTTAAAGCTGGCAAGAAGTGCTGCTGCATTGTTATTCAATCAAAAACTAAAAGGACAGAAGATCATTGGATGATATTTTATAAAGAGAGAGGGAATTCCATAACCTGGCGTTTGCCACTCACTCAAGGGCAGTTTCACCAAAGTTTTAAATCAACGTTTGTCAATAAATCACAGCTCTCAGCTGTTAATCAAGCTGTTGATCTTTGTATTGCTAGATGTATAAAAAACTTCAACACCACACTCTTGGGCAGTTTACCACTTTTTAATTATGTTTAATCTCCTGTTCAGATAAATCAACGATCAAGCGCGCTAAATCGACAATTGACACTAACTGACCAAATTTGGGTGGTTAGCGTCCTGAAAAACAATCAATACCAGTTGTTTACGCCATCTTTGTATGCATAGTAAAATTCTGTTTTGCTGAATTAATGTTTGTGGTGGTATTTTTGTTATTTTAGTTTTTTGTTAGTTATATATTTTGCAGGTGTTACATGACCTGTTGGGCTTGTTGAGTTATCAGTTATTTTATTGGTAGGAAATTCACTGTCATTAATTCAGAGTTGTAGGTTTGATCCTGGCTGACAACTTTTTTTTTCCGCACACCTGGACACTCAGAGTCACTTTTATAAATTTGTGGAAGTCAATTTTTCTTTAATCATTTAGTTATTGGGAACCCTTTAGTTCAGAATGAGTGTTTTTTGTTAGTTATTATATACCCTTCTCTAAACAAATCCTAATCATATTTGCCCAATGTCTAAACCACAGCTGCCCCCCCCCCCCCCCAAACTTAGAACCAGCTCCCCCCATGTAATACTCCAGCAGCACCTCCCCAAAACAAAATTATAAAAAATATTCGTAGTATATACCCGTACAATACCCTTATTTAATCTAAAACTAAAAAAAAAGATTCATATAGGTATTGACAAAATTCAAACCCAGTCGGCAATAGACAAAACGTGTATATTTCTTGAGATTCTTTACATAGGTAACATTGTATTCGCAATGGTAACATTCAAAAAGATAAAAATACGATGTTCATAATATTGTAAAGTACATGAAACATTAACAGTTTGAAGTAAAAAAAAAAAAAAATTAAATTTGTAGCCTGAGACCATCTACAAGTTATCTAGGCACCTTCTAACCTCGTTAATTATATCTCTTTAAACCAGACGTAGCAGTTTTTGTCCTTGGGATGACGAAACAGAAAATCTTTCGATTATTTCTTCATTAGACTCTATTAATCACCGAATGATCTGAGAAAGTTTTGTTCAAGGGGATGTTTTATGGATGCCCGCTGCTAGAACTAGTATCGCACGCCTCTCCTCTTAGTTCCATCCAAACGATGGTGAGAAATGAACAGAAAACCACAGTCATGAAATCAAGTCTTCCTCCATGGCTTCACTCACCACTTATATTAACTTTGTCTACTTTTATTAATTTCTATTCTCACAGAACACAATTTAATATACCAAGATGTGATGATTAAAAAATAAACTTACCGAACATAATAACTAGTAGCACGATAAATAGTAAGGAATCACCGATTATTCCATTAACACGATTTGCATGAAAAAGGAACGTGCACATTCCTTTCCCATGAAAACTAACCTGAATGTTTTTTTTCTCCCGCCCACTCGATTGTTGATTTTTACCACCCTCCACCCTGCTATTTGTTTTCTGTGTCTGTGTGCCACCTCGACCTCGATCGTCTGCATGTACACTGAGTATTCGTTGTAGTCGTTTTATGTTCTTAAACTACCTATTGAATTTAGGCGTAACATGTTCATTATGATTTTATTTTAGAATATTTAGCTCTCTTAACTTCATTTTTATCTCGTGCGTTGGATTCTGCAGTTTTATCAGTGAATTTGTTACTGTAACGTTATGAAGTCGGATGGTGAGTGCGTGTTGGCATCTTCTCCAGCCCACAAGTTGTACGAAGCTACTTATTCACGGGTCAAATGTGAATACAGAGATCTCTCTGAGAAATTCAAACACAAAAAGAAAGATTTCTCCAAGCAATATGCTCACATTTATTCGTCAAGGTCCTCCAAGATGAGGGCTCATCTGCTGAACAGGGTCAGAGCGGAGTGGGGTGAGTTTCATTCAACTTCTCCTCATTCATAGTGCATCTATGAAATTACATTGTTGACGGTTGTTCTACTTTTCATTGTAGCGACTATAACTCCAATCACCTATTGATACGTTTAAGAGGATTTAAGTTCGTAAATGTAGCTTGTACGTAAGTTTCTTACTTTGCTTGATTCGGGGTAGGGCTTTCTGCTATCAATGAATGATTCATGCCTTTCACTATGGCTTTATTGGAGTCAGTGGCAATTGTTTTTCATTGATATAGGTGTAGCATCGGTCAGTAATGATTCAACTCGTAGATACAACCTATATGTATGCGCAACGTATCTGTCTAGTGAACAGAATGGACTTGGCTTTTCCCATTTAGCTATATAGTACTCTAGCAATTTCCAATTACTAGATTTGTGAGAAACCAGTCGTGGAGTACCCCCCACCATATGGACCGATAACGGTACTGACTTTGTCGGTTGAATGTAGGCTCAAATACGTCAACCAATCAGGAACCATTCACTCTATCTCACGAACCTCGTTTCAGAGGTCTGTGGAAAGCTGCAATCAAAAGGCTTGTGCACTCTAATGCAGTCCCAGGTTCCTAAAACTAACTGTAGCTATATGATGACAAGGATCGAACTATCATTTATAGACGGCCCTTGGTTATCAGTCTAAATTGCCCGATGATATCCTGGTTCTCATGCCTGGATAGCGTCTCATACAAAGACCTGTCCGAATCTTGTCATACTCAAGTTAAGCTTCTTCAACTTCTAACTACAAAGAAGTGTTCACTCTTTTGATAGTTAACCTCCTGGGGGTCAATTCTACCACTAATTTGCAACAAAAAAATACCTCCTAGACTTCTTTTTGAATGCATCGTTTGATAGTTATTTCAATTTCAAGATTTTTCTCGTGGTTTTGATCTAAAGTACTAAAATGGCCCATAGTAAATCACTTAGTATACCATGTAAGCTCTAATGTGATTGTAATAATCACATGGTTATGGTACTGTCACCGCATAGAAGAAGTTTTAAATTTATTTTGGGATGGACTATTCAGTGTGTAAAAACATTTAGTAGCCCCAAATCCACTAAAAATTGAAAATATTTTAGAAACTTCAAAGTCTTGTGTTTTTAAAAATCTGCAGGGCTGAAATCTCAGGTTTCCAAATGTGTAATCGAATTTTATTTTACTTTGCTAGTCTGAGGAGAAAACGACTGTTGAATAAGTAAAGAAAGCAGATTCATTTAAAACCCTAGTTTGCTAGGCTTCAATGCCTCAATTTGTTCACTCATTACCTTCCTTCTAATTGACCAGGAGCCAAGGGCCGAACATTTGTATGAATTCCTGGAGATCGTTTGGGATTACACTTTGAAAAATTAGACAGTTAGAGTGGCAAAAATTGTCTGTCATCTCAAAGTTTGTTCACCGCAAAGTGGCGGTCCCACAAATATGGCTGAAATGGTACAGGTTAAGGGAATTCCCATACGATCCAATGTTGTAAAATCTAGAAAAATCAACAAAGGGATTGTGGAGACTTGAATCCGGTCAATATTGAGGTGACCAAGTGATTTTGGAGGGTAGTAGAAGTTTAAATGTTTGTCACTACTTGGTAATTTGAAACTTTTGGGGTTGAACCCACTTGTTCTTGACGTTCCACAGCTTTGGATCGTGTGACAATTCCCTTGGCACGTATTGCTTAGAATTTATTTGCGAAATTCTGAACAACAGGACATATTCCCTTCATGCCGCTGACCTTACATTGCGCTGCATCGATCGCAATGCTCACTCCAATCTATTACGATAGACTTACTTGCGATTGTTACAATTCGTTTATTTTCGTTTTGTAGGCAATGAAGTCGAAGTAAAGCGTCTGGCAGATCTTCAAGATGAATCCGAGAGCGAGAGGTGCGTTTTGGTCGGTATTATTTACAAACACCAAGAGCTGCACCCAAGCATTTTGAAGGACATCAGCGAAGAGGTAAGCTGACGGTCTTTGGATTAGTCCTTCAATAATAACACTTAGTGACAAAGTATCGAAATGTTTATTCAACACCTCATCACGCCGCACAATCTCAAAACTGGATAAAAAATGAATAATACTTCTGCTTTTTAAAATTTGTAAAGCAAATTTAACAAATTTTGAAAAGCAACATTTAATGTCCGACTGGACATTAACATATGCTTAGAAGCACTTTAAATCAGCACCAGGAGGGAAATTTCGAGAAAATTCATCGCGTGTTACAAAAACATGCTCATTCTACCTGATTTTCTTAGCAAATCAAGGTGTTGCAATGGTTCCGGGAATTGAAAAAAAATCTTCAATTAACTTTGTCTTGAAGTATTCTGAAATGTATTTTGGATGTATATAATCTCATCGTTATCCTGAAACATGTATTTGAAATACTCTTTTAGCCACTAAGTACCATCTTCAGGCCCTGAATTAGTTCTACAAATAGAACGAAATGATGGCACTGAAATTGTAGATTTCTATCAACTTTTGACTGACTTAAGATCTCCACAATAATGCTGCAGTTAAAAACTTGAACACCTGCTTGTCAATGCTAATCTAGCTTTCCAAAAGGAAGGGTGAGTTCCTTGGAAGGCACTTTTTGAACATGTTAAATAGGTCAAATTTCAAAAATATACTTTTGTAAATCACTAAAAATGGCAAAAACACAAAATTTATGAAGAAAATCACTATTATCATAAAAAATTAATCAAACATGAACTAGAACATTTACAATTTGCTGTACATGTTAAACTAAAATAATAATTAAACTAAAAAATGTACTAGAATTTAATAAAATGTACTTGGAAAAATACCTACGCTATGAAAAAAAAAATCCATAAATGTATTTTACTGCCTGAATATTACTTAGAAAATGTCCATTTGCTGTAAAATGATCAATTAACATTATCTAAGTGCTTAAATTTCGGCACAAATGTACGTACCACGATCATGCTGCATGACTGGAATTTATTTCGTTAGATGTTGGTAGAATAACTTCAGCGAATTGAACAACATCATTCGAAACATATTTGATTTATTCGACAGTGAATCGCAAGGAGCTTTAAGAAACAGGACCCTAAACTCTGGTCAATCATGTGACGTTTTCTCGTTAGAACTGTATACGCAAGTGTGCCGGTAGAGAAACATGGTTCTGTATGGCATTTTAAGAAATTAATTAACAGATCTGCGGTTTGAGCACACATACAAGTCAATACAATAAACGTTAGTGCCGACTAATGTAGTAGATATATGAATGAACTCTATCAATTCGTAGGGTGCAAACATCATGAATATAATATCTAGAGTGTTGCATTCTAAATGAATAATCATCTCCCATATATCTCATACCTCGTTCATTGATTTGCAGCTGCAAGTTGTTCCTCAACAAAAACTCGTGCGCTTCGTAGATGAAAAGGACGAGCTGATCCTTGAGGACGACGTTCAGAGGATCCGACTTTGCGGGGACATCAACGTTCACTCGTTAGTGACTGGAGTGGTGAGCTGTTTTCTAATATATCTATTCTAATGTCAGCGAGAACCTTTAAAATTTAATTAAGCCACATTCCAACTCTTTTGGAATTTTGTGGAGACAAACTATTGTCCGTCCCCTCAAAAATAGCCCTCCAAACTGGCAGTTGATAGAATTGATTTCTAACGTGAAATTCCCCTTTTGGTTTATTATTCAATAATAAACCATTGTAATCGCTCTGGAAAAAAAAATTCTAACCCCCCTGAAAATTTCATGGTTTACGTTTCAAAGGGTGTAGAATCCGAATCTGCAATAAAAATTTTCCGTCCGTACGCCGTACGCACGACTCCCAAACGGCTGGAGCAAAAGATCTGAAATTTTCCACGAGGAATCCAATTGGTCCGACGACGCCCCAGGTCCGTGAGTCAAACCATTTTTTTTTTTTTTTTTTTTTTTGTAAAATCCCTAATGTTATTACCAATAGTGTTATCAAACCAGTACCTAAAAAGACAATAATTTTTATGCCTCGCGTAAAGTGAAAAATGTTTGTCACGCAAGCCAGTGGTACCTACTTACCTACCGCAGTTCAAGTAGAGAACAAAAACCGATCAACTGCTCGGCGATTGCGATCAACCGAGGATTCTGACCTGATCCAGGTGCACGCAGTCTTCCTTGTTGCTGGGGTCACCCCGCAGACATCTAGTAGCCAATCCGTTGCTGAAAAGGTTCAATGTAATGTAGGAGCCAAGTGAAAGAGCTTTCCACGAATCTGGGGATGTAGGAACCGGAGGACGTGCACTTTACGTGTAAACTAGGGGTAGTCAAGATGGCGGAGGGACGAGAGTTTCCTCAAGAAGGAATAGTAGGAATAGGAATAGTTGAAGAGCAATGGGTAGGGGGAGGGGGGTTGACATGCAAACCTAACCAAAGTTCCCCTCAATGCTCCCAACACATCCAATCAAAGACCTATTCATCTGTACCGAACATCAATAAAAGTCTTTTTACCTGATTTTCGTAAAGCCTCTAAGCCCGAACGACAAACTGTAAAAGCTGCCCTTGATCGGTCTTGGTACCTAAGTTTTATGTCGAAATAAGCGAAGTAAACATTCTCTACAACTTCGTAATGTTCGGTCGCTTTTTGCAAACATCTTAACTACCACCTATTGTATTAATTTGCTATTAGTGAAAATTTCGGGAATAATAGAGCTAAACTTAAGGAGTTCATTGAAACTGAAGAGTTTTGTTGTCGTTGCAATTACCGTTGACCCCCTTGCCTCTCTGTATCCCTCAACCACCTGGAATATCCTTATCTGGTTTGTTGGGGTGCCAACTTTTGTGTGACTATTCGGGATTTCACCCTAGTGGATACTCATTTTGCTGAATTGTGTAGAGCTGGAAAATTGTACGTGATGAGAAGGTAATCCAAACGAATTTGAGCATGACTACAAAAATACTAATGTAAAACCACTTTCAAAGTCGTTCGTGCTGCATGCTGTTAGAAATTCGTTTTTTTTTTTATTCCGTCGATCTAGAAGTATGGATTTGACATTCTGGAATTTCTTTAATGTGTGGAACGATTCCCGTTTCTGAGCTCTGTACATTTTCTTCTCTATTGGGTTAGTTTGTACTCTTATTATTCTTGTTATAAACATGACACATTATGTCTGTTCAAGGTGGTTGCCCTTCTAGGCCGCGTTACATCTGACAGGTTCAACGTCGAAAATGTGTGTTACGCAGGACCAATGTCACCATCTGGACTCACTCTGAAAGCTCAAGATCCAGAAAGGTACGTTGTGCTTTTTTTCATCAATCCTCTCTTTGATTTCAATGTTTTCAACATGATTAGGAGCAATTTAGAATTTGTGTGCTCATTTTTCTATTACATTGTCACTTGTATAGCTTTCCATGCCAAAATCGGAGTTTTCCGAACCAATTTCAGAATTTTCCAAACCATATTCAGACTTTTCCAAACCAAATCGTACATTTCAATTTCAGAATTTTCCATTTCAATTACAGAATACTTCTCAACGGTAATAACCACTGGAGTTTCAACATTGGACACCTTCTGTAACAGGTATCGGGGATTTCCGGTCGCAGAATATCGAAAAGGACCAAGTATCCGCTGCAATTTGTGTGAATCTCATGCTAAGTTGTGCTTTGCAAACCACTAAAATAAGAATAAAAAATCACTAAAAATGCTCGAAAAATTGACAAATTGGTATTTTTTTAAGGATACCACTCCGAAAAAGTTGATCAAACATGAACTAGGACATTCAAAACTTGGGCACGAAATTGTGCTAAATAATGTACTTGAATTTTGTTGAAATAAGCTTAAAAAACAATACAAACAAAATTAAAAAATCCACTAGTTTATTTTTGCGCTGCAATATTCCTTTGAGATAGTTCATTAGGTATGAAATATATAACTAACCTATCTTTGTCAACAACGTAACATAAAGCCACTCGTAATAAGAATACTAACGAAAGTTTGCTCAAACTGCATGACAGGAATTTTATTTTATCTCCTGCTATGAAGAATATCTTTTGTTCAGAACTAACTCCATTAATCATCTCACAGTAACATCAGTGACATTCCGGAATTGAAATGGAAATTTTTGAAATTAAAATGAACGATTCTGAATTTGACTTCGATATTTCTGAATATGGTTTCAGTAATTCTGAAATTGGTTTGGGAAATTAAGAAATTGGTTGTAAAATTCCAAATTCGACTTGGGAAAGCTGTACTTATGTGTAGCATTTCCTAGTGAAATTCAACAATTTCACCATTATTAGGGTAATGACGACAATACGAATTAGCCCTCTAAATGTAGTACCAAATGCTTGTCTATGATTGGCGACTGGGCTGAATACAATACTCCAAGCGCAGTAGGTAAGTAGGTTAAGAAAAATCAACATTTGAAAGAAAAACTTATTGCTTCTTTACATGATGAATATTTTCAAAGTCTTGAAATTAAAAATCTTACTTATAGAAAGTCCATCTTCGATTTTTTCATTTAAGAAAAAAACACAGGTTGGTACTTTTGTGAAATACGAGTAGGTATTTGTAATAAATTGACAACTGTCGCTTGAGGGTGCAGGAGCATCCTATCCATAGAATAGTTAGTACAATCTGCTCGTGCATATTTCTCTTCATTTCTCTAATAATGGTGAAAAGGTTGAATCTGACGTGGAAATGCTATAATAACTTCTACTCCTTTTTGTTCTAGGTACATAGTGATTGTGAGTGGCTTGGAATTGGCACACGCGTCTGAGTCTTTGCTTCCATTGAAAATGTTTACGGAGTGGGTCACTGGTTGGTTGGGTGACCCTTCTGACCAACACAGAAATAGCAGAATTGCCTTAGTTCTCATAGCAGGTGCGTTATCACCTCTTGCTTATTCCTATTTTTCTATTAGTTTCATCCATTTTATGTTGAATTGATTTCAAAATTATTCTTATATCATATGTTATAAGCTTGAAACCCAAGGAAAGCAGGTTTATCGGTTCGGGCATTTATCGGTGCGAAAACGTTTATTAATTAATCGTCATGGCATATATACCATATATAATGGATAAAGACAGTTTACTGAATTTTGATTGAATACCTGAAAACGAAATGAACTAGCTTTTTTTCACCGAAATAAATTCTTGAGGAACAATAATTGAAACACGACACTAGATATACAACTTGCACCTTGTCTCCGAACGAGCAGTTTTTTTGTTTTTGTTCTGATCGTAGTAACCTAGTGATTCAGTGAATGTGGATACTGGAGTGAACTTTTAAAAGCGTTTATAGCCGATATACGGGTCGAAGCATTCTGAGATTCATGAAACTAACAAGAACTGCACAGGTGCTTTATGTTTCACAGAGACACAAGTGTTGACACATTCTGATCTATTTGTCCAACTGATCTATACTTTACTAGAAGGATTGATGTAGGATATTTTTTGTTTTTTGAGATGCGAGCTAAGCGAGCATCCAGACCAGCAAACCAGACAGAACACACATCGAAAGCGTGGACCCATATAGATAGGAGACATCGGGTTTTTCAATATGGCGACGGTCTTATCAAGAAGAGGACACCTACTCTCGACTTCTACCAAGAGTCTTGTTTTTGAGAATGAACCTGCTTTCCTTGGTTGGAACGCTGAAATCGAAAAACAGACCACGTCTCGGTTTGTGAAACATGAAGCATTTGTGCAGTTCTTGTTAGTTTCATGAATATCAGAATGCTTCAAACCGTGTGTCGGCTATAAACCCTTTTAGGAGTTCACTGCAGTATCCACATTCACTGCATCACTAGGTTACTGCGATCGAAACAAAAACAAAAAAAACTGCTCGTTCGGAGGCAAGGTGGGGGGTGCAAGTTGTGTATCTAGTGTCATGTATAAGTGAGTAACAAATTATTCTAATGTATCCTCGCCTCCTTGGTGATGCAGCAAGCACAGATGTGTGTGTATAAAACCGGAGTTTTACATTCTGTATTTATATTTTCAGGTAACGTGCTGAGAGGAACTTCTGAAAGTAAAGATGGAAAAATTATTAATACACACGTTGAAAATTCGTCAGACGTATACACTACTGTGAAAATGGCTGACGATATTCTAGCCGACCTCGCTGTAAGTACTGCACATTATTGTCAATTAAGGAGTATTATTTTTGTTACAAGTATCCACCATTTACATAATGTGATACGAATCATCTCTTGGCTCTAAATCGAATTTTATTGTGCGTCTGATACCTGGTGATGGTTGTTTGGTGTTGGGATACCTGTGAACATAAGCCAAGATGAACGTATGAATATCGATCCGTGGCAAAGGCAGTTTTCTGTCTTTGTGTATTTAGATATGCTGTGTTGCTACGCGGTAAAGTATTCATACGCAGTTGAAATATTTTATTAGTTTAAAAATCACCATAGCTCATTCATTCAGAGCTAAATTGTTCTCCACACCTGTGTCACTTGAATATGGGGCAGAGTGAACAGCTAACAAAGAAGTCCCCTGAAAATGAGCTAATGAGAGGTATGATTAGATTAACTCCCAGAATATTTGTCAAAGTCACCTTCGCAGACACAACTTCTAAACAGTTGTACAGTAGGTACTATTTTGCAATAGAGAAGAAATTGTAAAGAACTGGTGAAGTAAACAAATCAAATCAAATAATACCTACAAATAAATTAAGTACTTTCCTCCTTTTTGATGTCAGTAATAAGTCGCTCGCTTGTATGCTGCCCTGTAGAGCACCACTATCTCTCTGTTTTCAATTATTTGTTCCAGGAAACCGTCCATGTCGAATTGATGCCTGGGGAATTCGACCCTACTAACCTGATGCTTCCTCAACAACCTCTGCACTACAGAATGTTCCCATCGGTATGATATCTACCTTTCTTAATCTGATTGCATATCAGTGGTACGTGTTAGGGTGACGACTTGCCAGACCCTTCGTTCTGCTTTCGTTTCTGCCTGTTGTCGCCCACACACGTATCCTCTCTCGGTGGATCGCCTCAGCCTCTCGGACATGATGGACAGTCCTGGGCTGGCGGGTTTCTCCATCTACGGATGGACTGGTTCTGTCCAATCTGCGTTTTTCTCGACAGGCACGTCCTATACCTGTATTGGCGACAAGCCAGACCTTTCGGTTTTTCCTGAAGGGTTTCTGCCCTGTTGTCGCCCACACACGCATAGGACGCGCCTGTCGAGAAAAGCGCAGGTTGTACAAAACCTGTCCATCTGTGGATGGAGAAAGCCCAGGCTGAGAGGGAGAGGCAACGGGCTATAGTCGTTTTTTTATTTTTCTTCAGTGTTACAGATTTTTAGCATAATTATCGTACAATTTTTCCATACATTTGTAAATGTCCTGGTTCATGTTTGATTAAGGAACATATTTTTCTCCAACTTTTTATTTCGATCCACAGCCAAAGTTCAAAAATAGGCTGGTTTGGGTTCACTTTGTCGGCTACCACTCCTTATATTCCGCCTCCGAAAAATAAAACTTATTTTTCCACTTACAGTAAGGATTATTATTAATTGTTGTTATATTTTTCACCCTGCTTTGCTCTCTTTAATAAAATTGCCGTCTTTTGGATCGAGAGATTTAATTAATTATTATTTTGTATTATTCCGGATCCTACTGATTGTGCAAGTAGTAAAGATATTGATGTCACTGATGATGTCAAACAAACTTCGAAACTAGTAGGAATAATTGGACAACCAAATAAACCGTGAAGAAGCCAGATTTAATCTCTTTCTTCCCAAACACCCATTTACAGTTATGGTCCTTTTATGTATAAGATGTAGAATGAAGTTATCTTAATACTTTGATTCTCTTGGCTTCTAGGCGTCATCGTTTAGCAGCCTTCATGGAGCTACAAATCCACATAGTTTTGAAGTGGAGAATCGCCTCGTCACTGGTAAGTAACATTGGATCAGTCTACCGGTAATTAGTGCGGTCGTCATTCCTATAGTAGTGAAAATAGAAATGATAAAATTAAGATAACTGAATATTTTGTTAACGAACGAACGATTTGAATTGGCAGGAAGCTCGGGGCAACCTGTCGCTGACATTGGGCGCTACAGTAACCTTCAGGATCCCCTGGAAGCTCTCGAATCCACATTCCGCTGGGGTCACATTTGTCCCACTTGCCCCGACACTCTACGTGAGTACTAGAACAAGATTCCATCTGCCTTTTGATGCGCTTATGAACTAACGTGATGCCTCAAGTATCAACTTGAGTGATCTATTTTGGGTCTTACGTTGTTGAAATTATTCACAAAACCAGCATTCTGACACCTCATAAAGTACAATAGGGAACTAACCTGATATCCTTTTAATTTTTCGAAAACCCTGTATATTCAACACTGGAGGCGCGTCACTGATTCATCCAGTCTTAGAAATTTGCGAAGACGAGTATTAACTGCTGGGTCGATTTCGCCTATGGCTCTCTGAATTTCAGCTTTCACCTGTGGAATATTTCGGTGTTTACTCTAGTATAAGTTCGATTTCACGTGACCCCATTAAAGAAAAAAAAACAGGGGGTGTTAGATCACATGATGTTGCTGGCCATTCTTGAGTACCGCTTCTGGAGATGATGCTTTTGAAGAATCTATCATTTAATGAAACAATCATTTGTCGGGCAGTGTCAGTGAGGTCCATCTCTTATAAAGTGGGCAACCACCAGTCGGTAGGCATACTCCTGTAACGATCCCAATTATGGTCACAGCATCTCCAGCGTCATGTTAAAAATAAGTGGTTCAATCATGCCTACTGAAGTGGAAATGCCCTTCATTAGAAAAAATCATATTATCCTTTTGCAAATCGCGATTGTTTCCCATGGCCAAGGTTTCAAGTCTTCTGTTAATATAATCCTGTAAGCTGGTTCAGATCTTTGAAACGTGTCGATAAAGTGAACCTGGTGACAAACCCAGCAATTAAGCCCGGCGATGCTGATTTGTTGGGGCGTACCGTTAAGCTGCCTTGAACGAGAACGCAATTTTTCTTAAAACGCAGGGGGTACTGCCGCCTGATTTGTTTTCGGTTTGAAACAGCCTGTGTTTCAAATCTGCACAAAATGCTCAATATAATATCATAATGTGCGATGCTTAATGACAACAGATTCACCCCTCCAGTTCTTTAGTTTAGTTTTAATAGTATTAACCTGTCGAGCTGTTCGCGTGATTTTATTGTGTGTTTGTTAGATCTATAACTGTTGTTATTTTATTGTGTTTTTTTCCAGCGAGTTACCCGTACTGTGATGATGACCCATTTGTGATTGACCGCCAGCCAGACATTTACTTCAGTGCCAACCACGACCAATACCAAACGAAGCTTATATCTCACACACATGGTAAGAGTTAGCAATATTTAATACTTCCATTAACGGAATAAGTTAGCAATATTTAATACTTCCATTAAGACGGAACGTCTTCCCCAGCCCTCTACCGTCAACACGGAAATCCTCTCGATGCTTTCCAGGCTTCGTGCTGTATAGCGTCGGAAGGTTTGAACACAAGTTTCAGTCATATCTTCGAGGTGTCCCTTGCACGTTGGGTTTTCGCTCAATTCGTCGGTCTATTATGATTTATTTTACCCAGTTCTTGGTTATTTCCCTTACAAACGCTGTTTTGTACGAAGACAAGCTGTGGAAAACGTGAAACCGTGGAGCTATCATGTTGGGAGGTGTGTAAGGCTGTTATGGTGAGAGTTAAGTGAATGAAAATCATCTGTGATTCCTGTTAATCACAGATTGATGTTCCATTTGGTAGTTGCATGGTTGTATTTAAGTACGGTAAATATTTTCAGAAATCGCTCCCTACAGAAAGGTATTCTCTTTACACATTCTTTCCATGGTAAAAAGTATTGAAATATACACTTGGGGGAAGTGCATTGTGGATTAGTATACACTGGGACTTTGCCACATGCGGCTCTCTACCTGATTCGACTACGCTTGTTCAGGTAGCTGGTGTTGAAAGGCTGGAGTGGAGGCCCCCGCATCGGGAGTGTAAATTGTATCCTCTGTTGACAATGAGTTTGTCAAGTACAAAAAATGAAGATTTTCTGTAGAACCTTAAGTCTAATGTATTGTTTCTGAATAGGTCGGTGTGCATATCATAAATGATGAAGTCATTCATACCTCAGGGTAAGATAGTGAAAATGTGTTCCATCCTGAAGGTGAAAATGGTCTGCCATAAATAAATTGGTGTTAACTACAAATTTGTTTTTGTTTTTTCCACAGAAAATGGTGTGCAACAAGATGTGCGACTGGTTATTGTTCCATCGTTCAACGTGACGAAATCGTGCGTTGTGATTGGCCTCAGCAGCCTCAAATGTGAAAGGGTTTCCTTCAAAGGGCTCCCCTCACGTTGATACAGATCTGTGAAAGGTGAACATTTGTTGGTATTATGTCGTTTACTAACTTTTACTCTGGAGGACTGTGTTGTTTTGAGGTCCTAACTGCTCATTTATTCACAAGAGTAGGTATTTATTACTTACACTGCAGGAGTTTCCAGAAAAATATAAGGTATAAGTTAGTAGTGAGTTTATTACGAATTCGGAAAAACGAAAAGTAGTGGGAAAAGATTTTATCACTTAAGAAATAAAACCAAAAGAACTAGAAATTTCGTGGCTGCACACAGTGATCCAGGATCGCCACAAAGCCCTTAAAACTCAATATTCACCGTATTATTTTAGCCGAAAACGCAATTCTAATGAGTAGAATTAAGTTAGTATAAAAAAAAAAAAACAGTTTTCATTAAAATTTAGACCATTATTTAATTTGCCAAAATAACGGAAACGACAAATAGCGCTTTAAAAAGCTAAATAAAATATTATTTAGTCCAACATCTTCCTTTCGATGTTAACGTTAGAGTGAGAACGGTGGACAGGTAAGTTCATGTTTTCGGATGGTGGCAGCTAATTATGATCGGAGATCTTTCTATAGGTGTTAACAAAACACCAAAGATTTGAATCAAAGACTTATAAAGAATCACAAAAGTTGTAGGACAAATCGAAGTTTATATTGGTTTAAATTTAAGTTACCTATGTATTTTTTTCTCTAGAATTTAATTGTTTGGGAACATTTTTTCAGTGTATTTTTTCCTAAAGTTACGTTTGTGATTGTTGAGACAAAAGAAGGCACTGCAAGAGAGTTCCTTCATTTTTTGGCAGCAAAAATCGCAATTCTTCATATCCCAACAATTGCTTAATGGCCTTTAAGCGAAGTTATAACTCTGAAACTCAGGAGATGAGTAACAAAAACATATTTGCACTGAGCAATTCTGGATAAAATAGATGACAAATTCGAAATTTAAGCGCTTTTTAGGGATTCTGTACCACTGTGTGACAGGGAATGGGGGGAAGACCCCCGACAGGGTTCCCAACCTTACAAAAATGTTAGTAGGATTCACATTAATGTATGATGCAACGTTAAATTCATATTCAATTGAACCCAACGACCATCTCGCACTACTTAGCTCGAATTTCACAAAAACGTCGTTTCCATCTTCCGACTCTTGTCTTTTATATAATTTCTCAGGATAAGAACTAATTTAATTTAAAAATTAATAACACTACCAGACCAATAATTGGTAGTGTATTAACACCAATTCTAGTCCAATTTATTGTACTAAAACAACTCTTGGTTTATTATTCAATAATAAACCATTTTAATCGCTCTTGAAAAAAAAATTCTAACCCCCCTGAAAATTTCATGGTTTACGTTTCAAAGGGTGTAGAATCCGAATCTGCAATAAAAAATTTTCCAGACCGAGGAGTGAACTCCTAAAAGGCTTTGTAGCCGATACACGGGTTGAAGCATTCTGATATGCATGAAACGCTGCAAATTCTTTCACTGGGGTTTATTATTCAATTGGCTTGCGTTCATGATTTGAATTTCTACTATTTGTTTTACAGATGATGATGACTGCCCATTCCGTCTTACCCTTGCATCCCATTGTTTGCGAATCTTGGTTCTGGGAAAACGCTTTCTCCGTAAGTTATCTAGACGTCCATTCTCCACGCCGACGTTGTTGAATAATACATTTAAGTGTACGCATTGTTCCTAAGTCTGAAATAAACTGCATTGTCTGAATTTTGTCAATTCTCTTGTCCTAATCAAGCGTAACCATTCAAAAAATATTAGTAGATATCTCGACAGTATTCGAATTCATGACTTACTCTGAAAGATCCTCAGAGTCTGCTTATTCTCTCGGCTACTGGTTTGTGTCAACTGTGAGTGAGGGTGTTACGATTGTGATGATCGCAGTTTAGGAACCCCATTCTTCATTACACTTACAATATTATCATTGGTAAGCAATGCATCCCACTAATTCTTAATTGACCCTAGAAAGGAGGAAAGTTGGACGAGAATTCTAGCTTGAACGAATCGACCGTTAGCCCCTCCCCCTACCATCATCAAATTGAAAATTTCTGAGATTATTGCACAAGGGAGGTTTGCTGCTTCCTCCACTCACCATCTTCTACGAATCAATGTGAAAGATATGAAATATGTTTCAAAACAAGACCTAAGTCCGTAATCGTACAAAGAGAATGAAGACAATCGCCTGTACGAGCAGAGCTTGGATGGCTTGTCTAACAGAAAATTCAAAACTTCCGAGGTTTGTCGCATAACTGGACCAGAATTAGTGTCGAACAATAAAATAGTGATGGAATAACGATGCGCTGTCGGACCCCAATATTCGCGGGCGAAAAAATGGCTACGGTGCTTCATCATTCGTGGGTCCTAACCCCCACATAGGCGGGTCCCAGGGCCGGTTTGATTAAATAGTTATTGTGAGCCTCTCACAAAGCTTAAACTGACGATTCAGAACAAAAAGAGATGGAAGTTGACGAGGGAGGTGTTATTGCTTCTTGACAAGGTTCAGATGACAACGGTCCTTTTGCCAGATATTCTGTCGGTAGCTCTGTGAGCAGCACAATACAGGAGTACGTTTCCATACGGACTTGGGAGTGCAAAATCATGTTTAGGATTGGCGAGAGTGGAACCGAAGGGAATTGAATGGGCGCTTCCTAGGAAACAAGGTTAACAAAATTCATTTTTTTATAGCAAAACCTCGTTCTACTAAACCGGAAAAATAATCATTATATCAAGGGAATGGTACCATAGCCAGAGATATTCACGGCGTAATTGCCAATGGTGTTCAAATCCTTTTTTTCTCTCTATCTCTACCCCCAAATAAGCTTTTGGCTGCATTTAATAGCTTCCTCAGCATGATATACACGCATAAAATTCTCAGATCTTGAAGGACAAATAGTACCGTAGTAAATCGGCAGAGTATGGAAAGCCCAACATCGGTGTACAACTTCTAGCACACCTTTTTACAAACAGAGGTGCAATTATGATGAGCAAATAACATTCTCATATCGTATACAGGTGCCAATTAACGGTCAGAGTTTAAGGGAAAAGCTGGACAAACCTTGACGATGTTGATATCTTTGCGTTAAGCCTTGATAGTTGTCGTACAAAACATTGTCACTTCCCAAGACACAGTGTTACAGTTTTCACAATCAAGGTTGAAAATTGAAAGACACCACTCGAGGAAAAAAAACAAAAATTTTATACATCAAAATCTTACATATCCAACAAATTAATGTGCGTTTTCAAAAACAAAATTCAATTAGACATCAATAAAATAAAACAATGATTAATTATTATTTAAATGCTACAAATAAATATTAATTAAATACAAAAATTGATTGATAGAACGTATTTACGATGATTATACCCAACTCTTTCATTAGCCCTTAAAGTCAACAAGAATTGTAAAGTTAGGTTGATTTCAAATTTTGGGGGAAAAAATCACTGAGCAGTGAGGGCTAAAATAGTTTATCCAAACCAACTACGGCGGATGGAACAGTTGAATTTGGGGTCTGACATGTGAATGAACCAAAACAAAAATCGTCTAATTGCAATAATATTACTGGAATGGAACAGACAGAATCAAATCATGAAAATGCGATGCTCTGTAAACTCAATTTCGGTGTTATTTTATACAATATTTTTGGTAAAAGAGTTCCAACTGTAATAATGTGTAAGATGTGTTACACTGGCCAACAAGAAAAGGCGTTGTTTGCATCCGAGGAGATTAAGGTTGGTTTATGGGTTTCCAGTGTGCTGAATCCAAAACCCATTTTCTGCTACCAGGTCTAGTTTATAAGCTATTTTCTAGCTACGTATGAGCTAACACTTCAGAAATCCCAATTAATTTTTCACCTTGAATACCTCTTCCATTTCACAGGAAACAGCAGTAAAGTTGAAAAAAAGAAGACACTGTTTTATACATTTGTAGAAGCAGTTTTTTGAAGAAAAGAAAAATATATTAAGAAGAAGAAAAAGAAGATCTGATGATGAGACCGGAATTAGCATGGGAAATACTTTAAGAATTTCCTTCTTTCATTTGCCAAATCTCAAGAGTGTAGCTTGTTAATGAGTCAAGTACACCAGGTTCAAAGTTCCTTCTCAGAGATTCCATTGTCATTCAACATAGAAATGTAGTTCATTAACCACCTCCTACTAGTTAAAGTCAACAAATTCACCGATTATGTTATGGTGAACATGCATTTTTGATATATCCTAATCAGATGCTTCAAAATTCCAATTAGAACATTTTGAACCGAAAACCAAAGTTTGTGTACCTCACCGAAATGAAAGAGACAACCGACACTTTTGTGAGATTTGACAAATGAAAGAGCAATACTTACAGGAATCAGATTTTTCTATCTGCCGTTGTTTTTCCAAAAACTGAATTTACAATTGTGAAAAACAATGTTTTTTTCTGTATTTGCCTATTTCACCGCTGTTTCCCGTGGAATAGAAGAAGATAGCCGAATTCAAATTCAGATTCTGCACCTCATAAAACATAAGAAGATTGGTTGAGAGTGAAAAATTAATAGGGATTGTTGAATTGATATTTTGTGCACTCAAACGTAGCTACAACCAAGCTTTATGAGCTATACCTCAAAAACTAGACCTAATAGGGGAAAATGGGTTCAGATTGGCATTCTGCTCATCTCCCTCGGCACCAAACTACAACTTTTTTTTGTTGGCCAGTGTTTTGTTTCTAAAATCTACTCCTTCGGAGAAACGAACAATTTTTTATTCGTAACCAGGGACTGATGATCTATAAAGAACGCACAACTACGGAATACGAACCACCGCAGATGGTTTCAGTATGGCTTTAAATGATTCATTCTCAGCTTGATCAACAATTAATTCGAAGTGGTGCTCGTAGGCAGACACTTTTGAAGTATTCACTACCTAACCTTCAGGCAAGGACGACAAAAAGTAATAATAAAAACTAAAGACTTATAATACGAGTAGATAGAGCATGTCATGTACGAGACTAAACGACCTTATAAATACAAAGGTACTCGTAGGTACAACATAATTTTTCATTTGTATAAATGTAGTTATAGAAAGGTTCTAGCTCTGGTTATTGCTTTAATGTCCCTCAAAATAGGCTATCTAAGAAACTGATATTTCAATGTAGGTACGTACTCGATAACAAATGAAATAAAATTTCGAGGACACGGCTCAGCAGAGAACAAACTCGACTGATCATCGACAGCGTGCTGGGGCTTTAATGCGCCTACTCTTCACTTGACCCTCAATCCAGCCATGGATTTTTCGAGAGGCTGAAAAAATGAGGAAAGAAATTATGAATCGTCTTCGATTGTGTTACTTGCGAATACTACGAAAATGGTGAGAATGACCAAACTACAAGAACCGGGGGAGCAAATATTCACATACGATCGGCTCTATGGTACAGGGTGGCTCAACGAACTAGAGTGGATTCCAAAACATCACAACATAGGACTTTTTTTTAGGTAGACAGTTTTTATTTACCTTAAACCAATCGTGAACAGTGGACATGTTTTTCACCAAATTTTCGTACAAGTTTGTTCAAATCCATTGAGATCAGGTGTACAGAGTGAGATCGTCATTATCTTCGAACTAAGATTGCATGTTCTCAAAAAACTAAGTAAGCTGAACAAAATTCGAGCAGTTGCTAACAAACTACCAACTTGTAGGGATGCAATTCCAAATCTTTTTCCTTGACTTGATTTTCTTTGGTTCAAGCCACACTCGCCAGCTTGAACCCAAGTTCCATTGATCATTCCATCGCCACCACCTGAACTTCATCCTAGTCTAGTGGCAAGATGGGACCACCATCTCCAACATGATCTAGAATCGTCACTATATGAGTCACTTCAGGCATAGTACTCGACTTCTGTAAATTATGATTTACAGGCTCTAACACCTCCGATTCTGAACCCAGAGATTGTGTCCTCAATTCCCACAGGTGTTCATTCTTCACTGTTCGTCATGCTTCACTTGTAATTGTATTCAAGCAGATCGTTAGAGGCTACGCATTGTAGATCAAATAGGAATAGGAAATTAACGTTCCAAGAAACAGAATGTATGGTCAACCAGGCAAAGATTTCAAATGGTATACTATCATCAGGGAGCCGTTAGAAAGAGGTTTTTTAGTAACGGATGCAACACCAAGAAATTAACAAACTAGAGAAAGCTTGCATGCTGAACTAGAAGCAACTTTCAAACGAAACATTCAATAACGCAACAATAAAGAATTACGTATAGCTATCCAAATTTAGAAACAGTAAATAAAGAAAAATTCAATTAGTGCATAGTCTTAATGGTGATGATTGAACTATTTCTTAATTAAACAAGCAAGTCAATACGCTTTTCAACAGACATTTGGAGAATAGAAGAAAGATATATATTCCTTCTAGGAAAAACCTTCAACTTGACATTTGGAAGCAAAATTAGTCTTCATGGACCCACATGATTAACCAGTCACCTAGCAAAACCACACTTTTAGAATGTCAACGTGAAAGTTTCTTCACCAACTTTTCAACGTGAATTCATTGTTTAAGTCAGACGTTGAGAACTTTAGCAGCCAATATTAAGCAGCCAATATTAAGCAAGCAATAAAATGCTAGGATTTTAATAACAGTCAGGATTATGAAACAAGTGTGTTAAATGTGTTCCTAGGTTATTTAGGTTTCCACGATAGCTACTAATTTTAAGGTCGCAGCACGGGACAAGGGACAGTCACAGTGAAAGTGCGAAGATGATTAATACAAGCAGAACGTAGTAGTTGTGGTGCAAAGGTATCTAGTGGCGATTCCTTTATTCCCGTGTTTCAATTTTGCCAGCCTTCTAAGTCCCTCTTTCTATTTGAAGACAGAGGCTACCCATGATTTTTCTACATTTAGACTCTGGAAGATTAATCCGGAATCGAGGGTTAAAGCTCGAAATCAGCAGTTTGTTAACTTCCAATTCTCGATTGTCTAATTGATCTTAGTGGTGTAACGAACAACGAATAGATGGGGAGCGAGGCAGAGGCTTACTACTGCACAACTACTACTCGCCGCTTAGTGACTGATGTACTAGAGTTTTTCGATTTTTTCAACATAACAGATAAACAGACAAAGCTGAATAGGCTTTCATCAACGGTAAAGCTGTAATCACACATCCAATATGCACCTCTTGGACCAACAACCCTGTTACAGAATATTTTGTTTAAGCTTCTCAATTATATACAGCCGCAGGAAAGTTGTCAAGATTTGAGGAAAGAGAGACTCAAAGCTGGGAAATCTACCAACAAAGGGCACTCCTACATGTCATATACTGTATTTCTAAAAGAGAAGAATACATTTCTCTTTCTCGTTACTTAATCCGATGAAAATTTGAAGAGTTCTGAACCACAATCAATTATCAAAATGTTATTTAAACAAACTATGTTCTTTCTCGACGCAAGTCCAGTAGTGCCACAGAAGCAAGTGATGCTGACTCAATACTTATGACTCCAAAAAGTGTGTTACCTGTAAGGGAACTCAGTTGTATGATCGGAAAGGTTTAAATGATTGGTTGGGTATCCAAATGGTTTTGATGGACAATTTTTAATGGATTTTCTGTCGAAGAAAAGGATTGGTTTCCACTCAGTTACTGATAACTTTTGATGAGTAGAGCTGGTTATAATGGTTCAGAAAGTAGGATGCGAACTTCAATACAAGACTCATTTGGAACCAGAAAGTGAGACCACATTTCCTGACTCAGCAGCTCTACTTCCCCACTTCCTGAGTTGAAACAATCAGCAAGTTAACGCAGATAGCGACCCTTTCTGGCAAACTCAAGAGTTACACTCCGTCATTTTACAGCAGCTCATTGAGCCGGGGAAGGTTGATAATTGATAACTTTAGGGATGACAATTATTTGACTCAAGTTGTTACAAGGGAGGAAACTCCCTCGGACAGAGAAATTTGTCGACTGGCCTCAGTAGCCATTTGGTTTAGACAGCGACCTTTCCTTGGAGATCCTCTCCCTGGCGAAATCCGAGGGATTGACAGTCGATGTTACAAAAGTTGTGCAGACAAAAACACAATATTGCTGACATACAGGATTGCCCTTAGACGGTGTACGTTTCACCAGATAAAAGTGCGGTCTTCTTCTAATATCAAATTACTTCACCATCATCCGGATAATTGGGAAATAATTGTCATACTTCAAAACAAGTTTCCTTCACTACCAAAATCGGAGATATTGGTGAATGTAAACTTTAGGGATGCGTGATTACGGCTTAAAGGGTGAGTGACAAAACTACACACCAAAACTACACACGAAAACTGACCCAAAACCCTTTAGAAAAGAAGGAGCGGAAGATTATAAATCTATGCGTCTTCCGATTCGGTCGCAGGACTCTCAGCTTCCTTTACTGGAGGGTCTTCTACTCCCCACAACCCTTTTTCCCTAACTAATTCAATCATTTTCTAGAAAGAAAAAAGAAAACATAGTAAAATTAAGAATAATAGAGCATAGCAGTACACATTTTAAAAGAACATACATATTCAGCACGACCTTGCATATCTCAGTTAAAGCTTGAAAACTGTACAATAAACATTCGTTTTCAATGGGCAAACGAACTATTTTCAACCCGTGCATACTCAATTTTTGCAATCAACAAGTTGAAAATAGTTGTATTTTGTTTTTCATTTCGTGATTTGACTGAGGCGAAATGCATCTACACTTCGTGCACTCCAAACTCAAACATGAGGATAATAAACCAAGCTTATAAGAATGATATAAGATCAAAGAACAGGTCATCAGAGAGATGAAAATACGAAAATAATAAGAAAGAAAGAAGAACAAGAACAAATTTAAAATGGATTACAGTGATGAAGTTTTAAACTGGAAAACAAGAACCATTCCCATAAACAATTCGTTCATTCTCAAAAAAAAAAAAAAAAAAAAATAAAAGATTTGCATTTTTGAATTTTGCAATCAATCTGTTCGTGCCTCCATATTTAATTATTGTTTAGATGGTCTGATTGTGACTGTATCACCATAAGTTGGAATTTTTCCAGAGAGTGGGAGGTGAGGGGGTTATACGCCCGAAACCTTTTTCAAACAAATTATTGTTACAGACCATAATATTTAATGGAAAGGGATAGTTGTTTCCTGTCTGATACTTTGGAGGACTGAATACATCAGTTTTGACTTATCTAGAGAAATACCCTATGGCTGGTTGCAAGATACCTTTTGAATTAGGGCTGTAATCGTTCTAATTCAGACCGTGAGAGTACAATTCATGCATTCCCAATCCCTGCAAATATCAGCCGATTAATTTTACTGTGGACCTTTAACTGCTAACTCCCTCCCTTAAAACCCTGTTATCAATTATACCATGCGAAAAATCCAAAATGCACCTGTTCCAGCAATGGAAAATGAATGATTTACAGTTGAAGAATTATCTCACCTGGAGGTCCCAAATTACGAGTTGTCCATCAGCACCAGATGTTGACAGCTTGGTTGCAGCACCTCGACTTCCTTGGTATATCCTCAGACAGGTGATAGCATTCTGGTGTATTGTTTCCAATTCTGTATCGGATGACTCTAATCTTGCTTGTCTATCCAGGCTTTGGAATATCCTCATTGCACTGTAAAAATTTTGGAAAATTTGGTAATAAAGTTTGGAAAATGAAGTTTTGGTCCTGGTTCTTAGAAAATGTAGGCCTAACTCTGCCACTTACCTGAAAGAGAGGGGTTAGAGGAACAACCTCGCAAAAGAGCTACGGATTAGACGATCCAGCTGGACTGTTTTGTTAGGGTCCCCTTCCTCAGGGTTTCTACAGTTAATCCAAGGTGGTATAGCATATATCAAAGGTAGAGTGAACTTGTTCATTACCATGGAGACTCTGGGTGCCGGATACCACTAGAGTCAGCAGGGCATCCCCCTTCGTTGGCTCTGCTTGGAGTGAGGACAATGAGATATGCTTGAACTACGAAGTGGACTCTCAGAGGGACAGCGGGTTCATGAGAGCTGATACCACTGCCATAGGCCGATGGTGCCCCACACAAGGCTACATATCAAGCTTACAAGGGCAAGCCTCACAGTATCCCAATCAATTCAGCTGGAAAACAGGCTGAAGCAGGGAGCGTCGAAGCACCCAGATACTGAACTTTTTTGTCGAATGAAATTTGTGTGGACTTTGTTAACAGCATCCGTAAGTGGTGGTTCATTTTACAAGGCATTTAGTAACTTGGTCAGGACCTAACTTTCACATAATTGGTGGCAGATGAGCTGTTGTTCAGATTACTTAGTTAAGACGACCTTATAACAACTGTTCAAGTATTTTGTCAACCCAATTACGGTATTTTATAATTATATTTCTTGAGTAAAAATAACTAATACACCATAGATGATATGGATAGCAAAAGCACCATTCAGGTTAACACTTGATATATTTTTCATAATTATAACGAAACCCAACCTATTCAAATTGAATGTCTGATTTACTTTGAACTGAATCTGCAGATGCCACATCTGACTTTTACATAACTCCCCTGCCACCTTCCAAACAGAACCGTCAAGGCCCACCCTTCCTATCTCACCACGCGGATGTCAGGTACATTCTTGGGTTATTCCTATAGCACAACAGTTACCTATGGTTTGGTGAAAACGCCTAGTGACCGCGTGAAAGTTTCGAATAATAAAAAGGTTGTATTTCAGACCACATCCTTTTCAATTTCTGAACTAGCCCCCCCCCCCATATTTCTTTGATTTTAATCATTCGGAGAATTTTAAAAATGAGTTCGTTCGTAACAGGAAAAAAATTATAGTTTTATGCCCATCTCCCTTTCAATTTCATCCAACACCAGAGGCATTATCTCATGCCAAAACTCTAATTTCGTTTAAAAAAATTCTCATTTTTCCACGTTGAAAGGCCAATTTCTCCATCAAAAATCAACATTTAATAGAGCAAAAGAAAGCTGATGAAATGTAGATGTTTTTATCGTAGAGCTCATCCATATTCCAGGAGATGGTACGGTGGTAAACCAACATTGAAAATTGTTAAAAAAAGCAGAAGGTTGACCTAAATTCAAGTTCAGGCTGAACACCACAGTACATGACTAAGGAGACATTTTATGGAACAAAAATGTTTGACTAAAAAAATTGCTACGAGGTAAAAGTTGTTGCAAATGTTGCTGAATCGATCCCTGAAGTTTTGTCGTTCTTATACCGAACACCCTGTATTATTGCCATGATTCATGAGTAAATTTTACAGTTTAAGTAAAATATGAACTTACCTTAGTCCTACGCCCACTCTCTTCTCAGATATGTCAAGTTTACAACCAAACTGTAACGATCCAGTCTCATCAACGTTGTACAATATTGGACAACATCCATGGCCCTGAGGAAACGACACAATGAATCATTAAATAAATACTGCAATAGTCATTGACAGTTTTTCGCTAGGTAGTTGGGATTTCCGTAAAAGGGTGCTAATCCAAGTTATACAGCGGTATTCTAACTCGCATTAATGGATCACATGAGTCTAGTTTGTTTGAAATGCACACCCATAAAAGCCAGAATAGCTCTTGAATCACCGACGATGCCATGCAAAAACGTAATGACTTAGAATGTTTAATGTAGCAATATTTCAAAATGTAGAGTATTCGTTACTAACCGAGGCTACTATGGCATTAGGGCCAACCCAAACACAATTGAGGAATGGGAGATGTTTGGTGCGGAGTTTGTGAACTGTGAGTCCTTTATTGACGTCCACAAGGCAGATCGACGCGTCGTGGGAGACCCAGCACAACCTGTTTCCATCTTCAGAGAACGACACAGATCTTATCCATCCTCCTGGGAAACCAAAAGTAAAACGCTGCAAATTTATTACACAAAGGGGTTTATTTAATTTCCGTAACAGATGAGCCTGCTACGTGGAGAATCGTCGTAGTACTTTCATTCAGCATTTCAAGTAGCGATGACTTTTCTAAAAGCTACGTTCCTCCCCACAGACAGACCAGTAATTACGCCGGTGTAGTATGATACAACGTAAGAAGTCTGAACACTCGTATTAATGAATATCATTGCACATAACAATGCGTAAGGTTCAAGCTGAAAACAATACATACGGGAGGTACTTTTTCATCAAACATTAAAAAGAATTTTGATTCCACCCACCTCCAAGGTTTGAATTCGAGAATTCTCCAAGGACGGTACCCAAAGCAGCTTTTGTAGCCCACTTAGATGGTTCTGTAGGAGTTCCTTCGACATCTTTTATAAATCCTGAGTACACCCTCACCTGTGAAACAAAAATGGAGAAATAATTAACAAGGTAGTAGTCATTTCAATAAAACTCTTCATTGTCAGTGTAAGTACTTAATAAGTAATAGATGGAGGGATGGCAAGTACTGGGAACCTGACTGCAGAATACTGAGCAACTGGTCATAATCTCACAATTTGCAACCTCAACACAATGATACTCGACAAATGTTGGTGTTTAGTACAACAATGTTTTATTATAGGAAGAATTCCCCAACATGTGAGATTTTTTTTTTTTTTTTTTTTTTACTGGGAAGTAAACAGACATTCTGTTTATTCCACGTTTAAAAAGGGTAGTAGTAGCAAGCCATCAATGGGAATGTCTAGTCAATGGATCTATGAGTCAATAGATCAAGTCTCCCAGGTTCCCTCCAACGTGGCGTGCCCCGCACTTGGGGGTTGGGGGCGAACAGGTATGGGAGAGAATTGGGCCAGCACTATCTAGCTGAACGAAAGCTTTCTACCCCTTTTCCTATCATTTATCAACGTCCTAGAGCGGACAGATGTTTTAGCACACTCCACTGATAAGAATGGAAAAATCATTCCTTCCTTCACTTGATGTCCCAGAGAACTCTCTACAACTTTTCAACGACCTGAAGTGAACATCATTTCCCACCCATGAAAGGCCACAGAGTTTCGAATCTCTTAATTTGGAGCGTTACATCTGTTTATTCTTGTCAGAGACGTTTCGTCCCGCAGCGGGGACTTCCTCAGTCTAACTATGTATAACTACTAGCATACTTGAGGCATTGACGTGGTGGTGGCACCACACATATCTTGTTGTTTGTTACTTTTAGCTCTGTAGTTGTCGTTAAACTTTTCACTCATCCCTGTCCATGTACTCAAGTTGGTCATACTCTCTATTGCTCAGTTGTTTGATCTCAACTGCGTCAATTAGTTAAACAACTTTGCTCTGTTTTAAAAATCAAAAAGGGGAGAGGAACTGCAGCATAAATTAAAATCACTGAATGAGACCCAACAACTAAGCAATAGAGAATATGACCAGCTTGAGTATATGGACAGGGATGAGTGAAAAGTTTAACGACAAATACAGAGCTAAAAGTAACAAACAACAAGATATGTGTGGTGCCACCACCATGTCAATGCCTCAAGTATGCTAGTAGTTATACATAGTTAGACTGAGGAAGTCCCCGCTGCGGGACGAAACGTCTCTGACAAGAATAAACAGATGTAACGCTCCAAATTAAGAGATTCGGAATGAATGTGGTCACTCCACTACCCACACCCACTATTAATGGCCACAGAGTTTTTGTCGTCCCTGAACAGTTTATTAAATGTCTTTTACAATGCAAAAAAGTAGTGAGTTCGTATCTGCCACATTTTTGTGGTGGCGGAGGGAAAGGGAATCCAGCTACGCGTTTACACCTTAGGAGCTACAATACTCCCATCCAACAGTTAAACTGAATTTCTAACAACTGATTCATTCGTAATCAGAGATCTTACTTTGAAATCGGCTGTGCCTGCCGCTAAAAGCCAGTTGTTTGGGTGCCAATCCAAGCAGGTAATAGTCGAGCGAATCGGTTTCTTGATGTGTTTTGAGACCCACCAGTCGTTGCCTTTTTCAAAGTAGCACACTGAAATCAGTCTGGCACCGGAACCGACTGCAAATTTGTTCTCTGCAACATGGAATAATTAAGTAAACATCTAGGCCATCCCACTTGTCAGTCATTCAGTTAATATAAGCCATGTACTACAAGAAAATAACATTATCTAAGCTATTCCAATTGAATGAATATTTAAAAATTTCTTTTTTTGTTTAATAAATTGAAAAAAATGCAAGCTTCCCGAATGAAAAAGGATGAGATCTGAAAAAAGACTCCTCCTGTACGAAAATGAATTCATATTTCAAAACGCTGCAAGTTAGCACACTAAGGTTTATTGTTCCTGTATTAGAGAGGCCTTCAACGCCTAGACGGCGCTGTAATTGTGTTCTAGAGGCCTGTACTTATATTTCATCACAGCAGATGGATCAGCAAAGAAATTAGCCGTAAGGGCCACTCAGCTGATCAGTGTGCCTCCATACATTGTAATCGTATTCTAGATGCCCCATTTCCAAATGCTCCACACAAGGTCGATAACAAAGAAGCTTAGAACTTGTGAAACCATCAAAATTTTACAATTTATTTAAAAATAGAGCCAATAATGCCACGGACAAATGTGAAGTAGGAATAATCTTGCTTGAATCGGTAATTTAATATTTAAAAGAGAGATAATTCCCACATGAAACCATATAGCACAACAGCGACTGAACAGAATAGTTAGCATGAAGTGATTCCCAGTGACCTAAATAATTTTATTTAGAAGAATAATTTATATTAGAAGAAAAATTCAGGAAGATGCGTAAAACATAATCACAATCAAGTACGAGTCCGAATATTCCAACATCAAACTCACCAACCCAAAACTATGGTCATTATACATAACTTCATTAAACAAGAACTGCTGGTAAAATCTCACTCAATGTTCAACCTATTACCAGATGTATATTATTACTTACTAAGTACATTATTACTGTAAGTTATTTCTATACAAATTTCAAACAAGCAGGGGTGATATTACCTTTAGGAGACCATCTGACACAAGTGGCGGCTCGATTAATTCTAAGAAGCACAAGAGTGGGTTTCCATTTGCCTTCGTCAGTTTGAGTCCAAACGTACGCGTTACGATCCTGCACAGAAGAGATTCGTCAAAGCAACATTTACGATAATAATCTACGCATTTATAAAAGGCAATATTAAATCATCATTTCTTCACATTATATAGGTTTTTTTGTTGGTTTGTACCTCACTACATACTCAAATCAACTCTGAATAGATTTTCTAGGTGTGTACCAAGAAGGTCATGTTGAATCAAATGCTGCATCATCAAATTTTCCATGAAATAGAGGGGTGTGATAGTTCCGCTAACCCTTAATAGTGGTCTCCTCAATCACAGCTTGATTTCTTCTTCTCAAAGTTGCAAGGGAATAAAACAAAATTTAATTTCAAGGTGCTAACAAGAGGTTACCTTCAGTTAGTTTTCCAGATGCGTGAACTTGGGACACGAAAAAATTAACAACACAACATAACAAGTTACAGAAAGTTATCCTGCTGTACTAACCTTACTTAAGGCCAGAACAATTTCATACTTCATTTTTTATATTGATTTTGTATTTCATTAGTTCAAGCCAGAATACAAGACTTTCTCGAAACTTATGAAAGTTCAAAACGAACCTAAAAACCTCAGTTTACTGAAGAAGGGAACTCGATACTCAACGATTTAGTACAGACTCCTCATTTTAAATCGAATAGAAGCAGAAATAGCTGCGGATAAGAACGGTTATTTTCAAGTTTCAATTACACTGGGCCACATGCAGGTGTCATGAAAGATCACCTCCCCTCTTCATCCATGTAGGCAGTCGGAACGGGTTGGTTTTTTCAGTTAAATGTCCCAACAGTTGCAAATTGTGAAATGTAATAAATGATGAATTTTAATTAGGAAAATAAATGTGAATTTCATAAGGGAACCCTCATTTATTAATCTCAAATTTGGATTCTACGGTAAATTTCATGAAAATTTGACCCCTCATTCGATTTTTCGGCCGCGAGCAAAATTGCCAAGTCACCGAAATTGCGCAAACATAAATCAGCAAACTCAAGGTGCGTCACATCAATCTTCATTGTTTTCCACAGCAGATTTAGGTGTAAAAGCGAATAAATTTAGTCAAATGAAAAATAGGGTAGCACCACGTGAATTAATGTTGAAAATCGATGTGACACACTTTGGGTTTGACAACATTCATGTTTGCACCATTTTGAAAACTTGGAAACTGTGCGCGCTCGCTTCACGAGTTGCACGAGGGTGAATAAACCAAACAGAGGTCAAATTTTCCTCAAATCGATCGTAGAATTCAAATTCGCAACTCAAAAATAGGGGGTTCCCATATTATGAAAGAACAAAGTTGGTGTGCGTTGCAGTTGTTTCTGGGCAACAAAAATATTTATTTATTTTTGCCCAGAAACAACTATTTTAGCAGGAATGCGCAAAACATTATATGGTTTTTATTATGTTGTAAAGAAAGGAATTTAGGAGGGTGATCCATCTTAGCTGATACACCATATATACAGGTACTAATATTAAACTCACCGCTGCACAAGTGACAATCCTGTTAGTGTTGGGTGCCCAGTCAATGCCAGTGACACGGAGGTCGTGCTGCTCCAGCACATCAGAGAGTGTCCAATCCCCTCCAGGCCCTCCCCTCTGGTATATATGCACTTCATGATTGTTTGGACTCAACGCCAGCTCTAAAAATGTCAATTTTCAAAATATTAGAAATGCACGTCTATTTAAACGTAAATTCTACAACAGAATAAAACAAGCGAGATTCATTAGTCTCTTGAACCAAATGACTGCCTGTGTCATTTTATCTTCAAAGTCGTTTCACACCATTGAGTAACAGAATTGGTAACTCCTTCTTCTGCAAGGTTTTAATAGACACAGAAAGCTTTCAAACCAGCTTTAGAGTCATCTGCATACATTATCATTTGTACAGAAACATGCTCAAACCCACAAAACTGGATGGCCACTGAGATGGCTAGAACATTTGTGCAAATGATCAAGATCAGTAAATCCAAGAGTGCAAATGAAAATTTGAAAATTTCCCATCCCGGAGATAGCTTTCCTGGAGGTAGGAAACTCGAACCAGCAAATCAATCGACATATAATTCTAGTTTGAGCAGCTGAATTGGAGAACAGAGCGAATCGATTAGGTTGTATGTAAGCTGGGTTTTCCCTTCAGCAGCAATGCACCCAAATCAGCTGTTTTTATTATTTCAGCATGCAAATGAAACGAAACAGCCACTTTAAAACAGCAGATAAGAAATTAGCAAAAATGAAACAGGAAACCAACAATAACCTGCGGCTAGAGCATGTTCTGTCTTTAAAATTCGAGCCATAGGCTCTGCAAAATGCATTCGAGGCTCACGGGGCTGCCCACCAAAGGAAGTCCAAATTTCATAAGTCCAATTTTCGCATTGCAGTTCGTACTTTGATAAACGATTCGAGAACTGCCGAACCTTTTTTTCGATGTTTTTTAGAAGAGCTGATTCTTTGTATGTTATACCAATTGGTATCGTTTGGTAATTTGGTTCGTCGCCAAATTTCAGATCCCTTCTTCGCCCTGCCTTCTCTGTAAAACTTTACCTACTCCTATTCCCCGTGATGTCCAGGTTGACTTAACTGATGAATGTGATTCTCGAAGCAGTGGAAATGAGTCCACTGGTTATCACGTAACCTGAGAGCGCTACGAGAACTGGTCCCCTCAACACTTTCCAAGGGGAGCTAAATTATTTGGTTAGAAACTCGAATCTCCCTAAAGATGCTGCGACAATTTTCGTATCATAATTAAAATACAAGAACCTATTAGCTCCAGTCAGTTTCACATGGTAGACTTGCAGGTAAACTTTCAGAAAGTTAGGGAATCTCGAACTTCATTCCCTCCACTCACACTTGAAATATTTCCCTGAGAATTTGAGAGATATCAGCGAGGAACACCGTTCACAGTATCAGATCGTGTATGTGCCTAGCTTGCTAGGTTTGCAGAAAGAATAATTCTTAGCATAACCTAATATACCTCTTAGCAACAGTTTACCTTCTCTAGCAACAGATTAGTTGACTGTAATCGACCACATGACTCCATTGTTGACCTACCCCCCATCCTAATTTGAGACACACACCACACTGGAACACACACCAGATATCTTATACGGGAATGAGCAATGAATGAGAGATGCCAATGCACTCTACTAGCAATTTTTGGAACTAAACAGTATAACTCTCTAGCAACATATTTGTTGACTGTAATCGATCACATGACTGAATAGATCTCATGGCTGTGTTGATATCAGCGAGGAACACTGTGAGAGGTTCCACCAAGATAAAACATCGATAGAACACGGTTACCAAGGTACATCAAGAAAATCGAGGAAGAGGATATTTTTAATTACCTTTTCATGAGAAGATAATGACAATTTACTCGATTTATTCTCTTGGAAATTTTGTGTATGGTTTTGCTGTTGAGAGAAGCTGGACGACAGGTTCATTTTGTGTGAACGAGGTCTCATGGGAATGAAAGAGCTGACTCTATTTCCAATTCTGCTCGACAAAATGGTTCAGCCTCGGACATACGCCTGTATCCATCGAGATGTAAAGACATGACAATGCCACAGTGGACATAATACACCGTTAAATTTAATCCAAGATTTGCAGTTAAACCTTGGTTCAACCAATTTGAATTTACCAGATCTGAGATCAGAGCTATTGCGCCCCTGCCCTTCAATCATGGATTGTGTGATGCCTACTAGCACCGTGTCGGATGCGTTAGCGATGCAACGTGCGAACGTTGTTTCGATGAGAACAATCCCCTGGAACACGTATTTTCGGTTTGTCCAGTGTACATCCAAGCTAGGAAGCGAATGTTGGATCTCTGGATCGGACATGAGGACAACCCTACCAACTTCCAGCAGCTGATTTTAATTTGTTACAGTATACAAAGTATTTTGAATACGATATGTATATAGAGAACACATCATACCAAGGAATGATTTTCACACATTCTGACCAAGTGTTATACTTTACTAGAAGGATTGATGTAGGATATTTTTTGTTTTTGAGATGCGAGCGAGCATCCAGACCAGCAAACTAGACAGAACACACATCGAAAGCGTGGACCTATATCGATAGGAGACATCGGGTTTTTCAATGTGGCGACGGTCTTATCAGGAAGGCGTTACCTATTCTCGACTTCTACCAAAAATAATGAACCAAAACTATTTACCATAAATCATGATATTCTCTATCGTTTGTAAGAAAAATATATATTCATGTCAATAAATAAATAAATATCCATTAATTTAGTAGAAACTGCGAAATCAGACAGTGCACGTAAAGTCGACTGGATTGAAAATTTAGAATTGCAGTTCAAACCGGCATAACCTTTAATCAATTTTGATCCCATTTATATTGGTTTAGATTAGGATCATAACCTAATAAGGTTTTCAGTTCCAGTACTGTACCGCTATGATTGACAAGGGTCCCTCCTACCGTGGGTCCCGTCACTTCCCCTACCGCTGAAAGTGCACACACTTGACAATATGTAATCACCTACAATTCGTTTCTTCCGGTTGATAAGTAAACATGGGAGCATGGTTATCTTGCCTAAGATAATGGACACTGAATGAGTGATGTCATTCATTGGGTAAACTATTTACAAAAGTGGAGAAGAGCAGAACTTACACATAGTTGGTATTGAACGAAATCCACATAAGGAGGAGTGTGTTAGTTGGAATAGGAAATATTAACTAAACTGAATGGCCTTACATTACGAAGGAGATGGGTAGGGGAGAGTACCTTACAAAGCAGGTATGAGTAATGCGAATCGACTTGCCACACCCTGCGACGAAATTTGGAATTTAGCAATATCAGTGCATTTCATAATATACCCAGAGCTTCCAAGTACAACATGAAATACTGATATCGGATACAAAACGAAAATTGAATGATAAATACTGAAAAGGTTCGAATGGAAACTCAAGTCCCGGTTCGAAAGAACGGTTAGGAAGAGATCTACTTACGAGTTCGGTCTTTGTTCCATGCATGACAAGTAATTGGATTCACTCCAAAGTTATGTTTTTCACACATTTTAATAAAGGTAATAGAGGTTGATCGGGAATACTGGAAATACGAAACGTTTGTAAAGAAATATTCAACACGGTAGATCAACTTCGAAAAGTGACACAGGACACAGTCTAACTTCTTCTTGTTCCTCTTCCTCGATAACTGTCCACGGGCAGTTTCATTATGGAAGAAATTATGAGTGGAAGGCACCTTCGAGCTTCCCTATGGTAGAAGCTTTGCATTCGTATCTCAAATTGTTAAAATAAGGGTTAATATTTCCTTCCTAGACAGCTTTGTACTTTCTCTGTTCTTATTTCAACTAAGGACCACAATGAGCAGAACTTGTTGAAAGCTTTCATCAAGCATTCAACAAGTTCTATTAGTCTATCTACATCTAACTCTAGCTATTGCAGTCAGTCAAGTTAGACCAAAAGTTCCAGTCATGCTGAGTCCTGTCCCATCTAAACGAACCCCAGCCAATTTAGTTTCTACTTTACTGGACTTCATCAAATCATACTACAAAAAATAAGGAAAATATATATATCGACGATATATTATATCGTCGTTTAACACGTTGGCTGCAGGTTTTTCGGTCGAGTTGTACGGCTGTGCGCCGCCCCTGGAATGAAATTATGGTCCAGTTTCCTTTTTGAGTCCAGCTCACACGTTCAGCGTGAGAGATTCCCACTGTCTTCAGCTAAGCATATCTACGTGAATGTTGCCTAAAAAAGGAACTTTTTAATAACTAATAGTTATACCCAATGACTGAGTCTTTGGCAAAAAATTGGGGCGGTGTCCTAAACAAATTCATGGAACTTACACCCACTCCACAATGACTTTGACCCACAACAAACCTCCACCTTGCAACGATTTTTCTCGCTTCTTTAAAAGGTTCAAACCAAGTGCGGGAGAAAAAATCGAGTCCTTTCCTATTGCTGTTAAGAGAGGAGGCCCATTAAAATTAATTAATATGTTAATTATTTACGTTCTATCTAGTGATGTTATTTATTTTTGAATGTTGTCACATTAAAAACTATTTCAATCAACTCAGATGTATATGAAATGGTTTTAGATCTTGGCAGATTTTTTCAGTATTTAGGTCATTGCCTCTTAAAAACCACCGTTGACTCGTATTTGAGGCCCACAGGTAACAGGACCGTACCGGGGCGTTAAGCATATCGCCTAGTAGCCGCTGTTGGTTGCCTCATTGTCCGTTAATCCCATTCCTATGTGAAAATGTTTAAAGCCTTTAATGACTCCAAATTCCCCAAGCTACTTTGCCCCGTTGGTTTTTCCCAAGCCACCCTTTTTCTGGCAAATGGTCAGTCACCCCTGGTCTCCTCCGTAGCACCCTGGGGTAGTTGTAACCCCGTCCCCGATTGGTTTCTACTATCCCCCTCTCTCTGCTCCCCGTGATTCCTCTCTAAATTTTCTTCACTTCCCCTCCAAACAAAATTTTCCCCTTTTTGGTTAACAGAGCCTGGAGTCAGGTCTCTCCTTCATTTTAGCTGGCTCCTACACTCTAGTTAACTTGGCTCTCCTGGGACCTCCCTGATATTGGCTGGGATCCCTATATAGTTGTCACTTATCAAACTTGACTGACTTCATATCATAGTTATCAAAGTGACTTCATTTTCCTAAGTAGTGGCAAAGCAGCACATTTTGTGATATTGTTGGCTACCCGCAAAACCTCAACTTTGGCAGAAGCACCCTAAGGTTTTATTCAACAACACCTTCATCTATTTGATTGGTTCACCTCCATCAGTTAACTGCACAATCGTTTACATCTTCCTTGGGTTCACCTTAACACCCACCAACAATTTTCCCAAGCAGTCTGCGTCATAGCCCCCCCCCCCCCCTGTGGGCACCCCTGAATATGCAAAGGAGATCAATCCTGTCCACTTTCTCAGCTTCAAATCGTGAAACAAACGACTCACTCCTACCTTTCAAAAAACCTTCATTTTTAATGATTGTTGAATTTCAAAAAACCGTGTTTTGCAACAGAAATTTATATCTGCCCATCAAAATTCATTGTGGAGGTGAAAGCCCAATTCCATCTTTAACCCAAGCCCCATTCCTATTATTGCAGCAAAGAAGACGAAGGAAGCAGAACAGTCTATCACTTACCTCAGAGAGGCAATCTGCCTTTTAGTAGCACTGAGGGTTGAACTTGCGACTCTATGAACGATTTTTACTTGCCTTCGAGGATTGTTGCAGTCCTGTCAATAGTGGTACTGGGCCCTCTCCATCGCGAATAATCACTCTTTCCTCCAACAACAATTTCGCGACCTCAAATTTTATAGCCCTCACTGTATTCATCACCTATTTACAGCTAGATGTATAAATAAAGATCTTATTTCGGTTTTACTTAATGGCCATTTTACACTTTCATGAATAAATTCTTGTTCTTGTCGGTAGGACATCTTTGAGTTCTTATTTAAAGTCCTCCCCTTTGGTAACTTTGATTGAAAGTCTCTCCTCAGACAATGGTGGCAGCGAAATGATTAATTCTTGTAGATTTATTAGTTCGTTTATTAGGAACATTCCTTGATCGATCAAGATCCACTTGCCCAATTCTATCATCAACAGAAGTAAAAAACGGTTACACCAGAAAGGATATGCTAACAATTTCCTACAGACAAAATTCAATCATCTTAAAAAAACCTCGTATTCGAATCAGTCGCTCCACTGAGCTGATTATTACGTAGCAACTGTAAAATATCCAAAATACTTTGGTAGGTAAGCGATTTGCACTCCCTATGTAATTGACGTTATATCGTTTGTAGGTACTTACAAGAAATAAGAATAAATTAAATTAACATTGTTTAAATTACAATAGCTATGAAGGAATAACATGCAACAGAATATACTAAATAAAAAACAGATGAATACGTTTGGATTGTACTATTCAAATACTTTAATTTCACCTCCTACCTACTTCCTGGAAATTCAGTCTTTTAAACTGTTTTTTTACAGAGATATATGTTGATACATATTTAGGAGTTGACAAAACATTCTCGACAGTATTGTGTGAAGTTTCTACATGAGTATGATGTATTGCAGTTGAAAGAAAACTAGAAAGTGGAAATCATGTGCCGTAATAGGGATGTCAATATCGTTCAGTCTGCACCCCTTCTAGCGATGAGCTTTTCCAAAAGTTTAGGCGCATTGAGAGCATAATATCGTTATGAAATAGGTGCCTTCCTATTCAGTAGAAATGTAAGGGAGTATGACACTATCCAAATAGAAGTATCCTTTCTGCGGAGTAATCAAGCCACAAACCTTAACCAAAATTTGGTTAATATTTCATAATATTTCAGAGTTTGTTCAGGGGCTATTGATAATTGTTAGTAGTTGACATGTCGTCGAGAGCCATAGGTGAGGTAGGTAGACATGAAGTCTGGAAGGGGATTGAAATGGGTCATCCACCTGCAGGGCTGGTATGAGGTAAAATATGTTTCTTACCTTCAGCTTGATTATCTTGTCATTGTAAGCAAATAATAGGGACAGAAGCGTATGTTCGGATATCAGACAGGTCAGTGAAAAGTGGCGGCTCCAGGTTGTCCGACGAGGTGAAGCGGAGTTTGAAGAAATAAAAACACGGTGCTAGTAAAGGGAGATCGAGAGTAGGGGTAGGAGGGTAGAGTTTCACAATTTACAAAGTCAATTCTCTCCCTTCCCCCTCCTGATCTGATCTCCCAGTTTTTTTTTTTTTTTTTGTTTTTTCACTTGATATTCATTCCAGCAATCGATTTCTGGAGAAGCTGAAAAAAATTGAAAAATATTTGTATAACATGTTTGTTTAGTAAATTTCACAAAGAAGTGTGGTAAATGAAGTAAGTAAAATTTCAAGGAAACGCATTTTTTCCGAGCATTACTTTCAATCAGCCACTAACAGCATATGAGTGGTTTGGACTGGACCCACAGTGCTTCTCCCTGGGGAAGATATGGGTTCGAATCTCCCCAACTCAGGTATTTATATTTTTTTACAAGCACTGCTGGATACAATGGTGTGATCCATCAGGAGCCATGTTAAACCAGAGGGATCAACATACTTGTACGTGGTATAGGGGGTATGAAATGCGGCCGTATGGTGGGGGTCTGGGACCCCTAGACATTTTTGAGGTTTTGAAGCAATATTACGCGGTTGAAGCCTGTTATTAAGCAGGTTGTACGCGTGGTTTAATCGGACAGCTTCCTCGTGCGTTTTCTAAATTTTAATAATTTATTTCTAAATAAGACTAAATTTAAGGGGTCGGGCAAGACTTCTTGCCTCCCTTGACCCTTCGTCGTTCTTCCTGGAGGACAGCTCACCCCACCGCCGTCCCTGGTTAGAAGGACAAAAATGTGCAGCACCCCACGAGCGTGGTCATATGCTTCACTTTTTTAAACTTAGTATTTCACTTTCTGAATCAAACCATCATAATGATCGCTCTTGATTAAGACTCACTCCAGTAAGCACTGAGTTCACAGCTACATCCTATTGTTTGACTCTAATTTTAGACAAGGGCGGCTGATATTTGATAGGATGGGATGTTATGTACAGAAAACTCCCACACTTGGAGAGGTCTGATTAATTGATCTCAGTAGCCATGTGGTTTACAGGGTGGCAGAGAAGCTTCTCTAAGGAAAAGGTTTGAACTCCACTGAGGTTTCAATAGTGGTTCACCTTCACTTGAGATTTAGTGTGGACATACCTGAAGAAGTATCTTTACCTGCAGATCCCATATGACGAGTTGACCATCTTTTCCAGATGTTGACAGCTTATGTGCTTCACAACGGCTACCTTGGTATATATTCAGGCACGTAATGGCTTTCTGGTGAATAGAATCAATTTGAGTATCAGACGATTCTAGTCTGCTTTGTTTGTCTTTTATTTGCCATTTTGCCATAGCACTGTGGAAATGCAAAGCCCTCGTTAACATGTGGTTATTGCAAACAACTCACCAAATGTTAAACTACCATAAAAGTTGAGACAAGGTATATATACTGCAACGTCACAAAAAACTTCGAACTCCACTCATTTCCATTTAAATAAAAAGTTGACGAGAAGACATACGATCAATGAAAACAGGTTGTTGAATGCCTTGATAAATAGCAATTTTTCCACTGATAACTTTCATTCCAGTTGTATTTACAAGGAAACCTAATCTGGTAGATACCACTAGGTTCTGAAATTTTCTTAATGGCAACACTAAATATCTGAGCACCACAACTGAGGTAAATAAAACATGATATTCAATTTTTAAGCTATAAGTATTTCTACCACCTATTTCGGTGTATTATTAATATCAATATTAGAAGAACCATCAACCTGTGTACCAACCTTACTCCTACGGCCACTTTCCCTTTTTGTACATCAAGCTCACATCCAAACTGTATCGATCCGGTCTCATCAACGTTATACAACACCGGACAGTATCCATGACCCTGAAAAAAATTGTCGTTAACACGAGTGAGAAATTGATATCTTAGAAACTTAAAACATGGAGTATACTTTTGAAGAATACCAATATTGAGGGGTATCTTGATGATGGTGGTTAAATACGTTTAAAAAAAAAGTTTCAAAGTTCGGGTTGGTATGACGATGGTCTATGGGGTAATATATACAATGTACGTACCTAACTATATGTAATCAAATATAAATGCATAAATATGATGCCAAGCTCAAATCTCGAGAATAGGACAAATTTGGATAGTTGGAAACATTTGGCTAGTTGGAGAAAATTCTCCTGGATTGCACATATGAATCAGTAAACTTTTAGGTGAAAACCCACAAACCGTAATTTGAAACATTTTCAATCCAGGAGAAGAGAGTGTGCCGCGATTAACCCTTGGCAGAGACTTCTGTCATTGAAAAATACTTAATTTGAAAGTTCAGTTCGGGCACGCTACGGGTGGGTATTTGAGAGATTTCTCTAACGCAGAAATGTGTTTCCATCTAATTTAATAACATTCTCTCCTAAAAAAAAAACAAACATTGAGCCTTGCAAAACGGCCATAGGCCACACAGGTTTGGGGGATGTCTATGTCATTTTGGGTTTGCTAAACATTGGAAAAATATGATTAGAGACTTCTGGGGATGGTTGAGGGAGCTTCAAACCTGCAGCGTGAACCGTCCCCACCCGTCTCACATCAGCAGACGTGCCCAATTATAGTTTCTCAGTGCTTAACAAATCAAGAATGACTTGATTCGATTTCGGAAGAAATGAACACATTTTGAAAAGACAATGCAGTGACAAGGAGAGAAGGGAGAAAATACGATAAATAGACACTCCTGATCCACCACACATCCCCCACTCCTCCAATTTCAGTTCGTTCAAAATGCTCTCACCTGAATATAGGTGATTCAGCTTGAAAAAATCATGTATCACATTTGGAAATTCTATATCTCAAACTTATTGTTAGGTCATGAATGCAGGTACAAGAACGTCTCTGAGATGCATTTATAGTGAGTGACTGATTTCTGTGAGAATAGAGAATAAATTATGATTTTTCAGGGTTGCATCTGACATGAATTCGCCACGAACAATCATCATGAAGTAGGACTGCTTTGACATCGTGATGGTACCGCAGTGGACGTGTGGATGAAGTTTGATAAAATTCAATAATAATGATAGACAATTGGGAAAAGTTGACTTACCGAAACCACTATAGTGTTGAGACCAACCCAAACGCAGTTGAGAAGGGGGAGGTGTTTGGTGCGATATTTGTGCACTAGGAAACCCTTATTCACGTCGACGAGGCATATTGAAGCATCGTGGGACACCCAGCAGAGCCTGTTCCCATCTTCAGAGAAAGAAACCGATTTTACCCAACCGCCTGTTGAACCCAATCAACAACAACGTATAATTAGTGTAATCTGTCCCATCTCACCCTTGTTATAAGCATTTCTTAAATTACTAGCTAATATCCATTATCAAAATAGTGTATCCCTCTTTCAATGTATATTTTTCTAATACATCAAAGTTACATGCATTTCAATTTAAGAAACCCCTTCCCCCCGACCAGTAAAATACAGTACCTACTGACGTGGCTCACTCCACACAGCCGGTTTGTCTTCACCAGGTATCTAGTTCAACTTCAAGTGAAACCCTCTACATTTTTTCATAATTCATTTAAACGCTCTACCAGTCTGCTGGGTACAAATACCATACGTTTATCCATTTGAATCTATGCTGTTAGTTCTCTAACGAGGCATTTGACTTAACTGATCACATAATGAAGCACATGACTAGACACTGAAGATGACTCTCCTCGTATTCCAAACGTGATTCAACATCTGAAGAACAACTTAATATTTGACAATTTCGCATTTGAAGAACAACAACGATAATTGATAACAAAAGGAGAATATAAAAACATTAATTAATTAGGGCATTCATTTGAATTCATCTTAAGCCGTACATTGGACTGTAAATTTATTCCACTCACCACCAAGGTTTGAATTTGAGAATTCGCTCACAACGGTTCCCAGAGCCACTTTCGTTGCCCATTTGGTCAGCTCTGTAGGCGTTTCTTCGATTTCTTTTATAAGCCCCGAGTACACTCTGACCTACGAATATAGATTATCTCAGTGGACTCAGCAAAGATTTGAAATATGTTCAATGACTATGAAAAACTTTCGAATGTCACTCAAATTTCAATATTTTTGTTAAGGGATTAAATGCACTTAGGTAGGTACATCATAATAAATACATAAGTACAATAATGAATCTTTGCAACCGTCTAAGAAAAAAATTGTCATCCGCTCTTCAAACCCCTTTCGGAAGAATTTGAAGGGTTTTCTTAAATGCGAGGACTGGGCGAAGACGAGTGGCTGGCGACTGCCCTCTGAGCACGGAAAGCACCTACTGGATGAGTATACTAGGCGTCCATAACGGCGTCAATTCAGTTGAGTGGGTACCTAGCAGGTCGTGAAGAACAGAGTGGAAGCATTCTTCCAGCCTGCAGTCCACGATCCGCGTTTCATAGATGCAAGGAGCGGTGTGGTTGTTATGCATAGTTTGTGAAGATTTAAAAAGATTTTGTTTATCAAGTTTTATTTTATTTTATTTTTTTAGGTTTATTGAAAGCTCACGAAACGAAACGAAACTGATTCCCACAATTACCTATTTTGGTTTAATACTACTACTATGATTTCCTGTAATTATCCTTCATATTCGACCAAGAAACAAAAAACCTTGTTTCCCCTTTCAAATTTCGTTGGTTTGCGTTTCAAGGAATAAGGATTTTAGAAAAGCGAATAATACAACAAATCCGTCCATCTCCCTCGAGGAGTCTGAAGCTTTTCTGTGTAAGAATAGAACCGAAGTTTACGAAATTGGTCCATTAATCATCCATTTACCTAGGATGTCCCCGTATCACGACACTCAGTTTAATGTAGGTTGTTAGATTCTCAAACCCTATTAATGCGACAACACGTAATAACAGTGAGAGGGCTATCTGGTGGAAATAATCAACCTCTTTGTAAAGATTTGCAGCGTTTTAAAATTAATTTACATTCCACATAATAACAAATTGATAAAAAAAACTGCAAGGACGGCAAAAATTAAGTGTTACAAAAGAATACAAAGTAATTTATCTCAAGAGAAATAGATGAGGGTAATTATGATCCTAGTTTACCGAAGAAAAATTCGTTAACACAGTTTTGTGCACGATAAGTTCTCTAATGTCAACAAATTATTTGTAAGAACCTAAAATGCGAAAACTTAAGGAAATCCTTCCATAGTATCTAGTGCGGCACGACTGGACCTTTTACACTTACTTCATTTCTACCATTTCTACATACTTTGAAATCGGCTGTACCAGCAGCTATAAGCCAGTTATTCGGATGCCAGTCCAAACAGGTAACAGTTGATCGAATCGGTTTTGGGATGTGCTTCGAAATCCACCAATTATTGCTTTTTTCAAAGTAGCAAATAGCAATCAATTTGGCGCCCGATCCTACTGCAAATTTGTTTTCTGAAACACAAAATTAGGGATCAAATCAGAGATTTGGAAAAAAACCTGCAAATTATTGCGTAGAGGTTCATTGTTTCTATATGAGAATAACCCTTTCACGTAAATCATTGTTCCATGTATATTGGACATAGTCAGTGGAACATTATCTAAAGTCAAGCCTCGACCTCTTGTCTTGTCCAATCTAGATACCATAAAAAGCGCCATTCACATTTCGCCTTGGATGACTTCGTAAATCGCGAATTTAGCTGCAAGGGTTTCAGTTACGTAGGAAAGCCATCTACCTTTCATATGGACACGACATGATCACTAATCTCCTACCTTATAATTAGCTTCTAAATGCGATTCTAAATTCCGATGCGATTCTCAAGTGAATACCACTCTGCAATATTTGTTATATCCAAGCACGTTCACATCCACAGTCATGTTTTCATTCTTTTTTGTCAAAATTCTAGACCATAGGGAAAGGGGACGGATGAACATTGTTAGCCCCTTCTTACCTTGAGATCCTTTGAAGTTCACCTGAAATTCCTTTGTACACAAGAGGGCAAAAATTATGTGTTTTGGTAGCTGAAATAAAGTGTTTGGGTTCGAGATCCCCGAAGGGGACTTCAGGATTTCAGAACTTTCAAATTTAATAATGAAAGTGATGAATGAAGGGAATAGTAGTGATAAATCGTTATATCTTCTCTATTTTCATCTGATTTATTTCTGTTCAATCCCAATTGCTGTCTAACAAACCTCTCTTGTGCAAAAAACCTCGAAAATTCTGAATTTCCTTTCGAGAAGGGGAGGTGGAGGGGGTAATAGCCAATCAATTCAAGCTCTGCTCATACCTGTTAAAATTCTCAGCCGGTTTTTGTTGTTTTTTTTTTTTTTTTCAATTATGGATTTGGTTTGATGTTTACAAATATTTATTAGTGTCTATAACTATGTTTATTAGTGTGGTCATACAAAAACCGTACACATGGAAGTCCCTAAAATGCAATCATTACCTACAAATATCTTTTATTATTCGCATTCGTAGGCTCATGTACTCAGTTACGGAAATATTGAAGGAAAACAGGGAAATTATTAACAGGACTTCAGCTGCTGTTTTTGGTGATTATATGTGAAAACCAGATTATATAATATATTTATATATCGGATGTAATATGTGAAATAGGAGTGCGCAGTTACCTTTGGGGGACCATCTAACACAGGTGGCAGCGCGGTTTATTCTTAGTAGCACAAGCGAAGGCTTCCACACACCTTCACCACTTAGATTCCATACGTAGGCGTTACGATCCTGTAAATTATATTGAAATATCACATAAAAATTGGATTAAATTAGCTGAATAATGGAGAATCAAACTTCGTCAATTTACGTTTCAAGTCAAAGTGGGTAGATTCAAAAGTGGCAATCTCAGTCCGCCGTCCGCTCCATAAAACACCTTACTTGTGATGGGGCAAAAAAAAATCCGTTCTTTCGTACATCGACTAGATTTGGGGCCAAGTTGGTCCCAACTTCTAGCCAGTCCGATCGCTTCGCATGGCCCATGCTATGGGCCAAAAACATGGTTTTTAAAGTTTTACTGGGCGAGTGGGGCGTCATTTTCTACTGATTTTGGACGCTGAATCGATTAAGATGGGTCCCAGAACAGTCCGAGCTCATCTCATTTAGACAATCTCCTTTTAAGGGTGAAAATATAGAAAAATGCTGTAAATTTCAACTTTTTAAATATACTCATTTTATTCATTTTCTCGTTTAGACGACTAGGCAATCAAATAATGAGTGGCGGGGGGGGGGGGGGTGTACAAAAATGAGCCTTCGTTGTATAATTTGCGGCGTTTTCTTAACGAGATTATGAGGAAGCTACATCTTTGTACAGGTAGAGAATGGTTCCATACTATCACAAGGAATATTATTTTTCGAATCTTCATTATTTAGTAATGTAGGACATGTTCAGCGGAAAGGGTTTCTGCGAGCGTCGGCACGCTGCGAAGCCCCTCTCCAGGAGGTCGTTTCGTTGTCACCATCAAACGCTCTACGATCCCCGCGAACGGCAGTCTCGTAGGCCCCTAACTTTCTAATTAGCTAGAACTTGAATTTATATAAAATAGTCGATTCGTTCGCAGATAATTATATTCATTGAAGCCAGTTCTCACTCGTATTTACTATAATTCAACTCCGTAACAATACTAACCATGTAGCCATACGTCAGAGCATCAGGAATTTGCTGTTTGGAAAATAAATACTAGCCCACAAAGTGGAGTCCGATTTGTCACAGTAAACATCAAAAGCCAGCGTTCTAGTGTAGGTAGCATTACCATTCACCGGAGGCGCACTAGAGGGTGTTTAACAAAATTTGTTTTTAATGTAGTGGCCCTAGCCACATAATCAGACATAGCTAGTAGTTAGGTTTCAACTACATTGTCAAACACCGCAAAGGACCCCCGACATAGTTATAAATGAAGTGCGTTATTCATCAGTTGTAACTTTAGCTACCGAAAATGTAATGAACTGTACACGTACTTACCGCTGAGCAAGTGACAATCCTATTTGTGTTAGGAGCCCAATCGATGCCGGTGACATGCAGGTTATGCTGTTCCAAGACATGTGCAAGGCTCCAAGCCCCACCATCCTCTCCTCTACGGTAAATGTGAATAACTTCGTTGTTAGAACTTAACGCCACTTCTAAAATAAACATGAAAATTCTTCATTGTGAATCGTCGTTTTCGTCAGGTAGGGACGAGAAAAAAGACCATCCAAAACAAAATCAGATCAGCAATTACGATTTTAATCGCGATCGTGTACTCGACTTTACATTTAAAATTTTCAATAAAATAAGAAATAAGTTGAGGTTTTTATCAAAATTCTTTCCACGATTAAAATTATAAACTATTAAATCGTAATTTTTGTTATGAATAATATAACAATCGCGTTTACACGACACTCAAGGACAATAACGCAATTTTATTTAAATAAAGCTTTATAAATATACAAATTAAATAGAGATTAATTTTCATTAGAATCTTTCAAGTAACTCAAAGTTTTTACTTAAACAATGTTATAAAACTGTTTATAAAAGGTTAAAGTGTTGAAAAAGTTGAGTGTTAGGAATATTTCTGAACAAAGTTCAAATTGTTAACAAAAAAAACGAAATTTGAAGAACAATTCGGATTGTATTGAAAATTTTAAAATATTTAGTTGAAATTTTGTTAAAATTTGTTAAGTTTTTGTCCTCTTTTTGTAAATGGCTTGTCCAAAGAGGGTTTTTATATTATTCGTGATTAAAATTTGATTGAAAATGTAATTTTTGTGTGATCGAGTACACTATTCTGATCAAAATTTTAATTCGATTTGATTATATCCATGTCTGACCCGAAGTCCTGACCAGTTGGAACGAAATTCCAAACGCAAATACATCTTCAATGGAGCAGAAATTAAAAAGTAAACCCCTACATAAATGTTAATTATTCCTGTAATATAAAGTATCCCTTCTAGAATAAATTGTAAATAGAAATCTACGGTACGTTATCTAAACATTACTTCCTAGACACCCTATGATGGCGGAAAATCACGTCATCCCTTTTTTCAATCGTTTTAAAAATTCCCTGATTCAAAATTAAAACAGCTGTCAAGAAAGAATTAATTCAAAATGTTCACGTTGCTTTGGAGGAATAATCGGCCAGACAAGGCGAGAAGGAAGGGATTTCATTCTAAAATGTCAAAATGGATTTCATACGTAATCGAAAACTCACCTTGAAACTTCATCTATTGAGGACATGGCCATATAATACGCCACACCCATCAATGTAGTTTATGTAATGCATGAATTTAAGATTATGACAATTACGTTGAAACCTGGATATCAATTACAAACTGAAAAGTAAGACAATTAAAATACTTGACGGAATATGACTGGCTGTTAAGATCAAACTAAATGGATTCACTCACGAGTACGATCCTTATTCCAGGAGTGGCACGTTATTGGGTTGTCTCCAAAACTATGTTGTTCACACATTTGGATCAACAGTGATGGTTTGTGTATCAGGATTTTTATACAACTAGATGAGCTTTTGGGCGGAGAAGGAAAGTGTCACCAGATAAACTTCAAGCCTTTAAAGAAATCAGTCGCTCGGAGAGACAACTCATTCGAACTAGATAACAAAACGGACGGAAGTTCGTAACGAGTTCTTTCCACTGCCCGAAAATACTGATAAACATGATTGTAAGACTCACTTCATTAGTACAGACAAACACGTAATAAAAATCGCTGGAAATATTACACAAACGTTCAAAATTTGTGGATTGGATTCCCCTTCTATACTGTAGCACTGTGAATATGCACATGCTGTGATTGTACATGTGTGTTACATGTTGAATCTAAAGTAAAAGTTTGAACACTTGTGGCTCCTCCTGATTGAAATTAGCCTAATCGGTACTTCAGCTGCTCAGTGTGCTTTAGTACCTAACAGCAGGGGCGGCTCTGCGGTGACGTATTTGAGGGCATGCCTTACCTAACTACGTGGAAGAAAAATAATAATTATTTGCATAAATAATTTCATTAAAATGATTATACTCAACCACTTTGTCGAACTGACAAGTCTTGAAGCTCCCACATTCTTAACAGAAAAACTCATCATACAAATCGTTTCTGGAGGTCCTGCATCACAATCCTTCAAATTATTGCTGGTAGCAGGTAGTACATGGGAAAGAGGTTTCTGCAGGGTTTACCAGGGGAAAAGCAGTGTGCTATTTTGTTGCCATGACATTTCATCTGAAGAACAATCAGATCAGCTATTCACATCTTGTAGAGGTGGCGGCTGTGAGGCCGAACTGCAGATTGACGCTGCTCTCACTATTAACTTGAATTTGAAGTCCTTTCATTCCACACCATCTCCCATCCCTACGCTCCAGGGAAACACTTACCTCTCGCCTTCCCCCACCTAACCTATTTTTCCAGACCGTAACATTGCGATCACTAGGTCCCGTGCTTTTCGGTGTACGTAGTAAGTACCACTTTTTTAAACAAATTTGTTAATAAGTAGGTTAGCAGGTGTTCGGATTAGGATAGGAGTTTGATTATTACAATAAAGTTTAAAGGGACTGAACTTCAAATGTCTTTTTCGTTTCTATTATTTTAGTGGGCTTCAAGTTCTCTCTTTCTTTTGATTTATTTTATTAGCATGGTAGGTTGGAATTGTTTTAATGGTGAAGTAGGTACATTAATTAGACCAGTTTCAACGTTGTTAATATTATTGTTATAATGGATAACCCTGCCCAAGACGCCATCATGTTACTAAAGCAACACCATTCCATGGATATTCATGATTCTGAAAAAGATTGCTTTTTAAATTGTAAAATCCCCCTTAACACTCACTTTTCCTTTACAGACACACCATGTATTTTTCTCTGACTGGACTTGGGTTCACCTCATCAGACAATCTAGGGCTGCCCTTAAAAATGTGCTCTAGATGTCCCAAAGGAGCTCCATTCCAAAATTTGGGAAATTTGAATAAAAATAGTAGATTAGGGGGAAAAAGCCTGCCATGGCTTCCTCGTCTAGGTAACATGAACCCATAGATATTTTGAAATGTTTTAGTTAAAAGATGTAAAATATAAGCTTACTACAACGATCTCAAGGACAGAAATGAGTCAGGACAAGTTCCGCTTACATCAAAGGTTCTAGTTGAGGTTGAGTTGTTGGTAGTGGGTCTCTTACACTAATGTTATAGCGCGTAGAACGCTGATTATATCTGGTTGAAATCCGTATGAGATTTATTTAGTAGTTTACCCCAACTACGCTGAAACTTTTAGCCTGATCAAACCACTAGAGCCCGAGGAAATTATGTTCGGTGGATTTTACGTTAGCGCATGCATCAGACCGTTTTCCCCGACTAATGCGGAATCTTAGCGAGATCGCGCCTTCAAAACCTGAGGAAATTGATTGAAAGGATGATTGGTGATATCTAAATATGGGTATACGCAGACTGATGTTCTTCACCAACTACCTTGAAAATTCTAAGACCCCTACAACCTGAGAAAATTATGCATGAGGATTTGAAGTTTGCACATCCGCCACGTGTGATGCAAGTCGATCCTATATGGTTTTCTTTTTTTGAACTATCAATTAATTTTTGGCAGACTGCGTCAGCTAAAAGGGAAAATTGAATGTGGATGAATGAAATGTATGAGTACGTCGCGATAACCTGATGTAATGGCTTTGAGGAGAGTAGGTGTGGGCCACAATTTTTCTCATTAAACCTTAAATTTGAACATGGAGTCAATGCGGATTTGTAATGTTGATTAGACCGTTGATCCTGGCAAGCGAAACAAATATTGATTAGAGATGTTATTAAAACTGTTTCAATAATTTTATTCTCTCAAAAGTAACAGTAAGTGAAAAAAAAGAGGAAACTGAAAACAAGTCTTTCAAACTAACGAAATGAATGCCTAAATGCTGTTGAATCCGTGGTTCAATGATTTAGAAACCCTATTCTAGTTAATGTGAAGGTATGCCAATTAGGATATCTTGTAAAGTCTGTACGTCACTGACGTCTTACTAGACGGAAACACTCCTGGGAATCGTAATACTCTGCTGGTTGTGTTATGTAGGAAGATGGTCAGTTTGTTAACACTGCCTTAGAGAATAGAATAGCTCCATAAGGTACAAGGAAACTGGCCTGTAACAGCGTGGATTCTGGTTTAAACCTTCCCTCCTTAAGAGAGAAATACGAGGTTAACAGCATTAGAAATCGTAGCTTCCCAGCTTGTATTAAATGAATGGAGGAGGTTAGTTTGGTTGCAATAAAGCAGCGTAGGAAGGGATAAACGAAAAACATTTAAAAATAACCGGAAAAAGCCGAAGTTTAGTAGCTTGGTCTCCATCCCAGTCGCTTCAAGAAATGTGGACACCCAACGAGCGGTGCCTTGAGAAAGATATCTTAATGCAATGCCACATCTCAGTCCAAGTACATCGACACAATAGTAGATAAAATGAAACACTCGTCCATCAATACACAACAAAAGTTGTAGTACAATCGATTTCTTGAGAAGATAATTGCAGTGAAATCATACCAACTGATTCGATGGCATAATTTATTAAGCGATTTTACTATCATTGAGATTGCCATTTACAAAATATTGCCGATGGCAGCAGAATGACCATCAACTGTGTTGTACATTAGAGCAGATCATGCAGGAATTGAAGGAATCAATCTGATCCCCTTGGCACGAATGGGACACTAAAAGGTATTGGAAATTTATTAAGATGTCGCCAGAAGATAATAAGTAGTAATCATGACACTGCTGAGAATCGAGCATACCCGACCGACTCATGGCTACCTGATGTCGAATAACCACATATGTGGAATCTGATTTACCACCTTCTCATTGAATCACCAAGTTCCTAAACATTAGCTCCAGAATTGCCAAGAAACATTTAACGATTATTTTGAAATCAATCCACACATAAACAAAAGATTCGTGCTATTTTGAAAAAAAAAAAAAAAAAAATGTACTGCAATCATTACACTTGTAGTAGGTACCAATGAACATGAACAAAATCTTGCGATACACTTAATAAAAAAATAGAAAGTTCAAATGCAAACACATTTAGACGTTCTTTTTTTTTCTGCCCAAATTCTAGGTCTTAGGAAGAGCGAACGCATAAGCTAACATTGATCTTGGTCGATCATTCGATACATTAGAATGATATACCTTTGCCAAGAATGAAAAAATTAAAAAACAAATAAATTAATAAAATCTGGAGTCTTGTTTGGGAAGTTTTCGAATTCGTGATGTTTTTAAATATTATAGCCGTTTTAAACACCCTTCAGGGTTAACCAAAAGGGTTGAAGTTATGACAATGATAGTCGGGAAAAATCGAAGGAATGACGTTTAAACATATTTATTATAAACGAATCCACCACATTTACAAAATGTTACTTCCTCCTGGGTTTCATCCCTTTTCTCTTGGGAGCTGGCTGATTGGAGTCGTCGATTTTATGAGATGCCTTCACGTACCTCTTTACTTTGGGTTTCCTCAACCTGCAATAGATAAAAACACTATTATCATTATTAACATTAACATTAGGTATCGAGTGATGACTCACGTCACATGTACAATATTTTGGTTCATTATTTCCAATAATAAGGCTTTGTAACCGTGCAGTAAAAAATTTGTACTAACCCCTTCAAATTTTGTCATTTTAGGTTTCAAGGTATGACGATTCTCAATCTGCTGCACAATGAGCCAAATGGCCGACTTAAGTGAGAAAAAAATCTTGAAAATCCCGAGTTTTTAGTATGTATATTCATTGCTAATTGTAAGACCGCAGTCCCCAAAAATACAAATATTTACCTCCTAAAGCCTTGTGGAAACTTTCATTGCATGAGTCACCTCTATTCGTATTTGGCCAAGTACTCGTTATCTCCACTTCTCACTTATTCATCAACATTTGTGGGCAGTTAATAGTTTGAGGCTCATTAGTCTGCAGTCATCGGCTTCATAGGTGGAACATTTGCAGCCATGAGTGAGGCTTTCACAAGTCTTGAAGCTGCAGCTGCACGGTTTGAACTATGTCAACCAATGCTACTAGAAGACCCAAACACATTCAAGTCAACGGATACACAACGACACTGTGAATGCATTTGCCTACCTAGGATCTCTGGTAACAAGTGAATGGTAGCAGACGTGCAGCGAAGGATATAGGCAGCTAATCGATGCTACTTCGGATTAAAACCACAGTTTAAAAGCAGGGTGATCTCCCGAACTACCAAACTGCACCTGAACAAAACCTTAATAAGACCGGCCCTGACCTGTGGCTCCGAGACATGGACCCTGACAAGGGCAATTGACGAAAACCTACGCTGATTCGAAAGGAAAGAACAATGGAGGATTTTAGGTGGGACCTTCGAACCGGAGAGAACTCGCCTGGAGACGTCGAACTAATCAAGAAGTCATGGACTCATACAAGGACAAACACGTCGTCCAATTTATAAAGGTGGGACGGCTCCGGTGGGCTGGGCATGTCGCCAGAATGAATTCTGAAGAGCTGTCCACAAAGATCATTGACGAAAACTCGGCGATGCTCCCCCGGATGCTTACTGCTTAGAGAATGCTGCTGAAATTTAAAAAAAAAACCATGGAAATGCTTTAGCCATACTATTTTTGCGGTTTTCCTTTCGCTAATTTCTTATCATTCTGCTGGTTTCAATTGGTTATTTTCGTGTCTGCTATTTCGGCTTTACCTATATTACGGACGTGCCCTAACATTACTGATCTCTGTGGTCTACTGACTAAAATATAATATATTCTCTATCGTAATAATGCTGTTAGCCTGATTATGTAAATGTGGACTCGCAGCTCAGGTTCTCGCAGAACTACAAAGCATTATAGCGCTTATGATGACTCACCACTATAACTTCCATAAAAGAGAGTAAATTATTTTGTTATCTTATGTGATAAATCAGAAAAATTAACTAAGACATTTTAAAGTAAAAGTAGCACACGGCCACGAGTTACCAAGGACATTGTTGTTTTTTCTCATTTCTTACCAGGTAAAAGTTAAATGACCCATGACAGGTGACAAAATATAGGCTACAGATCACTCACGCTCGTGTTGAAGGGTCATTTGCCAATCCCGATCACAAGTAAGTAAACAATAATAATAACAATATTACGAGCATAGCTTACCCTTCCATAAAGCTGCAGGAAGATGAGATTTATGCTCATGTGTATTCAATTGAGACCTTTCAAATGAATGGAGAACAATTGTCCTATGTTGAAAAATGACACTCGACGGTGGGTACACACAATTATCGCAATAGCTCAATTTCCATTTTGCATTGGGTATTAAACGGAGGCCGCGACGTATTAGATGTTAACATAGAGGCCACTAGTTTTTTACCGCGATAGTTTTGTCACTGGTTTCGATCTATTTGTACAACTGATGAGTATGTTACTAAAACTATTAATTTATTATTTATGTTCCTCCTTATCTTTGAGATTTAAGCATGGTATCAAGACGTCCAAACAAAACACAAAACCGTGTCACACCTGAATCTAGTGCAAATCCTCATTTGGCAATTGTGTGGACCCACCGTCGAGTAAAAATGACTAGAATATAGTTTCCTAGCAACGAAATGGTTGTAAGCGGAAACCATTGTAAAATGAAGTGAAACGCTTCTAAAGTTGAAGATTTTCTGATTGTACCGTTGTAGAGCTTTAATTAGCAGATCTTTGTTCCTAACAGGGTACAGGGGAAAATTGCTTTTAGAAATGCCATTTCATTGCCATAGGATCAAAGTGGACGGTGGACAGATTTTTTTTTTTTTTTAAAATTCGATTATTGAACATAATGAACCAAAAAGTCGGACAAAGTTAAGAACACAACCTACTACGTACTATGATGTTTCATAAATTAATAAAAAGTATATCCACTAACCGAGTCTGTTTGGTAGCAGGGGCGAGGATGTTGCGCTTCTGTAAACTGACGTACCGATCTGCCAATAAGTTCCCCTGTTTCTTGACCAAATTGAGTCGGCTTCTTAGTTCGCAGGGCCGACTGAAGTCAATTTCAGCTTCCTCAAAAGGTTTAGCAGCAAGCCGCTTTGTACGACCCGCATGAGCGGCGGCGAGCTTTTTCCTCTTCTGAAGAGCCAGCTTTTGCTTTTCTGTGAGGTTGTTCAAGGTTGAATTCAATTTTCTCAACCTAAAATGTAAGACAGAATGGTGCAAATGGTATAGTTGCCATTAAATTCTGATATTTAGAAAAGTGAATTGCAGGTGAAATGGAATTATGGATCATGAAAAATCCAAATTTTGTTATACATCGTCAAATTGTTACAGCCCTAGTATAGCATTCCCAAGTCAAATGCAACCTTTTCCAACAAATTCGATAACACGAAAAAAATATTAGAAGTGAAATAAGCCAGAAACTAAGCAAGATAAAGAAAATTTATGAGGCGCTTTTTGTTGGAAATTGGTTGTACAATACTGCACCTTATCTGATACACCCTGTATATAAAACAAAATTATTTTTTATTAAAAAATTAATCAACAAAAATATTATTTAAAAAACTCTTTTCAGGAAAAGGTTGAATTTGGTTTGGAAATGCTATAAATTATATTTTTCGTTGATTCTTTTTTGATAAAACATAATCTGGTTTTATGTACTGCGGGCTGCAAGTTCACACTTTTCGAAAAGAAGATGTCACAGTCGAGTCAGGTGATTGAATTTTTTACTCTATGCGATAGGAATATGATTTACAGTCTGGCTCAAGATGGAGTACTGAAGTTTGGGCCCTACTGCCTTGCGTAAAACTTTATGTTTCAAAAACTATATAAAATCTACAGAAACACGAAAAACATGAATGGGTGAAGACCATGCATGCATCGCCTCATGATGAATGTAAAGCAATAGGTTCACCTATGCGACACGAAGTATGGATGGACACTAAACAGTACCTATTACCGCAAGAATAGTAGTTCAACGAAAAGGAGAGCTACAGAACAGTGTCAGAGACAGCCGTGCTAGTACTCACAGGCAAGGTGCCAATGCAACTTTTGGCTGCATGACAAAGAAGAATCTTGTACGGGGAAAAGTGGCCAACGAAGTGACAGAACAAACTATTGCAAGCTGGGAGGAAATGTGGGCTACCAGCAGCGAGGGAGATGGACAGCACTCTTGATACCTCTGATGAAAATATTACATTTAGAGAGAAAACATGGAGAAGTAAGCTCTTCCGTAACACTAAAGGGGAATTTACCGCATTAATGGTCAACCAATGGTCAATGGCCGATGGTTCATTTGAAACCGATTTTCTCGTGATTCGATGCATATAATTTACACCCAAATCGTCAAAACTACCAAGAACCAGACGATGACGTGTTCCAGACTCTCTTTGTGTGCAAGAGTCTGAAAGAAGACAGCTGCAGGGTGAACTGGAATTGTCACCTCAGGTGATGATACAGGAAATGGTGTAGCCAAAATTATTGAAAGAGAGGAAAATTGGACTTTTATAGTTGTCTATACGAAGACACCTATAGAACAAGATAATTAATGAACAGGAAAGTCAATGGAGGGAGCTTATGGGGCAAGAGGACTGAAGAAATTTCCCAAAGATTTATCTTAAACTAAATTGTTAAAACAGTTCCCAGCTGAGCTCCAACGAGAGAAAAGGAAGGTAAGGTTTTCGTGGGTTTGATTATTCAACCATGAACCTTAGTGAGCATCCTGATAGAGATCCGATTCCCAAGTATGGATCTTAAAGATCTACGGTCTTAACCTGTCTGAGAGGGGAAACAATTATACTTAGAACATGAACATTTTAAGCCATACATTAGTAACTTTGTTCTATACGTGTGCACAGTACACACTAGAAAGCAATTCAAGGAGGGGGGGGGGGGGCTTAACTTTGGAACACATATTATAGAGGGGAACACACGAGGAGCTGCAAGTGGCAGCAGCTGGGACATCAGGATATCTAACTCATGTTGGCAGAGCGATCGGCAACGCATGCGTCCATAGGCTGACGTAAATCTGAAAAACAAGTTTATTTGATAGGATTTTCATTGAAAGGGATTGCACCTGAATGTTTCCGTTCACTTTTCCTCGCATCGATAAGAGTAACCACGATGTTCCGATCGCCTACGAGCTGGTTGGTGTTCCCATATTTCGACTCTCGACAAGGTCGCACGTACGATTTGTAACTGGTGGTGCCCGACATGAAGCTGACGTAGTTTGCGTGGATGACTACAAATTTACTTTCTATGAAATGCTGTCGGGTGGTGTGCAGCAAAAGATGGGCAAATTAAATGTCGTTCCTATTAAAAAACCGACGGAAACGAGGTGATAAAAGAAACGGTCCACAATCACGAACCCAAGTGAGTGAACAAACTTGCAAATAGCAAGCAACAGACAAGCGAAAGGTTAGCAATAATACATTTTCTGCTACTGTATCTAGAATCATCCTGTAATGTATCTAGAATTTCGTAAATGTTGTTAGAAACATGAGTTTTTAGAGTAAGTATGACTATTTCGTCATTTAACAAAGCCCTTAGAGACCTCCTTTAAATAGACGTCATTAACAAAGGGTTGAGTAATTTAAAACGTGTGGAATACCGGAAATGGTGAGAGTTGGTGAGGAGGAGGGGGTTCTTTGGGGTTCCACGTCGTAACGTAGGGGATAACCATTAAACCAGTGTGTTTAGCGCAACAGTAGTACTCATTCATCATTTTACCAATGGTTAGTTTTAAATCCCTATATTACAAACAGGAAAAAACAGTGTAGAGCTACAGAATTCAACAACAACTTACGCATAAATATCAGATATCTTCTTCTTCTCCACTTTGGCGTACTTCCTCTGCAACGCCTCATCCCTGAGCCTTCTCTGGGCCCTTCTCTGTTTGCGAGTTTTTGCTTTCAACCGATTTGTTGGAGGGTTGAGGGACAGCTGCAAGTTTTCTTTCGTATCTTCCTCATCACTCAGGGGTTCTTCTTTGATTTCAATTTCATCGCTTGGTTCCGATTTTACTAAACCTTGAGACATTTCGGCCATCCATTCCGCCTGTAAATGCACAAAGAGATGGCTTAAACCAATAGGAAATACAATAATTGAAAAATAAACCAACGTGACTGAGTTGTGTGTCCTACGAGCACAAGGTACATCACTAATACGAACATGCACGCACGGCTTGAAGTCAAATCGGTTTGATTTTTTCTCTCTACAAACGAGCGATTTTATCAATCTGTTGACAACATTATTGGAGTTTTTCATGACTGTTGGAGTCAATACTGTTTCTAGGGTGTTTGCAAAGTTGGTCTGAGCAAAGCTTATCAACGAAATAAGAAAACAAGCGTCTCTATGAAATTTAAGAAAATCCTCATGAGTCTTGTAATATCCGATTTTGATCCTAGATTGATTAATTTCGTGAGACGGTTGCCTCTGCAAACGTAATTTAGCAGATCGAGACTGCAAGATGCGAACGTAAAACCTCTCTGGGTTATTAATTTGAAGAAAAAAAAACACATTCAATGTGTTGAAACTGTAGATTCGAAAAAATGAAAATGAGAACAGAAAGTTTTCTGCCTCCAACTTACGTAGGATCCAATTCTCGGACAATCCCAGTACTTCTAACAGTAACATAGTAATAAAGGGTTTGGCATACATGTTCATAATATTTTGTACAATTGTAGTGATTCAACCAGTTTTCACAAAGATCCCACAGGTTTACAAAAAGAGGTCACTTTCAGGGGCCTCTGAAAAAACCACTAATCTAAATGTTTTTGAGGGTGTTGAATCCGAATTTGACCTCCGTTTTACACCGATCACGTCTAAATTGTCGAGATATTGCTGATTTTTTTAACGGCCTTTTCCCGTAGAAAATTGCTGATAATCATGCTGATGCCCTGAAATACCACAAAAATTCACTTCTTACTGGAAACGTACCACTGATTCCAAATATATGTATAACTTCCTCTAAAAACCGTAATTTTTTTCAAAACCAAATTCACATTTTTTGTGACATTATGGACACAATCCAACTTGATTCCAAATCACTACGTAAATTATTCCCACGTTGGATGAAACCAATAGCAGTTCTGTATCTTCCATAATAGGGGAGTGATGGTTTTTCAAAGTGTTCACTCATTTTTGCCAAATCGAGAACACAACTCCTGGATTCGCCAATACAACTTGATCCCAACAAAACTTTTTTTCCGAAGAATACCAAAAACAATTTGAAAACTAGCTGTGCCAGGAAACTAAAAAACAAAATCTGACCATTTTCTAGCTCAAAAAAGATTTGGTATGCGCCTTTCGGCTATTAATGGCGTCTTCAACAATAGTCTGCTACCGCACAACTTTCAGTCCCACACTATCAGACTTTCTTTTGATTTGTTATCTTGATGGAACCTCTCTGAAGAGAAACCCCCTTGTTCTTCTGAAACTTTCTGATAATTGTCTGGTTTATGAAACGTACAAAACTTTCTGAAATTAACACAACTCAAAGAACAGTGCTCAAACGCACCCGCCAGACTCCATTCCAAGTCGAATGAATCGAATGTCGATGAGTCGAATGTTGATATTCCTACCAAGTCGAATATCTTCCTCAAAGAAAAGGTTTGATGAGATCAAGTTGCATTACCGACTCCAGGAGCTCATGGCCTCCGATATGGCCGAAACGGGTAAACACTGAAAAATAATAGCTCTCTTATTATGGTAGGTGCAGAATCGCAGTTGGTCTCATTCGAAGCAAAAACAGTCTACCTACAAGGCGTCGATAGAACCAACATTTTAACGCATAGTTTTCACGGTAGATCGTGAAAAGTAACAAAATACGTGACTAATTAAAATAAAAAACTCCGTTTGTTAGCTTTTTTGCAAAATTGACATATTTTTCTGGTTTTTATACCCCATTATTCGAAATCAGCGATACATTTCTGGTGAGAAGAGAGTTTTTTGGAATTGTATGGGCATCAATGAGATTATCCCTGATTTTCTAAATTGAAAAAGGCATTTAAAAAACACTGACCAATATCTAGAAAATCAGGGCAAGACTAGAGGTTGGATTCAGTTTTAGCACCCCATAAAACAATTATATTCACGGTTTTTTCCTGAAAGTGACCCTTTTTGTTTGATAACATGTGATATTATTAAGATCTGACCTACTGTTATCCTGTGTTTGACCTCATCAAGCTCTCTGTAATGTTCTCTTTACTTTATTGTGAATAATAATTCCCCCTTCCGTACGAATGATTCGTATTGCGAGGATAATAACGCAAACCTGTTTCTCTGCAGGAGATACTTTCTTGAAGCAAGCAGAAGTGACACGATCGAGATGAGCTTCCTTCTTCTGCAACTCCAGTTCTTTTTCAGCGACTATCCGCAGAAGGTCTTGATGATCCGAAATACCGGGATTGTATGACGTGCCAGGGTGCGGAAGTTCAAGGGCGGGAACAATCGACTTTTTCTTCACGATACCTTTAGGAGCTCGGACTGTTGCTAGCTTAGCTTTCGACAGATTGTGTTCCAAGGCGTCTTTTCCCAGCCACTCGAGATCTGAAACAAACAAAAAATGTTTAAATAATAATAATAATTAAACTCAATAAAACAAAATTAAAATAACACAGAGTACCATCAAGTGCCGTAATTTTTTCGGATTTTCTAAATTCTAATTGACTAGAGACTTTTGTAGTAAAATAGAGTTGCTACAATGGATCCAAAAATATAAAAATACAATTTCAGGAAGTTTCCTCATTGGGAAATTTTGAAACCATTCGTAGAGTAAATGACATACGAAAAAAAAGTGCTCAAATTTTAAAAAACGCGCATTAAAATTACTGTTAAAAATGAGGGAAACAATTAAATTCATAAGTAACCCACGAATATTACATGAAAAGAATGTCAACTATTATCTTGTAAGTTTTTCTCCACATTTTGGACAAAGATGTTTTGAAATATTAATAAAACTTAGTGAAAATTGACGAATTCGTTAAAACTCGCCACAGACTTGCTGTCTAAAAGTTAATTTTGGAGAAAGAATTGCTGATAATTACTTAGGGTACCGACACCATGTACTCAGACCTGTAGAGGCTACGAATTTCAGCCAAGGAAGGAACACGAAATCGAGAAGTTTCTATGAATGAACATTAGGAATTCTTGGAAATACCGAAATTATGGAGCCAAAAGAAGACATCCAACTTGAAAGGTATTTCAGCCAGCTCAGTTGTTGCCTGGTAGAGGTTCCCTATCAAAGTGAGGCTTAAGAGTGAGAGTAATCTTAAGAAGAACTAATAGACTATAATCTCACTGACCGGGTAGAATTGGCTTTTCATCCCACACATCATTTCGAAACACGATTTTCTTGGGTTCTGCTTTTTTCATCTTCAAAGTCCTCTCTCGATCTTGTTTTGCCTTCAACACCGCTTGGGAGACCCATCCTTCCGGCCTTTTCTTCTTGATCATCGTCGCCTGCCGCTCTTCTTTAGTGCGAACTCGATTCCTAAATCAAGATAAATGTTCAGCATACAGTAAGGTATTGACAGATTATTTAGAAATTATGTGGTGTTGAAGAATCTTATATTCTATAATGAATGTAGATGATTAGTTGATAAATATGAAGACCGCTGAAAATGAAACAAATACACACACAGACACTGACAATCGATACAATCACAGTTAATCGATTCAAGGAGTCTGGAACTGTGATTGAGAAGTCGCGTTCTGGTCAACCAAAGAAGACGTCTCCGAGCCAAGATCGTACCATCATCACCAAACACCAAAAAAGTCGTACGTCAGTCCTTTCGGATATTGTTTCTACCCTGCACGATGGTGGAATTGACATTTCCAAGTCTACTGTGTCCGATCGCCTGATTGAATTCGGCCTGTATTCTGTAGTGGCTCCCCTTCTGAATTTTCTCCCGACAAAAACTGAATTGGACTGTCAACGATCGGCAAAAATTTTCAGATGAGTCCAGATTTGAACTTTTTCCACGACGTAAAATTCGTGTCAGAGGAATCAAGACAGAAAAGTCCCTGCCTGACTAATTCGCGCTGGGGAGTCGCGATAATGGTGTGGGGGTGCAATCACATGGGAGGGGGTAGGACTTTTGAAAGTTGTTGATGAGACCATGAACAATGTTCAATACATTAGCACAATGGAAGACTTCATGTGGCCAAATGCCCAAAAGCTTCTGAATCAAAACATAATTTTTCAACAAGGCAACGCCCCCAAGATCCCGTGTTTTGATGGAGTGGAACTTTTGGGAAGGACAGCTCGTAGCTCTCATTTAAACCCCATTGAAAATGTGTGGAACTGCAAGATTAGATTGTAAAACTTGATTCCCTATGGCAGCGTGTGGACAAGAACGCCCGTCGGCGGCTGTTTGAATCCATGCCAAACAGGGTTAAGGCGTGAAGAGATGGAAATGGTTGTGTAACTGACAGCTAATAATGTTGTAATGTGTTTAATAATGTTTTTCAAATGTCTGAAGTACAAGTTTTAATAGACTTTTCAATGATTTTACATTGTTTTCATTTTTTTCGTTTTTTTGTGATCTGTCTTTAAATTTCCTGGAGTAACTGTATTTTAGATCTTTCAAATTTAATTTAAGAAAGGGTAATAGCAATAAATTGTTGTATTTTCACCACTTTTGTATACTTCTTTTGCGATCCTAATTTATGTTCCAACAAAAAATTTCTTGTGCAATAGGACTCGATAATTTAGAATTTAATGTCGGGAAGGGGACTTAAATTCTCAGCCGATTTTCTTGCATTTTATCCAATGATTCGGTCAACTAGAAAAAATTAAAGTGTTCATAATTATCCTTATAACAAGTGTTTGTAACAAACGGGCATAGGAACGTTCCTGTAATCCATCCATTACCCACCAATATGTTTTTTTCCCCCAAGACATTCGAGTATGTAGATGTTGCTGAATAACGCACACCAGTTTTGCTTTTTCAATTGGAAAACCAACCTGCTTTACATATATTCCAAAGTTATTACAACGATATACATAAAATTATATATTCCTTATATAAACCCCTATAATGGGAATGGGAATTCAGGAGGGCGGACGTCAGTGCTTTCTAAAGTTCAGTGTTCTGGATGCTCGCATCTCAACAATAAAAATGCATCCCAAATCAATCCTTGTAGTAATCGCTAGATTAATTGGACTAATCGGAATTTGTGAAGAAAATATCACAGTCAAAACTAACGGCCTCCGTATATAGCATTAGCAAACTGAATTAACCCTTTAGCAAACTACATTAAACTTTTAGCAAACTGAATTAACCTTTTCGCAATTGAAATTAAACATTTCGCAATTAAAATTAACCTTTTCGCAATTAGAATTAAACCTTCCGCAAATAAAGATATGGAGGTGAAGTTTAATTCTAATGGCGAAAGGGTTAGTTCTAATTGCGAAAAGGTTAATTCAGTTCGCTAAAAGTTTAGTTCAGTTTGCTAAGGATTTAATTCAGTTTGCTAATGCTGTAATACCTTAATACAAAGTGGGCTCCATATAATAACAAGTTCTTATTGGGAAATAATAGTCAGCAGCGCTCCAAATTGTGGTTTGATGAATTGGGCTGATTTTGACGTTTAACATCGAGTTATCCATCCAACCCCACACAATTTAACGACTAATGCCCCTACCAACACTTTTTTTATTTATGAAAAGCAAAAAGCCTAAATACATTTGATTTAATAACATTAAACAACAATATCTTGATGATAAACACAAATTTAATCATTTAATTTATTTTGGAATTCCAAAGACAATATAAGACAAGAAGTTTGATAGTAACCTTTTAGTGATGGGATCTGGGACAGCAGTCAGTGGCTCCAAATTTTTATAGCAGGTCATTGGTAAGAGTGCCCGCTGTTTTTTCGTGAGAGGGAGGTTTCTTTCCTGTTCCGCTTCTTTCGTAGGAAGCTCGTCGATGACAAAGAGATCTTCATTTTTCTTCTTACTAGCAGGACCACTGAAGATCAACATAGAACAGAACAAAGCAACTTTCAAACAAAACGTTAGCTAGATTCGTATTTGTTACGATAAATATTCAACGATGATTCCTCTCTCACCCACTGGGGTTTGACATTCCATAGGGATCACCTTCCTAACCATCTCTAACTTGTTTTCTTAATAATCAAGTGCTTTCGAATTGCAAGAAAGTGACACCTTACTTTCACAATATTCAATTTTTAGAATAATTGTTAACGAAAATAACCCTCCAATTGCCCTAAGATCAACCCAGAAGAGCCCCCCCCCCCTCATCATCCTAGTACCACCTTAAAACGTACACACGTTTATCGTACATCTTTTGCCAACCCATTGATAGCATTCCCAGAGTTTTAGTAAACTTGGAGAGAGGGATGTGCGAAAAATGTAGAAAATAATTAGTTTTCCCAGACTGTAGAGTCTGGTCGAAACTTATGTACTAGTAGATTGCTTACCTCACCAGTTTTAGTCACAGGAGGAAATTCAAAAATTTCGAAAAAAAATTAGTTTTTAACGACATTTCAGAGGCCCTGGCCCTAGTGCCAACTTGAAATTTGTACGAATTACTCAGATTGTTTACCTCATTACTGATTCCATTCCAAAAGTTCAGCATAGAAATGGGGGGAAGGGTAGACAGGATAATGTTGCCCAAGAGTAGGAAGGGGACTATACAATAACAACAAGAAGGGTGGGAAGTATAAAGCCTGCCAAGAAAGAGGGGGAGGACAGTGCAAATATTACCAAGCAGAGACAGAAGTAAGACTGCCAAGGAGGGGGCCTACTTTAGTCTTCCAAGACTAAGGAGGAGTCAGTAGAATGGTTACCAAGGAGGATAAGCTGTGTAAAGCCCAACTGGAGTAAGGAAGGAACAGGCAGAGCAGGTGAGCTCCTGAGGTTGAGAGAATTGCAGCTGAGTCTCAGTGAACCAGGGTACTTCATATAAATGTTTATTTAAAGGGATGATTCCCCACGCTCATGCTTTCTGATATTCAATCTCTTTGTATGAGATCCCTCTACAATCTGCTCACTCACGATGGAATTGTGTCAAATAGCGTGGGACAACAGCTAGCCGTACAGCAATCCTCCCCCGTGAACTCCTGACTTCTTTCTGAGCTGAAGACCGAAGTATTAAGGCAACACTGATGGTTATGAGAGAGCCTACGTACAGGCTCTGGGAAGGCAGATTGTTGAGGGGACAAAAGTTGAGGCTGGGAGGGATGAGCACAGTACGATAGTTAGGTGCTGTGCCTACGGCTAAAGTGGATCAGTTCCAACGTGGCACTAGGGTCAGGTGCCTTGGGGACGATAAAACGTTAACAAACGAGCTATCTCCCATATTTATTGGTCCTCTCTCCCCTTTGCTGACTAAAACACTGTAAATGGCATCAGTAGGTAGGTAAATACTCTGTGACTAATGTGTCCAAGTTTGAGGGAGGCACAGGGGTTTGGGACCTCCGGAAGAGGCAAAATGTCTTAAATCAATCCTTTTTCACCATTTGTCGCCTCCTTCCACCCCCGACTGTCTACTCACGATCCAATGACCAACTGACAACAAGATCATGGGTCACTAACGCTTCTGCCCCCAATGCGGACAACCTGACTGCGGTTTTGGATACCGCTGAGTCGATTGATTGGGGTTCGGAGCTCGAAATTCTGCTAACAACCAGTTTTGGAACCCCTCCTCCCTTTATAACTGATGGAAACTTAGAAATTGGGTGAAGTAGTAGGTTTCAAGCATTAATAATAAAGGAGACATGACCGTTGCACAACTTCACTCTGGTCATGTCAGAGACCAAAGATATCTACATATCCATGGCTACTAACTGTAAGAAAAATATTAAACAACACTAAGCAAACTCGATCGATATTGTCTGTACCTATTCGTTAAAATAATAAGAGTGATTTTACCCAATCCTTTCTTCTTGGCGTTGTTGGTCAAGAAATTCGTCCACATCTTTGGTGTCGATATACTTCCGCCAGTTCTTCTTGTTTCGTTTACTAACTTTCTTCTTTTTCTTACTTTCAACGGCGTCAGTCATCTTTTCAAAAAAACAATCCAATCTTAACAATAAACGGTATTTTAAGATGTATCTTCTATTAATTTAATAATATAAACATATCATGCTAGTAAGAAAGACGATTTGATAGAGAAAAACACGACACGAGAATGGAAGCATGGAACGATTAGAGTTTAGGAAGGGAAACTTAGGTTTCACGATTTATGGAATCAGAAGTCATGGAAGTTAGTATAGAAAGAAGTGCAGCACAATAGGAGCCTGTTCGATTAGTTCATCTTGAGTCCGCTTTAATTCCTAAGCGCTCATAAGGATAACTATGTTATTTATCAGGTCTTGATACATACCTACAGCTACCAAATCACGCCATGGAGAAAATTAGTGACCAGATGTTTATCTTACATGACCAATTGCATTCAGATCAGGCCCAACACCCCTCTCAAAAAGGCAAATCAACTTTATCTGTTGATTGAAGGGGCCTTACAATCTAAAGAAATAACCCTGACTGGTTTTATGGACATAGGTGGTGCTTTTGACATCAGCACATATTCCACTGAGGAAAAACGTGCCAAGAAGATGAGGATTGGTAAGCCTACCATTAAATGGAACAAGGCTATGCTGGTAAGCTGTACCATCTCAACAACGCAGGGCAATGAAAGCATCACAATACTACAATGAAATGTGATGCCTACAAGGAGCACTTTCCCTTATGTACTGGTTGACGAATTACAGGAACTTTCAATGCAAGGAGGGAAGTACCCCTCAACTTCAGGGACAAGCAATCCTATTCTCAGAAGAAATCAAGTGTCTAAAGGTTGTGCTTTGTAAGAAAATAACATGGGACAAGGACTTGGATTATTCAGTTCTAAGAGGAATGAAAGGACTGTGCTCTTCTTATAGAATGCTCAGTAAAACATGCTGTCTTTCCCCCAAGATGATGTTTTAGGAACAATAAACCCATGGTCACAAGCATATCTGTTGTGTGGTTGCCAAAATCCAGCCAATCCTGTTGTGCTGGTGGAGCTAAACAAACTGCAGAGCCTATCAAGCCTTGGCATAGCACATCACACACTACAGGTTCTGTTAGATCTCACACTTTTGCACATTTATGTGCCAAAAACAGCCTACCTTGGGTCAGAATATTGGAAAGATAAAAACAGAGCCAGTTACTAAGTTAGTTTTCAACATTATATCGGGGAAAAAATTGAACTTTAACCTACTCTTTGGAGTGATCTTGAACTTTAGAAAAGAGGTATACCTCTTCTTGAGCCTGGTTCTGTGGTTTCCTACACAAATGAGTCCATGATGAATGGTGCAGTGCAATTGGGGATCAGGGCTCTAAGTTTGGCCTGTCCAAACCTCTTGGACACGTGGGCTGCACGTGCTATAGCTATGAGTATTGCTATTGAATTGTGAGCACAAGAGATTGCCACAAAAAACAAACTCAATTGTGCAGACATCTACAGATTGCCACACAGCACTAAAGTTATTTCTGCCTTCTCAACCTCAAAACTAATCTGGAGTTGCCTCAGCTCACTCAAGACTGGGGCCTCTGCCAACAAATTAACGTTGACATGGCTTGTGAGGGCAATGAGGAAGTTGATCACCCTGCTAAAAGGGATCAGAGCCCAATCAGTTGTACCTGAACCTCAACTAGGGGTTCCCAAGATATCCACATTACTGCTTGGCACATACATCTCCATTTTTTGCCAAACAATCTGATTTCAGTCCAACAAGCCTTAAAATAAGTAAAACAGTAGGTACTTATAGAGGTACCTATTATGCCTTAATATTTAAAGGAACAGTCTTGGGCAGTTTTCTGGGTAGGAGGTGTTTTGACATCATCATCTAGGCTTCTGTGGAAAAAGCTGTCAAGAAGGGAATCAGTGGGATCCACTAAACAATAGACAAAGGCTATGCACATAACATCTCAAAAACACAAATACACATAACATCTCAAAAACACAAATGCACATAACATCTCAAAAACACAAGACAATGTCACTTTCCCACAAGGAAGAGTGCACCATGCAGATCAGATGTGAAGTCACAGACATGTGGAATGGCAAACATAGAGCTCTGGGTGAGCATGTTAAGGGCACAGTTGTCCACAGGTGAGCAAATATCGCCAATGGGCTTCATCACAACATGCAGAGGGCTTGACCACAGGATATCAGAGCGTGGAATTATGCCTGATCAAAACCTGATTTGGCGCGGGTCTCAAAAGGGGAAACAACCTCCCATCCTGAAGTTCACATAGCAGCGCAATAATATTACCACACCCGAACTGAATGGGTTAATGAGGGAATATAGTGCAATGAGGTAGCTGATCACCTTGCTGAAAAGAGTATCTGAGTCCAACCTGATTGGACCTAAAGCTAAACTAGGGGTCACCAAGAGTTATGTATGTGACGAAATTGGGAGACAAGCTTAGACCAGTGTATGGATACAGGCACATTGGACACCAGGTCCAAGAATACACAGCCTCCCCGCAGTAAGCCTGCCAAAGACTAGCTCACAGGTTAGTTTTGGCAGTAAGTACGTATAAAGGAGGCGCAGCTTCAGTGAGGCCTTGGTTACACACACTTTTATCTGTAAACCTGTACATGACACTAAAAAGTATTCCAGCAATCGTTCCAGGATGCCCCAAAACGGATTTCCACAAAGACAATTTTTTAAAAATTTTACTGTATAATTTGTGCAGCCATCGCAACAGCTCTATTTTGTGAGAGAGATCGCTAAAGAGGAAGAGGAAATTTTTCAGTCATACAGAATGATCGTTTTGGGCGAATGCCCGTGAATTATCATACTGTCTTTATTGTAATTTGTATTGAAATGACAAACGATTTTGTTTTAATTAATATAAAACAAAGATTCCGAGTTTTAAAAGATTTTATTGATTTCCAACATATTTTAATGAAATCGTAAGTAAGTTTTCAGAATTCGTTCGATCTTTAATTCTTTAACGCCTATTGTTTCTAAGCGGTCACATTTGATATTTGAGTAATACCTACTCTAAATTTCAGCCGATAATTTTTGTTATGGTACGTTGTTTGAAATTTCACCAATTTATCGAACTCATCGTTTCTTATGGAATGCTCAATGTTTTTGGCAGAACGGAGTTTTTATCTCAAACCCAAGGAGAGTTATTATCTGGATGACGCACTTGTACCAACACGAAAAAATCTATATGAATCCAGGAATCGTTTCAAAACCGATTTCCACAGAGAAAACTTTAAAAAAGTTGGTTGGGCAAGTATTCAAAATTTTGGATTGCAATAGCTTCTTTTCCTAAAGGAATTTCACTGATATATAGGATATATCATCTTATACTTTTTAAAAAACGTCAGATATATTTAACGGAACTGTGAAAAGTTGGGTCGTTTGAGTTTGATAACCTTGACCTGTGACGAAGTAAGTCGGTTCCCTGTCCTCGCCCCATCCAACTCTCATTTCCTTCGCGTTTCAACACAATGCGAGCCTCAATTCGTGACTTCCTCCAGAGTTGATCATTGTGTTTCCATAGGAATTACAACCACTCGTAACCTAAGAATACCACAGTCACGCAAAATATATTTTAAAATGAATTAAAAGGTAATTTTAACACTGACACTTCTCAAGTTTATTTTAGGTATGTTGATAACACACCTGCGTGAGTGTTGTCTGCCAAGAAAGCATCAGGGGATACTCAAGAAAGATTCAAAAAATACAATTTTTTTTTTACGTTGACATGGGAGAATTATCTGTTTTAAGAGTGTAGTAAAGTAGGAGTACTTTGATGGTATTATAACCCATAACTTAGCAGACACCCTATTTTCTAACATAATATGTTATTATTAAAAGATATTATCTTTTGTTGTTAGCTTTTTTGCGAGAGAATGGTATTATCTACATCAATTTCAAGTAGGTAGTAGCACTTCAAAGAAAAATCAAGCTGTTGAAATGGCCTCAACATTTTAGAAAATCAAATTTCTTGAACCGGATTTGAAGCATCCTAGAACATTAACTAAATGTGTCCAAGTATATACGCATTCCAGACAGTATCACATCGTCCTGAATGCAAATACATTTTTTTTAAAGTCGGGTGGGTAGCACGTTTTGAGCATGGAAACCACAGCGACGGAAAATAGTTGATTGCAGCAAATTGAATGCGGTTGGTCGACAAAAAAATGACATCTTTAGAAAGAACGCGCTCAACTGTACTGAAATAAGTTTCAATATTAATAATTTGAGCAGGAAAAGACAATATAAACTCTGAAACTGTTTTTTAAATTTTCTGCTGGCCATCAAATTTGAACGTACACCCTTTAGTACAGGGAGTGACCCAATTTCTAGTTCCTTTTTAAATGCATTTCAATAAAAAAATGATGAATCAGGTAAACTGCTTGTCAGGGTATTCCGTACATTTCATAAGCTCATTTCTGACTGTATTCACAGAATTGTTAAAAATAATGTGTAGCAAAGAAATGTTAATCATGAGATTTGTATGATGATTCAAGTAGTTCCAAGTGCCATCAAAATTTCTCCCCAGAAAACTAGAATTTAAGAAATATATCAAAACGGTTTTAAAAACCAATGCCTTAGAAGAAAATCAACGAAAAGCTTTTGAATTTGATAGAAAAAAATAGATTGCAGAATATTATTAAAAAACAATAGTACTTAAGCAACAACCATAAAAATAATCTAGGGAATGCCAAAAAAAAAAAAAAGGAATAATATTGCAAAGATTGATCAAATTGCAGAATAAATGTCAGGAGGTACTCGTATGCTGCTGTCAACAATTTTCGGGTACGAAACGCTCCTAGGATTTTCGCACAAACATAATATGTTATAATATAATAAAAACATATTATGTTCTGTACATTTTAATGTGATCCGAAGATGAGATGTTGAACTTTTGGAATGAAATCACTTTAAAGGTGCTACAGTACATTATACATTCAGGATGTCGATAAATGAATTTATCGAATTCTCTTAAAATTATTATAAAATTTCGAAACCTTACGTATAATAATAGTAACCAAAAGACAGAACAGTGCTCGGCTAAATTAGGAAGAAAAAAACCCAAGAGCGCTGAATTCTCGCCGACTGGAATGTAGCGGATGCCTCCGGATATGTGGTCTCTCCAGGATAGGATCCTACCCTTCCAAAAAAAACCAAACATCCCAATAAACAGACTTTCTTTCCACAACATTGTTGCAACCGTCAATGAAGTTTCATTCTACAGCAATATTAAATGCCACCAACTTGTGCGAATAATTACATACCACAGTGCCCCGTCAGATGCTCTAACACTCAACTTCATCCCAATAATTAATACAATGATATATGTACAGGAATATTTATACTTGCATGAATGAATTGCCGATAGAATGAATGAAGGATGCATTTCTGAATAATCAGTTCATCAATTGAAAGCTAGATCAGAGAAATGAGTTGAACCCTAAGAACCCAATTGAATTGAACTAGAGTACTACGTTAATTTGTTTCAGAATATATTTCTCGTTTGTTCTTTTTTTTTAAATATCGTTTCAAATATAAAATATTCACAAGTTCTAAGATTAAAAAAAAGAAAAAAATAGAAAATTTAAATTTCACGAAAAGAACATCACAGAACCATCACGACCACTGGCACAGTATCAATTTTTTCCTAAAAAAGAGAAAACACCTCAACTCGAGAAACTGAACTGGCACAGAACTCTTTTTATCACAGAACTTGAGCTAAGTTTGGCAAGTATGTCAGTAAGGGGCATCTACTTCCCCCCTTTCGCATAATTAATATCACAGATACCACCATTGATCACCGTACCAAGAAATCAAACTCGGTGATCCTCACACACCCACACACTAGAAACTTCCTAGAGCATCATAATTCGCACAGTGAATGGACTTTGATAAGAGGATGAGAGCAATCAAAACCTCCACACACAACACACACATAACAGGGTACAACTGAACTTCAACAAACGACACTGTATACGTTATAACTCTATTTTAAATATATATTGAACCACAATTGATGCAGTGACACTTCGAAAAAACACACCACTCCGCTGATATAATTTTCACATTGTAAAAAGGAAACTATTTTAAACAGATTTAATAATAAGGTTCTAGGGTAAACTAGAGTTCAAGCTGTACCACCGCGCACAACAACGATGACCAAATGATCTTCTTTGAGGGCTTCAGCAGATAGACCACGAGCTGCCCTTTTGAGAAGGCTCGCTGAGAAAGAGCAAGGGGGGAAGGCATACAGCACGCCAGTGATTTCCGTGTCTTTGTTAACGAGTGATATGACACCAGCGGCTTCTTTTTGCTTCAGATAGGAAACCAAGTTGCGGAGTGGGCGAGTTTGAACGCTGGCATCGGTTGAAGTGGGGTTTATGCCGGTCAGCCCCAGAAAAACTGCGTGTGAAGAGGACGCAGCGATCCGTTTAGAGACGTCGTCCAATTTAGGTTGGTCCAACCTTAGTCTTTGAGTGATTCTAAGAAGATTTTTAGAATCCTCGTCCTTCATTAGACAATCGATGATGTCAGGGTCGCCGTCAGTAAGATGACACGTTGCAGGGAACAACGAGTTTTTAAGGATCAAAGCTCCGTTCCAAATGGTAGTCGAGCGTTTGGCCAGGTCAGCCAGCGTCCGAATGGAGTTGAGTTCGTCAGAATCCTCACTGCGATGAGGCGAACCATCTACCGGAGACCTTTTGTACCTGTCATACTCTTCTGATCGTCTCCATTCTTCGTCTGGGTAGCCTCTGTACCCACCGCGCCCGCCTCTCCTAGGACCTTCCCATCCACCTCGAGAGCCTCCTCCGCCTCTGTAATTCCTGTAGTACTCACTCTCAGCCCATTCATAATGAGGATCCGGGTAAGGATAAGCGTCTCTAGGTCTGTACTCAGACCCTATGTCTTCACCAGGCAAAGGCTTGGGTTTCATCGGTGGCACTGGATTTACATCAGCGAAGTCACATCTTAATTTATGTTCAGGACCTCCTAAAGGAAAGCCTCTCATTTCTTTAACAGCTGCCGTAGCCGCATCAATTGAATCATACAAAATATACGCTTGTGTATCACCTTTAATATAATCTATTTTCTTGATTGCACCAAATCTATCAAATTCCCTTTCTAACTGTGAAAGAGATGTCCACGTGCCAAGGCCACCCACCCAAATTCTGGTGGTAGGTGTCGCCTTACCATATCCGATTTTACATTGAAACTTTCCAATGTATTGTCCAGAAAGCTCAACTTTCGAGCGATGTGCCATGTCAAGATTTTGATAACGAACGAAGGCGTAAGCGTTACCCGTTCCGGGTAAAGGCCTTTTAATGTCAATGTCTTCAACAACGCCATACCTGCCAAAAATACGGCGCAATTCCTCATCAGAGATATTTACTTCGAGATTGCCAGCGAAAAGTGTCCGAGTCGCTAAAGGATCATCTTCTGGAGAAACGTGATGCAAGTAATTGGGGAATTTGTCTTTCTTGTTCTCAGCTTTAGTGTGCTGATCCATGTGAGGTGGAGGGGGTCTGAAGGTATGCATCATGTGTCGTGGTGGACCGTAGTGATGAGGTGGCACAGGAGGCATATGAGGAGCCATATGGTGCATCGGAGGACCTCGAGCCATGAAATCGTGATGCATGGGAGGGACATCATAGCGGTGGTCTCTGTAGGGCATGACGGGAGGTGGTCCATACATCCTGTCATACTCAGGCCGCGCCCTGGGCTCAGGGCTTCTGTAGTACCTCTCTTCAGGCGACAAACTCCTAGATCTCGGTCTACTCCGGGGACGATACTCAGAGCTCCTGGACTCATAAACTGGCTCAACCAGCGCCACTTTGTCAAATAAAATAATTCTAGGCTTGCTCCTTTTCGCGTCCCTCGCATCTTCGGAACTTCTGAAACAAACGTACGCCACTCTCTCGTCCAAATCATGACTTATCCTGATACTCAAGTCGCCGAATTTTTTATACTCCCGGTAAAGGGTGTCTTTGATGACATCATCACTGGCTTTAGGGTGCAACGCACTTACGCACAAAACCTTAAAACTAGGGTACGATCTTTCCAACTCTCTCGATCTGTATTCGCCCCTATGGGACCCAGGGCTAGGATACCTGGGCCTTGGGCTGGGGGAGCGGACTCGACTACGCCTTCTGAGGCGGTCGGGGGATCTCATTTCATCTGCACTATCATACCTACCGATGGACGAACGGCTTCTTTTGGTTCTCATCGGCGGCGAGTCTCTGGACGAGCTCCTTCTCTTCATCGAGTACCGATCCTTCTCCCTCATGCTCATAGTCACCGCTTGTCACAAACCAGTATTATTGTAATAAAACCGCACTTTTATGATTAATAAACTTCTACACTAACTGAAAGCTGAAACTACGCCACGAATGTGAATCAGGAAAAACAAAATGGCGAAGGGTACAATTGCCAAGTGCTACCAACTGGAAAACGAGAAAATAGGGGCGTCACCTCTACATCTAAAACTGAAAAAAAAATCACATGTACTTAAATCCTTCGCATTTGAACAACAATATTTAGTTCATTCATGAAAATATACATTAAAAATATAATGATTGGAAAGCGGAAGAGGAACGAATAAAATTAAATTCCACAGTCATTTATAATATTGAATTTGACGGCGGCACATGGAGAGGCCTTTTTCAATTACTCTCCCCTGTGCACTTTTCAAGTGAAGGAAAACATTCCAATTTGCCACACAAGTTCCGTTCATACTGTAACTATAAATTCGACCTATCATTGTAACTTTTTCGTGAAAATTTTCCATCAGAGAATTTTCATGTAAGATTGCAATGAGTTTGAAAATCTAAATGTACAAATTTTTGAAAAAAATTCAAAAAGAATTTGCTTATATATTGAGAAATTATAATATAATTAAAATTAAATAAAACACATGACTCAAAAATTAAATATATATTATATATTTAAAGACACAGGTGGAAGAGTTTGTAAACTGAAGAAATGTACTACAATGCACGTAATTAAGAAATATAATTAAATCATTATGCAATTTTAATTATTTGAAAAACACATATTTACTCAAATTATACATGATTTTCTTCAACATGTGTTGAAATACGATTTTCTATTTGAAGGTTGAACTTTCAAGGTAACTTGAAGGATTTTTACCTGTAGATCCAGTTATGACAGAAAAAAACCTGGACTTATTCTACATGTGACAACTAAAATTAATGTTTGAAAGTGAATTTTTCAAAGGCTGATTTATATTGGACTGGAGGGTCAAAAAAATGTATGCTCTTTCCAACGATACCATTTTCTGCAACATTAAAACGGTGATGTGGATTTCTCCAGCTAATATACTGATTACGTTGAGAATAATCAAGTAGCTACCTTAATATATACTTATTAAAGGTGAGTATAGAGCGATAAACGAACAAATATAATTCTAATCAATAAATAAAAAAAGGATGAACACAAATGCGGGTGGTATGAATAAGAATTAACCACTTCTTTTTGTGAATTACACAAAAATTCACACTGTATTTGTGAGTTTCCCCAAAATTTACAACAGTTTGAATAAAAAAAACCTTTTCTTATTACATAATAAAGGACTAATAATACAATTTATTACAATTGCAAACATGTTCCCCAAATTCTTATTTTTTGTAAATTTTTCTACAATTTATATTTATATAAATTTGTATGCAATACAACAATCTGAACGAGCAAATTTATCATTTCATGGGATCCACAAGAAAGAAGTGAATTGTAGACCAATTCACAAAAAAACTTTGAGTTGTTGAAATATTCACACTAAAAATATGAACTTCACTAAAATTTATAATAAAATGAATGAATTCAAGTAAAAACCTCCACATACTATAGTGAAATTTTTGGAAACCTGCAAACTATGTTAATTTCTGTTTAATTATTATATTTCTGTTTTCAAATTAATGAATCTCATTCCTATTCTTGTTTATGATTATGAATACACCCATCTCTGCCCATCAGGATTAAAATCAAAACATTAATTTATTGATATATTCGATGAAAAATCAATTATTAAAAGTTCAATTTAAAATTGTAACTTCAGGTTTGAAATTATTTCTAATTCAGGGTTGGATTAAATTAGTTATGGAGGAAGAGAATGGAAGTCTACGGTGTGGTGGTGGGTTACTTTTCTCCTTGACCTCATAGGAAGTTCATACCGCCTGTTTTTTTTTGTTTCTTGCACCCAAGTCTTTTCAAAAGTTTGGAACTTTGTATTTATATTGACGATGTATTAATTTTCTAGTACGTATCACAATTTTTGTGTGAGAAACGGAATTGTTGGTTGGAAGGTTAAAGTAGGTGTGTTGGCTACAATGGACCAATACCGCCATTCTACGCCATCTTTGATATCCGTTGTTGTGATTCCTGTCTTCCGTCAACAGGCGGTTATTAAAGTTTTTTTCATTTCCTAATAAGTATTCGTAAAATTTATCAGCGTGTAGGTGAATGTGAAAATAATGGATGAATATCTGAATATGTGACACAATGTGCATCTGTGAAAGCAGTGTATGAAAACTTTTTCACAAGTTGTAGTTTCCAACAACTTGGTTGTTCTTTGTCAGAATGGTGCCTCCTTCCAATAAAGCTAAACAGCTTGCTGAATGGAAGAAACGAGTGAAAACGGAGCTGATGAGGTTGCGGCAAATGCGCCGCGTCAGGCGCGCGGAAGAAGTCAAAGTCGCGTACATCGACAATCAACGATTCTGTGACGGTACCACTCATTGCTATTCTCACTAACAATAGAGTTTATGTTATAGTTTCTATTTTCAGAAAGTCTTGTGGGTATGAATGGTATTATGTATGCATACTTGTGTAAGACTTTGAATTGATAACAACCTCTTGGGCGTTACATATTTATTTTCTTCAAGTTGACTCATTGCGTGCTTTTCAGAGCAAACCAGAGGTTATACTGATTACTTGATGAACATTCCGGCTTTCTGGGACTACAAGCCCGTTGAGGACACTCACTCGATCTGCATGAAAACTGCTCAATCCACACGGGCTCCGGATAACGTTTCGATGACAGCGAAAATCAAAATATTGAACGCAGTGACTCCCATACCTACTATGTACACTTGGGCTCCAATTCAGCAGAATTTTATGGTAAATCTTAGTTCTTACTACCTTCCATTGCGATGAAAGATCAAATAAGCTTCGTTTCATCTCATATGTTCTGGTGATTTGCATGACAGTCTTTAGCTGATTATCTATCAAGTATACATAATATCCTAACAGCAAACCTCATGCAATTGGCCAGAAAGTCGCCAATCGAAAAAGTCTGTTCTGAATGTTTCTATAACCGTGATTTGGAAAAACGCTGGGAGGAATGCGGAAAAGCCTGTAACTATAAGGTTCTCTCTACCTTAATGACTCATGACCAATGTGACCGCTCAGGCTACTTGAGGTAGAAGTCGAGAATAGGTGACCCCTTCCTGACAAGACCGTCGCCATATTGAAAAACCCCACGTCTTCTATCGATATAGGTCCACGCTTTCGATGTATGTTCTGTCTAGTTTGCTGGTCAGGATGCTCGCTTTGCTTGCATCCCAAAAACAAAAAAATATCCTACATCAATCCTTCTAGTAAAATATAGATCAGTTTGACAAATAGATCAGAATTTGTTAACACTCGTGTCTCTGCGTATTAAAAATACTTTTATCGCTTTAACGGTCATGAAAATCATTCCATAATACATGGCAGTAGTATCGATATTATCCTCTATACACATCGGTACAGTCTGATAAGAGGAAGGGGTCTCCTATTCTCGACTTCAGCCCTACTTGAAATGACCTATTTGTTCTGACATGAGGGAAGAAGCACATTCTCCCACAACTACCCTTTTTTCGTTCAAAGCATGACGTCTTTTTCGTTAATTTGTACGGTTCTATTGTTCGTCTGTTTTGAAATTGACCCGTAGAGAGTTTTTTTATTATCATTATTATTTTAAGATTTTTGTTCATTTGTGAAGAATTACTTTAACCAGCTCCACCAGCCGCCACAAGTTCGTATGAACTTATTTGGTTTGTGGGCAGATGAAAATGTATTGTTAACTTTTGTAAGATATTTTGTCTTGTACTATTTTCTTTCTGTCAATAAATAATATTCTGTTCTATTCATTTCTAAAAGTTGTAAGTTCTGATGTATTCATGTACAATACATTTGTGAGCAATGTACGCTGAATCCGGGTCATTGATTGATTGTAGGTTGAAGATGAAACTGTGCTCCATAACATACCGTATATGGGAGATGAAATCCTCGACCAGGACGGAACTTTTATTGAGGAGCTGTTGAAAAACTATGACAACAAAGTACACGGTGATTTTGGCTCAAGTTTTATTGACGACAATCAGTTCATTGATTTGGTCAGCGCTCTTGTGGCCTATCAAGTCAAAGATGCGGTGAGTTTTAAATCTATCATATTATAATGGATGTTTTTTCTATTATAAATTGATTCACTGAATGTATGGTTGTGGGTGTAGGAAGATAATGACAAAGAAGGAACTTCGGATGAACTCAGAGTGAAAGAACTAAAAGAGAAAGATGAAGCTCCCTGGCCAACTCTGCCTGAAGGGATTGATCGCCCGTTTCCAGTTCCACAGATTTTTGAAGCGATTTCAGGTTTGTTCCCTGACAAAGGAACAGCGGACCACTTGCGTGAGAAGTGAGTGTAGAATGTGAAACTTTATAAGGATGAAAATAGAACTCATTTTCACAATTATTGCGATGTATTTTCATTATGTCATGTCACTTCGAGGGAAAGAACCGCATTCGATTATCGTAGTTTCGTTGGCAGTTAGTCTAGACTTACTGACTAAGAGTGTTAATTTCAGAACGTCGAGACAACTGCAAGTAAATTATCGTTGTTAATACGTCGTAAAAGTTGCCTGTAGATATGGCTGGGTAAAATGAATGTTCGTCAAAACTTTTTTCAGAACTTGACTCCAAAATTTCATGAAATTTTCTGGCCTGGACTCGAATCCTCAAAGTTTGGAAATTGTCAATCTGATAAGCACCTCCGAATTGATTATATGAATGACTAGACATTCCTAGGGGTTAACCCGCATCAACATTGAACATTTCTTCGAAATCCCCCCATCAGTCGTTGCTTTGAGCTCGTGGCGACAGATTTTCGTGCAATTGGTACTGTCAAACAATCGAGATAACATTGATAGGGAATCATCCTGGAAGATGTCCTCCCTCCCCTCCCCGCGCTCGAATTAAACGAAATAGAACACATCGTGAGAAAAATAAGTCATAAGAAATTCACGTTTGATAATGTGCGCATGCTACTATTGATCCGACAGCGATGGGATTTATAATCGACCATTGTTTAAAATTTCGTTAAACTTAGTTTAATTATAAGTACATTCATCAGAAAAGAAAAATTTAGCTTTCACTCAAACTGTAAAATGGTGTATATAAATAAATAGTATAAGAAGTATATTTGTGATTTTGTCACCACCAAAATATGCAATCAAAATTTTCTTGTGTTCCTTAATGATTTAGGAACAATCACAGCCAACAGTACCGTAGAGTTGCTTATCTAAGTTTATTGTGTTATCCCAATTGACTCAAAAGACGTTGGTTTATGGTTCCTTATATTTTCAGATACGCTGAGTTGACTGCCAAAGAAAATCCGTTACCAACTGTATGCACTCCAAATATTGATGGCTCTAGCGCACAGTCTGTCAGCAGGGATGAAGCTCTGCATTCTTTCCACTCTTTATTTTGCAGGAGATGTTTCAAATACGATTGTTTCCTTCATCGTAAGTAGAAAAAACTTTTAGTTTTATTGTGTGTCTTAGTTCCATTAATGTATAAAACAGGGAAGCCTCGGTATTATTTTAAAATCCGTATGTACTGTATCTAATACTCATAACAATGGAAATATCACAAAATTGTTACTAGGAGTTGATGTGTAAGAAAGAAATGTAGGGAAGGTTCAATCCATGAAACGATGTTCAAAATATTGTAAAGGTTTGAGATGGTGATATTCTTGTGATCCAGCTGGCTGATCTACTATTTTTCGGACAAAGAAGGGTTGCTCTAAAATATGCAATTTAAAACCATGAAAACCAAGACTATGTATAAGATCGTATTCTTGTTAATTGCCCTATAAAATGTGCGATTTAACTAAAGGCATCATATTCCTTCTAATTTCTGCTTTCAGCCCACGCAAATAAAGCACCCATTTTGAAAAAAAGGAAGGCTCCAGAATTAAAACTGATGTCAGAACCTTGTGGAGCTCATTGCTACATGCATTTGGTAAATTTCTCGTTACTTTTCTGGCCGGCATCGTACTTATGAAGTATTACCGTTTGATGTGCTATATTTTGTTTAGGAAGGAGTAAAGGAACAATTAGAGGAGGCAGCCGCGGCTTCGAAAGCTGAGGCTGAGAGGGTCAAAAAGGAGGAAGACGAAGCGATACGTCTTCTTGGCCCAAGTAGCTCCAAGGATGTTGAAATCACCAAGACAATCGACGAAAAGAGCCCCCGAAAAGTTCGAAAACAGACCAGCGTTGATTCAGGGAATGAAGCTAGCTCTGAGGACAGCAATGATAGCAAAGGTTGCCTCTCCTGATTCTTTATTATTTCCAAAATATTGTAGTAAATTAATTCCTGTGTATTTCACAAAGAACTCTGCTTAATAATTGTGACTGACGGAAGAATTTGGGTCTCATTACAGAAGGTAAACCAGAAGTTGAAGAAGATGAGCCAACATGTTCTCAGTTTTCGCTTCGTGGATCCAACCCTGCTTCTGATTCCAAAGAATGGACTGGATCCGATCAATCCCTGTTCCGCGTACTATACAAAGTACTTCTTCGTAATTACTGTGCCGTATCTCAGATCATGTTGACCAAAACATGTCAGCAGGTGATTACTTTCAATCTGTTTTATGGTTGTTGTGATAATCTACTTCAGCAACAGATGAGTAAATTCATTTGTATAGTTTTTTTTTTAAGTACAGATTTGCAGGTTTTTTATGGGCTCTTTTTTGCTGTTGAAAGAATATAGAATACTCAAGCTTTGCTTTTTTTTCAGGTTTATCTTTTTGCTCAAAATGATCCCACTACGTCTGCTCTGGACACGGAGGTAAGAGATAACACTCCTCCTCGTAAGAAGAAGAAGAAGCAACATCATCGACTTTGGTCTGTCCACTGCCGTAAAAATGCGCAAAAGAAAGACTCTGGAAGCAACCAGCTGCACCACTATACACCTTGCGATCATCCAGGCCGGCCCTGTGACAACCAATGTCCCTGCACATTAGGCTCTAGTCAGAACTATTGCGAAAAGTACTGCAACTGTAGCGATGACTGTAAGCAAAATCGATACACTTATTTTCTCAGCTCAGCTTACAACATATCTGATATTTATAAGTGGGCTTTAGAAGCGTCTGATAGGGTACTTGCCTGCGTTTTAGCAACAATGGGAATGGGATATTCCACCTCATTGTTTTTTTACGATTTCTTCATTAGTATAATATTTTGTGGCGAATTTTCAAAAATTATGGTGCAATGTGACGGGTAGTTGTAATCTTCTTATGTGTGAATCCCTTAAGTTTGTCTGTTTGTCCTGCGTAGAGTGCTGAACCGATTTTGGTACAAATCGCTCCATTGTGATCTGCAAGTTCCAGAAAAGGTTTTTGTCGATATTAGATGTCTCACAACTTCTTTCATTTTGGAATCGGCCGTCCTTAGTGACGATGATTGAATAAACACTTTAGTTAATAGGGGAAAAAAAATTGTACAACTTTTTAAATCGAATGGGGACGTGATGCAAATCGCTTAAAATACCTTTTTGTAGCGAATTTAACGATCTCAGAATAATTTTAATTAGTTGAGCGATTATAATGTCATTCATCGTGGAAGATTGTAGAAGAAATTTAGTTTCGAAAAGTCGTTTTCTTGATGTTTCCCGAATCAGTTAAGTATAGGTTTTGTTTTTGGTTGATGGATAGCTACGATCACCTTTGTTAGGTTGCCACGAATCAGGCAACACGATGATTATTATGATATGTTCAAAGAATATTAGTTGTTGTCTTAAATTTTTTTACTCTACAAATTCTTAGCTACTACCTACTATTTGGTTCACAATGAGACCATGGGGATGGATTGGGAGCATGTCAGACCAGCTGAGCGCCAAATCTAAATAATTATCTCCTGTTCACTGTGGGATGCTGAAATTCGGGAAATGGGGATTTCTTTACCGATTTTGACGATGATAATTCCCTCAAGTGCCGTTTGCGTCCTTTTGTGCCTCGAATGAGCTACGGCCAACTTTCATCCTTTTCATCTGGAGTGCTGAGATTTGATACATAGCCTCTTGAGAACATGGGGGAGTGGTTGGGAGGAAGCCGCAGGACTTGAGGGAGCAATAACGCATGTGAGTCTGGGCATTGCACGGTTTACTGGCTAGTTTTATATACATAGAAGGTCAGCCACCGGCAACGTACAATAGGAGTTACAGTCGTATGCAGGGCTTGTTATGCTTCCAAACATTTGCACAATAACCATAATTGATCTGAAGGCATTGAATCACAAGTAATTGACTCAAAAGCAAAATTCGATAGAACTCGGCATTACTTTGTATATTGGAGTTTCTGATAATTTCATTCTGTACTTCATCACTATTATTTTATCAATTCATTTTATTTCATTTTCAGGTCAGTACAGGTTCCCAGGATGCAGATGTAAAGCCCAGTGCAACACTAAGCAATGCCCCTGCTACCTTGCCGTTCGGGAATGTGATCCTGACCTTTGTCAAACATGTGGGGCAGATCAATTTGATCGCCAAAAAATCACGTGCAAAAACGTCAGTGTTCAACGAGCTCTGCGTAAGTTGATGGAGTACTTGTTCATTTCGATTGTTGACTGTGATAATAGGTGTTTCATGGAGTTTTGTGAGCGCTCCACGTGTATTGGTCAAAAGGCGAGAAGTTGACAACTAGCTGAACTGTGAGCTTCCCACGATGCTAATAATTCGGTCCTGAGGTCACAGATCTGCTCTAAAACATTCGTGATATTTCATATTCTCAGATGGTGTACGTCAAGTTTTCTCAGATACGTCGCGCATTGAGCAAAATGGATGGAACAAAGACAATTTCCCCTATTTCTAGGTTAGAGGCATCTGGAGACAGTGGAGAGTCCAGTAATATGGTAATCTCCCATCTCAAAACCAGTATCATGGGTTGGCGGAGCCCTAGGCTACTGGCACTCCTTCGGCATCTACCACCACAGTGCCACCTGCCCCCTGTTGAGGTTGGATTCGTGGTGGCAGTGGTTGGGCATACGCCAGCCCATGGGATTTGCCCAGGGCATTTAGGGAGAGAGACCTCATCTCTGGGGCCTTGTACCCCAGTACTGTGTCTCGCCATGTGAGTTTTGTTACAAAATTGCGTACCAACCTCCTTAGTTGGTAGAACTAGCTAGAAGGTTTACTTAACCTGTAGCACCTCGGTTTTCAGGAATCTTGTAAGGAAATTTCCAAACTAGGTCTCCTGAATGGTGAGCCATGCCATTCCTCACGTCCTCTGAGTATGAGTAGTTGCCCCATGTGCTTGCAGGCAAGGGAGAAGTATATTACATGATGGGTAAGTTCTCCTAAAGAAATCAAAATTCTTTCGAGAAGGGCAATATTTGATTTAACTTCATGAGATCCAAAATCCAAAAATGACCATATTTTCACGACTGGATTCTTGCCTCAACCGACAGGATACGTTACCTTGACGATAGTGCACTTGAACAAGCATTGTTTATTAAGTGGTGGTCGTATGTAGACCTATAACTCGAAATCGGGGTGCCTTGCGCCGTGTTCATTTGCGCATGCTCCCTCCAACAAGTGTACAACGTCATTTCCTCTCCTTAATAAAAATTACAGTTACTACACACCCAATCTTTGGCACCGCATTGGAGGAGTTTATTATTTGAAATGCACCGATCCCCCCCCCCCCCCCCGCTTATTACATTTCTGATTGATTTCTCTAAAAATTTCTCTGATTTCGTATCGTTACAGATAAGCATCTTTTGATGGCACCGTCTGATGTCGCCGGATGGGGCATATTCCTGAAAGAGTCTGCCCAGAAGAATGAATTCATATCAGAATACTGTGGAGAGATCATTTCCCAGGACGAAGCTGACAGGAGAGGAAAAGTCTACGACAAGTACATGTGCAGCTTTTTGTTTAATTTGAATAATGGTGAGAACCTGGTCCAAGAAATTACGTTGAACCCTAAATTTCGTATGTTATATTAATAAAAAATTGATTGATTGTTAATTGAATTAACCTCTTCTTTTATCCAGAGTACGTTGTGGATGCTACACGTAAGGGGAACAAGATCAGGTTCGCAAATCATTCGATCAATCCAAATTGCTACGCCAAAGTGATGACTGTCAATGGTGACCATAGGATTGGGATATTTGCGAAAAGAGCCATCCAACCTGGAGAAGAATTGTTTTTCGATTATAGGTGAGCTTATTTACGTATATTATTTAATTGTTATAGACGTGCTTTTTCAAAGTTGACGGGTGTATTGGTTCCGTTGAATTTCTTTGTTGCCATTTCTACTCCTTCAATATAAAAAAAACCCTACGCAATGAATAACAGAGATAATTGAAATGGGGCTACTCACTGTTGATTGAGTTGTTACCTAGCTACCAATAATACGGCTTGAATTTATATCTCGATACTCTACCATACTTATTCTCAATAAAACTCTCTGTTAATCATTAATATTTTATAGTAATTACCTTGAATTGTTTAAACACTATTGATGATTGTCTCCAATATTTTCAATAGGTATGAGCTGTACTTTTGAGGAATTTCTGAAATTTGAGAGATTATTATTGATCAATAACATTTGAACGTAAATGTAACTTTAGTTAATCTCTCCTATTTTCGTATAGCATGTTACCCTAGCTGTATTTTGTTGAAATCTATTCCATATATAATCTATATTCAGTTTCATGAATTGTCTTGATTTTACAAGCGATTTAAAAACATTTTAAATTTATTTTAGTTTTTGTTGATTGTTGACGTCTCAAGTCTATAAAAAGAAACTGTTTTGCTAAAGGTGGAGCTTTTACATATTGAACACATTTTATAACTGAGGAGGTGAGCTGCAAAACTCGCTCGTTCCACCTGAAAGCAATTTCCAGAAATTACGAAAAACTTTGTACATCCTTCAAGCTGATCAAATCAAAACGATTCCTATCGCTTTTAAAAAGTCCTACGACCTGGACAAAGTATAACTGAGAAAATAAAGATTAAAGTTGGGAATGGACGTGTTTTGCAACGAAATAACACGGAGAAACAGTTTTGCTTCACACTTTTACGAGTATTGCAAAGACTGAGATGAGTTGTTAAATAATCAAGTACAGTGGGTTCTTAGATAAAAATTATTTTTATAACTGAATGCTCCAATTTTTATGAAAATAAATTCCAGTTCAGGGAAAGTGATAATAAATTTTCAGTTTAAGGAGCGTTAATACTACTAATAATCAGCAGTAACTCAACGACGTTGACGTTTATGCGATTGTAGAACTATGCATCAAACATTATATATTAGGAACATCATTGCAACGAAGTGTTTTGAAGACATTAAATTGCTAAAATTGCAGTAAGTCCTTGAAAATGAAAGTCACTGGCTGTTTGTTCAGCGCCATCTATTTCAAGTAGGTCATGTTGCCACTTCACTCTCGATGTACTTTTTTAATGCAAAACAAAAAATCTGCTAAAATTGCTCAAGTCTTCATTCTTCTTTCCTCACAAGCTTCTTGCTTGTTGGAGCCACTATTTAGCTTCACGAAGGCACAGACAATACAAACTAAGTAAAACTGAGTACTTATTCTAGATAAATTATTTCAGAAAAGTGGTAAAAAATTATGACATTAGTAAATAAGCGAGATGGTTACAGCCTTACATTACAGATAGGTTTGTTGGAGAACGAACGAGTGTTGGAGCATAAACGATATCGAACCAGTTTTGCAACCTTCTGACCTGTGGAACGAATGAGTTTCGTAACAATCCGTTGTTTTCGAGGCCCTTTCTTCTGAAATCGAGTTTCGCTCCAGCCTGATGTCATATTTGAAAAGAGCGGGAAAAACACTTGGAATTTACTGCAATCTCATTTAAAAAAAATGTAACGAGCGTGTTTTGCAGCTGACCTTCTCAACTCGTTATGATACTGAAATCGTGTTCTTAACAAATTTTCAATGATTGGAGGGGGGGTTTGAAGATCTCTGCAGAAAACTTGATATATTTTATGTTCACCACATCTGATTTCGTTGTTACTTATTTCCAGATATGGACCGACGGAGCAACTGAAGTTTGTAGGGATCGAACGTGAAATGGAATTTTTATGAGATCAGGCGCCAGCCTCTGAAGCAGGCGAATCATCTAAGAGGGCCGCCCAAATCTTCGCTGCGGACCATTGAACTCTTTAGAATCACGTCGTGTTCATTTCTTCCGTATAACTTGATCAGTTATATCGTTTCCCGATTTAGTTACGGTGTTAAACTCTATTTCTCAAGGGAATGGATTCTATTGAGTGCATTTACTTATTGGATCGCCTGCTTATGCTCAGTTCGCTGTATAGATACCAACTTAACTTAAAGAGTTTTATTCTTAACGTCATACTTGACAAATTCTATTTGTTAACCATGGAATTATCTTCTCTGTTTCGTACTAGTGAATCGTGTCACCTTACGTTCTTAATTCACACTTTCTTGAATTTAATTTCTGAGGTGTTTTTAGAACTTGGATGTAAATATCGTTATAGGTTTATGAACCACGGGGATCGTGTTTCATTACATGAAATTCAATTACGCCCCACCACTTACACCAAATTTTACGCTATCTCATGTAATAAGTGGGATCCTGACTGCTTAACGTTGTTGTTACAATTTAAATGTAGACGATTGAGAGAGATAACGCAGGTAGTATCTTCGTTCTACGTGTTTGGAGATTCGTTAATTACTACAATAAAAGGCGAGTTGCTGAAAACCTCAGATGACATCTTATTTGGTTAGTAATTTTTGCAGTCCATATGAACTGGATCTCAGTAAGAAGGAATTATGTTGAAAGGGAGCTAACAATTGATGTGGGCTGGCAGAGGCAATTTGCAAGTACGTGGACGAGGGCAATCTAAATTGAATTGTTTTGTGTTGAAATTTTACACTGAACCTTCATCCACCTCTTTCGTTTCTATTCGGATAACTAAACTGAAGAGAACAGAAACATTCCAATAAAGGTATAGTTGAATTTATCCAGAAGGTCAGTCTAATTTCTTAGCAGTTATAGCGTTGACTGAGACGAAGAAAGTTGGAAAAACAAATAATGATTCTCATTAAAGAGCTCCTGAAAAATGCATTACAGGGTAACTTTTTCCAGTTAATGTAGGCTTGGACACTGCTCATGCCAAAATCTCTCGTAGCCAGTTCGTTGAAGTTTAAGAACAGACTTGTGAAATGGAAATTCTGAGCATTTACGATATGAAATGGGTGTAATACATTGAGATGAACGGATTTAGAATCTTTAATCTCCTTGGAAATAAGTGCTATCTTATCTAAACGAAGGTGCTTCATCTTTTGTTTTCTCGTCAGTCGCATCCCTTGTCCCTTATTAACCTAGGCCTAGGGTCATGAATGAAATTTCGATTCTAAGCAAACTTGTAATGTTCTAATATTGATGTCATTTTGACTTTTTTGATTTAAAACGAATTAGAAATGCTTTCATGCCTCAGTTAATTCTATCCTCCGTTGCTTTGAAAAACTTCCAAGCCGTTAAATCGAGAAATTACTCATTTTTATGCAAAAACTTTTGTTTTTGTTCTGAATGAATTTAGATTTCTGTAAGAAGATTTGATACATCTTTTGAACTGTTCAGACGTTGCTGTTTTCTTTAGGGCTTTTTAGTCGCCACGCGTGGTGCGAAGCGGAGGATGGCTCAGTTTCTATAGCGTGCAATGTTAATGGGTTTAAGATTAGGGCCTTAGAACGGAGATGTTTGATTCAAGAATGAATTCAATTACTTTTCTCCGTTTCTTTGTTACAATCTACATAGAGGCCATACTTTCTAATGACGTGATCAGTCTCATAACAAGTTGTTAATATAAATAACAACTAGATTAAACCAGCTGTACTCCACTACTTGCTTAGTTATAAAATTTTAGTTTCATCAGATAATAGAATGTGGTGACATCTGATGATGTTTTCATCTTGGCATGACCATTATCGGTTGAATTCTGCTAACGAGGCATCTTAAATTCTTAATCTGGGGATGTTGAAATACCGATTGGTTTAACGAACAATCGCCAATTCCGCCGGTAGCATTGGACTAGTTCTCCTAGAAGGACCTTTCCAGCTGCCGTGTTTGCCGATGTGGGTAACACCTTCAACATTTAGTTTACCTGCTCCTTGGAGTTGTAAGTGAGCTTTTTACGAATTGGAAACAATCACCAGTTCACAAATGCGATGCGAACCTGACATACAAATAGGCCGTTGACTGATTGATGTTGTTCCTTATGCTATTTTGAGTGAAAGTAATTATGATGAGGAATTTTATGCGAAATTTACCTGACCAAAAGTTTTCCCCTGTGGGAACTCAGGTTACTGAACCATCCTCTGTAGAAATAACCTGGAGATGTTCATCTAGCGCACCAATAGGTCCACTTCAGACACGTGAATGCTTGTATGCTCTCTTCTACACAGTCTTTTTGTAAACTACAATAATAGAGCTATGTGTTGGATGATATCCATTGTATCGTCAACCATCCGGCGGGACATCAAGGCGTTTTTCCTTTTTCTTTATGGGCCTCACAATATGAATATGTAAATTATGTATGTTGCGATATTGTCCAATGTTTTTATGGTGGTTCATTTTCCTCTGATTCTATGAATTTTACTATTGCTTTGTATAATTTTCAACATCACAAGGCAGTAGTGTTGGTTAGGGACTCCACATCCTCTTCAATAAGTTGGTTGAATAGTAGTGTATGTTGAATTTGGAGCAATGAAATGATTATTATATCGTCGTTACTCAATTAAAGATACAATTTTAATTAAATTCCTGTTGGGTTCTCCATTGCCGAGCCAGATATCTTGGAATATTCAGTTATATCATTCGGTAACACACATTTCTTCTCAGAGTTTCCTACATATTTCTTGTACTTATTACATTTGTGTCTCTTTTTCAAATCCAAGGTCGATTGAAACAGGTGTACCGTTAAGTGCAGCATTTTCTGCTGACATATCGCACTCTTTTAGATTTGATATCGGAGCGCTAGGGGACACCTTTTCCCCGATTACACCCTTTCAACATTATTCAGTTTCATTCCCCATCTGTGTTCTTTCTATTCTACTCTACTCTCCGTTGCATCAACTTATTTACAGCTCCAGCCATTTGTACATCCTCAGAATGTTACTAGATCTCTAATGTTGACAATATTGCTAAGAATTTCCTCATGTTCCTTGTCTACAGTACTCTGTAGAATCAAATTGACCAATACCCCCTGGGGTAGGAAATTACCCCTTGGTTAGAGGAATCTAGCCATTGACTTGTGATGTTATTTGCCTCAGTCAGCGATTCAATAGAATTTACCTACTTTGAATTTCTATAAACGTCGGTTACTTCTGTAAACATGATATTCTTGCTGTATAGATATTGATTATTCGTAGTTTAACTCTTGAAATATATATATACCTAAATCAACAGTTTACTGAGACTATCTATTGTCACCCATCTTCCACAAATTAGTGTCTATTTTATGGTGGTTGGTTTTCAAGCGTTACTTGAAAGAAAAAAAAAAAAAAAAAAATTGTTTAATACCACTAAATTTTCAGAAACGAATATAATCAAATAAATAATTCTCATCTCCACCTAATTGAGAATATCTCAACAATGAATGATCGAGGAAGGGAACTACTGTTTGCTGCTAGTTGGTGTGTAATGAAACTGCTCAGTTTCCTCCCTTTCAATGGTGAACGTCGTCTTGTCAGCTCTGTGCCTGCACCGAGCTTTATTAATCGGAAGCTGTGTGTAGTTGAATTTCCAGCTAGATTCTATACCTCAATTAAATCTAATCTTTTAGAAGGTCATTCCAGTAACAATCTTCCCTTTGATATTCACGGGTACCTACACAAAATTCTTCATTCTGTTTCCCCTTCCTCAATTTTATTCCTAATTGAGCATAGGTTTATCAGTCTAATTGTAATTATCGCTATCAAAGACTGAATTGCCTATTTCAGGGCAGCAAGTCGTATCTATACTTATTGTATTATGTTTCCATTTATTCGCATATCTACTTCCTGAACTGGAGTTATGGCAATATCCATTCCCACAATTTTTACTGTCATTGAAGCAGCATGTGTTTTCCATTAGCAAAACTGATGTTAAATGGGTTGGCTCACATCTTCAAATACGACCCCAATAAACGTGTACAACTATAGGCAGGTCAGCGCAGCATAGGAAGTTACATGAAGGCAAGGAGGTAGGGGAAATCAGCTGACTGCAGTCCACCATCCCCTCTACGCTCATCTGACACTTCCCCTCCTGTCTGCAAACCCTTCCCTCCTGTTGGTTTTCCTCCTCCAATCTCCTTTTCCCCCACGTTCTTTAATGAGCTGCAAGGTAATTAAACTTCATACGGCAACCTTCATCTTCAGGCTTGAGATATACCTAGATATTACAGTACCTGATGGTACATAAGGGGGTTAAGTAGCGCCATAAAGATGGAATTTTGTCTATCTACAATAAAATAGAAACCTTGCTGCCAAATTAAAATTTCCTTTTTTTTTAAAGAAATTAACTTGATTACTTTTCAAGTAGGTTTTAACTTTCAGAACCATAACATGATCAGAAAAAGTGCTAGCTTGAAAAACGAATACCAGTAGTAGTGTGTACTGATATAGGAATTATGTTGAAGACCCTTCATCCAAAACAGTCACAACTAACTGTCACCAACCGAGCTACATAACCTGCCTTGCGAACATCAGCATCAGAAGAGGGCATCAATATAATGTAATGGTTATACTGAATAATGTAATAATTTATTTTACAATAAGTTTACAAATAAATACACTCGACCTTATAAATTAATGCGATTTGGATAAAAGTAAAATCATAAATAAAATAAGATGAAACAATGCTTATTTACAATAGAAGCAAGTACGCACGTCTAATGTTCTGATGGTAAATAAATAGATTTAATAGGAATTTCATTCACGTTTTTAAATAGAGAAATCTTCGTATGCTACATGATTAAAAAATTCAATTAGACGAAATTTACAATTAGTAGTACGAAATGTAACTGACTGTTTTACTTAGGAATCTTGAGCACCCTTCAAATGCTAATGCATCGTTTACGGAATGAAGAAACAATAAAACATCAAGGACAGTCGAAATTTATCACAGCTTGAGTTTTAAATTAGTGCACATCACGTCGGTGGGGAGGAGCTGGGAGCGTTTTTCTTCAATAACTCTTCAATCTGAAATATAAATAATATTGAAAAAACAGGATTATAAAAGAAAATATTAGACAACGGGTAGGCAAAACCAACATTTCAAATCGAATATGAACAATAGCACATTTACATTAGAAGTGTAAACAATTATGGTGATCGTACTCCGAACCTCCTCTTAAAAAATAACCACATGTAATCCCAATTTAAAGGAGGTCCACGCAGGGCGCGTTATAATGCAGTGCGAAATGCCTGTCAAGGTTGACACAAATCGAAATGACAATTGTTTAGATTATAAGATATAGACAAGTGATCTGGTTCCGTGAGGGTCTTACCAACACAAATAATTATCCGTAGGACTGGCCATTGAATGTCTGAGAGCAGAAACGATTTAAACGGCAATGTCCCTCAAAATAGCTTCAAGATGGATTCTCATGGTAAATACAACGGCGGATCGATTGGCGGAAAAAACAACCACCGTTCCCAATTGGAAAAGGGGGAAAAGCGTTGAAAGAATTCAGAAAAACCTCCATGACAAAATGGATGACATCAAAAAATGGCTCGAGTACGTCCCAAACCGGTATTATAGTATTCGAAGCTCCTGGACGCAAATAACAGCATGGCCTAACGCTACGACTCAGGACAATGACCAGTACGTAACATTAATGCGAAAATCCATTTGTTTAACTCAGCTGTTTTCCCTCTTAAAATTTTCCGACATTTTTCACACATAGTTGTTCATTAATGAAGTTCCATCTTTGAAGTTTTTTTATATTGACTGCCCAGAATTTCGCCCATTTTTTCACTGAAATTCGAAGAATTTCTATAGACAAAATAGTTGAGAGCAAAAACAACCTATGTGGGGAAAATAAGCGAATTCTTATGAAAAGTTCTGTGTTTTGTAATGAGTGAAAGACTGTAAAAAAATACTTTTGTGGATTTTTCTCGTGGAACGGTGAAGGGTTTTTTGGTTCTTCTGAAGAGTTCAAATTTTGACGTTTATTTCGTTTCTGCTCTCAGATATTTAATTCGTACGGGAACGTGTACAAGGGAAGTGTAGAGGCGGGCCATTCTATCAGTTCCAAATAAGACCAGCGGTGAAGCAATCCCCCAAAAAGTATTGATTTTTGATAACGATTCTCATGCTGAACGAAGAATGACAAGGTAAGAATTATTGAATTTCTTAAGAATTATTTGATTTTCTCGTGAATGCCAAGTTTGTATGCGGAATATAAATGCCCAATAACTGGAAAAATACTGGTTACACAGGGTGGCGCAGATGAGCAGGGTGGATTTTAAATAGTCGCCAAAGTGTTGAAGATATTGGGTTGAAATGAATTTTAAAATGTTGAGTAACAATGGATAATTATCACAGAAAACAATTTTCGTAAATTATGAAAGATTATGTCCATTAAATGTTTTCCTTCTCTGGGCGAAGCATTCCTGGAGTCGGTCCATCACGTTTTGTTCAGCTCGCTCAAGCATATCGACGGCAACGGATCGAATTTCCGTCTCAATTGAAAGTTTCCATTCTTGAAGGGTGCGCGGTTTATTGCTGTACACTCTGGCTTATAAAATTTAATAACCCTATAAAAAGAAATCACACACCGGCGACCGAGGTGGCCATTCCAGATCTCCATTACGCGAAATCAGATTCCCTGGGACCGGAGTGCGTGCTGCCTGCATGGGTGTTCTTGCCGTGTGATGAGTTGCCCCATATTGTTGGAACCACATTGGTGCAGTGTCGTTGCCGTTCTGTTCGAGTTGTGGAATGAAGAATTCTTCAATCATTCGTCCATATCGCTCAGAATTCACCGTAAATGCACGCCCGAATTCCCAAGTCCCAGACCCCAGACCCCCCCTTCCGGTTACTAATTGCTGCCAATTGCGATGACCTAGCAAAAATGTCACGCCTCGCCACTGATCAAACTCCATATCAAATTCGGTGATGACTGTTTTGCTTTGGGATGGGTATCAATTAATCGGAATAACCTGTGATTTCCCACTGAAAATTAATATTTTTTAATTGAGAATCTATTAAATGGGCTCGATTAATTAAGTTTAGTCTCTTCATATTTCAGATTTTGTTACTCTTGGAAGAAATCACTAAATGAAATGGTTACTAATTAGTAACTCATCAGGTATGTACCATCCAGTTTAATTAGACCTGGAGGAAGCCATAGAGCATGAACAACTCTATCATGCTATTATTATATCATTATTTGTTACTTGTAGTTTTAAAACTACACAAAAATTCTTTTTTTTTTTTCAAATTCTTTTTTGCCGTTTATTAAATTTGCGGAAAGATGAATACGATTAATAAAGATAGGAGTTGTCCAGATAATGGGTTTCGTTTTCAAAATAATATACTCCCTAAAATTGCTAGTCACAATCTCTTTACTTGTAAACTGCTCAAATATCAACACAAACACAATTTAATACATTGACTGCAGCTCCTAAACAGCCACCATCCTCCCTGACAGGAGAAAAAATTGGTGAACAATTTGACAAAAGGCATTCTTTTTCTCTTCAAGGAAGGTACTTGGTAGCATTTGAGATGAGTATGACGTATTAATGAGCATTTTTGGAGCATGTGAACATATGGATACAACCGCAATGATGATGGTTTAGTACAATTTGCCCATCATACTGCATGGCTGGAACTTTTTCCTGATTAATCGATTAGCCAAAATGATTAATTGATGTCATCAATCGATGTTTTGTCGTCCAATACTGCAATAGCTGTAAAAACTTCATGCATTTTCATGCATACCAACTTCTATCTATTACACAGCCCCACAAAAAAGGTTAAAAGCCACTGACCAGAGTATGTGTACATAAGGTTTTTGGGGTCGCTGAATCCGAATCTGGGGTCCAAGGTTAAATCTACAAAAGTAACGGTATCCCTGATCTAACTGTGTACTTAGATGTTTTTGGGGTTGCTACATCCAAATCCGGGTCATCATCTTTCGAAAGATCACACCAACATAATGGTTAATGCCATCTTATTGATTGGGCTTTTTGTATAAAGCTAACGTTACCTGCAGCCTCGATAAAAACTGTGACGGTGACACTGCCTCAAATGGGAATGTGTGAAATGATCCGCCCATAAGCTTGTCGAGGTAACAATGCCAGTGTCTTGCAGGGGGACGTTAGGGTATGAGGATGAAGCTGTAGTGTGTCCAATGACGAGTTGACATAGTCCAATAGGGTCATCATACCCCAAGATAACACGGATATGGATCGACATTGATTGTATGATCTTAAAATGACCCTGACCCTGAGGTTGTAGGGTCAAGCTGACCTCGGACTAGGATGATGGGACCCCAAAAACTGTATGTACTCATGGTCTGGTCGGTGGCTTTTAACTTTTTTCGTGGGGCTGTGTTATGGTTCAGTGGTTCAATGACAAAAATGAAATGACTCTCCAATTCTATTACAAGTCAGATATCTAGTAAGGGAACGAGTGATGAGCAATGGCAACTCACTCTAGTAGCAAAGTTTGGGACTAAACAGTTTAATCTAGTAGCAGATATTGGAACGAAGCAGAATTTCTACAAGTCAGATATCTTGTACAGGAATGAGTGATGAGCGATGGCAACCCACTGCACTAGCAAATGTTGGGATTAAATAGTGTAATCTCTCTAGTAGCCAATACTGAGACCAGATTGTTCAGTTGACCGAATAGATCGTGTAACTCTCATGATTACATCACATTCAATCAAACCTATTTGACTGTGGGTTATCTTTTTAAACATAAAACACGTATAGAAACCATCCAGAAATTGATGGCACAGCACAAGCAAGTTTGCACCTGTACCAAACTTCAAGGGTTGTGAGGGGGTTTGACCGTTGCTTCGTGATCTACAAATATAATGCAATACACGCCGCATGAATGAATTTTCTTTCTCAATCAAGGAAAAAGTCGATTTTCGTCACGCTAAATCGGCATTCTGAAGCACTTCAGACGTTTGGCGATATAGCCACGCCACAGACATCGCGTTATCTGCCCATTCGACCCAGTATTTTGAGCTACAACAGGAGGTTTGTGGTTGTCTGAAACTATGATTTCTGATGAGAAAGAAGCTGTGCTTTTCTTAGCGTTATCAGAAGACAGGAATAGACAGTATCGGATACACAAAATCTATGAAAAGAGAGACGAGCTGCGCTCTGTAACTGCGAAATATTTCCCTGTAATGATAACCCCAGGAAAATGTTTCTTCAGAACCAATTTTCCGAACGAAGGAAAAAAAGGTTGCGATAAAAACTGCACCAACATCAAAACACATACTGACGTAGCAATCGGCGGATAAAAAATCCATACCTTTTTAAAAAGAATGGCGGTAGAAGTATATTATCCTCTTCTCATTGGATTCTAGGTTGTGATGATTCATAAAATTCGCGATTACCAAGCCAACATAGGACATTGTCCTCATGCCCTATGTATGTGCCAATAGACTCGTATAGTGCTCAACAACACTCAGGAATAATAGCATTTGGATCAATTAAGGGAGGGGGGGGGGGGATCGGGTAAATATTTTCCAGGATTCAGTGGGCTTACAAGAAGACGTTTTGTGATTTATTTCCGCAGGTCCAGACAGAATAAGAGAACTGATACGGCCCACTACATGATAACATCTTGAGTATTCCTCACCCAACTCGAAATAAAATGGAACAGAACCCAGAAGCGCGATATTTTGTGGTCGACTGCCCCTTAGTCTTTGGTTATTGCTGATGGACTACATTGCCCGTTAGTCCTGATATTTTGACCTGGTTAAAGAATATCTGATGCCAAGTTTGTCCTTACATTCCGAACAAGAGTTCAATTTCTATAAAACCTTGAAAATACTATTATTATTAAACTTTTAAGACTGCGGTCGTTGCTGCGTTGTACTGCAAATTCTTAAGGCTCGATTACACGGGGCGAGTTTACTACCTACAAGCCGGATAGTTAACTCGCTGGCGAGTGCGCTAGTTGAAGATTACAAGTATCTTTCCACTCGCTCACTCTCCAACTAGTTGCTGCGTTGAAACCATGTGTTTAGCAGCGTATTTTGTTCACTTTTTGCATTTATTTGGAACTGATAGCTAAGTCTCTTGTTGCTTACCGACAATATCCTTTACTATGTAATGTCAAGGACTAAGACTGTACAAACAAACCATAGAAGGACAATTTTAAATGTTCAATCTGTGAGCTTGACGAAAATAACTGATTGGGGAAAATGGGTGTAAAACAATTGAAGGCTAAAATTAAGTCAGTACAAGATGAGTACTGACAGGAGTTACATAAAATAGAGAAAAGTAGGAAAAGTGGCTGCGGAAACTAATTTCATCCGAACATTTCTGCAACGACCTTTCATTTTCTAATTTTCCCGACGTATTAACTCATTTTTTAAGACCGTTAACAAGACAACTTCGGCTACAACCAATTCTTCCGACATTTTCCCCACCACTGGCTTGACACTTGCCTCTTTTTTGACTAGCAAATCCCTTTGCATACGGCTAGCTTACTAACTAGCTCGCGCCATGTAATTGAACCTTTATTGATCGTCATCTGCCCTCATCGATAAGTAACTTGAATCAAGTGAAATAAGTAACTTAATCAAATAATCAAGTAACTTGAAATAAATAAATTAAGACTGCATTCTTTTGAAATTTTTCTTTGTAAACTAACGTTTTCATAAACAGCCTAGTCGTTTTTATGGAAACGCCTTGATCTCATAATTTCTGATATTATCAAACACTATTTGAATGAGACCTTACAAAATATTTAAAATTAGGAATCCCACAAGTTATTCCCCCCAGTAAACAAATAAAAAAAAAATTTTTTTTTTTTTAATCTTCATAATTTTTTCCAAGGATTTCAAATATTATCAAAGGAGGTCAAATTGAAATTCGATATCTGAAAGAGTATGTCAATAGATTGTTCAAAAGATTCCATCTTACAAAGAAATAATAGTCAAAAAGCGTGGAAACTCATGGCAAAAATTAGTGAGCAGTACTTCCTACAAAAACAAGTAAGTTCACGAAATACTACGTTTTTCTGTAAATAAAAGAAGAAAAATGCCCTGAGGGAACAGCATATGGCAACATTTTTGGCCCTAAATTGTTCAGGAGATTTCCCCGATCTGGGCTGGACTGATTTCCAGCTGTCTCGGGTGGATTCGGGTCAGACTAAATGACGAAGTAAAACTGTAGGCCTCTGGCTCAGCAGATGTTCGGAGGAGTAAGTCAGCAGTCTAGAGAGGTCACTTAGAGGTGTCTTAGCGACTTAGGCTCTCAGCATACTTACTACAAGTCGGATTAGGATGGGAATGAGTGATGAGCGACAGCAACTTACGCTAGTAGCAAATGTTAAGCGACTAAAATGCATAATATCCCCAATAGCAGATATTGGAACCAAACAGATTAGTTGACTGACCAGATCACGACTTTACAAATTATTTTCATTAGGAATATATTCCTGGCACACGATCCAGGCTCTAGGTCAAATTGAAATTCGATATCTGAAAGAGCATGCCAATCGCTTTACGTAAACAAATTGCTGTTGTAAACCACGAGCATTAGGAATCGGGTTTTAAAAAAATTACCCTTGATCAAGTAGTTCAAGCTTCGTCTTGAATTTATTTCAAGCTGAACTGTTGGGTGTAAGGAAGTAAAAATCGTCTGCAGGCTTATGAACGAACCTGTGCTTTGTACATATCTTTCATGTCTTGAAGATCCATCCTCAGCTCCTGGGATTCTTCCAGTTTTTCACCGTACATTTGAAGAAGAGCATCGTACTGGGTCTTCAGCAAAGCAAGAGATTTCACATCTTCATTCTGCAACTCCAAACGTGACGACAGGGTAGCAACTTCATCTCGAAGCGCGTTGCGTTCTGATTCCAACCTCGCCACTTCCCACTGTAATCTCTGCACTTCACCTGGAATCAAAGTTATTTTATATAAACCCGATTTTGACCAATATTTCTTCTAATGTCAACGTTTTTGCGACATAGATTATTCACCAGTTGTCGACTACTCGAATTAATCCAACTAACCTTCTCTTAATTTCAGTTGAGACTGAAGCGTTTCAATGAACGAAGAGTTGTTCCCGATCCTCAGTCCATCATAGAACCTCCCAGAGTTTGAGTTGGTTTCCATTTCGTCACCGAACTAAATAAGAAAAATATAAGTTATATAGGTTACCAGAATAAGTGAGTGTAAATAGGAACAGAAGACTTGACATCCCAAAACACAAGCTCACATCTCTTTGGGTGAAAGTGAAACTAAATTTCTTTAGGAGATTCAGGTTGGAGGAAGAATAAAGTTACAGACTTGCAGAATGGAATGTAAGCAAGTTTTCCACAATGCAGGGGTTGAAGATTCGATCAGGTAGATTTGCTCCTAACTGCTCAAATCCCTCTGGATGGAATCAATATTTCCAAAAAAGGAAATGAACGCTGCGAATGGATTGATATCCGGACCAGCCACAAAATAACTATCCGGAGTGGATTCAATCTGGGTCGGAGGGTTATTTTTCCATCCCAAGAGGATCCGAACAGGGCCGCAAATAATGCTCCGACCTGGATCGAATCCACACCAGAGCAACAATAACCATCCTACAGCGGATTCGATCTGAAAGGGAGCAATTCGTTAGGTATTTGTAGATTTCAGTGCCAAAATTATGGTTACATTCGGAGCAGCTCATATATATAGCTTTCAACCCCTGCCACAATGATCGTATCAAGAGTACACTCACGTTAAATTGTGTTGAAATTTCAGCACTAGTTCCAAATTGGAGTTCTGTCCAACAAACTCATCCTTGCTTTTGAAATGCTTCTTTTTTTTGAGAAAGAAGGAATTTTTTATTTTAATCCTAGTAGCAATGGTCTCATGAATTTTTTAAAAAGTTAAAAAAATATTCATATACCTTATTATTATTTTTAATTTCCCAAACAAGAATAACAGCTGCAGTGAAAAACACAAATCATCACAAAAAGCCAGGAGGATCACTGGACTGTAGACCATCAGCTAGTATAATATCCAAATCATGGCCATCTCGGGCGCTACTGCCAGCAACTCTTGCTCATCCAAGCATTAAAGATAACCTTCAATTTTTTTCAAATGAAGAGCAAACGGATGCTCATACATCAACCCATGTTAGGTCGTATTCAATTCACGGACCTAATTTACATCTGAATCAAACGAAAAACTATCCTCTTACTTATCAAGTTTTGAGATTTCGACTTTTTAATAGTTCAACTCACATGTGTTTTTGAGTTAAATTTCGCTAACTTTGGTCCAGTAGTTTTGGAGAAAAGCCCTTTTTTTATTCGATTTATAAAACCTACGTATCTCGAAATACTCACATTTGGCCATATTTGGCTGGACAACGACTCACTGAAAGAAGCCCCTCCGAAGCTCAGGGTGGGCGAAGGCGGTGGGCTCACGGGTTGTTGGGGCACGGGAGAACTGCCGTCTTGAGTCCGAGACACCCTGAGCTGCTCCTGAAATTTAAGGTTCAAAAATAATTCAACGAGGAATGTAACACTGTGAAACTGTGATACTGAATCCAAACAAACCAGAGCTTAATAGTGGAGTGACGAATTATGACCAAAAACCCTTCAGATTTGTAAGATCAACAATGAATTGATATGTTGATATGATTAACTATTGAACTCTTCAAAAGTTGACCAAAAATTCCTAATCGAGAATCTAATTATTTCAACGGGCAAAGCAAGGACACAGCTGTTCAATTTTTACCAAGTATAACTATAGAATTTCTTGAATGATTCGGATTAATGAGAAAGGATTCTTGATTTTCTGGTATTGTTGCCATACAAAAATGTCTGACAAGTTGGGTGTGGCACACAGCTTCTTCATATCAATAACATGACTGTATCAGTCAATAAAATATTGTAGATAATCTTACAAGATTATATCTTGTATTTTATATATATTATATAGTAAATCAAACATCAAATAAAATATTGCAAATACTCTTTGAAAGAAATATACGTACGTATAACATATATTATAAGAGTTACAAAGATTCAAGCGAAGAATGTTTTATGGATTTTCATGAGCTTTTTAACAACTCAAGTCCACAAACTTCAGATTTCAACACAATGGAAGAACTAATAATGGCGAGTAATTTGAAAAACAATTTTTTTTTTTTTGCGTCTGACAGGGGCCTGTTTTATGTATAGCGATTTAACAACATACAGATTAACTAAGAACTAGAACTTCTTGAGCTCTATGTTTAAAAAAAAAAAAAAAAAATGAAGCGGGTTAAATCTATACCTATTAATTTTGTGGATTAGGGTTCAAAAATCCTACTTTTTCTATAATCATGGTTATCGTAATATGAGTTAACACATCAAGTTTAGCCCAACTTATTATTCCGAATCCCGCGTTGGTTATTTACCTGAAGAGCTTGTGTTTTCCGTTTTTCAGCATCTAAAGCAGCTCTCTCTATAGTGAGGACCTCTTTCAATGATGTCGTCTCTCGTTTTTTATTGTCTAATTCTGCTATTAGTCTATCTTTTTCGGCCTGGTATTTCTTGAGTTCACTGAAAAACAATTCCATTCTTGAAGTTGATCGACACTACGTTCCACCACAGTGCAGTAAAATTTAGGTAAAAATCAATTGAACATAAGGGTATCATAAAAATGAAAGTGTATATCATTTTTAGGGAGGTCATTGAACGTTGTCTTTTTTCTTAAAAACGACTGCTCACCAAGGAACTCCCAGAACTTTACAGAAACTAACCCACCCTCCCTCCATGATGTGAATGTTCACTGGTTGTCACGACTTCCACAAAATGCTTAACATAGCTGATATCATGCACCTGCGCTACGGGAGGATCAGAATTAGAATGGATGCGTTTGGTCATCATATCATCGACTTTGCTGCTTCTCTTCAAGACAGAACTTAGATGGTCCCAACATGCCCATTGCCTATGACTAGTTTGCCAACTCAATTCAATAGGGAGCATGGAGTAACTTCTCTAATGACGGTTTAGAACTACAGAAGTGCAACTACCATGAGAAATCGACAAGTTCCTTAACTAGGAACTGTAATTCTTGTTCTTCAACTATAATTGGTAGCGTTGCACCTTGCCCGAACTACCCACATTTGGAAGTCCAGTAAAATGGAAATAAAGTTTTGCCTGCACTCGTTTCAGCATGTTACTACACCTCTGAGTTAGGTGACAAATAATACATTTCTTGTGATTGCTAAGATGAATATAACTAGTGAAATGGAGCGTTCAACCACTTGTGTAACTTTGGATGTGTAGCAAACCCTCACAAGGGTAGCTGTAGTGAACAATGTGTGATATTTTTTAAAGTTTGAGTTAAAACTTAATTTTATTACATTAATATACGTACTAATCAATATGTATTCCAGAGCTATCAATATCGAGTCAATTAAGAGCTGCATGCGAAAAACAGTATTCACCTGTTCTTCAAGACTTTTAGCTTCTCAAGACTATCCCTGTTAGAATTCAGTTCTTCTAAAAGGCTTTCGTTCTGTTGCATCAAACCAGAAACCTTGTCAGTGAGAGATGCAATTCTGGAACTGCTGGATTCATGCAGCTCCCTCACACTGCGTTCACTAGCCATAAGAGACTCATTGCGAGATTCCAACTGAGCTGAAATACAAATGAGAAATATTCTATTACTTGTTTCAAGTTGTTTAATGTCAACTACACGGTGCGGCAGCATAACATCCTTTTTTTAAACTTAATAAAACGCATTGTATGAATCAGAAAATGTTTATTCGTTTTTTATAATATAGGCACATACATAACGTTTTGTTTTACTCAGTTTTGAAGATCAAATTGGGTAGTTGACGTCCCCCATTCTCCATACACTGAGTAAACTAATTTCTGGCGTTGGTCATGACTCCAGCCAGCATAGCAGGCGCTATGTTGGCAATTTCTTCCTGTTGGTCTTCAAATCTTGTAGGGTCCTTGGACGGTTCACATAAGCACGGGATTTTAAAAAAACCCATAGAAAAAAATCACAAGGGCTCAAATCGGGAGAGCGCCACTCCAAATCGCCCCTAATTGAGATAAGGCGCTCTGGGAAGTGGTCCCTCAAAACAGTCATCGATGGACTAAGGGGACATTTGGTTCCAACAAGACGGTGCAACGGCACACACTTCAAGAGCATCGATGACTGTTTTGAGGGACCAGAGCGCCCTATCTCAAATAGGGGCGATTTGGAGTGGCGCTCTCCCGATTTGAGCCCTTGTGATTTTTTTCTATGGGGTTTTTTAAAATCCCGTGTTTATGTGAACCGTCCAAGGACCCTACAAGATTTGAAGACCAACATCCAGGAAGAAATTGCCAACATAACGCCTGCTATGCTAGTCATGACAAACGCAAGAAAACGGTTTACTCAGTGTATGGAGAATGGGGGACGTCAACTACCTGATTTGATCTTCAAAACCGGGTAAAACAAAACTTTATGTATGTGCCTATATTATAAAAAACGAATAAAAATTTTCTGACTCATACAATGCGTTTTATTAAGTTTAAAAAAAGGAAGTTATGCTGCCGCAGACACATTCAGATTTATTAATACAGCCAATTCAGAAGCAAAACAGGCTATCTCCACATTTCATATCGTTATAGGGACATACATTCTCAAAAGTTTTAATAAAAAATTGTAAAACGTGATTGTCTGAAGCGATTTTCTGAAATTTAGGAAAAAATCAAGGCTGAATGATACCCAGGGCATTAAATATAAGAAAACTGTAGGTACTGAAAAGTAGGGCTCAGTGGACTTGGCGGATATGTTGCTAGACGCTTCTCCTGTTTCTTTGACTGTTTTAGGAAATTTTTAATAAAGGGTTTTGTGTTCATTGTTACATGAAAGAGATATCGTGCATCCTATTATTGTAAGGTAAAAATGTGAATTTTACCTATAGTTGAGTTGAGAAGAGCTTCCTGTCTCTCCCATTGGGATTGGGCCTGATCGTGAGCCACAATCTGGGCTTGCAGCTGTGTCGTGAGGGGCTGTGACGCTAATCTGGCAGCTTCCAAGGCTTCCTCCAGTTTCCTTTCGGCATTTTCTGCTCTGGCTCTCATTTCAGACACCTCCCGCCTCAAACTCATTTCAGCTCTAAAAATAAACATATTGGTAATTAATTGGTGCACTACAGGCTTCCCTATGCTCTGTTGGTATGATCGCAATTATAAACACTAAAACTTTTTTAATGCTAGACCAAATCTTAATTGAAAAAACAAGAAAATCGGGCGAGAATTCTAGTACGTATGGGCAGAGCGTGAATGAATCGTACCCATAACCCCTTCCATAATTAAATTTGTTCAATTAATCCCTTAATCGAAAAAAGCAAGAAAATTGAAAGTATAAGCAGCGGCAGAAGAGTAAACATTTCCAAGGTTTGCTGCATAACCAGACTAAAACGGGGCCCAAAAATAATTTTTTTTCCTTAATCGATAAAATCGGATGGAAATGTTTAGGAAATAACGATTCATCACTATTAACACCTTTCTTGTTGACTATTTCATGTTCTGAAACATGTTTATATACTAAACAAAATCTTAATTGAACGGAAAAAAAGACGAGAATCGGTCAAACATTCTCGCTTGAACATCGATTGACAGGATTGTCTATTTACCCCTCCATTCCATCTCATGTCAGCAAAAGCAAAATTTCCTAGGTTTTGTTGCCCACCTAGACGGAAATTAGGATGAGTAAATAAGAATCACGAAAATGGTTAGGAATTGCATGTGGGGAAGCGTCGACAAATTTGTCACACATAGATACACACAATTTTTTTTAAAATCCCCCATCAAAGGTTGAAAGGGCAGGGGGTTGAAAATTAAACAAAAAATTGGGGAGGACGCCCAAGTGTAACCAACGCCACCCCTTGGGATTTTGAAATTGAAGAAGATGGAGGAGGGAGAGAGGGATGAAAGGAAGTGCCCCTGTAGAATGACCACCAGTTTGAATATGAACGCGGGTGTTGATACCACTAAGTACCCCTGACAGGATGCCCAGCTCAAGTAACCCCCTGCCACTTTTCCCAAACCATGAGACACTTGCAGCCGTAACTTTGACGTGATTAGGCTCCACTCCTTTTAGTTCAGATACCGCTTGCAGTAGGTCGTTTCTCTTGTCGTATTTACTTTTCTTAGTCTCCCAGGTCTACCTCATATTCATGCTGCCACTGACAACTTGGACATCCAAGTTTAAGACAGACCCATCGGGCTTAATGGTAACGATATCTGGCTTCTTGCCCCAGTCACTTGGCATTCGATACAGTCACACACACTCTCTCTACATCCCGGCCACTGGATGATAATGCACCTGCTAACTGCTTGGCAACCGCATCATAACGGAGAATGCGGCCATCATGAGTTCGTGGACACTGCTGCACCACATGCTACAGATTCTCGGTGTCAACTGAACCACTACTACCTCTGGAACACTCAACAGCGTCGCTATTGTAGCCAACTGGACAGCAAACAAACAAACACACACACTACAGACACCTCTAGTTTTTCGATTTAGTCTTGGGATTGCCTGAATCGAAGATTCAGTTGTTTCCCTCATGTTGGGGTAATCTCACATCCACCTGGATCAATTCTAATAGGCGTCCCTGTATTGCCAAAGACTTGCTTCAGAAGAACGTCCTAAAAGTCGCGCATTAAGATTGTTTGATAGAATCTGTGTTATTGTCTACTCATCTACTACGTTCAATTCTAAACGCACTTAGAATGTTGTTTCTGGGCAGTAACCAGCTGCCTACTCAAATCTTCCAAGGCCACTTGAAATGAAAGCGCTTGCTGCTGAGTAGCTTCTAATTCACTTGCGAAATCCGCTCTGACTTTCGTCTCAAGATCATTACGCTCGGCTCTGATCTTTTCTTCAGTTTTTTTGTAGGACTCTTCTTTCTCCTGCATTTCTCTGAAAATTGAAATTCATTACATCATAAATACGAATGAGTGACAAGGTGATAACGTAGAAGATCATTGAAGCTGAATACTTCATTACTTTTGGGCCGATACAACTGAGGACGTCAAGCTGGATACATTAGTTTTGGCTTGAGCGAGCTCCTTTTCCAAACTGGCCACTTGTTTGGTCAAATTATGAACAGCTTCAATATGCGACCTTTCCATTTCTTCTTTAGCTGACATAGCTTTTTTACTCCTTTCCAATTCCTGATTCGTATTGGCTAACTGATCTCTGCAACAAAATAATCTTTTTACAATATCGATATAACAAATCCTTAATCGGTATTCACTACCCACTTAAGCCAAATAGAGAAATGAAAAGAAAACATATTAGCGAGATTGTACTATACTTGAGAGAGTTGATGGCTTTGTTATTTTCTCGTTCAGTAACTCGTAATTTCTTGATGGTATTGTTCAATACCAGCTGCTGTTTACTCAGTTTCTCTCCTTCACTGCGTAATTCAATGATGAGCTGGTCTTTATCCAAATCTTGTTCTCGTTCAGCAGCAAGAGTTTTAGCTTGCTGAAAAACATAAATCGATGACATTTAAATAAATTTTAGATAATATAACGATGGAAGAGGAGGATTACTAAGATCAGAGTGTCATGTATGCCCAGTCCTGGGTTTACTATACAGCCAAAATTCTCTCAAGTTGTATGGCAATGGAAGCATGTCAACATTACATTATTGTTGAGTTTAATTCAAAATGGTTCTTTCCTTGATTTCAGTGAGATTGGATTGGTTCTATTAGAAAGGCCCGCCAATAAGCAAGACATATTTACATGTGTGACCTCACAACTAGACAGCATGATGAGAATGGATCTGCGACTTTCAAGAAATAATCTAAAATCACTTGAAAATTATTTCCTACCATTCAAGATCACATTAAGATATTAACACAAGAACACGTGCATTCAGGTTTTGTGCTTTGCTCGGAGAGCATTTGAAGGAGGGGAGAGGTAGTGGAAGAGAGAAAGAAAGAATAAGGGGGTATCTAGAGGATAGAAGTATTTTATTTCTGATGTAAACAAAGTAGTCGTAGAACATTTGATTTATAATATTTGTTTGACTGAGTGTAATCGTACAACTTGTGAACGGATCATCCCGTCAACATCAACAGCGCATCTCATAAATACATTCATTCCAACAAAGGTGAACATAAAAACGAAAATTTAAAGTATAAAATGGTGTGAGACTCTCAAAAGCACTAATTCATTATATTTTTTAAAGCATACCAGTTCATCCATACTGCTGTACATTCACCATACCTGCACTTATCTGTACATTCATACTGCTTTACATACGCATACCTGTACCTGCAAATATCTGTACATTACACATCCATACTGCTTTACATACATACCATACCTGTACCTATCTGTACATTCATACTGTACATGTACATACACCGTACCTGTACATCCATACTGATTTACATACAACATACCTGTACCTATCTGTACACACCATACTGCTATACTGATGCACACACCATACCTGTACAGCTGTACATACTGCTGTACATACACCATACCTGTACATCAATACTGCTGTACACACCATACCTGTACAATCATACTGCTGTACACACACCATACCTGCACAAACACAACTGAACATTCATACTGCTGTACATACATCATACCTGTAAATACCTAACTGTAAAACGGTTGATTAAAATACATAATTTCCAGCGAGGACACGCACCAACCAATTTCACTAGGAAATAGCAGTTCAAAATCTTCTTGAAATATCCAGCTTTGAATTATTTCCTTTGATTGACTCCTAATTTCGACGGTGAAGCGGTGAACCCTCGTATCTCCAAAACTCGTACTTTTCAGGAGCCCAAAAACTAGATTCTTCCCCCATCACTTCCATGTTATACGTGGAACCTCTTCTTCACTTTTTGACCACTTAAATTTTTTGCCCGGCTGCTGGAGCTCTAAAATCGCTATAAGGCAACTAGATAGGTCGATTAATGAAAAAACCTCATTTTGGCTAAAAGTGGAGATACGAGGATTCACTACTTCACCGTCGATTTATCCTTCGCGTCTAACAGTAAACAGATAGTATTAGCTTCAAACTTACGTCAAGTTGTTTTTTAAGCTGTTCCTTTTCTCTTATGGCTTGCTGAAATTTTTTCTCCAGGGCAGCTAATCGTTGAGTGAACTCGTCACTCATATGCTTCATTTCTTGGGCTTCGTTCTGCTGCTCAATTTGACTGTAGTTGAACAAAGTCATAACCAAATGTGATTAACAATATAAACGGTAGAATAAACATTTTAACGGACGTCAAAAGATTTTGGAAATAAAAATTCCTTACTGTTTTAAATTGGCGATTGAATCGTTTAGATCAGCATTTATTCTGCTTAGATCAATCAGTTTTGATTCCCTTGCTTCAAGGACTTCTGTCATTTCAGATATTTTCTGAAATGTAACAAGAGAACGATGGATAATTAAGAGTCTTATTGGAGATAGTACAAATCGCAAAGGGTTTGTAAAAGCTTTCAAAAAGAAAAGGGTTTACCTTCAGAAGTTTGTCAACTTCATGGCATTCGTCTGAGCCTCCACTGGAAGTTTCAGATGGTTCTCGTTTATGGCCTTTAACTTTTCCAGAGACGGAGAGAGCTTTGCTCAGATTCGTTCCTCTAGTGGACGATGACTTGGTAGGACTTTGACGAGAAGCGGTGCTACTTCCATTTGGTGTTGGACTGTTGGACAGAGATGACAGAGGTAACGATGGGTGAGCCCGTATTTTGTAGCTTCAGGGGAGCTTAGATAACTCACATCACTTTTTCAGCAGTCACTCAAATTGTATAGATAAGAACATTGAAAATCTGAATGTTATTTCGAAGGCTTCCAGTGCTCATAAGAGAAGTTTTAGAAGCGTATTCTAGTTATCCTCATGAAAGAATAAGTTTGTATTTGAGATTCGTTATACTTTTTGAATGAATGAAGTGATGGAAACTTGTATATTTTATTAAAAAGAAACGGTAGATTATACTCGTATCAGTCTTCATTCCTTCTACAGAAGATGTTGATGTCTCGTGCGACATTCATCGTACGTAATACTCACTAATTCATACCAATACACTAAAGCATAAAAGATAATAATCAAAAGCTCCCCTGATTACCATAGCACCTAATCGCTAAACCTATGATGAAACAAGATCTCACCCCAAATGCTTTTTCTCTGAGTCTACGGCTAAAATTTGAGAAACATGAAACATGCTTAAGCCTCGCTTTTTTTGTTTGTTTGATATTTCCTTTTTCCGTCTTGCAAATACACACGAAGAAATTCTACGACGAACAAATCCAAGCCCAACAGCTAAATTTCAAGCTGCTTCACTCAAACGATTTCCAAAGCAGAATCACCATGGGCTCCTCTGAAACCCTCTTCAACATTTTGATTGCATACCGGAAATTTTCTAACAGTTGGTCTATAAAACTCAAGTGCGCATGATCATGTCATTTTTTTTCATTTTTATTTTGGACGCATAATTATTAGATTTACTGCTTTCTAATGACTGAGGAAATAATAACATATTATGTTCTCGCTAAACTTTGAAAACAAACTCTAGGATCTACATTAAATTCCACTTGAAGCATAATGGTAACAAGTATATGACGTGGAACATTGATTCATTGCTTCAATAGAGACAAATGGATTTTCCATTACATAGTACCAGGGAATTAAGCCTGCAACCCCGAGAGCTCGTCTCTATCAGCCCCACAACCTTGAAGTTCTAAGAATCAGGAATAGGAGCAATTATATACCAGGAGAGGCTGGTCCCAGAATGGTGTTGCCCTGGTGTTCAAAATAGTAAACTCTTTAGCTACAGATGGGTTGTTAGTGAGAAGTACAACCAGCGTAATACTTTTAAGAGGTGACTGAGTAATGATGTTTGATGTAGGTTAAAGAAAATCGATAAATACCTAGATATGATTTCAATATCTGAAGATGTGGCTGTTTCGAGTTCATCCCCAGAGGTATGTTCACTGGAACCAATCTTCACCAGGTCCGACCTATTGAACGAGATTCAAAATAATCAATGACCAAGTGATATACTGAAAACATCATCAATGAATATGCGGATCAATTATAGATGTTATAAAAACGCAGATCACACCTCCACTTTTATCAAAACTGTACATGGGAGCATTTTAGGGGCACACTTAAATTATGTCAGTTTTGGTTTTTTCAGATCTGTTTCGTGTTTCCGATTTCAACTCAAAAAGTGATCCCAAATCTCATGATTGAGAAAGTTACTTCAATTTGAATATATGAATGGAAAGAGAGTTGAATTTCCTAGTTTCCCTGATGGAAAACCAAGAATTCAAATAAGCTAAATTTAAATCGCTGACAGGTCCATGTGAAACATTCTGGACCTCAAAAACTTCAGGAGCATAAATTGATAATTTATTTCAATATTGTAGTTACTATTTTGATTAACTCAAGTAATTTGTACATGTTTCCCAGCATAATTCAGAAGGGACACCGTTAAAATTCCGATAAAATGAAGGAACACAATAACTATTTTACTAATTATAATTATTATTTGTGATTCAGTGTTAACCTTTCAGAACTGATAGGAGATTGCTCACGAAGAACGTTTGGAGGTTCTGTCATAGCATCGGCAATCATATTGCTGACTTGTGATCTTGTCACGTTCAGATTTCCGCTCTCATCACTGCTTCCCATAATGGTTCCTGATGAAACAATTACCTAGCTGAGTTAAATTATGACAGAAAATCAAAGAAACTCAACAAAATATTGGTGGTGCACGAGGCAAAATAATTGCTCTCTCAGAAGGGTGATCCCTTATGGACCACGTCTCAGCAGCATGTGAAAGATCTATAGGTTTACTACAACCATACTAGATCGAAAGTTCTTCTATGCAGATCAGTGGTTTATAGAAGATCATAAAATAGAGGCTGAGTAGGGTATAGAAAAGTAGCCATAGAAAAAATATACAAATCAAAAGGGGCAAAAGGGAGAAGACAGCCACTGTGCTCCCTTATGACGTCAGTAGGTCTATTTAGACAAAGACAATCCGAGATGCTCAAGTGATTTTGAGCACTTGGACAATTTAAATAGGCCTGCAGGAAACTATCTCTAGTTACATGCGGGAAGCTGAACGTCTGATCTGCTTAATGACTTCCTTGAGGGAAAAGAATATCGGCGGCGAAGGGAAGGAGCCATCAGTTACAGGGGGGAGCAGGGCTGAAAGATGAGGAAATTTATCATCGTAATGTGGGTGAATCGCTTTTCCAACATTTCAGCAAATTCTGAGGATTTTGGGAAGGCGGGGGGGGGGGGGGGGGGTCAACGTAGCGTGCCAAAAAACCGACTGGCGACGGCTCACCCTGAGTCTGCTCATGTTGAGCAGGCGAGGGACCAGAAGCAAATCCCAGATTTGTCCGAACCCACCTTAACAAGAAGTTGTCCTTTGACACTCTGTCAGCGGGTATTTGACCCATTTCTGGTTTCAAAAGTTTTAGGGAAACAGGAAAACTACAGGGCTAAACGGAAAGTAGCTTCATCCTCACTGTGCAGCCACTCACTATCCAGGATTCTGGCTAAAGGCTTCCATAAGCGGCTTTAGGATTTCCATGGAGCCCTTATTCTTGTACAACGATTACAATAATTTGATAAATTCATAATCGTAAAGAAAGCAATTTCGGGCGTTAGGCGTTAAAAATTAAGAGTTACAACGTGAAATCGATTTCGACTGTTAGGTCATATTGTTCTGTTACTAATGATGACCTGGCCGTCATAATCGACTTACGTTGTAACTCTTTTAATTTTAGAGGGAATAGACTACGTTTTCCTCTACAAACTCAGTGTTCTTTCTTGACATGGGTCTCCATATTTTCCACCCTTCTTGGAAATGTGGAAGTGTCCAGTTTCATAAGAACACCAATTTATTAGTGTTGGCAAGATAATTCCTTTCCCAAAAACAACACACTTTTGGGTGACAAAAAAAAAGTCAATGTTTTTGCGAACATGTTCTGAATCTTCTATTTATACGACAATTTTGGATTTCTTGTATGTTTAGAATTTGTATCTCAATTTTCGAACATTTTAATTAATATAATCAATAAAAATTTATTAATTATATATTTTGTATGAACGTTAAAATGCAGGAATCATCTCAGAATATTTCAAAACGAATTTCGATTACGAAATTGTTCGGAAATCGTTATTTTAGCCATTGCAATTGCTTCATTTAGTTAGAAAATTCGCTGCCAGGGCGTAATTGCTCTCTTTTGCATTAATTTAATAGAATGCAGGAAACCAAATGATGCGATAAATGCAGGTTACCTTCGTCACAGCTACTAGTTTCAGTCTGTGTGGCTTCATGGTCAGATAGACTTTCTGAGACACGTGGGCTTGGTACACTTAGTCTGGGAGCCTCAGTAACCACTGCCTATAAACCATACGAGAAGTTTAGAATGAGAAATAAATCCATGTTTTTGAAAATACATCAAATCCACTAGACATCAATGTATACGTAACAGAGTTGATTGATTAATATGAGAATAAATAAGTGATGAATCCCCAACACTTAACGAAATTAATATTAAACCGCATAGAAATATGGTGAGAGAAAATCAAACATTAATTTCATGTAATTCTGAAATATCAAAATACCATAAAGTATTTTACACACTTGTACTTGTAAGTTTTTATTGGAAAAGTGGGTGTGATCAAAGGCAAAGAAATTTGATTCCTTGAGCAATTTAATTTAAAATCCATAAATTCCAGCTTTTGCATTCTGCATAGAGAAGGCCTAGTTTAATATCAGCAACTCAGTCACTTAGGTAACATGTGATTTACATACATCGTGGGGTTGTGGTCCACCAGGTAAAATATGGACACCTAGCGGTTTATCTTTCTTCCCCGAGTTGGTCCCTGAATTTTTATCGAGGGGTTCGGGTGACGTGAGAGACGTGGAGGCAGCCAATGTCGACGAGGACGTGGAAATCGTGGAGCTGGAGGCCGACATGGACGGTATCTGGTTCGACTCCGCCATCTGCCCTTGTGGAACGTGAGTGAGAATCACAGCCAACTGTTGCCGGCTCTGCAAACACCAACGTCTCACACTGATTGAGTGATTTACATATAATCAAGTACAGTAAAATTAAAATACATCACTATTGTTCCAGAAAAACAGAGTTTTTAGAAAAATGTAGTCTATTTCCACGGAACTTAAGAGTCATTAACTTTAATCGATTTCGACGATCAAGTCATGATCAGTAACAGAACAATAACTGAACATAAATAGGAGAATACAGTGACAGATGAAGGGCGCTTAGAACCCATTAGTTAAGGGGTGCGGAGGAACATCCTCCAATCTTGTGGTTTCTGAGTGAAAGGAGAGACAATTTTATTGGTTGGGAAGGTAAAAGGGGGAATCGAACAATATTAATGATGGAGAATGGAAGGCAGGGCAGGCAGATAAAGGTGATACAACAAATATGGAAAAATGAAAAGGCAAACCTAATAGAAATGAACCTATTAATGGAAGAATGTATCCATGGAGAATGTATTCACCAGCTCTACTGCTTTCAATTATTTCAAAATTTTCCAGGACAATCAGAACACTTACTTTTGGACAAAAGTGAGCGAATTTGAGCATGAGATTTATGTATTCTTTTTCGATGAATCGATTGGTGACTCTCTGGGGCATTCTCGCTCAACAAATGAGGGGTTTTCAGACCCTCTTCCTTGACCAAAAGCTCTGAATCAAAATCAACGAATACGATAATATTCGCTCACCACTTCCAAACTTGTCAATCTCGAAAAAACATTTCGAAATCAGAAAAATTCTTGGACAGTCATCCGTGTTTCAACAAATCTCCTCCCTAGAAGCCCACTGGAGCTTTTGTTATACTCACTACAGGAGCTACAGTGGACCACGATCCTGGGATAATAACGGGCTAACAGAATCGTTGTGAATCATATTGTCATGATCATATTGTCGCATGAACTTTACTGGCCGGGAGACAAAGTCCCTGTGTTAGGCTCGGTAGGATAAGGTCAAACTCCCGAAAGACTATCAGGCCTATTTTGGGATGCAGGGCAAACTGTGGGTTCTTCATATGGTGCGTCGCACCTGTGTTGAACAAATTACATCTTGGACCTAGAGTAAGAGAAATTCAATGCTTTTCCCCATTCCCATGATGAGGAGGGAACCTCAACAACTGCTATTTTTGCCGAGAAGTCACCAAAGAAGAAAAACTTTGTTTTATCCAAATTTACCATCAGCTATGGAACATTACCACATAATGAGGTCACGATCCTGACTCACTGATGAATCCTGAAGATGAAGACATACTCCTTGAAAATGCAAAAAAAAAGGAAGTAGAGGATCGTCCTTATTACAGTCTGGGCATGAGTCTAAATGTGCATTTTCTCCACCTACATCTTGAATATCTTTCATGAAAACTTGGCTGATTACAGCGTGAAACATGGGGAAATGATTCAACAAGATAACAAAACGATGGAACAGCTTTATCATGGCGTACCGGTTTGATGTATTCCATCTGCGATTTGAAGAGGGACTGCAGAGACCCTGTTACATTGGAAGTCAACGAAAATCAGATTTCCCACACCCTAAGACTCCGGAATTAATCAAATACGATAAGTAGTTGCTTGTACCCGAAGTAAATAAAGTAAATTTGTGACAAATAAGTGAAGTTAATGGTGAGAAATCGTTTCTCTCTATCAATTTTCATTCACTAGATCACGTAGAGGGTATTGAAATGAGCCACTTTTCATTTTGTGTAACTTTTGTGGAAAATATGGATGTGTTGGAGAAAAACTAGCTGATATTCGAATTCAGCATTAAAGATCCCATGGGAATCACCTATTAGCTTTAAAAAACGATTAAAATCTTCCAAAATGCGGAGTTGTGTTATTGCAACAGCTACAAATCCTGGAAACATAGGGGTGATCTAAATAAAACTCTTACTTCACGAGGAGACATGGCTTCACTAAGGAAGTATCGATGGACGAGGTGGACTTCAACATGATATTTGAATGCTCCAGGACGGTCATGGTGAGCGTCGTCTCAGATGCAGAAGTGTAGCTGTCCTCCACAGAGATTTCATCATCATCTTCCCGCAAAGCTTCAATTCCATCACTCTCCGCAATGGGGGACACAGATTCACTGGAACGCCTAAAATACACATAGAAATAATAGTAATATTATTTCTAAATTAATAAATAATAATAATATTTTTCTGCTTCGCACTTCATTCCCTCAACGAAAAAGAGCGGCAATTTTGGATCGATTCCAACAGTTAGGTGATAATTAGTAACAGCAATGCCAAAAGTACAGCACCAGAAGGCAGTTAAATCAAAGTTTCTCCACAGCCTTTTGAATCATCTTTCCTTTGAAATTGGGCAAGGAAAAAATTAAGCCCCAACCCCCATAAAATTGGTTGTTTTACGTTTCAAGAAGCTTAGAATCCGGAAATCCAATTAAAAAATTTAAACGATCCCTCCATCCGCCCTCCAGAGCTTTTCAATTAAATCGATTTTGAATCAAAAAGTTTATATTTTATACAGTATATAAACCATTTGACACTTTGAAAATAATTTCCGGATTTAATAATTTTCTGAAAGTGTACCGTTCAAGCTTTTCCGCCTTTGAGTTCCACGAAAAACGTACACATTTTTTCGACAAAAAGGGATTTTTCCGTGAAATTGATACGGAATCGCAAAGTTGGCCGTACCATTAGAAAGGTGGATACATTTGCAAGTTTTCCTGAAATTTGACAGCTTCCAAAGCGTTTGTTGGAAACGAAGTCAACGTACAGAAAATTAATTTTTTATTTTAATTTTAAATGTTTAAACTAACAGTAACTTCAGTTCCGCTTAAAGAGTTTGTTTATTTATAATTAATACAGGAAATTCAACGCTGATCCAAAAATAAGCAGGAAAAAGCCGTTTTTAAGAGAAATGTGGGTTTAGACGCCACAAAACATAGTTTCCTCGAAAAACCTTTAAAAATATTATCGCATCTTTTCCTAGATATTTTCTTGGGAAAAAACCGTTACAAATAATATCAAGGGAAGAGGTTGAGATAGAAAGGTGCGATTGGCGGCGTTTTCTTCATTTCTGGTCTAGTTTTACTCGAAACTTTCGTTACATCAAGTGTGGCACACCATACATAGGTACTTGAGCACATTCCCTTCCTAAAAAACAAGAATAAAGATACAATTAAAAACCCAAGCAGGTGTCGGTAACTTTGGTTACTGTTATAGGTACTTACTTTGGATCGCTGGGCGATGTAGGTGTTGAATTCGACCCTAGAACATCTACTGAGCTAGGAGACGTAAGAACTTCTACCGATTCGAACGAACCACTTTGTCTTAGTTTGGCAACTGAAGACGAATTGGATATGGAGATAGGATCGGAATCGGGAGTCGAAGTGGAACCGAGAACCTCACAGCTGTCAGTTGATCGACGGTCACTTTCAGATGATATGACTGACAATCTGTAAGCAGAAGGGTCAATAGTAATCTACTCGCTAGTAATCCCTCTACATTGCTGAAATATAAATGGAGCTCTTTTCAAAGCACCTTGGATATCATATCATTTCATTGTATGGAGGCGTTGAGTTTCGATAATGTACCGTAGACTACGTTCAGTAGATATAGGACTGGAAGGGAGGTCCATTAATTATGACCAACTTATTAATTGTCACACCCTGTCTTACTTATTGTGAGGCCCCCTCCCCCGGCTTTTCTCAGAGCCCTGGGGAGTGTGATGGATATGGTTAGTTGGCCTTTCCTGATTCTCGTATCCGTTACCTTGGGAGATGAATCAGACGCCTTCAAGCATCTAGGTCATCTTCTGAGAGTGGCAAGCATTACCGCATTCATCTAAATGGAAGGGACAACTATACCATTCAATCACCTCACTACTGCCAGTAAACGTTTCCTTCAAAAGTGGCTGATTCGATTCAATAAATTTTCCCAAAACATCTTAAACGACGTAACAAACTTCCTTTTTGGAATTATTTGAAAAACGAGTTACATTTAGGGGAGATAGAATCTGGTGACGCACAAAGCCTGAAAACCGTTCGGAGTTCAGAAACTAACAATCCTGAACCCCTCAATCCCCACCCCTTTTTGGTTCTATTGGTTATGGTTCAATTTCGATCTGACTCAGGCTAATATATCCGGGCAAACCTAGAGAAACAACATTAAGAAATATTTTTCTAGTTTGGATCGACAAACCACAATCCATTTATCAATCTTAGGAACAAAAGGAAATTCCTTACCTGTTTGTGACATTCCTAGGTTCCTTTCGCCTCATGACCACTTCATACTGAGGAAAATTCTTGATTTCTTCACGAATTTGCTCCCCATCGGGGTCTTCAGAAGTTGTCAGGGGTGACTCAGGAGGCGGCAGAGATTCGCCAGCAGCCTTGATGGACGTGGGAGGTTTTGAGCTGGCGTTTGAGCTCAACTCCAGCGAGAGGCTACGGGGTGGGTTTGCCTTCTTTGGTTGAACAGCCACAGAGTCCCCAATGGGTTGTTTCGACTGAGATTCTGGGCCTAAATAATTAATAGTTAACGATTGTAAAGCACATACAGAATTTCAGATGACGATAATTCAGCTATTCTACTCGTAATAACAGTAAAAGAGAAATCACTTTTGAGATCCAGAGACGATTTTCCTTGTTGATTTTCGAAAAAGGAGCCAGTGAAAGAACCCCACAAAGAAGCGCTGTTGGTCATCTTAGGGATGGGCTCCTTAGGCAGCGCGCCAGGAGAGCTCTGTGAACTGGTACTCGTCCCTTCAAGACCCCACGTTGAGAAGAAACTCACATCAGAACTATTCGAAGGGGATGCGACTGAAGAACATAAGAATGAGATGTCAAATAATTGATGTTAATAATTTATCAGCCAATTGTTTGTTTAACAAAGTACCAGCTAAAGAAGGCTTTAATTGTTTGTAGTAATTTTTTGTCACCCCTTTACTGGTTCCGATTGGTACAGCGACTTGCTCATTCTGTAGATGAATAAATATAAATAAAGAATAAACATACATAAATGTAAATATAGGTTCGAGCTTTGTCCATGAAACCAGCACGTTTTCTTGGTTGCGTTAGTGTCTTGAGCACTCCTCCCGAGAGCTAAATAGAATGAGATACACAATCATGTGCTTTCTTTGCTGTGCATTCCTGTTAGGTTTCATCTATTTCAACATTCTTCCCTCATGTACCTGGGTTTGTGGTGAAATTTGATAATTCTGTGGACTGCCCACTCAGTAATTATCACATGCCTGACTCAATTTTCTGTGTTTGCCCTACCATTCGCGGCGATAGACCTTCTTTCTTCCTTGAAAACGATCTATCATATGATAGACTTTCCTCCCTGCTCTCTCTCGAGGGAGTATTAGATTGCAAGAAAATGTTTTCTTTTGTTAGAAACTGCGTAAGAACCGGGGCTTTTTCTTAAATGAGGGATTTTTACATTAATTTTAAGATCTTGCTTTTTAAAGTTTCTCTTCATTTGTAAATTTTGTCCTACTACATACCTCACACCCTTTTCTATAACATCATGTGGTTTACATATGGATAATTATGTGGATATTTTACAATTGAATTGTTACATTTTCCTCGTCTTAGCCATGTGTTTAGTCTAGTATGTGTTCCCTTAGTACTTAGCCTTTTGTATGGTTTGGTTAAATTACTCATTTATTTTCATTAGGTGAACGGTTTTTAAAATTTTTCTCTTCTTTATTTTCAAGTCAGAGCTGTCAACAGTGAGTGAGATGTTTTTGTTCTCGAATTATGTAACTGCCTGAACCAACTCTTGTAACGCCGGAAGGCTTATACAAATAAAAAATTTCATTTAATTTCATTCTTCCCTCATATTAAATGCTCAGAATGAAAAACATGTACTCAGTTGTTGGGCATTGCAGTTTCCTCACTTATCGTAACCTAAATTTATAAAAGTTGGTGAAAAAGGCGAGGGTTTCATTAAAAGTTATCTATCCAACTCATTAATACAGTTTCAAGAATGATGTACCAAAAGGTAATGAAAGCAAAACGTGATTTTATACGAGGTAGCTAGATCAATTAACAAAACGAATCAGCTTGATAAAACATCATTAATTCTAGCATATAGGCGTATTGATTGCATGAATGGGGTTTTGGTTGAGGAACACTTTTAGGTTCAGAAATAGCGATTAATTGCTCTTGGTGAATTTCTACGGATCTGACATCTTTCTGAGTCCAAAATTACTAGGAATCCCAGGAAAATGACAACGCACTTGCCTATGTCACCAAAAACCTCGAAAAAACACGTTTTTGAGCCCCAGTGCATGTGAGGCGATTGGACTGGCTAGACGTCAGGAACAACTAGGAGGATGTGAAACCTTCATACCTTGAAACGTAAAATGACAAATTTGAGAGGAGGAGGAAGGGGAGGTTATGCAGAATGTTTTCAATACGATTAGAAAGGCTTATTATCGGAAATATTACAACCAAAAATAACCGCCGAATTGGGCCTCAAAGATGAGAATCAGCTGAGACCTGAGGAAAGCACAGGTAGCTAACAGAGCGTTTCAGCAGGCTCCAGCAACAAATAATATTATAAATTTCGTATTTTAAATTATTCTTTCTAATATATAATACTTCATTTAATCTTCTAAGACTTTTTGATTGTCTTAAAAGAAATATTGCTGGCAGGCAGATGCGCGTACATTTGTTATATTGTCGATGTTCCTCATTATATTGTAACTCCTTTTTAGAATATGAAATGGTCATAGTTATTACAACTAGTAACTTTGTGTAAACTGGAGGCTCTCACAGGGCTTATCCCCAGGACAATTTTGTGCTGCCTATTTCCATGATGGTAACGAGAAGAAAGATCCCCAGAAACAATTCCCCGTGTTTTTGAGTAAATAAAAGTTGCTGGGGGCATAACGTGGGGTTGGATGAATAGCTCGATGGTAAATCTCGAACTTGGCCGGATTCCTCAAACTGACACTCGGAGCGCTAGTTGATTATTTACCACCAATACATACTGATTATGTGGTGTCCGCATTGTATTAGAAATTAAAGAGAGGCCATTAGTTCTCTCTGTATTTGTTTCATCGTATATTCAGATCTGTTCGACCAATTAATCTATTCATTACTAGAAGGATTAATTTAGAATATTTAAAAAAATGTGTTGACATTCAATCATTGAGACCACCAAACTGTACAGATCACTGACCTCCCTATAAACTGTGGCCTAGCATGGAACTAAGGAAGATTTCACTCAACCGGCAGGGACTTTTTGGGTACCAATGGGGACCTTTCTTCCAGGGATATTTTTTCGTAGATTCCTTCATGGCTCCACACTATACAGGATTTATGCCATTGGCGAGGACTTGTTAGTCAACTTTCCATTGGCAAGCTTTGTACTGACCACCACTCCCTAGTCAAGTCTGTTAACAGAATGAACCACAGACAGGTACTGAACTGCCCCATCTTCTAACACTTGAACTTGTTGATAGGGTTGATTATTTCCAATATCTTGGCTGGCTTGTACTGCCTGATCTCTTCTTCTTCTTTTTAATCATAAAACCCCAACATACAGACACCCAATCTTCTCGTTTTATTATTACACATGTCTCATTGAGAAGTTAGAGGGGAGAAGTTTTAGAAATCGAGCTATACCTATGGTTATTTTGATAATCGGCTGAAACTCCTCCTAAAATACATATTGTTAACCAACACTGGACATCAGTGTGTCATGTCAGTGATCCACAAGCAAACTCTCTAGTACACTACTGGAACAAGACATTTCCTGACAACAATTTAAATACCACAAGTTCGCACTTGAACAGTGACTAAAATCCATAATTACCGTTTTTGGCCGAAAAATGTCTGTCGAGTTGAGTGAGCAATAGTTTCCTTAATTATTACAATATGGACGTATAGAATTAGTTCAATTCAATAAATGGGACTAATCATCTATTGAAAAATAGGAATATGAATTCATGTTTGTAGATTTTAGTTTTGGAGGGCAAATATTTTTTCGACATCTTGCTTGTACGAACTCCGGTTCCCCTACCTTTGGTAGAGAAGAAGCAAAAAATGTTACCTGGTTAGTTCATTAAGTATGCACTAAATAATTTCGAAGTATCTAATCATTTATAATCCTTATATAGCATTTACAAAAAAATTAAACCCTTTTGCATACTAAATGAAAGCTATTGAAAAGATTTGTGAAATGAGGTAGGTACCCTGCAAATTGCAGGTAAATTCAATTGTACCTATCGTAGAAACATGTTGACAAAATGAAAATCCTATAAATTTTAGGCATGGAATGAAAACCAGCACTGTAACCGCAACTAAATCCAATTAATTTAAGGACATTGACTGATTGAACCTCTAACACTGAATTTATAAGGTTGTGTGATTATATATATTATTTATCCATGCTTAGCTTCACAGAAATATACCAAGTTTGGCAAAAGTTTCATTTGGTTTGGAAAAGGTCCATTTGACTTTTAAATGCTTTGTACAAATCAAAGTCTGTTCCTATCTATTCAAGTGAGTACTTAACTTTCCAAAGGGACAGCAGTACAGTAGGAAATCACTTTTAAAATGACACCAAACTAAATTCATTTCGACGGTTCTAGCTCTTAATATTTCAAGATGAAGTTATTATCGAGATCTTTGAGTCCACTTCTGTCTACTAAGATCTACTAATGCTGTCATCACCCTACACCTTTTCCTTCAATGTCAATAATATATATAATTACAATATTGAGCGTATGAAAGGTATTTCCGCTTAACCACACCCCCATTGATATCTTTTGATTTGTTGGATTTCCATTCTCCAAACCACATGAATGTTTGGAAACCTCAAAAGTAGAGGATAGGTTTCCTGGAAGGCTGTGGCTTAGAATTATGCAGACGATAGTAAAAAATGGACAGCTTTTGCCTATCAATGACAATGGCAAGACTAAAAACTCCACACTACATGATTCAACAACTGAAAATTATCTGCAGTTAGGTTTATATTGAATACTAGTTGGTTATTTGAATAATGGTTGGTTATCTAGTTGGTTATTCAATCAAGAAAAGACAGTGCCACAATGATTTACCTACACTGCATCAAAATTGATTACACTAAGATAGACACGTAACCTAGTTTCTCAAGAAATTCTCACCTGAACTCTGTTTGCTCTTGGCCACATCCTCTTCCTGGATGTCCAGAGCTTTGTCAATAGTTTTCTGAGCTTCTTTTAGAGCGGTTTTCGCCAGAGTGGCGATTCCAGCGGTGTCAAACCAACTCATATCCGAAAATTCGCTCTAATACGTTATCAGTCCCATTCTTCACGGTTACCGGCAAGCCTCAACACATCTTATACATTTTTCGAACGTAGCACCAAATTAAGATCCTAGTTTGAATCCTTTAAATGAAAATAACGGCAAATAAAAGAGGGAAGAGGAACTAATTTTGAAACAAAAATGTATTACTTGGGTGTCAAACAAACGAATCAAACGTAGACTATTGGAGATTGGAGCTATCATGAAATCAGTAATGACAGCTGGTTCACAGTGTTGCTCCACTAATTTGATAACTGAAATCTCCACAATCAAGTTCACATGGAAGTGGAATGGGTATTTCCGCTTTTCCAAATATGTATTTGAGACTACCGCCAGAATGACCAACCACAAAGATTCAGTTCCACACTACACTGTAAATAAGAACATCACAAAGCTCTACTCTAGCTCTACTCCACAATTAATATTTCAGCTGATTAATACAAACACGAGTTGTAAGAGTTTGGAGCAATATAATTTATAGTTTCAGACTTTCCATTTTGTAGTTTCCAATAATTGAAATGCCACGTAAACAAACTTATTTAAAGTGTAATGCAGTGAGATAACATGGCATTTGGTTGAAAAGATTTTATCATGACTAAAGGTTGATGGTAGGTACAACAAGATTGGGCTGAGAGCTATGTGACTTACATCACTCTACTCATTGGGGTTTTTGCCAAATTATGGACAATAAACACTCTACTCCACTTTAGTCAGAATGTATTTTTTAGTGAACCCATCCTTTCCCAATTGTCATTAGATAAACAATTATACACGAAAATCCTGCATCCTGATAGTTCTTGTACTAGCCGCCAATGATTTTTAGAATAATGTATTGCAGTATGTGAGAAGCAAGAGGTTTTTTTTGTACTTTATCAGCCTTTGGTCCAACTTATGGTGAGGCAGAAGTGGCACAGCAGGATTACTTCACCCCTGGAAGAATTATTATAGTTTAAATACTCAAATTACATAAAACAGAGCAGGAATCCTCATAATCTAGATTTTTTGGGGATTGGAGAGAATTAAGGATTCTTATAAAATTCGTGATAGTGTAGGCCCCTGGCCGCCCCTCAAGACCCACTAGAGGAGGAGATAAGGGCGGCTGGAGGAGTGGGACGACCCCCCCGACTGGAGAAGGGATATAATAATAATTCCCTTGAAGACCAGGGGGACCTGGTAGGGAGACCAAGGGACCTCTCCAGCGATTAATTTCTATTGTGCAAAGTTGACAACAACCCTTTAGTACGTCCCCCTGTGTGTGTTAGATGAAGTGAAGTTAGAGTTCTTACCCTATGTCATTTTCAATTGCTTGTATGAGCTCGAGTCCCCAGTGCTTAGCTTGCTCCAAGTAGTGAGACATAAAGTAACATACCCCAACGTTGAGAACGTCCCCCTTGATATTCCCCTAGTCAACCACGCTGCCCCCAAGCCAGTGCCAACAAGTTGGACTGTGATCTACGTTTGCCTAAGCTTGGGTAAGGTAGTGCTAGCTCTTGATTATTACCTCTGCTGCTACTAGGTTCAGTACATTGTACAATTTCAACCCCCTCAAGGCACACGAGCATTTGGCTCATATTAGCTTGTTTTCCTATTTCGCCGCCTCATGGCTCGTTCACAGCTCAAAGGGGTTTTCCAGCCTTTCCGATGCGAGACCTTGCTCATTTAACGGTGCTTGCACACTTTTATCCCGTTGACGATTATTCTAACAACCTTTGCCAATTAGCTCGTAAGACCGCATATACTTTTTAATACTGCCTAGCTCTAAGCATTCCTATAGTTCGTTTATTTAATCCATTTGAATATTATTTGTTTTGTATTGCATTTTTTCGTTCATTTAATAGATAGCTCATTGTTATCTCGACTAGCTCATTTGATCAGCTTTATTCCCTACAGCATAGGATTGGACCTAGACTTTCATTTAAGCTCCCTTCAGGAGTTTTAGACCCTTCAGGTCCGCTACCCCCAGGCAATAACAACCATTCAAGCTCATAAAGCTCATTTCAGCTCATTCGAGGGTTTTCACAATGACCATATCAGATCTGCTACCCCCAGACAATAACAATCTAAGTCAGGCATAATAATTTATCGGAGTACACACTTTGTTTATTGTACAACAATTATAAAAAATTTACTAAACAACATCAGTTAAAAGTATTCCAAAATATGCAAGAATTTTTGAAAAAATAAAAATAAGAAAACTTTCTGAAGAGCACAAGTAACCCAATTGAAAACTTTCCTAAACATACATATCCATCAATTCTTCCTAAGAACACAAGAAAACCTCATATTTGCAGGCTTGGCAATGATCACTTTCACCCCACCGATTTTTTCACTAAAAAAGCGTTGAGTCCTACACTACAAGTACCCAGTGTCTCAAAACAAGATCACATCCCCACATCATATAGAAAGGAAAGAAGAAGCAGAAATATTATCAAACTTCTCTCAAGTTTGCTAAAAACTCAGTGTTTTTGTAGTCTACTAAAGTAGCGGAACATTGTTTTCTGTTGTATGAATTTTTTCTCTCCAAAATCAAAATTCCACTCGCATTTGACCTTTCTGAACAATTTTGGTTCCGTGTCTGTCTGTCTGTCTGTCTGTCTGTCTGTCTGTCAGCAAAGTTTGTTACGGGCAAAACTACACGAAGTTATTGTCCGATTTTGATGAAATTTTCAGGGATTGTGCGGGTTGGGGTGTAGATGGTCCCCTATAGGTTTCATGACCCCCGGATCAATAGTAGCCTCTGCGCATGCGCAAACGTGAAATCCTTGTTACGCGCATAACTCCAGTTCTTGACCAATTTCGATGAAATTTTCAGGGATTGTTTGGTTTGATGTGTAGATGGTCCCCTATGAGTTTCATGATCTCCGGATTAATAAGCATCTGCATATTGCAAACGTGAAATCCTTGTTACGCGCAAACTCGAGAATTTTGACCAATTTTGATGACATTTTCAGGGATTGTTCGGGTTGGGGTGTAGATGGTCCCCTATAGGTTTCATGACCCCCGGATCAATAGTAGCCTCTGCGCATGCGCAAACGTGAAATCCTTGTTACGCTCATAACTCCGGGAGTTCTTGACTAATTTCAATGAAATTTTCAGGGATTGTTTAGTTTGATGTGTAGATGGTCCCCTATGAGTTTCATGACCCCCGGATCAATAGCAGCCTCTGCGCATGCGCAAACGAAATCCTTGTTACGCGAATAACTCCGGGAGTTCTTGACCAAATGAAATTTTCAGGGAAAGGTTTCATGACCTCCGGATCAATACTTGCGCATTTTGATTGTTACGCACATAACTTTCTTGAAATTTCGATGACATTTTCGTATTGTGCGGGTTATCCCCTATAGGTATGACCCCCGAATCAATAGTGTTTTGCATGCGCTAAACATATATCGTGAAATCTTTGATTAACATAACTTTGAGAGTTCTTGACCAATCGTGAAATTTTAAAATAGATGGTCATGAGTTTCATGACCCCCGCAAAGCAGCCTCTGCCATGAAATCACAAGCATAACACCGGGAGTTCTTGACCGATTCGATTACACAACTTATTAGGTATACTTTATGTTTGCTCAAGAGTTGAACATGCCTACCTTCATTTTCTCAAGTTACGATTTTAACATTATTTGATAGCCGCCGCCTTCCCCCTGACGGGTGATTTCAATCTCACCCCTCATGTGAGGGGTCCCGCCACTGCTTTCAAAAGAGGGCGTGGTTACCTCCCGCGGATGTATTTAGTATTTCCAACATTGCAGGCATTTTTTCCCTGGCGCTAAGCGTTTCTTTCAAAACAACAGTGTTTTCAGGATTATGTAGGCCGACTTATGTAGGTAATTCACCTGCTGCTTTGTTTTCGACGCCTGTTTCATTTATACCAAATTTACCATGCACTACGATTTATTATTCATACCAATTTATGATACCAAAATAAAATGTATACCAAATTTACTATGCACTACAATTTATTATGCATACCAATTTATGATTTCAGCTAACTTTCAACTAAGGTAATTTTCATATGAGTCCTGGAAACAGATACTCGCTTGTATGCAGTAGTTTCTCCAAATGTATATTACGCAATGATTTTTATATGCAATAAATCACTGATGTTGGTGGGTAGAAATACTACCTTACTAGCACTGAAATGCAAGAATCGGGTAAAGTGGGTAAAAACACGTAAAATATCAAAAATACAACAAAGTTTATTTTCAAGTATTATTTACAATAATTTCATTTTATTCATAAAAAATCAATCTATGTTGAAGAAGTAGGTGCTAATTATTGATGGCAGGCGAAACTTACTTCTATATGATGGCTGAAGAGCTTTGGTCCATCTAGAAACAAGACAAAAAAAAAATATATATATATATAATAATAAATTTGATAGGTAGGTAGTAAATACTTGGTAAAAAGGTTCGGGGCGGACACCTGTTCTTTACGCCTTCAGCCGTTTTGAAAACCCTCAACACCACGATGGCGTGCGGGACTGCAGCTTTACTCCTACATTGGCTAACTTACCGCCGTGTTTTTGTCTAATATTTGCTAGTATACAACTCATCTAAGCTGTTCTCATGCACTTACTAACCTGGAATAATGATATTTTAAAGAAAATCGAAGAGAAAATGACACTTACCGGTTTTTGCAGTGATTTGCGAAGGACTCGAATCTGCGCCGTTTCGTTGGTTTTTTGGCCGACATGAACGATAAACTTCAGAACTGACCTCCTCCCACGGTGGCTGGGAGGTTACTAAAGGCCGGGAAAACAAGAACGATAACCTTAGTGGTGTTATAACTCAGGCAAAAGAGAAAGTCCGATTCTTTGTCATCAACCCCTCAAATAAGGGGTCCCGTCACTGGTGATACCTGCCCAACCCCTCAAATGAGGGGTTGCCGCGTTGAAGAAGCAAGTGAAGTGAAATGCCTGGCCAGCGACAGTGACAATGATCAGCTTGCAGTGGCTAGGTGAAGATTCCAACATTTACTTTTATTTTGATCGTGTAAATTTAAAAGAATGAGATATTCGTATTATCGGTAACTGGGTATCTTGTGTTTTGCAGTTCTAAACATATATCTTAAATTCTGATACAACACTCTAGGAAACCTCGTTGTACGAATAGGCATCTATACAGCACAAGGAGCGCCCGTAAAATCATTCAAATAACTAAAGTTTTACTCTCATTACACAACTCAGCGTTAAGTTGCTTCTATGAGGGAGAGGTTCCCGAAGATGAGATTTTATCATTATTTGATAGTGGTTCTGTAAACCTAATTTCAGTTGCTTTGAAAATTTTCCTATTTCTGTACCTAGTTGACAGGGCTGACTGATGAAATGAATACCTTGAGATGAATGTTGAAGATCGTTTTATGATTCTGCTATGGTAGGTTCAGTAACAGAACTGAATTTATGCCACGAAGTGGTTTTAGATACGCTATAATTTTTTAGTTATTTCCTTTAATACATTACATGAGTTCCTAGCCTGGAAGCATTGGTATCGCATTATGAGATATGTATGAGCAAAATAAATCATCATGAAGTAGCTAAGTTATTTTTTCTAAAAATTAAATGTCAAGAAAAATACGTGTTTTCTGCAAGGGAAAAAAGGTTTATGGGGAAATCTCTAAAAAGTAAGCACAAAATCTTCCTGTTTCTAATCAACGAGTTGTTACAGTACACTAGAAAATAGTAGCAACTGACTTCTGCCGAGATAGATCTTAAACGGCGGAATACTTAATTTTCTATTGTGTTGATCAATATGAGAACTCTACAGTTATTCATGTTGAGTAACCCTTCACTAGTTAGTTTCGCAGTACAGTAGAACTCCAACTATCCGAATCGCCGATTATCCGAATTAATTTCAGGATAAAAAAAAACGGAAATGTACTGCTATTTGCAAAATAGTTTTTCTCTGTGATGATTATTGGCTGCCGTCTGTCGCCTGGTGGACGGCCCGGCCTACCTGTCACTGTTCACTTTGATTAGTCAGTCAATGGTACTAATGTACAGCACTTGTAAGTGTTCTTAACATGTAAAACTGTTGCCGTTTCATTTAGTTAAATAAAACAAATCTATCAACGTACACACACCACACACCTATCCACCACCACACATCTATATATCGTTATCTTTAAACATTTTTTCTTTCCCATTTTCAAAAATTAGACAGTAATTAATTAAAATATACCTTTTTTCGGGAAAATTCCAATTATCCGAACGGGGTCCGGCCCCAATTGATTCGGATAATTGGAGTTCTACTGTATTTCGTTCATTAAGTTAATTGTTGGAGTTAATGCTTGTTTTTCAGAACTGACAACTCTATAGAAGTATGGAATATATCGAGCACTCCTCATGTTGTGAGGACTATCGTGGACACTTATGGATCTGTTGAAAGTTTAGCTTGGCATGACAAACGACTCTTTGGCGTAGGATCACAAGGCGCCGTAATTGAGTATGACATGGTTCTTCAAAATTCCAAGGTACTTGATTGTTTTCTCCTGGCCGACTAACGGTCATTACGAAATCATATTTTATTATTGTTAACTCTAAATAAGGTCGAAATAGTGCACCGGTTCATTAATTAGAAAATATATTCACACATTAGATACCTGATATTTTGCAAATGTGAAGTCAATGTACGAATTTCATGCAACGAGTAGATGATGCGAAATGAGGGTACATCATGAGTAAACATCATGTTTCTGTATTCCAACTGTACTTACCATCAATGATGCCTATTTTATTTTATTAAGTTGATCTTAATTTTCTCGTTTCAGTCTATGCATCCATTGACTTCAGGATCTGGGTGGTGTGTTGCTATTCACAAGAAAAACAAACAGTTGGCTGTGAGTATTTGCTACAATTCAATTTTGGTTCAATTTACCTAAGTGCCTCATTTGTACCGATTGGTTTATAGGTTTCAGCTTTTTTCTCTCGAGTAAAATTGCAATAGTGCAAAGCGATGAGAGGTCGGACACGAGTCCCGTTACCCCCTGTATATTCGCGGACTAACGAAGTGTATTTTATTTTATCCTGTTAAATTTCAATTGTTCTATTCGTGGATTTCTGCGCCGTCCAAATGTGCAGTATATTGCTTCGCTGCAGGTATTTTGATGTTCGCTACTGTTTCGTACAAAGGGACTAGTAAAGTCAACTGATCACTAAGTTATAGTTACAAGGTATGGTCAAGCACTGATCAGCTGAACTACCCTTGTGGCCAATGCCTTCCCTACCGTGCTAAAATGTAAATGGTTTTCTTTTTATAGCATCTAGAACAGATTTTTCAATTCATGGAAGTTCCTAGTTAAGATATTGTACTGCAGACATAGATAAATAGATTATAATCTATTTATCTATGTCCGCGGTACAATAATTATTGTATGCCCAATAAATTATTTAAGTAGGATCGTTATTTAATGCAGGAATAAAGAACCTTTGTGTAATTATTTGCTGCGTTTATATGTTGTTTATGTTAATTTTGCAATTTTTAAGACCACCAATTTTTTGCCCAACTTTTCATCATAATTAAATTACATGCGCGAATAAAATGAAGTACTTTTACACCCAAAATAAAGCAGAAAATGAAGCGTTTTTTTCTTTTCTAGTGTTTTTTTATTTCATTACTTCATTAATTGCTTCAGCTTTTGTATCCCCAAATCTGCCATAAAATTAGTCTTTACGTGAACCTATGCATTTTTCCTTTGTTTCAGGCCGGCACTGAAGATGGCTACATTAATATTTTTGACATTTTGGAAGATGAAATCGTCTACAATCGACTATTAGACAAGCAAGAAGGTACCTTGTCAAATACATACATCTTGACTGATTATTGACAAAAAGTTAGAAACTGGACCCTGTAACAGTAATAATATGTTCGAATCATTCCAGGAAGCCGGAATTTTTTTGCACGAGTTACTGTCAAGTCTTAATATACATTCGTACTCGTATGTAGGTAAATTTTTCTGATTCATAAAGTTTCCTCTTCGATTTCAGATCAAATTTTGGAAGAGTTGTAGAAATATTTTGTAGTGCATATTGTGTAACTTTCCGTGGAACTCTTGGCTTAGGGCTGGAATCGTGAGAGAGATTTTGATAACCAACCGTTACCACCCATTGTCAATTTCTCCGATACTTCATACGTGTTCCAATTCTTTTCAGTGACACAATCGGAGATTGGTTGGAAGGGTGAGCTATGTTGCAAGAACTAAAATTCCGAGAAAAATTGAAGTTGTAGAACTTACGTTTGGTTTATATTACGGTTTCATCGGTTCTTCATGATTGGGGCTAAGGGTTTTATTTTTTACCCATATGTGCAAATAGACCAGATTGTGACGTTCGTCCTGGCTCACACTATGATAAACGTGACAAGATTCCATAGACCGATGGAGAACGTGGCACCTTCATATAATGCAGCAGTTTCAAATATTCGTTATGGATTGCCTTCTTTCATTCATGAATTCATCTTCTTCCACGAACCATCTTTGAAACAGTTGATGTTAGAAAGTCGGGATCACCCACTCTTGCACATCACTATGTAGAAAAGCGATGCCCGAAATTTTAGAAGCTGTCTCAAACCCAGTTTTGACAAAAATGTTACATAGCACCCTCTTTATTCGCAACTTCAATTAATTGTTTCTTCAAGAATGCAATGAATAACATGTATACTGTCTTTTGATTTTTTTCATTATTTTCATTGATTCTAAGTCTGTTCATAGAGACTTGGAATCAATAAAAATAATGAAAAAAAAGAAGAGAATTATTGAATTATTCTGTCATGTGTTTTGTTGAATGTTGGGAAATCCAGCAGGTGGTTCATTCTGATGTCGTACAATCTATTTCGATTCGTGAAACGCTCAAAATTTGAAAAAAATTTGTGCAAAACTAGGCTCTCCAGACTCTTGGATACATTGTGGTTTGAGTTTGTGGTTAAAATTCGAGAGCTTAATCCGCGCTTGTATGTTGTTAGCTTGTAATTAGCTATGTGACTACAAATGAAGGCTTTCAAGCGACTCAATTTTATTGTTTACTGACCATTTCAAGCATCGCATCATTGGATTAATAATTCTTGTAAATGAATATAAAACTTCGATCTAAAATTGCGAGATAATGCGGGAGCTTCCAACGATTGGTGAATGGTTACAGTGCGATGAACACAGTGGATTTACCTTCCAACGTACTGTGGTTTTAGGTCGTAAATCTAGCTGACCAAAACCTGAAAAACTGTCGATCGAATATTTTATTGAGAGAAGGCGTAAATATCAAATTATAGGTGTGCGAAAAAGGAGGAGAATGAGTCAGCCACGTTCAATATTCAAAGCTTTTATATTATTGATCACCTTCCTTCGTTTTACCTCTTCACTTTAAAGTTCTTTGAGGAATCTTTTTTAATCTCGTCTCATCTGGTGGTCATTAGTTCATCTGGTTGTGGTAACTGGTGGATGAATTGAATATTCATCGCCCGAATTAATTTTTAAATTCATGTAGGATGCAGTTTCATCATTAAACAATTCAATTCATGTGAACGGTTATTTTTCTGAAGCCATAACTTCAGGGAAATAAATAAGGCAAAGATATGGTCAGTAGCTGTCCTATGGTCTTTGTAAATCAATTTTATCATCTACTCTCACCTATTCTTAGAGAAATTATCTTTCTCAGAATGAGATACATCGTGTGTTCTGGTAGAAATGACGGATGAAGAGATCGACCACTGCGTGATGAACGATGAAAATTATGATTTCCGCTTTAGTCGTTTGGAACTGTGATATGGACATTTTTCTTTTATTCAAATGATTTTGATGATATTTACGTGATTTTTCATAGTCAAGAAGATAAATTAATGAGTTTCTTCACTCATTGCAACTGCTGAACCTCGTGAAATCTGCTTCGTGGTTTAATGTATCTCAAATCTGGTTGTCTCCTTAAAAGAAAAAAACTATGGGAAAACAAAAAATTCATGACACTATGCGCTATAGACGTTTTGATCAGGTAGATTTGCATTCTGGACCACTGTGCAACGGCTTGGTTGTATGTGAAAGACTTCAGAAGATTTGTGTGACCGTTTTTCGTGACATAAAAACGTGACACTTTCAATCTGTTAGGTCACGGCTAAAGCGTGTTGGTTGTTAACGTAAATTGATTCTGTTTTATTGCAGTCTCAGCCATTTATTACGTTTTCCAGGTCGTGTACAATGCTTGGCTTGGGATCCCAAAGGGGAAGTCATCGCCACTGGATCTGTGGACACGGTGCGCGTCTGGCAAGTGGCCACCGGTCACGCTATCCACCGAATGACGACTGGGAGGTCGATGAACAACGTTGAAACGCGAGTCTGGGCAGTAGCTGTGACGAAGGATCTCACTGTTATTACGGGAGACTCTAGGTAAGAAAATAATACAATATTTAGATTCTCTATTGATTCCCTCGAAATTCTCTTATTCAATTTTCAAAATTCGTATAATTCAAAAATCTAATAAAAAAATCCGCCCATACGCCTCAATATGCTCCAATTGCAAGTCTGCTGCAATTTCACTAAAATCAACTCAGAAAATGGATGTGATTTGATGTAGAAATATAGCACGGGATCTACTGTACTACTTAGTACTTTGGTTAGAAGGCCTTGTCAGCAATAATATGCGGGGAAAAAAATGCTGTCAACTGTTGGGTCGCCACTCTAAATCCTAAACATTAAAAAAAATCTTGCTTTCAAAAGAAAAAAAAAAAAAAAAAAACCTGCCGAATGAGTGGAAAATTGCCCAATAGTGAAAAAATACAGTGATGAAGTAGTGTATTTCCAAACGTTTTCAATGTGAATGTCAGGGTTTAGGGTATGTGAACCTAGTGAACCAAGTTGAGGACGAAAATGAAATTCTGAGTCAGTAAGTGCATTAGATATGGAGTGAATTTTGTACGCTGTTTTCTAGTTTTCCCTCATTAACAGGTGTACGTTAGATAATTTTTCTCTGATTACTGAATTTGATATCGCATTACCAAACTGGAAATACGATCACGGTGGTTTAAACCTCATCTTGGTTTTGGAGGATTTTCGCTAAGTCACATTTGCATTTTTCCATTTTGTTTGATGATGGGCAAAGCTTCTACAACACAGTATTACGTCCAAAAGTAAAATACATTGTGACTTTTCATAAGAGGCGGAATAATACGAATACCGATGAACGTGATAAGAAATTTCAAATTGTTGCTGCGAGTACATTAAGGTTTTCGGAAATACGTTTTCTGCCCTTTAATTTCTACATCAAACGAATTTTTATCAAAAGGCTTTTGAAGAAGCTGCGGTAGCGGTACTGTTTTAGTGGGGGATAGTTAGATACCCCAACTCAACTACATTTAAAAATAAGTTTCGATAAAGATCCTAAGTTTTTCCCTCTACATTTGAAGTAGACTCTTGACTACTAGCCATTCCAACAGAATTCGTGAAATTCAAGCCGTTAAGTATTTTTAAATATTCTTAGAAGCACCGTCTATAAAAGAGGTGGTTTTAGTGGGGGATAGCTAGATATCCCAACTGTACTCAATTTTTGGGGTTTGAAAACACTCATTCGTCTTCTAACTAATCTCACTACATTTAAAAATAACTTTCTATAAAGATTCCAAGTTGTCCCCTCTTCATTTAAAGGAGACTACCAATAAATTGGTTTTGAACGTTTGTGAAGGATACTCAGGGAGCTTCCATTCATACCATCATCTCAATCCGATCCAAAGTTTCACCAACTTTACCTAAAGTCAACGTGGATTGCATTGCCTCTAAATTGACTCACTTGATAGAGCCAAATCGCTCTACGTTATTTGAACCAAAATCACAGCAATTCGTTCATTAATTCATTCTGTGCAAATGTTTCTTTTTTCAGAGGGAAATTGTGTTTCTGGGACGGTACATTGGGCGTTAGTATTGCCAGCTATCAGAGTCACAAGGCTGACATTTTATCGGTCTGCATTTCCAAGAAAGGAAATACCGTTTATTGTGCAGGTAATTATTCATTTGATATAAGTATGTCAATTCAGTCATTTATGAATTGTTTGTTTAATTGAATTGAGTTTAGCTGTAAACATCAATTGATACTGGGATCTTCGATTCCTTGAACCTAACGCGTTATCACTGTACCAAATATATGTAATTCATCAGATTTAATAGTAAAACATAGAATATCCTTCTCCTTTCAATGAGGTACAGGTTTGTATTCTATTATTAACTCCGCCAAAAAATCTCCAAAATGATTTAAGGTCTATTTTGAAATGTAGCACCAGTTTTAATTCTGATTGTGATATCCCTATCAACTATAAAATATGTTACACTCTGCTCATTTGTGATAGTCGAGGTCATGTTTTCAGTTCAGTAGTTCAGTTATTTGTACAATCAAGCTTTTCCAATACGTGGAAGGTATGTGCCACACCCAACTTGGCAGACGTGTTTTGTATGTTCTAGGGATCGATCCACTCATCGCGTCCTACGAAAGGGTGAAAATGAGAGGATCAGAAGAACGGAACAAATGGGTGAAGTCCACCCACAGGGTCATCCACGAACACGACGTTCGCTCGTTGGTTCTTGTCGACGAAAAACTTTTCTCAGCAGGTAGGTCAAGTTTTCTTTAAGGTTAGTCTCACAATCGGTTATTTCTGCCCGATGTGATTTTCTGCTTTCATTGGCTTCAAAATTTTAGAAAATGGAATTTCCAAAAATTGTTATAAATCGGAGTTAGTTTGGGAGCGTTCTGACCCACACTGATACAAGCCTATCAAGGGCTGAGAAGGACTGATGACGAAGAAGGGAAGTGCATGCAGTCACGTCTATCTTATCGCAGGCCTCCCATTCTGGAGTCCTCCTTGAGCGCAGAACGATCGGAGAAAGTAAGTCAGTACCAGCAAAGAGGCTCCCTAGTGAACTAGATCCCATGTAGCTACTGTTGGGTAGAATCGACGTGTTCCACATGACAGCTTGAAAGAACATAGGCCGACGAAGGATTTTGGGTGACTTCCCTTATTTGCAGCAAAGAGGTCTACGATTCTTGGGAGATAATCTGCAGAACGTAAGTGCCACATTAGGCAGCTACAACAGCCACCTCAATAAAAATCGTCATCTATTGATAATCTTAGCCCAAGCAATCATCTGATCGTCGTTCTGTCCATTCTAGACTCCAAGTCAGTTCGAAGTTTATTCATTTATGTTTTTTTGAAATCAAAGACAGTTTATTGGAGGTTTATGTCATTTCTTTACATTTTTTTAAAAATCATTTAAATGATTAACAGGAGTACAATCCAGTTCTTAGCGACGCGTAGGGGTGGGTTTTTCCTCTTCCGTTCCCTCTATATTCTAGGGATTGGACTATAGTTCCTCATTATTAAATTTTTATGGAAGAAAAATAACTGATGGTGGATTATAATATAATTTTGACCGTCGTTCTTCAGGGAAATTACGTTGTCATTGTGTTCACTGCCTCTCCCATATCTTCCCTACTAGTTCCTCATTACCATTCTTTCATAGGGGCAATACTTTCAATGCCTGTCCATTTTCCCTGAAAAACTACGACCGATAAAACTATATTAGTACGATTTATGAAGCGTCATATGTCTTTCTACCCCATGTTCATTGTCCCCGTGTTTGGACTGGAGGAATCTCTGGACAAAAGAGTACTTTCTGAAAAACATTGTTTCTGATTAGGTTAATCTTTTAAAAAAACGGGGTGGGGTATTTTCAGAGAACGAATATTTTGCTGCATAACAAAATACCATAGTTTTGCATGTTAAGGGGAGTCGAGATTTTACATTTTAGCAAAAACTGACCATTGTCACTACAGTCTCCCCTACTGATGCTTGAAGCTTTTACTAATTTAATACTTGTTTGTTGTTAAAATGTAATTTTTATCGTATTGTTCAACCTGCAAGGTGGTTACAGTGAAATAAAAGAATTCGTTCCCACTATTTACACTCTTCCGCTATTCATTTCTCTTGATTTCAGGAGTTGATGGTTACCTTGCATTGAGCAGTTTTCCACCCAAGATGCTTGTGAAGTACCCACCTTTGCTACAGGTAATCCTGGTTTCTACCTGTGCCCTTATAGTTTTCGCTTTTGTGTTACTTTGCCTTTGAAATGGTAGTTACTGGGAAACCTTTTCCTTCCTTTGCTTGGACCTGGAGCTATTGGAGTTATATTCGTATTTCTCCCACGTTATATTCGTGTGCCCACCTACCTTGACAGACGTTTTCGGTTGGTTTATGTATGTAGTTAAATACAGATAGTGTAACATAGGGTTCATTTAATAATTTCCCATAGGCCAGTAATTCGCATATAAAATTAATAAACCTCTAAAATGAATGACCTTGCTCTACCTACCTGTAAATGCTATTGTATTTAACCTTGACTTGCTCAATTGCAGTCACCCTCGGTGTACACAGCGACTCGCGCTAAATGTCTGCTCCTTCGCTATCCTAATTCATTGGTCCTGTGGAGGCTTGCTGGCTCGGAACCCTCCAAACTCCTAGAGTGGCTGCCCAGAAACGACAACCGCATCCGTGCTGCAGGAATTTCGTCGAACGCCAAATGGTTAGCAGTTTCAACACAGGAGCGGTTTGGTTTATTCTCATTATCGGTAAGAAATAGTTTAGAACAACAAGATGTTTGTGGTGTTTTTCGAAACTTCTATTTTCTCTAGCTTAAAGGATGATTTTAGTTTAGAAAACGGGTCTTTTCTCGGAGTGGGCCCAGATCCATCTACCATTTCACTATCATTACTTCTGAGGAAATAACTTACCTATCCTTTTAGCAGCCCCCCTGTTTTGATTGAAGGTAGAGTAGCATTGAGTAGGCAGGCGTTTTAATATAAACAACTTAAGGACAGACAAAGTTGATAGAAGAACATTGAATGACTCGAATCAAAAATATCTATACTAAATTCATATTCTCAGCTATTCATGGAGCTGTATGAATAGAATCGAGACCCCCCTTATGTGAGCAAATTATATCAAAGGTTGCCTACATCCCAGCTACATTTGTTCTGAATGATAGACAATTTTTATGCTTGTAGTGTGATCTAGGAAAGGAGCCTGCATCTAAATATAGTGACTGTGGCGAAGATGGTTGATTATGGAGGAAAAATGCGAGTTTCGAAGTTTAGTCTTAACTAAAAGTTACCGGATGTAGGCATCTCAAACCTACACAATAGGTGGATGGTTACCTCCCACAAAAGATCCTAGAAATCATAGATTTGGAGAAAGGGCAAAATCCTTTTTGAACTGATCTCCGAAACACCTCTTTCTACACTTAGAAAATTACCAGAATTCAAATTCTCGAACATTGCAAATCTTACTGCCATTTTGTTTTTTCATGCAGCGACCATAAAAAAAGATTATTATTTCTTGATTCAGACAGATTCACATGTGATAATTTAATTCTTTAAAAAAAGCATTGTGCACGTTTCGTGCACTCATAAATTCTCGTGATGGATGATTTTTCCAAAGACATTTCTCACGTAGATTCCGAATACGCGATAAAAAAGAGGGTCCCCATTTAAAATAACAAAGTTGATGTGGATTGTGCACGTTTCATACAGGTGCATATTGTCATCGCAATTTAAATAAAGGGCACTTTAAATTAAGTGAGAGAGCTGGCTCAACAATTGGGGCGTCGCCGGAACAACATGGATTTTTCCTGAAAATTTCAGCGTTTTTGCTTCAGCCGTTTGGGAGAAATCGTGCGTACGGCGTACGGTGGACGGACGGAAAATTTTTTATTGCAGATTCGGATTCTACACCCTTTGAAACGTAAACCATGAAATTTTCAGGGGGGTTAGAATTTTTTTTTTCAAGAGCGATTACAATGGTTTATTATTGAATAATAAACCAAAAGTAGGAGATCTGTATATTCCCATAAGTGGCAACATCATTTCTTGCCGGCTGTTCAATAAGTGTATTTTAGTTGTCAATGGAGACAAATTGATCGACATTCGACAACTCACGAATTCTTCCTTACTTTTTCAGCTTTGGTTTATTCTATAATAAGCCATTTAATAGTATAGTGAAACTATTTTATACCCCCTACCCCACCCCTCGGCGAACAGTATGGTTTTTCGAGGTTTGTACTCACCTAGACAAGTGGGATGTCATTTTCCAGCAATTTTGGACGCTGAATCGATGAAGTGGGTCCTAGGACCAGTCCGAGCTCATCTCACTTTAAAAATCTTCTTTTAAGGGTGAAAATATGCGTAAAATTCAATTTTTTAATTGATCATTAATCATTTACTATAACCTCAATCAATTTAATGAGTAAATCTGGGTGGTTGTGTTTTCATAAGATACGTTATCATAATTTTTGTGAGAACTGAAGTCTTTCCACTCATATCAGTTGTAGCCAAGATGCATTCTACCAACAGAGTGTGAGAGAATATGCACCCTTTTCAATACATTACTTTTCATTCGGTAGCTGTCTCAGGCCTTTTAGTTATATCTAGGTAAAGTATCATTTGAACTTACGTACCTCACGCTCTTGAAACACAACTGGAAAGATTGAACTATATCTCAAATTCCTGAAGAATTCAAAAACATCGGGTTTTAGGTTCGTTTTCAACGCATTCAAGAGTCCGAACATTTGATAATGAGATCGATTTGATTGTCTTCTAAAATACTGTACTTCCCTTTTATGTCTTTACTTGAAGTACATTGTTTTTCAAACTAAGTCAGATATCACTGGAGGTCCCACTTAAAAGTGCATTTAATGAATTGAATAAAATATGTATCCCTATTCTGGATTTTTACTGGAACTATGGACAATCACGATGATGCTGTTAAAAACCTGCATTTTTTCTAGTTTGTTGGTTTATAAATCCAGATTTTGCTTGCAATTTCTGCAAGTTGTAATATAATATGATAATATAAATTCTCTCTTTATTAACTAGTTTTTGACGGGTATTTGAAGATGAATTAAAAACCTCTCCAGGGTTGATTGGAACTACTTACCACGTCATCCCCCCCACTTCAAACAGCCAAATGTTGTGTAATACATATTGTTTGGCATCAAAGCTGAAAATCAGTTTCTGTGCACACAAGGTGCTCAAATTTCAAAACAATTTAACATAAATATAATGTTAAGCAATTGCAGAACTTGGATTTTATAGTCATGCTGCTTCCTTAAATCTGGAGCTGAAATTTTCACTTTCCAATCGGCTGACGGTTGAATCCTGTTGATTCTACTCCTACCTTGGAAAACCTTACTTTTAGTAATAATTTCTTTTTGAATTTTACTTTTCACAAAATAAATTAGTAACATCGCTTGCAGAAATGTGTGTTTTTCAAACTATTCATACCACACCTTCCTTATTATTCTAGTTTCAGATCAAGGACACACCAATAGTTAAGAAATGCAAGATTGGCTCGAAGGAAATTCCTCCCTCATTCTGTATTTCCTTTTCTGACGATTCCAGCACTCTGGCAGTTGCCGACAATAATAGCGATATCCACATTATTGACCTAAAAAACCAAGAAATAACCATAAAATACAGTTATCATACAATTAAAGATAAAAGTAAGTAGATGTATAAGTAATTTAATATTTATAAACTTATGGGAAGTAAATATCTCTACACTCTTGTTTCAATTTAGGTGTACTATATCTTCAGACTAGTTCAAGTTCTATGTGAATTTCTCTTCTATTTGTTTTTAGAGTTGACAGACGTGATATCACAGCTTGTTTTGTCCGCTGATGGCTTGTACGTGGTGGCGGCAGATTTAAACTGCAACGTGGTCATTTGGGCCAAAGGAGAAGTAAGTTTTTCAATAGTTGACTCATCCAGGAGGTGTTATTCATCTTTTATTATTTTAGGCCGTACCTACCAAATTTTAATGCGCTGTTTTTTTCCTCTAGGTTTACTGTAAATTGCCTACGTATACCTGCTCCATTACTGCAATGAATATTCAGCCGTCAACGAACAACCTCGTCGTTGTTCACTCCGATCACAAGGTGCATCCACTTATTTTTACATTTCGGCACTGCTCTGTTCCCCTTCAGATTCAGTTTATAATGATGACACAGACCAACAAAAGAAGGTGTTGTTTATTGCCTAGAAGATAAGGGTATCTGTTTTTATTTTTCAGTGTGCTGAATCCAAATCTTGAACCCATTTTTCTCTGTCAGGCCTAGTGTTAAGGTTTAGCCCATGTATCTATTACCTAGCTGCTTTTGATTTTCGAAAGTAGCGCTTTAAAAATCGCAATCAATTTTCCACTTTCAACCACTCTTCCCACGTTTTATGATGTGCAGAATCCGTGTTTGAAACCCAATATACCGAATATGCGAGTTGGGCACAGGGAGAGCAGGGTGGAGGGGCGTTGGCAACAGAATCGTGCTGTTAGCAGAACGGCCTCGACTTTGTGATGGTTCCGTGCGTTTTGTAGACATATGGACGTTGTGCGGCATCAGAAGAAAAGCTTTGGGAGCAGAACAGAACCTCGTCTACTTTTGCCTTACTTCCACACAAAAAACAGAGTGCGAACTCTTTCTCATGTTAATACTTCACTGGACGCCAGGGTGAAATCTCTCCATTGTGAAATGTGATTTTGAGTTAGCCGCCATCAATTTCCTCATGTCCGCAACCTGCAACTGACTATCGTTCTTCTTCCCACCACTTTAGTTTGTCTTCAAATCACACAACCGCAACTCGCACGCTACGCTCAGCACACTGAAAAACCCCATCACCAACCCCTGTCCTCTCGGAACCAAACAACACCTTTTTAGGACGCCCCTCTGAAGCTAGGCTTCGTTAGTACAGCCTATTAGAATTGATCCCGAGGGGTGTCAGGCAACCCTACCATCCGTTAACTGCATGGATTATTTACCAATATGTTTTCTTGTTGGCCTGTGAAATTGATTTGAAATCGGTTTGCTTGTTTCGCCTAACTTGATTCTCCAAACCCCACTGCTTATGGACGTCAAGTCGGAGCGGTCAATTATTATTTTTAGTTCTGATTTCATCGTATCCTGAGTTCGAATCTGCATAAAATGTTAAGGGACTAAACGAGTTTTTGATTCGATCATTGCCCTTCACAGTTCCTTTGTTGCGCCATTAATCAGTTATTAATTATTAAATAAATGGAATGGTCCCAGTTTTCGATAACTTCGGATAATCGATGTAACATATGTCTTATTTTTGTTCTCAGATATTCGAATATTCTATAAACAAGAGGAAATACACTTCATTTTCCCGTCGGATTCACGACAATCTTCCCATTCAATGGTTGAATAGATCATATCCTGTCCACAGCATAACTTTTGACTCAAGAAATGACGATATAGTAATCCTTGGAGATGACTCCACCATCATGGTTATAAATAAGAAAAAGGTGATTTGCATTAATTAATTTTCTTTTTTCACGATTATTTGCAAAGTAAGTATAAAGAATCTTTTCCACTCTAGGACCAATAATTTTTCTATCTTTTTCTGCTTGAGTATAATTCCCTTGTTTTCTTTGAGCATAATTTGAATGCGAATTCGCATTGAATTTGACGTCAGTTGCACTGAACATTCACTGGAGGTTGGTACAACAAACAGAATGACAATGAGGAGGATGAATACATAGTTCATCTAAATGCCTGTCTAAAAAAAAAGCGCTGGCATTTCCCAAAACTCTGTCCCAAACTTGGGGTTGGATATTCGGGTAGTAAATCTTCATGTCCTTGAGTAGGAAAACACACCTCCCAAGTAAATTAAACAAATGCTGGCCGTTCTGTGAGCGCCCTAACCATGATAAAGTTGACAGGAGGTGCCATAAATCCTCGAAGGAGAATTTAGACGACTGTATCATCGTCTTCCTTGCAGTCCACCTGAAAAACTTTTATAACCTAATCTTGTAAACATCACCACTATCAAAGGATATGTAGCACTCGCACTTTGAATTAAACCTTTCGCGAATTGAAAAAACCTTCCTGCAAAATGAATGAATCATTCCGCAGATGGAATTAGACCTACATACGTGAAAAGTACCGAACCACCACTTTTTGTAGTGATTTTTCGTTTGACTTATAAATTGATTTTGTATTTTCTGTACACGATTTGTGCTTACAATTATATATTGTGTTGAAGTTGAAATGTACCTAATGAACATGATACCAAGCCTTTTAATAATCAATCTAAAGACATGTGGGTGTGTCAATTAAACTGTCATTATCATGTCAACTGTCATTTTGATGTCAGTGGTGACCCGTTGTTTGTCATGTCTGTTTTTGTTATGTGCCCCTCTCAAAGAATGTTGGAATTCTTCATTTTTTTCAGGAGCTATCTGTTCCAGAAGCTAAAATCCCGCGAATACCCTGTGGGAGTAAAAAATCCGTTTTAGATGACTTCTCCGAAAATAGCAGCCAGCACCATCCCATCAGTATAAGTCCTGAAACAGCTTTTCATGTTGTAAAGAAATACAAAGTAAGTAACTTCTTAAAACAATTTATAACCATCTCATGTTATGGTCGTTTATGCAGTGTAAAAATGTATGACTAGCCTCGTGGCAAAACCTGAATATCATCATCAGATGACGGTCGATCTCCCAAAAGTTCACGTTACTCCAGTCAGATCCGTGGCATTGGCATTCATTTGCCAACTTTCAAATCACGTAGATTCATAAGAAAATTCTCTTTCGGGAAACGGAAGAAGCACGGGAGAAGCGTATTGGATATTTCCAAATCGTGGCTATTACCTATTCTATCATGCCGCCTAGATGTCTGAAAAGCAAGTTTCACTGTGGGCAGCAAGTGATATGTTCTACATTTGTGAACAATATAAATGCAGGATGTCTCACGTTATATCCCTCGAACTTCACCCACGTATTCTACAACTAATTGATGAGTTCTCTCAACTAAAAGCTTTTTTTTTACTGTGTGTGTTTTGCTTATAAGGCCGATGAATATTAAAAATAAAGCGAGTACAACATTGGAAAGAGCTTAACCTCAGCTTGTAACAAATGGTATAACCTGATTTTCATTTTTCTCAGTGAAAATTGAGTTTGAATGCGAAAAAACTCGTGATTTTAGGCAAATTTGAGGTTTTTTTGAAGAGAAAGACCTGTACCACTGAATGAATTTTGAGGCGGATTTATCGATTTTTTCTCACTGAATCGAACGGTGATATATCTAGACCTCCCAAGCAACGAATTCCAACGTGGAAAGGAAGGTGAGGTTTTAGTGGGTTTGAATCCTACATAACCCGAAGAGCGGTCCCTTCTGGGTATCTTACGAGATCCGATTTTCATCTTAGGATCTTAAAGATTTCCTCACCTGCCTACCGGAAAAAAGGATCGAATAAACAAGTTTTCAGTCTTACTATTACTTAGTATATCATTCATGATGTAGGGAATGTCAAGTCAACGACATTTTCTAGGAATGACTTGGAAATGATCCTCATTAATAAATATCGTTAATTTCTCCGATATGTACTAGCTTAATTACCAAAGAACTGAATAGTTTGATTAATATCCAGTAATCAGTAGTATGTCGGTACAAGTGCTACGACACTCCTGCGGACTTGGTGCACATCAAATTTCGTCAATATTTAACAAATTTTTTTTGCTCTCCCAAAATCATTTTTCCCCCCAGTTATAACTTCGATAAGGTTTCTTGGATCTTGTGGACAAATTTATTTTCCTTTTGTGATCTTCAATAACCAATTAGACACGGTTGAAAAACTGTCTAATCATTATGGAACTTTTTCTGATCCTTCTAACTCAACCGATTTAAGAAAAATAACGCTATGAATTTCCCGTTGTTATCTGTTGGATTGCTCTCAACAATGAAGCACACGAGCTTTATCATTGCAGCTGTACTACCTATTGCAAAATGGAATTCATCAAAATATTCTTCTACTACATTTTGTTAGACGCCTTTGAACATTGTATGCATCTTTTTTTTTGTGTTGGATCCATATTTTTGTTCCATCACTCAATAGTGTGATCATTTTGGAAGTATGTGTAAACTGATTGTTCCTCTAAACGCGTCACTTCGAATCTGTACACTTGAAAAAGTACAAGTTCTTATAACAAACTATGTAACAATTCTATCTTGATCAAAATAGATTACATAAATTGTGTTTTATAGTAGTGAATGTTCTCCCTATCAGCACATATTGGTTCACCTTTCTCGTGATTTAAACCAAAATTATTCAACCAAGTACAATGGATCATGAAATTATCCCTTCATTTCCAGCACCTGGTGTACTTCGGTGAGCTGGCAGAAGGTGAAATGGTAGCAGTTGAAATCAACCCTCTCAAACTACTAGAGAAGCTTCCCACGAATTTCAAGCAAAAACAGTTCGGTAGAATGTAGTTTAAAATAATTTTCTTAAATTATTTTGAATCAACTTTCATTTTATTTTTGTAAATAATAAAATGTGTATATACTGTTATCAGTAGTTCCTCGATTCTGATAGCACCCTTTTCCCTTTCTTCTGACTTCTTACATCACCTTTGTTAACTCGTCAACTGCTATTACATTTCGAACATATAAGGATTTTGATGATTGGGAATTTTTATTTAACTATGTTTTCAGCGTTTATTCAAAGTTGTAAGAAATATTTATTTAAAAGAAGTCAGTATTGCTGTTCTTGATACTAAAGAAAACACGAAATATTACGGATTTTCAAAATACAAGCAACTTTAAAATGAAGGGTTTAAACGACATTTCAAAGAGTTTTTGGGAATTCGCTGAAAACTCTGAGTCCGTAGTAATTGCTCTTTCAAATGCAAATACAAGGTGTGTTCAGAAATTCCATGGAATGTTTAAATTTTCCGCACTTGGAGAGTCTGACTGTCAAATTTTTGTTTTACATACATGCCCCTGAAGTAGGACACAATTTTCAGGTGCATTCATTGTTTACTTTATTTGTGGCAGCCACTAGGGTTTGACTTGTTTACAGAAGTCTGGCAATTTTCGGTTGTTAGGACAAATGGATCAAAGAATTCGTGTTGAGTTTTGCATAAAAAATAAAATAAATTCCAACAAAGTGTGCGAAATGGTAACAAAGGCATATAGTGAGTCTGCTACGGAAAAAAACAGGTGTTTACGAGTGGTCTACACGTTTCCAAGATGGCCAAGAAGACGTTGAAGATGACAGACCTCCGAGCACATCAACAATGAATGGAAAAGTGGAAGCAATGGTTGTAAATGATCGCCTAATTGCAATTAGAGAAGTCGCTGATGATGTTTGCATATCAATTGGCAGACATTTTTGGGAACATTTTGGATAGGAAGCAAGGCAGCAAAATGTTTTCCCAAAATTTTTGAATTTTGATTTTTAAAGTTCATGGTTTTTTTCTCTCAAAAACACTGTAGCAATGCCCCAACCTCCGTCGTCACCAGACACAGCCCCTTGTGACTTTTTCCAAAAAATTTAAAAGAAAAACCTTAAAGGGTCGTCGTTTTACATGCATATATGACATAAAAAGTGCATTTCTGAAAATGCTCAAAGCTATCCCAAAGATTGAGTTCCAGATGTGTTTTGAGCAGGGCTGTGGAGAGAGAATCCGGGCCCAGGGGCAAATTCATCTGAGCCCCCATTAAAAAAAAGTATACTAAATTATAGTCTATTTTGAGAGAGAGGAATATTGATTGTGGAAAACTAAGAATGATTGAGTTCTACAGTTTGTATGTGTATATTTATTAATCCTGTATTTTTCAAGAAAATCCAGGCAGCATTCGGTCCAGGGCCCCCCCTCTACGGGGCTGGTTTTGAGAATTGGAAAAAGCGCTGGCATAATATCTAGTAGCAACTACTTTGTAGTGACAACATCGATGGAAATGAATAAATAATTATATTTTTTCACAAAAAACGAAAATTCTGGGTATTTTTTCAGAGCATTTAACATATGTATCATTCTAGGCATAGTATCTTCTTGGGATAGAAAAGAACATCTGTTCAAATACAAATGAAGGTTCACAAAAAGAAGAAAAAGCAGTTACTGCGATAAAAAAGTGTCCAATCAAAAGTAAAAATGCTAACATTATTAAAAATTGATCTCTAATTCCTAAATACAAATTATTTTCTTTCAGTGCATAACATTATTTGGAAATAGAAAACTTTCCAAGTGGATAAGTCCTTGAAATTTGCTAAAAGGAAAAGGTAGCTCCTAACCTAAATATTTTGTTATCAGTGTTGGTTTGTAATTTCAAGAACAAGCCTTTGTAACACCAAAAAAAGATTATAACCTTCCCTCCTTCAAACTTTGTCACTACATTTCAAGGCGATAGATTAAAATATTTTTGTTTACATTAATACATGTACAAAATTCATTCTTTCTCTCATTGATTTCACTTGGGTCCTAGTCAGCCCCAACCAGGGGTTGAAGATTTGCTCTTAAGTGCTGCTCTTCAAATCTCTCTGGAAGGAGTCAATAGTTTCAAAAAAGAAAAGTAACCCAAACTGGATCAAATTACAGACCAGCCACTGAATAACGATATGGGTAGGGGCATTGTTTTTCATCCCAAGGGGATCCGATCTGGGATGGATTGATTAATACTGATCCCTACTCTATCGCTCCAGCCTGTTTGTTAGCTTTGAAATGGCGAAAATCAACTATAGGTATCCAAGATCCATGCAGTTATTTAGACAATGCACCGCATCACTGCACAATTATTTGAAAGGATCAGCAAAGAACGGTTTCTTGTTAACAAAATGAATAAATAATAATAAATAAATATTTGTGTAATAATTTTCCGTGTGTCTACACACATGTACAGGCTCTGGTTCTCTTTTAAATTACATATTCTCTACTTCATAGTTTATTTATCATCCTAGATCTTATTCGTGATTCTAAATGAGATAGATTCAATTTATTTGCAAAGCTTTCAGTGGATGTTCCTGCCTCGGAATATGAATGAGTTCCGTTGGTTTCTACAGCTAATTAATCGAAGAGAGGAAGAAGAGAGATATTTTGTTATCAGTAACATTTTGCCAGGGAACACAGACAACAACAACAACATTGTTTTCAAGTGATAAAAAGCGGTGCATCCTCTTCTGCGCAGCTAACGAGTATAAGTTATTAATAAGCAGTTTAATATTTTTGTTATTTATTGGCAGGTGTAATGTTTTAGTCGTTATAAATAAATTACAGTAATAATTTTTAAACCCCACAAATTTAAATCGCCTAGCTAGTAATGTTCCTGTTGGATTTTCTGTGGAATCTCTGGGAGTCCCTCACTCACATCCTAACGTTCTCAAGAAATCCCCAAAATAACAAACTTAGCATTCATGTCAAATCGAACACAGTAAGTTCAAATCAGTAGACGATGCATGTGTGTAATTACGTGGTCTATCGATATGCCTACCTTCTTGAACAGTGATGACTTCTTCCGATATACATTGAATAATGTTAATTCCTAAGCGAATACTTGTAGGTACCTACTAGTTGTACGCCAATAAATTCATATGCTTCGTTCTTCCGCTGATATTAGGGAAATTCAGTTGACGTTGACCTGGATCCTCAGTGGGACATTGGAACCCTGAAAGAAGCGATTGCTCCCAAGATTGGCCTCCCTGCAAATGGCATGGAAATCATACTGGCTGGAAAATCTTTGGATGATTCTACAACCATTGCGGTAAGAAATCTTCCACATTTTTAGAACAGATTGTGAAATCTATACGATCCTACAGCAAAATTGTCTCGCTTTCAGCACAGTAAATGAAACAATGCCTAACTTTATCAAGTGAATCACTTGTGTATAGCCTAGGTTTCAACGGAAAAAACTTTCACGTCAACAACAGGTGAGATGTAGGATGTTCTACTCGATTTAAAAGTCCCAGTCGTGCAGCATGTTCATATGAGCGAAATTCCCAACATTATCCTTTTGCATTCATGTTAAATTGAATTGAAATTTGAGTACTTTTCTAAGCCAAAAAAATTGTAATTATCAATATTATTGCGAAAAAAACTTGGATAAACGAAGAAAATATCCTTTCCTCCTTTTTTCTGATGAATTCAACGTGGCAACAACGTCGCACAGAAAATCTTATTGACTTGGCTGTCAAATAAAATTTGAGTCTCCCCTCTAGTGTGTTCTTGAAAGGCGCAAGGGTGGAATCGCCTCCTCGAAGACGCCCCACTTTCATTGAGTCTTTTAGTTTGTCTTGACTCGTAGATTGTAGGACAGCAGAGGATTCTGAAGCCTTCCTGATTCTTAATCTACCGCTCTCAATGCGTTTTGCTAATTTTTTTTATTTTTATTTTTTATAACACGGGCTTATCAGCCCAATATAATCAAATAATGTATTAACTCAATTATTTCAGTGGTTGCGCGCAGGCTTCACAAACATGATTAAATAAAGAAAATAATAACAAAAAATATCTCACTGACCAAAGCACTCATCTATAATTTTTTTCAATTTAGTTTCCGTGATGTTAAAGATGTCCACTTCTAGCTGTTCTCCTCCTGGCAACGATGCGTTTTGCTAATCGAAGGTTGCATTGTGAACAAAGAAATCTGAAAGGCAAAAACAAGGCATCACCCTCGCTCATTTAGGGGCCTCAAGTTTTCGTCAGTTCCTGCAACTCCAGACTTGAACGAGGCAAAACGTAGGACCTGCTCCACCTCCATCTTCCCAGTTCCATAAATGGGTGACCAAACTTGCACAGTTTCCAAGATTGGACGAACTAGGGCAACATAAAGTGCAACAAAGACTGACGAAAAATCACTGGAATTCCTCTTGATGAACCCCAACGTTCGCATAGCCCTGCTTCTAATGGACTCGATGTGTGGCCTGAAAGTGAGTGAGCTATCAAAGATAACACCCAGGTCTCTCACCACACTCTGGAGAGGAAGAGCCTGACCCTCAATGCAATACGTATGGTTAAAAACACAATGGGCCCTTGCATAAGTGGCAGCAAAACATTTGCTAACATTCAGGAAAAGTTGGTTTAATATTCGATACTAATCGATTGCATTGTAAAGTCTGAAAGGTCACCCTCCAAATTTTCGTCAGTTCCTGTCTGAAGTAGCACATACACTTATTTCCAAAAATCACGAAATTATCCTGAAAAATCGAGCAATACTATAGACATATGGTCGTCCAGGAGGCTTGAATCACAAGAACATGAGGAACAACCTAAACGTTTAAACGCTATCGCGAACCAAATCGCCATGGCGACCGCTTATTGTTCAGCGTTTTTCAACATTTTGTTTTAATTTAGATAAAATTGAAGTGCATTCTGATGATGAGAGAGCAAAATATGACACCTGATAGCTTGTAGTTATTTTCTACTCGGGCACATATGAGGGGAAATTGAAAAGTGGGCCAAGTTACCTACCCTGGCCGAAGTTACCTGCCGCATAACATTCATTACACTCCGTTGTACACAAGCTGTCCCAGCAATATTTGCTGATGACACAGCAATCGTGGCCAGTGGCGCTCCAGTTCAGCCAAGTCAACAAGAGTGTAAGAGCCAGCTAAAACGAAGGAGAGAACTGACTCCAGATTCTGTTAAACCAAAAAGGGGAAAATTTTGTTTGGAGGGGAAGTGTAGACAATTTAGAGTGGGGAATCGCAGGGAGCAGAGAGAAGGGGATAGTAGAAACCAACAGGGACGGGGTTACAACTACCCCAGGGTGCTAAGGGGGAAACTACGGGTGGCTGACCGTTTGCCAGAAAAAGGGTGGCTTGGGAAAAACCAACGGCGCAAAGCAGCTTGGGAAATTTGTAGTCCATTAAAGGCTTCAAATATTTTCACATACGAACGGGATTAATGGACAATGAGGTGACCAACAGCGGGGACTAGGCGATATGCTCAACGCCACGGTACAGGCCCATTACCTGTGGGCCTCGAATACTAGTCAAGGGAGGTTTTCGAGAGGTAATGACCTAAATACTGAAAATTCTTCAAGATCTTAAACCATTTCAGATACATCTGAACAATATGTATACAGTTGTAACAATAGAAATTATTTCAAAAAACTCCATTGTAAAAACCTTCACGTTTGAGTTAGTGTAGAATTGAATAATTTGAACATAATTTTCACAATAAAACTTTGACTACAACTGTAATACCATACTTCCAACGTGTCAGAACAAATTAGAATGAAACGTGGCGGGTTAAATATCACATTGTTGTTCTTCAGGACTGTGATCTTGGGGAACAGAGTGTGCTGCACGCTGTTAAAAGCCATGGGCAGCGGCAACGACGATCTCGTCCTCTCAATCAGATCATGGGCGATTTAGTTGAAGCGAATGAAGTTCTTACGCCCGTTGTTAATGAAGAACTCGAAAATGAGATCGCTGATCCTCCCTTTCCGTTCTGGAGGTGAATCAAGGGAAAGTGCCGAATGCACATTTCTATGTCTACTGCTCCGACTGCATGAGTGCTGCTAGTAAGTTCGAACTCTCTTTAGCTCCAAACTCCTCTTTAATTGACAATAGTTAATTACTGTTTAATCAATAGTTTATTTCTCATTCTCACAGTCCTTTACTAGCAACTAGATGTAGCAAAAAAAAAAAAAAAAAACACTTATGCAGTTTGGGTAAGCAGAACCAACTTATCGAATAAATAGTCGGAAAGTATTTAAAACACCTTAATTGTTTGTAAATCGGAGGAGCAGATACATGAAAAATGATGAAAAAAGAATTTTAAAATTGGGATTCGTCAAATTCAAGTTGGCTCATCATTTGTCTTCAGAAATTCAGAAAAAAGTTGCTCCCTATCAAGTTTTTTTTGTCTTAACTTTTAACGTACTCATGATTATGATGAAGCGTGAAAATTCATTCGTCTCTTGTTATCCCAGTCAGGTCCCTATCAAATTTCGACATCCTACGTTGGATATAATATATCATTGATATCAGGGCTACTGGTCAACGATCCGAAAGTTAGCGAGCTGCCTCTGTAATTCCACATATCAAAGTTTGGTCCAAATCAGATCAGCAATTCTAGTGATGTACTGAGTGACCTATCGACTGCTTAAGCGAAAGAAATGCGCTAGGAAGTTGTTCAGGGTCTCTGCTTTACGGATATCAATGCTAAATATTTTTAAACTGGGCACAGGCGCATACAAAAAATATGTCAGTCTACTTATGAAAACAAGTTTATTATTGGGGGTGAACCCACGAAAATAATGTATTAGTTGCTATAGTATCTGACCACCTCTAATATTTGTCTTGTGTTCGTTAAACGAACTTCGTTTTTTTTCTTTTCACTGATCTAATCCTATGTTGCTTTCTGAACCTAGGTGCTTTTTATAATGGTTTACCTCCTTGTTTTATTCTTTTCAGGTGCAGAAAATCCTACATTACCTCTGAAACCCAAAGAAGGAAAATTGAGAGTTCGGTAAGTTTTTACGTAAAAAGAAATAAGATATTCCTTCCACATTGCTATAGTAATTTAATCGTCACAGCTTAAATAAAAAATAACATTTCCCAAAAGAGAAGTCATTAAGTGAAAAAATCACAGTTTCGGTCATCCTTAATTGTAAACCAAACCTGTGAACATCCAACATGAGAATACCAATATGCAAATTTAAAAATTACCCTTTTACCTTGACTTTTCATAGAGGTATGACTATTATCGGATCCTTCTCAAAATGATTTTAATTTTTGTCACTCCCTTTCTAAATCTTGCACGCATTCAAAAGCAAACAAAATTTGTAAAATATCACACAAAACTTGACTCGCAATCATGTACACACTTGCCTACCCCATAGCTGCATCAACTAGTTCCGAAGATCCTTCCACTTAAAGGAATTACGAAAAATATAATATCCCACGATTGAATAGCATTGCACGGCATTGTCAGGAACTGTGATATGGAGCTGATAGATGATAGGAACTGGAACAGTACCTAAAAGTCTCACTTCAACGTTTCGCTGTTTTTCTTTCTTCTACATTCTTCTTGGAAATACAGAGCTACGATCTAGTAAAGATCGCTTGAAGGTCGGACAAATTCATGGAGCGTATACCTATGATACAGTTACCTATGTTTTTCGCAATTATTCGAATCCTTAGAATAAATCGTTGGTGCGTCATGGTGATAAGAAAAACCGGAAACCAATCGTGTGCATACTCGTTTTCAGGAAGACCTGGAAATCACTGACAACTTCTAATTTGATGTGTTTTTCAAGTCCTTTGAAAAATAATATGATCGACAGCCCCAGAACACTCGAACCAAAGTTACGTAAGAAACTTCCAACAATCATCAACTGAATGATTGTTGAAGTTTCGTACGTCAGTTTGCGAAGGGATTAACGCGAACTCCTCCAAAACATGGATTCTAACAGAAGTCACATTCTGGAATCAAAGAAATTTTTGTATGTGTGTGTCACCTGCTGGAGAAACTACTACAGTTCAAGAGATTTGCTTTAGTCTCAGTTAACGATTGGTTTGGATAGTGGGCGTGTTTCTCTTTGGAAGAAAGCATGAGTTTTTATTCTGCTCAGTTGGTTGTTAAATACTTCTAGCACACACAATTTCTGAAGATGAAGAACAACTTGGGGTCATTCCTGTTTCCTATTTTCTGCTATACTGTATTTTTAACCGCCTCAAACAGAAGAGATCATTCAACGTTTCTTTTTCTCAGTTGTTCTTCGTGCAAGTCGGGGGCGATTACCCTCGATAGTGATCCAGCGTCTTGGTCAGATGTGTTGGAACCTTCAAGGATCTCAGGAGACTGTCAAGAACAGGGCTGCCCTGTAAGTGATTATTCGTTCGTGGTTCTTTCATGAAATAGGTAACTCCCGAAGTAAATGTGTTTCATCAACTCTATAATTTATAGGATGGGGCAGTTGCTTGGGCGGAATTCTACTTCAAATGTGCCGAACACGTTCCTAAAAATGAAAATGAATCATCAGTCGTGCCCCTCTATTTAATTCGGACGAACTCCCGAAGTACTCCTTGCCTCTCTTGCATGGATGTTCTGTAAGTACGAGTAGGTACGCCTTGATGATGCATCTATAATACTGCTTGCCCAGAATCCTTGTACTAGTACTAATCTCTAATTATAAAAAAGTTCTAATTTTTTACGATTTTTTGGGTTCGATTTTGGAAATTTGGCCAATTTAATGTGCTCAAAAACTGTTGGCCAACGAACTCATATTTTCGTTTAGAATGCTTGATTTTTTAGCGCAAGAAAGAAGTTTTTATGTCAATCCTGTCGACAGTTATCGTCCAAAATGGCTCTCACACGTACAAACACAATCGACTGATCCCCAACACTGGTACTACAAGGTGTACATATGTGTACATTATAGTTGAAATCCAGGAATCAATTCAAAACGGATTTCGATGAAAAACATTTTCGAAAATTGTTATTCTAAAATTTTAAGTGCCATTGCAATAGCTTTAGTAATAAAGCACAATAAAGAGGAAGAGCCGCTGTATTCATCGTCTCACCAATCAACATTAATTATAATATATGTAGGACTTTCTTTCCTCTTCTCCCAAGTATCTTCTTGGGACACAAGTACAGTGACGGCAAATATGGCGAATTTCTTTCTTAATCAACCTAAGCTGTTCAACATTGTAATCGAAACATGTACAATACTATTACAATGTATAATTAAAAGGTGTATGCCATACTTGGTTGTCCATAATGTTGATTGGTGGCGGGAGGAAATACATCGGCTCTTCCTCTTTATTGTTCTTTATTACTGAGTACTTTTGCTTGTAGGGCCTCATCAGGGTAATACAATTTAAGTAATAGTAATATAATTCTGGAGAACGGCTAAATTAATATGAAGATTAGATTGAACTAACTCTGTGTTACAGCAACATAAATAGTATTGTTCTGATGAGCCGCTGTATTTAATCCCCTCACCAACCAACATTAATTATAATATATAATATATTAATTATTATCATCTTGGAACACTACTATAATGTATAGAGGCTCACTGATCAGATGAGTGACTGCCGATATGGCAAAGTTCTTTCCCAATCGATCTACGGTAGAGAAATTTGTGATTGAATTCGTATGGGACATCTAGAATACAATCACAATGTACGAAGGCTCACTAATCAATTGGTATCGGCTTAGAATGCGATGTACATATATTATGTTCAGCAATAATAACCCACAGACAAAGAGGTTTGATTAAATCGGTCTGATAGCTGAATCAGAAGTTATACTGTTGCAACTGAATAGAAAATTCGCTTTTGTAATGAGGACACGAGTTCTAACCCAGTACGAATGTTTTTGGACTATAACACGGTATTTAAGTTATAAGCTGAGCAACTGCCAATATGACAAATTCGTTTTTTACTCGAATTACAGTGTTGAAACGTTCAATTTGATATTGTAATTGATGATTTGGTAACTGCTTATTTCAAACAAATTAATTTGCTACTTAATAGGGAAATGTACTACTATGACGTAAATTGATAAAACCGCAGACTGTTCAAAAACCAACGGGTTGTTCTTTAGCAAAAGAATTTAAAAAAATCATCGAACGAACATTGTATCTCCAGTACTTAATCCTGTGAAGAATGAACAATTTTGTTGCTCTGCGGTAGAGGCATGTCCAGGTGTGATACCTGCCTCCATATCGCGCCTGACACTAGAGCGAAATTTCGTCCTTAACCAGTCCCATAACTTTTATTTCACGTATTTGTAATTGTAGCTTATTTATAATTTTATTTTATTTATTTTACGCCCTAATTGATTTTTCCAGAGACACAGTTATAGTATTCTCCTGCGCTCACACCATCTGCCTTGAATGTTTCAACAACTACATGACGTCTAAAATTCGGGAGAGGAAGTTTGTTTTAAACGATGAAGTCGGGTACTCGCTCCCCTGCCCGGTGGGTTGTGAAGGTTCGCTCATAACTGAGATCCATCATTTCCGACTCCTGGCGCCACACTTGGTGAGTGGATTTTGTGCATATAGATTAGAATTTCCATAGAAAATAAACTAGTGTCAAAAATGTTCACATTGGAATCGATTAAATGGCATTATTAAATCTTCTGATCTATATTTCTACGCTTTTGGTGGTTTACATACAGAGTGTTCAGAATCAAAACGACGAAACTTCAGAGACCGATTCAACAACAAATTTGCAAAAACTTTTACTTTTTTTTTCAGTCCGCTCCTATTTTGCCTATTCCACATCAGTTTTTTTAAAAAAATATATTTTCGACCTTACTTCATTGAAATGGCCATAACTCCCCGAAAAGATCGTTTAATTTTCTCTAATTTGCATTCCATAAAATTTTCCCCAAGTCAAGTAGCACATGGTTTTTTCTGGCCTGAACTTGCATTATTGTCAACCTTCTGCTTTTCTAACAATTTTCAATGTTGATACCATCTACTGGAAACTGGATGCACTCTACGGGAAAAACGTTTGCATTTCATCAGCTTTATATCGGCCTGTTAAATGTTTATTTTACGGCAATTTTTGACAGAGAAATTGGTAATTGAAAATGGGAAAACTTGAATTTTTTAAACAAAATCAAAATTTCACGATCAAAATTAATTTTCATTTTGTGAAATCGTTGATAAGATGTGAACTGTTTTTCTGCTTGAAGTACAACATGTACCAGCAATTCGCCACAGAAGACTACGTTTTGAAAACTGGTGGCGTCCTTTGCCCTCATCCCAACTGTGGAATGGGCATTTACCCGGATGACGATTGTAACACCGTCCGCTGCACCTGTGGGGTGAGTACGCACTAAATTCTCCTTCAATTGAATGTTTTGCTTTATTCAACTTTGTATTACTAATCCAGTCCTTGGATTAGAGATGGGATTTTACCCGGTAAATACCAGAGTTCGGCAAAATACCTAGGAAGATACCAAGGGAAATACCCGATTGGGCAAACATTCGGGTATTTTGGTTTATTATTCAATAATAAACGATTGTAATCGCTCTTGAAACAAAACATTTTAACCCCCACCCCCCTGAAAATTTCATGGTTTACGTTTCAAAGGGTGTAGAATCCAAATCTGCAATAAAAATTTTTACGTCCGTCCGCCGTAAGCCGTACCTACGCACGATTTCTCCCAAACGGCTGGAGCAAAAAATCTGAAATTTTCAGGAAAAATCCATGTTGGTCCGACAACGACCCAATTCTTTAGCCAGCTCTCTCGCTTAATTTAAAGTGCCCTTTGAGGGTTGTCAAAGTTTTGTAAAATCCCTAAAAACCTCAAAAAAAGTCAAAGCTGCCTAAATTTGGACTCTTTTTAACTCTCTGAAAGTTTACAACTAGTATAAGTTATTACTTACAAAAGAAATCAATAAATTATTCTTGTTAATTATTTGTTACCACGGAGAAAGACTTCTTAACATTAATCTATTCTCATAGCTCAAGGAATGTACGCTTCAAACCCCACTAAATAAATGCAGAAATATCTTCTCGTAATCCATCCAATTCCATTTAACATACTGAAAATGTGATCACTAAAATTTAGTATGATTTAATCATCTACATCTCTACGTACAAAATTACTTCATGAAACAAACCTGCTATACCTGACCATTATAAACCGGCGTCATCTTCTTTCATTCGCCCACCAGAATTTTCGACCCAAAATAGACTCCTCCAGGCTTCTGCATTTCAATATATTTAATACTTCACATTCTCAGTGCATCCGACTTCCCCGAAATTTCAGCCTAAACACTTAGAGTTGAGAGGAATTTCCAATAACGCGCTGGATCGCTTCTATTTTTCTAGAGTTACATAAAAGTCATTTCTGTAGCTGATATATTTGAAGATATCAAAATTGTCTTTTTACAAAATTGCCATCGTTCCAGCTTCGTTTTTCTAAAACATTCCGAAAAATCACTAAAATGTCAAAAACGGGCAAAATTGTTGGATTTTATTTTTTACCAAAATACTCTTACTCTTAAATGTATATTAACTATGAACTAGAACATTCTGAAATTATTGTTTTTTAGAAATTATACAGTTGAAAAAAAAAGCATTTGTGTGTGTGTGTTTTATTAATTATATTTAATAATTTTAATTATTAAAATATGCCCAACAATTTGCAGTTGTAACAATCTAAAATATAATTGAATATTTTTTTATAATGTTTCTCCTAATAAAATGTACAGTGTAGTTAAGTTCTTTGAACAATTACTTCAGTTCCAAAACAATTTAATCTAAATATGATTCAGAAAATTAACGAAAATTCGCTCATTAAATCTTGTTGCGTAACTGGTAATAGTATATATTTCACGTTTTTCAACTTCATGTGGGTTAAAATGATTTCCACCTACTCGATAAAAAGGCTTCGGATAGCTAATATTGCGGTATAAGAGTTGAAAGTAGTTTATACAGGAATTCGGTCAAGTTGATTTCGTAGAAGGTTTAAGCTCGACATTCATGTGTCCGTCCGTTGTAGATATGAGCGCAGACGTAAGACTTTAGACTGTTGATAGAGACCTCGACAATCTGCATGAATCTTCTTGAAACTTATCTCTTTGATCAGTTCCGTCGGTTCGAGTTCATTTCAGTTACTTCAAGACGGGTATTCGCACGTTTTTATTTCACCTTCCTGGGGGTTTCAAGTGTAGATTCGCCAGTTTCTTTTTGTTAGTGAGTTCAGTACGCAGTGTCTCCATCATGTTCACAGAAATTGATTGCTTCAGCATGATGCATCATCAGTTACACGGTTTCATGAAAAACAAATTATTCACTGACGTGACTTTTAATATCGGTGCTACGAAACTCGACGCTCATAAAGTCGTTTTGGCCTCGAGCAGCCCAGTGTTCCAAGAAATGTTCGAATCCGATTCGGAAAAAGATGAGTCAAACGAAGTTGATCTCGAAGATGTGGAAGTAGATGCATTTTCTGCTTTCCTGGACTATATTTACATTAGGGATGTGAAGTTGGTCGAAAAACATATTTTGCAGATGGTCATGTTGGCCGACAAGTTTGACGTGGAAACTCTTATGGTACTGTGTGATAAAGTGATTGAAACTCATTTGGATGAGGAGAATGCGGCGGATTATTTCATCGTCGCAGAGTCATATGGGCGGTCCAAGCTCAAGGTGAAGATAGCAACTTTTATAAAAGAACATTTAGAAACCGTCATGGCGAGTGATGGTTGGCTCAAGTTGGAAAATGACTTCCATGTGGCTGATGACTTGACTCATAATTTCTTCATTAAGAACGATGAAGATGAAGTTACTTGGACTTTAGAAGATGTTGATTCGTGGTATGATCGGGATCCTATAAATTCTTACGTTCATTTGTACCGTAACGCTCCCGATGAGCCGAAAATGGTTTGCGATGCCCGTTTACGTTGTCCCGGCTATTCACTGGGCTTACAAGTTTTGGTTGATAACCCTCAGAACGAAGCGTTTTGGTCAGTTTTGAACGTCCAGTGCGTTTGGAGTCGGTCACAGTTCAAATCGATATCAAATCTGTTCATGTACTGGGCTCCCCTTCATAAGAGTACAGAAACGTACAAACTTCCTATCAACGATAACGAACCCGATACCTCATACCCGTTAATGATAACGGTCGCTTTGAAAAAATGTCATCCGATCAATCGTCATCCATTTCTGAAGAAGGTTGTAGATCGAGAGACAAATTTTACTGATGCTTTCTTAGTAGCCTCAAGCGTGAAGGTTCCAGTTCACAAATTGGTGTTGGCAGATAAAAGCGATTTTCTCTCGGAGTTATTCAAAACCGATCAAAAAGAATACATAATTGATGGCATATCTTCTGGAACTATGATTAAGCTCGTCGAGTACTTATATTCCGATCGAATTCCGCCTTCTGAACAGCTAGATTTGGACCTATTGAGAGGAGCGAAAATATTCAAGCTAAACAGGTTAGTCGATCACTGCATTGAAGCCCTTAAGAAAAATATCGACTGCCAGAACGCAATCGAGCTCTGCACAACTGCTGATGAATTTGGTTTTAAAACTCTTGAATCCGCTGTACTGGGCTTTATAGCTCGAGAACCAGTTAATGTGGTGAACTTCAAAAATTGGGAAACCATTCAGAACCACCCAAGACTCTTCAAAACCATTCTTCTTACTGTCAAGAACAAGGAAGATACTATCAGTTAAACGGATGTCCATTAATGTCATATAACTACCTAGATATTGGTTTTGTTATCATATTATAATATTACATATTAATTTGCAAAATATTGTTTTCTAAATATATGTTAATTTGCGAAATTTATTTTACAATTTTCGTTCCATCTCTCACGCAAACCTTGAGAAACATTTATAATTGTTTAGATAATTTCGTGAAAGATATTGAGCACATTGTGATTTCAAGTTGAGTTTATTGACACGTTGTGGGGGTACATTTGCTACTCTACTTGTTATAAATGTGTATATACATATCTAGGTCAAAATACGCTGTTCAGAGTCTAAAATTTAGATGAGATACAATTAAAACGTCGAAAAAGTATAAATCCTCAAATTCATCTGTGCACCGGAATATTACTTGGAAAATGTTAATTTGCTATAAAATATCTAAATAACGATCTATTTGTCCCCCAAAGTGCTCAAATGTCATGACAATTTAACATAAATTGAATTCTGCGAATTCTTTCAAATGACCATGTTGCATGATTGACATGTTTTTCGTGTTATTATCAATTAGCAAATTTTCTCAAACAATTAGGCTGTTCCAACGGCTCTGAAAAATTTCTTCATCGACATTTGTTTTGAGTTAGGTATTTTGAAATAATTTCTGGATTTTGACGCTTTTATATGTGTAGGTAGTTTGCAGAGTAAACATTAAATTCAGGAGTTAGATACTCACAAACACTCATGCAGTGGAACTGAGCGAATTTTCCATAATTATCTCACTGCATTTATGCACCTGAGTATATTTGAGTTGAAATTTGAGACTTTTTGTGCAAAACAAATTTAATTACTAAAAAAATAGACCAGTCGCCAAGTAGTTTGGAACGGAAAAAATACCTGAAGAATTTTTCTCGACGGATATACGTTTGTGGGGTGCTGAATCCTAACATTTGTGTTGTTTAGCAATTTTGCAGTTCTTCTGTTTGTCCCCTATCACTTGGAAATTGTTCTTCTTGGCGTTATGATCGCTACAAGCTATTAAAAATGAATAAATTTCTTAAAAAATGCAGTAAAGAACCTTGTGCTCTGTCTGTCTGCTTTAGAATGATCTGTAATGGGATGCTGTGTCTGACATGGAATGTAAGTGTTCTTTGAAATCACATTTATGCTCACCAACATTCCCACCCTCTCCTGTTTCCTTTGTTTAATCGTCCGTTGGTGTAACATGGGGAATTATCCCCCTCCCCCTCCCACCACCATCGCAAAAATAAGCGTTAAGCATTCCAGAAAGAGGTGCTTTAAAAAAATACTCGTATAGGGAATTTTCGTTTTTTTAAGAAAAAAAATATTTATTCATCTAGCTAATGTGATGATGTTTCTGAATATCAGCTATCCATTGCAACATACGAGAAAATCAGCGAAGACTATAACGTAAACCACCTGTTTTTTTACAGTACGTATTTTGCAAGAAATGTCTGCAAGGGAATCATTTAGGAGACTGCGAGAATGCGCTGGATATTGTTACTGGTTTAAGTCCATCTTATTCCATTGACCCTTCGAGAGCGGCACAGGTTAGTAGCCATGAATATAACTTATGTGTAGTGTGCTAAATATTGTAACATTCAGGAAATAGAAAGGGCTTGGTGAGCTCAAGATAAGTAAAGGGGCGTTAGTAAAGTGGAATCTAGCATCCATCCCATCCCTTCTGGCAACTGAAAAACTGGGCTTACGTTGAGTTCTTCCTTCACGATTTTATCCATATTTCTTGTAAACGAATTTTTTGAGTTCGTTATTAGTCTGCTGCTTTGTAATATTACACAATAAATATACAATTCTAGCCAAAATTAACAAATTTGAAGAAAAAAAATCTATTTTTTTGCATTTTAGTAAACTATTGTCACATGTCTTTGGTCAATAAATATTTCCTTAGTGCCGTTACTAACCTCTAGGTTTCGGGAGTATCTTCAGAATTTGAGGAGCAATATGCTCGAGCCCCTTGACTTTTCATATAAGCTCAGTTGGGCGCTAAAGAATCCGCTCGATTGCCAGCAACAGATAAGATAGGAACGGAGGGGACGCTCCTGTTGTTGATTGCAAACGGATACGAAGAGGTAACTTTTTGTCTTCTGCCTGTTGGAGTGAGGATGAGGAGCGTAGATGTGACAGAAAACAAACGTTTCAGCTTGTGATGGATTTGGTTAGTTGGCCTTTCCCGATTATTGAATCCGTCGCCTTGGGAGATAAATCAGACGCCTTCAAGCGTCTGGGGCACCCTCCGTGCGTTATCGCAATCAGCTCAATGGAAGGGGCAACTATACCAATCCATCACCTCACAAGCTTTAATTATTGGTCCCATGTGGGTTTTCATTGTCCCTGGTGATCTTTTGAGACTTCAAGTCAGTCACACCAATGTTCCAGTTGTCTTCAGATGTTGATTTGACTTGCGCTCCTGACTTTAGTCTGGGGGAACTGGAGAACATAATGCATGTTTCGGTAGAATATTCAGCCCTTGGGGAATTGAAGCACGTGCAGAAGTATAATTTGCTCCATGAAACTATCTTGCCCTAAGGCATTGAATGGTATCAATTGGCTGCCTTTTGCAAAATTCTATTACACTGCCTGACCACTGCCTGAATCATTCTAAATAGGATCAGAATTAGTTCCTCGGTGAATCATTGCTTTAGTTAAACAGAAATGTTTCGAATTTATTATAATGCATTCTATCGTTCGTATTTGTTCAGAAGTATCTGAAATGGTTTCAGATCTTAAAGAATTTTCAGTATTTAGGTCATTACCTCTTGAAAACCACCCCACCCCACCACCACCTGACTCGTATTTGAGGCCCACAGGTAACAGGACCGTACTGTGCCATTAGGTGCAGTGCCTAGTTGCCGCTGTTGGTTACCTCATTGCCCATTAATCCCGTTCCTATGTGAAAATATTTAAAGCCTTTAATGACTCCAAATTCCCCAAGCTGCTTTGCGCCATTGGTTTTCCCAAGCCACCCTTTTTTGCTAACGGTCAGTCACTCGTAGTCTCCCCCTTAGCACCCTGGGGTAGTTGTAACCCCGTCCCTGATTGGTTTCTACTATCCCCTCTCTCTCTGCTCCCCGCGATTCCCCACTCTAAATTTTCTTCACTTCCCCTCCAAACAAAATTTTCCCGTTTTTGGTTAACAAAATCTGGAGTCAGTTCTCTCCTTTGTTTTACACTCCTTTGTTTTACTCTCCGGCTCTTACAGTCTTGTTAACTCGGCTCTCCTGGGACACTCCCTATATAGTTATCACTTATCAAACTTGTCTGACTTCAAATCATAGTTATCAAAGTGACTTCATTTTCCTAACTAAGTAGTGGCAAAGCAGCATGTTTTGTGATATTGTTGGCTACCAGCAAAACCTCAACTTTGGCAGAAGCGCCCTGAGGTTTTATTCAACAAAACCTTTATTTATTTGATTGGTTCACTGTATCGACGAATACGCGTAGAATGATGTATTTCCATTCTCGTTCATTGGGCATGTACGCATTCATTTGAAATACAGTCTCCATCAGTTAAATGCACAACCGTTTACATCTTCCTTGGGTTCACCTTAACAGTATTTAACCAGTTTTTGGCTACCATTTGTTTTTTTTTTTGGGCCATCATGAACAAATAAAGTTAATAAATATTGCTTGCAAATTTCTGACAGATGAGCCCACCTTACAGTTTAACCACATATATGCTCAGAAAATATACATAAACTATTTTAAGCTTTGAGCTTATGTGATTTTCCAATTCTGAGTACAAATTTTGTTGAGTAATTTCAAACTATACCAAGCATGAGTTAATCTGTTTTCAGCTATTTTTATCGATTTTTAAGCGTATGTTTATGATTCGTGCTCGTTAAGTGCTATCAAACTCATCGTTTATTTCGTGATGATTGATTATTTCGGAAAAAATAGATTTTCTCGAGTCGTACGAGAGGTCTTATAGTTTAAAACTACAAATATCTGTCTAGTTTTCTTGTTGACCAATGTACATTATTGTTTGTTTGTATTTTCCAGTCTAAATGGGATGAAGCTTCCCATAGAAGCATAAGAGCTGGCACCAAACCTTGTCCACAATGTAGAACTGCCACCGAAAGAGCAGGTAAATTTAGTTTTCAAATTCAATATCAAAAACAATTCAAGAATTATTTTCATACATGTAGACCAGATAACAGCTGTCCCTGTAGGGAAGTTGAACGAGTTGCAAAGCATAAGTATCTCGTTAGTCTTGGACAAAGAGTTAGCTGAAGACTGCAGACCCACTACACTCACAATAAAATTGATAAATACATGTAGATATTCTATAACATTCGAAACACTCCCAAAAAGTAAGATAAAACTCGTATACTACAATGTGAACTTCAATGCAGAATAATTGCCTGGGGTGGGACATACTCCAAAAAATCATTATAAAAATGTTGTTACCTACAACTCCTTGGACTTTATCTGCTAGTGCACTGTAGGCCTCCCCAGCCACCTCCTTGTTTGAACCTGAGTGGGAAGGAGCACCTGGGCCCCCAGGGTGGGGACTTCGGGTTACCTCAGCCCTTCTGAACCCCCATTCATTCTGCCCCCGAGATAGTGATTCTAATTTCCTCACCCCAGTGCGACTGCATTTACCACCTAGGAATGCCCTGAACTCTAAGACGCCTGTTATGGTAAAGTAAAGTCCCATAATTGTAACTTTTAACTCTGATTATTGTGTAATTTTCTTGTCATTAATTGTAGTTCAGGCCAGTCAGCCTCTTCAAGGCAAAGAACTATTAGAGATCTGTATCAGCGTTACCTTGCAAAGACCTTACCTGAAGCCGCTTCATGGCAAGAACTCAACGAATGCTGCTAACCATAGTTTCAAAGCCCTAGATTTAGTTTTTGATTGTAGACTTTTGAACCCAAATAAGGGTTGTTTCTTAATACTTACTACCTAGGTCCCGAGAAAGGGAAGAACTAGGCAATATAGTAGAGTGAGTGTTAATAAGGCAGGGGTGCTCCAGTTGTTTGATTAAAGGGAAACACTCTTAATAAATCGTTGTTTTATTGTAATCATGTTATTTATATGAGATTTGTTGCACATTTTGGAAGACTGAACACAAAAAGTGGATCCCAATCCCAAAATTAGTAGCGAAAAGATTTTCTTGAAACACTATCAGTTATTGTTTTTTTTTTCAGGTGGTTGCATGCACATGGTTTGTACCAGGTGTGACTTGGAATGGTGCTGGGTTTGTCAGACTAACTGGACACGCAGCTGTATGGGAAGCCACTGGTTCGGTTAGGTTATCCGTCAACATCTTTCAATCCAAGACCTTCTAGATCGTGAGAAGACTATATTTTGTACGTGAGAGTTACAGTGGTCATGGTAGTCGTTACTTTAACTTCGTGAAATTTCGCAATCGTATCGGAAAGTAGTTTTAAATCGTGTCTGAGTACGGATATTTGTGAATTTTTATAAAAGATTCAAGTTGATAAGGTTTTGATCCTCTCTTTTCGATCAACCAATGGGGTTCAAGCTTCCTTTCACCGGTGATTGTATAAGCTGTGACCTTACTGATGTATGTTCAGTAATTGATTGTACTGATGATTCTCTAATTGGTTGTAACTATCTGAAATTGTTACTATTTTCGCGAAATACAGTCTTAATTAAATTCTGTTTTGTTCGTTTCATTGAGTTGCCAAAACTTCGTGACCAACGTCACTAGTGATTTTGGTTACTACTTTCCAGACCTCATCAGTTCTGAAATAGTGAAAAACTGTAGTAATTAACCAACTCCTAGCAAATAATTCTTGTCTTTCAGAGAGATCAGTATTTGTTCTATATTTTTTCTTGCAGTTTTTGAGAATCGTGAGGAAAAATGATGAAAACCATGGCGTCAATGTGACTGAAGCTATGCATTGCCGTACAATATGCATTGGGATAAAAGATAACAGACTGTGTCAGAGTGTGCAAACAAGGTAGTGAGACTTCGGTATGCTCATAACATTTCAGATGCATCTGTATGCTGTTCAGATAGAGCCACGATCGAATCTTCATCGCTACCTTCTCTAGGACGACTTTCCTTACCTTTTTCCCTAGACTTTCAAAATTGGCAACCGGTGGCTCTGCAGTGCCTGAAGAAAGTTTAAGGACACCCCTAGAAACGGTGGTTCCTATTTGGTCCTTAAACTTAGAAGCGCACAAGAAATTCAAGTATGCCATTATAGTTTTTCTGAAAAAAAGTTGGCAACCGTGGGTAATGGGTTGAAATAAATAGTTAATAGAAGGAATATAATTTATATTTATAAGATTTCAATCAAGTCATCATCTTCAAAATAAATCAGAGCTGGACAACAATTTATTGATACGTCATGTATTTTTATGTAATAGACTCAAGTATTTCTGAACATTGTTACTTTTCTTCTTCTATGTACACTTAAATATTTTGAAATGATAAAAAAAGGACACGTCCTGCGCACTAGAGAACGCCAGGTAGATTGCGCCCACATATTGTCATCTCACTTGTTCAATTTTTCTTTTTTTTTAGATTTTTAAAAAATAGAATCACACCATACAAAACATTTCACGAAAAACAATAAAACAATTGTATAGATATATCCATAAACTATATAGAAAACAAACGTAAAAATACACGTCCAAGATATATATTACAAGACAAGGTACCTGGTAATGACAGGTACAGGTTTATGTATTAAATTTTTTTTAAATTACATTTTTTTTGTGTGTTAGTACCTATATCTAATCATTAAAAGTTTTTACAAGCAAATAAAGTCATTTTGTCATCTGTAAAAATGTAGAATTAAGGTTTAGTGCACTGAGAAGGTGTGTTTGGATTAATTTCAGTAGACTGTGCAAATTCGTTTGCATGGAAAGTATGAAGTTGATCATACGTAAGAGTCGTTCAGCTGTATCTCTCGTGATTCCCTTGTATTAGGCCTTACAAAAATTACGACCACGGACCAGCGAAAAATATAAAAACCTATTTCATGATCAAACTTTTTTTTTGAAGCTTACTTTCAATCATGCATTTATTGCTCTCAGTTCTAAAGCTTCTTATTTTATTGTTATTAATAAAAAATAGGGTACCGTATAAATAATTACACATAAAACCGACGTGGATGAAGAGGAATAAACCCTCTTCCTTTTGTCAGGTAGGTACCGCATTTGACTATTCACTTTTCTACAAAGGGTTGTTACTTTTGTTCGGCTTTTGTATTACAAATGGTATTTATAACGGTTCCATTATTACTTATTCGTAGTTTTAATAGCTAGGTAATGTGAGTTACTCCCTGCTTATATAGATTCGGTTACCCTGGATACAATTGATTACGGGGAACTAATGCGTCTCAGGTCAAAAATGCATATTGTAAAATATAACATCTCTCGAATATAACTGTCATGCATTTTAAAACGTCGAATTTCAGATGAAAATATTATTTACACTCAATCAATTTCATACGCCCTGGTTTATAACTTTTATAGGATTTTGAATCCACATTGAAGTAATCCGTGTGGTTGAAGGTTGTGAGCTTTTACTTGGTGTTTCCAAACAAGAATGACTTCTGGTGAAGTAGCGAATTCCTCATGGGGCCCGTTTGATAGATTCTCTCACATCTCTCACTGTGGAAACAAAGTTTTTCTACCTGTTATCACGATGGTACGATATCAATCGATATTTTCAAATGTCTGTGGGGTAGGTTTTTGCGATCTAATTCTGAATTAATCCTGCATGATTTGAATTGTTAACTGGTGTTCTTTCAGTTCAGATGGATATTGGCGAGCCCGCCCGACCTGTAGGGCAACTAAAACGAATTAATATTGAGTTGCTCATTGCACAATACTTGTATTTGTGAGAGAATCGACACCCAAAGGAAAACATTAAATTAAGAGTCAGATTTAGCGAGCCTCGAGGAATTCGAATTACTTCCTACCCCAAATTCTTACATTTATTTGTTTCCTTACCACTAAACCTACCAATATTCATGTGAATTTCTTTGATTACCCACTATCTATTCTATTAGGTATCGTATTACAGTATGGAAAACGTTGCATCCGTAGGCAGGTAAATACCTTTTACCCAATACCATACTCTTTTTATAAAGCAATGATAACATCAATCTGAAAAATATTTGCTAATATAAATTTCCTCAATTGTCTATATACGTTATGGTTTTTAGTTTCTAAAAGAACTTTCAATTCCTTCTTTGTTGCTTTTGGCCGTTCGTTCTTAAATAGGTGTGGTCCACAACAACTTCTTTATAAGGCAATCACATTTTCTCCCGTGAGTACTACAAAACCTACCTCCAGGACCGCTAAAGACATTTCCAAGCTTTCTTTGATGGTGTCTTAATTTGAAAATAATACCTACTTCCTAGAAATTGATTTAAGTATTCCACCCTTTTACTTTGCATTATGCAGGGGTGCCCACAGGCCCCCACCCTCAGACTCCGTCATTAAAATTCTTGGAGGGGGGGGGGGTCCAAAAAAAATTTGGGAGGGGGGTAAAGTTGATTGAAACAGTGTTAAATGTGACGACGTTCAGAAATATATTACATCACTAGATAGAACGTAAATAATAATGAACCTAGTTATCAATTGTATATGGTTTGTTTTTCCATCTTAAATGTATAAATGACAACGACAGTGCTCGAATATTGTCCGTTTTGTCTATAGCCGTCTGGGTCTGAATTTTTTCAATGCCTATATAAATTTTGTTTCAGTTTTAGATAAAATGAGGGGTGCTTACGAGTACCAACTTACACGGGGAGGGGACCACCCCTGCGTTACAAATCCAAATTTTGAATTTCTTAGGAATAGGTACAATATGATGATTTAAACCTTTATTTGTATCTTGGTTTAGTTAAATTGAACTGTTCGAAATACGTGCGGTTTGGAGGAAGAGAGATTGAAGAAAGTTTTAATAGCAATGGAAAATCGGTGGTGTGGGTTGATTGTATTGAACATAATTTTCACACAACAACTGATTTTCTTTCCAGGTAGCTATTTAACAAAACTTTCTAATTTCAAGTTTTTTAGATTTTAAATGTAAATCGTTGCCGTTTTTTTGAGTAGCGATAATTTTTTTCACTTTCTTATTACAAGACACCATCAAACGTAAGAGTCTGAAACTCAATTCAAAAATCGGAACAGTGTGACTAAAAAATAAAAATTCCTACTAATTTTATCAACCCTTTCCGTCATGTTCTTTGTCCATAATCTACAGATTTCTCCAAATTTTGATCCCTTCCTTACCTGGGTTTCTTTTTTGTAGACTTTTTTGTTTTTAATTATGAGCAAACAACTGCCGGATCACATTGAAAATACTAACTTTTACAATAATTAAAAAAATACAAAAGATCTATCTTCTGAGATACATTTGTGACTCGACAATTACAACTTGAGATTTTGTAGGTGGGAACCCGCTTTTTAAGTTAGCAGCTGTCCCTAACGTTTTGTGATTTATTTATAACCCATGTAGGTATAACACATTTCCCTATTTAATATGATATTTAAACAGGACTTTGAAGTGCCTTTGTTACTTTCAAGGAGAATAACCCACTGCCGAAGAGGTTTGATTAAATTTTTCTAATAGCTCAACCTGTTAAGACTCTAGCAACTAAAGAGAAATTTTCCCTTAGTATTGAGGACACAAGTTCTTACTATTTGCTGGCCTTAACATTTGGCGCAGTCACTAGGACCTGAAATAATTCGAAACGATGATTGAATAAATCCCTCTCGATTCAAACGGCTGGAAACATCACATTCCCTGACGTAGCATCTTTCATTTCCTCACTCACTTGAGTCAAAACACACCATGACAAATATCTAGCTCGATTACTGATCTTCTTTCAATGAGCATCTGCTGAGCCAGCCCACAGTGGTACAGAATTGCCAAAAAGCGTTTAAAACCCGGATTTTTTATCTATTTTATTCGAAGTTTATGGCTGCTAAATGTTTTTGTTACCTTCTGGGGATTTCATCTCTTGAGTTTCAGAGTGCTAAGTTCGCTTCAAGGCCCAAAAGCAACCGTAGGTGTATGAAGTATTGCGAATTTTCGCTGCCAAAGAATAAAGTTACTCTCTTGCAGTTTCTTCGTTTGGCTCAACAATTACAAACATGTCAATTTTGGGAAAAATACATGCTAAAAAAACGTTTACAAACATGTTAATTTCGGAAAAAATACATGTACTAGAAAAACAACTACTTACATAGGTACCTAATTAAAGTGTAAATTTAAACCGATATAAATTTCGATTTGTCCTGCCAGTCGGCATCAGATTCTTCTCTTCGAGCATTCGAGTCAGTTGTGTCAATGCAAGTGCTCGATGCTGTTATGAAGAACCTTTTTATTTTTCAGGTGTTGTACAACGTTTCCCAACTTGGAAATTCGAGTGAGCCTAAGGTCGTAGACCCGTCCAACTCGCCAGGTGTTAGTTTATTTACATTTTTTTGAAGCCCAATTTGTTGTTTTCCTTTTCAATTTAGCGAATTAAATAGTCGTCTAAATTGACGAAAACTGTTTTTTTTTCTATATTACCTTAATTCTGCTCATTAGACTTTCGAATGTGATAAAATTTAGGTTTACGGCTCCAAATATCCCGTGAACATTGAGTTCTAAGCGCTCTTCGACAATCCTGGACCACTGTGCAGCGGCCTGCAGTTCTTCATTCATTAACTTCTTCATTTTGTCCGACCCCAAACCAGCTGAGACGGCTGGTATTAGACCCCAGACAAATGTTATGTTCATGAAAAATTACCCTCAGTCGAAGAAAATTTGATTAAATCGAGCTCCCAGCTCAACCCGTTAAGAGTCTTGCAACTAACTGGAAATTTCCCTTTAATAGTAAGGACAAGGGTTCGAACTCAGTGAGAGGCATCAATATTTTTTTGCCACGACACCTTCATTTTGTTCACCAATCTCTTAGGAATATCGAGTCTCCAATGTATAACAAAATTACTCTACTACAACATGTTTGGGTACTTAGGTATGTAGGGTACATACTTATAATCTGGTGCCAACATGTCCACAGGTACCACCCATCGACTCTGTCAAAAAACTTTAAAAAGTAAGACGATCGACCTCGACTTCGTGTGAGCGCATGGCAGCAGTGAGCTCATGTGTTTGGTCATGCCTTTGAACTCATCGTTCTGTACTATGTGTTTCACTAAGGTGGAAGTATCAATGTGATGGAAGATGTACACGCTTGACGTTTGAGCGAACAGCCCATAAATTTGACACATTGGAATCCATTATGACCGTAGAGGTATAAAATGATCTACGAATGGCACCTACCAGAAGCACTTAGGTACCTTTATTTCGGTAAGTAACTACGTAATGCTAACATGGTAACAATGACATTGTGTTTATTCGTAGAGCGTTGGCAGTGGGTCGCCTAGAGATCCTATGACGGATGAATAGGGTTGGTAGGTAGCTCAGTAATAAAATAGCAACAAAAGTTGACAACTCATCCCCTGGTGGTCAAAATCTTAGATTATGTGAAGGTTTTCGCAGTTTTTGAATTTCGAGTCCTCTTTGCCAAACATCCACGTGATCATTTGTCTGGCTTTCAGCGACGCTCGGAGCATGCCATGGTTATTGTACCTGCAACATTAAGAATTAAAATATCGTAGAAGTTAAGAATGGGCCGGTCAAATGCAAACAAACCCAGAGGACCTTGGCTGCCTACTGACTGCCTTCCACATTTGGCAGACTTTTGCTTCGGAGTCTACTTAAAAGTTTAGCTTTGTTTTTACTTTCAGGAAATGTCAAATTTTTCTCTCTCCAAAACCAACATTTCAACTCGCATAAATCGTTTTATACCATTCCGAAGAACTTTCGTTGCGTGACTGTCTGACTACAGATCCTCGTAACACTCCCGATTTTCACAGTTTTCATCCATATTCGATGAGATTTTCAGGGGATATGCGGATTAGGCTGATTCCATGCTTACTTCAGCACTCAAAATCAATATTTCATTCCGCGCATGCGCAAACGTAAATTACACCGATCATTATCTTCTCAGGTACTATATGTTCCGCAAAAATGACTATTGTAGTCGGAGAAAAACGGTCTCATACCAACCACAACATGATGGTAACACTGCTGTGTCCGCTATAGAGCTAGCATGACAAACCCGCTAAAGATACCGTCTCTAAAAATTTGAAGGTCTGTGGGAATATATCCTGTGAATCGCTGTGAAAAACTTATATTCGACATGTTCAAGTTTTGATTCTTTTAACATCATTAAAAATACATGTATTATAATGATCTACAGGTTGATGTTACTGATACGAGCAAGCTTTAGGGCCTCTCCTAACTTTGTTGACGCTAATACATATATATTTTTTTACTCTCCTCCAAGGTGGAGCACACCATTGAATGAAAATGAAACTAGATAAAAATTATCTTTGGGATTCGGGAGATTGAGGAAGATGGAGGTATAGAATGACCACCGATTTAAGTAACATCCCCCTATTACGTGGGTGGTGATACCGCGATGTGCTCCTGACGAGATGCCCAGCTCTAGAAATTCTGTGACACTTTTCCCACACCACACTCCGCCCCATGACACGGTCATAGCCATAACCGTATAATTAAGCCGTATAATTAAGAGGCCAATATATGGCTTCTTGCCCTGGTCACTCAGATACATGATACCGTCTTTCTCTTCCCACGCCAGATCATGATGGAAAATGGAGCCACCATCAATTTGTGGACACTGCTGCACTACGTGATAAAGGTTCACATTCATACACACACCAGGTCGCCATTTGAGACCAATCTCAAGAGAAACGAATATTTGGACAAAATCTTGATTCAGATTTGTAAGGCACTCTTTTATTACCAAATAACAGACCTTATAACGATTTTAAATGGCAAAACATCAGCAGTTGCTGTTTCAGTGAGAAGTATCAAATACCAGTTTATAGTTAGGTATACCTATTGAGAGCGTACCAGTGCCTGGATGGTATTTTATCGTCGCAGTTGCCCTTCAATCTGATCTGCGTGAGGATCCCTACTAGAAGCTCGTCCACGTTGTGATTGATGCCGACGGAAACTTCAATGAATTTGGCACCATATGTGCAGGCTAAGCAGCGACCATCTGGAAACAACAGGTTGAATTTTTTGTCGTTACATTCAGAAGAATTCATCATCACTTTTATATTTGTGAAATAACTTAGTAAAATAATTAATAAAATGACATCCCCATATTGTCTGGGACTTAATCACCTGGGTGTTTATTAATGTTGGCATGTAAAGGAGGAATTTCCGGCCAATACAGTTTCGTATCAGCCGTGTGTACTTTTCCTGCTACTTTCTGAGGAAGTGCTGATCAAAATTTAATCTACGTAGAAATATCAATAAATAATAGTTGAACTTCGAGTTTGGTTGTGTTATTGTTAACAGTGGTGTGAAAAGTGTTTCTTTGTTCACTTGGATTTTTTTTTTGGTGTGTTCATTGCTGCATACTGTCTCATGTCTCAGAGTGGAGAGGATGAAGGATGACAGCTTCGTGGAAGGAGAGTGATGCTTCACCCGGTCCTGAGCCCTCCAAGATGCTAAAGTTATTACTGTGGCACGACGATTGGTCGGGCACGTAGTATCTCGGTTTGGGGTATCCCAAGAAATTCATTCAGACCGGGGAAGAGGTAGTGAAGGTAAGTTCTCCAAGAAGTGGTACAAATGCTACGTGGACAGTAGACCAAATCTATCCTATTACATCCGCAGAGTGATGGGGTAGTGGTGTTGCAAATTGCTCTTGAGGATGATTGTGGATGACCACCAGTGAGACTATAATGAAATGTTGCCAATCGCACTTCTAGCTTACTAATCATTTGAGCACTCAACCCTAGGATTTACTCCTGCAAGAATGATATTTGGACACAAACTGACCCTGCCAGTTCTCTTACTTATAGGTGAACGACCACAGAGCAAGTTGGGACCTCAATATGTCGAAGGGTTAGAGAAACAGTTAACAGAAATTCAATGAAACCCACGTGAGAAAGTCAAGGTACGGGGTGAAGAAATGAAGAAGCACACCAACAATCTAGCCAAACGAAATGAGTACCATATAGGCGACCAAGTATGGTTCTACAATCCAAAGAGGAAAGAAGGAATTCTGATAAAGTTGCACAGAAATTTAGAGGGCTTCAGCACAATCGTTAGAGTTCTGTATGATGTCCTATTTCGGAATTTTACACTTCCAAACCCGCCATGTGGTTTCTCCAAGTGGAAGCTGCTTTCAAATCAAGTAAAAATTAAGGCTTCCTAATCGAAACCATTAACTAATTACCAAAACGCTGCAAATGGTTACACAGCGGTTTATTATTTCTGTATTAGAAAGCCCTTTTACGTAAATCACTGATCACAGATCTGTGGTACATTACCTGTCTAAATTCGTCACCTCACGCATCAAAATCTTGTAATTGTATTCAAGTTGAAAATACTTAGGCTACCGCCTGCCACACGGTCGAGCTCAAACCTCCCTTCAAAGGATTCCTGCCGTCCATGTCTTCAGTTCGACCGTCTACCTGACCAATTTTTAGGTTTACCCCAAAGATGAGGTTTTGGTTTATTATTCAACAATAAACCATTGTAATCGCTCTTGAAAGAAAAATTCTAACCCCCCTGAAAATATCATGGTTTACGTTTCAAAGGGTGTAGGATTTTTCAAAACTTTTACAGCCCTTAAAGGGCACTTTAAATTGGATGAGGGAGCTGGCTCAAGAATCGTCGTCACCAAGATGGGTTTTCCTGAAAATTTCAGATTTTTTGCTCCAGCCGTTTCGTATCGTGCGTACGGCGGACGGACGGAAAATTTTGGTTTATTATTCAATAATAAATGGTTGTAGAATCCGAATCTGCAATAAAAAATTTTCCGTCCGTCCGTACGCCGTAGGCACGATTTCTCCCAAACGGCTGGAACAAAATATCTGAAATTTTCAGGAAAAATCAATATTGGTCCGACAACGCTCCAATTCTTTAGCCAGCACTCTCACTTAATTTAAAGTGCCCTTTAAGGGTTGTCAAAGTCTTGTAAAATCTCTAAAAACCTCAAAAAGCGGCCTAAATTTGAACTCTTTTCGAAGAGCTTTCCATGAGGAATCGAATGAGCCCTTCCCCAGGTTCATAGCTCAAACCGTTCCCGATATACGGCCCGATTTATGGTGTCAACATTTGCGTTTTTTTGGTTTATTATTGTTTATGTTTTCATCGCAATAACCTAGTGATGTAGCGATGTAGTGATGTAGCAATGTAGTAATGTGGATACTGGAGTGAACTCCTAAAAGGCTTTGTAGCCGATACACGGGTTGAAGCATTCTGATACGCATGAAACGCTGCAAATTCTTTCACTGGGGTTTATTATTCAATTGGCTTGCGTTCATGATTTGAATTTCTACTAAGCTTTGGAGTGTGCGTGTTTCACAGGTGATAGAGCGATTATTGAATTTCAGGAGGCACACAAATATGATCAACTGATCAATCCAAATCGATATTTTGGTTGAGAACAGATTTACGTGCTCTATGCAAATCTCCTGAAATTCAATTATCGCTCTATCACCTGTGAAACACGCACACTCCAAAGCTTAGTAGAAATTCAAATCATGAACGCAAGCCAATTGAATAATAAACCCCAGTGAAAGAATTCGCAGCGTTTTTTAAAAGGTGAGCGAACGGATGATCGTACAGCGACCCGTGGAGCCTCATTCAATTCAGGGAACTAATTTCTATCTTAATCCAGCAAAAAACCACCTTCGAAAGTTTTTGATATTTCGATTTTTGGATTGGTTAATCCTTAAATATAATCCCTTATATTTGATTGATCAAAATGGCGAGAATACTGGAACATACCGGGTTGATGTTGGATTTTTGAGCTACATTTCATAAACTTTGGTCCAGTAGGTAGTTCCAGAAAAAAGCTTCGGGCTGCAGACGGAATTTTTTTTTTTTTTAATTTGATTTTTGAAATTTACGTACCTTGAAAGTAAAAAACAATTTTTGCTAGAGAGGGTTTTGAAAAATCTTTTTCTTGATCGATTTCAAACGTTTATTATTGAAAATGATAAATCAAAATAGAGTTAGGGTTGTAATGCATGAATTACTTGCCAAATGTGTCTACCAACGTTGGCTCATAAAAATCATTACGTTAATTATTAAGTTATCAATCGGTAGCGAACAGATTGATATCTACCTACCTACCACTAAACTGCATTGATGTTATTGAGGCACGGCGATAGCGTGCTGTTTTCCTTTGTTGAATCTACCAATAATCAGATGAAAAGCGAGTTTGGGAAGGTTTTTACCATTCGCGGAGCATTAGAGTTTCCTCAGCGGGAAGCTCCCTGAGTAAATCGCCGGAGACAAGTGTTTCGGGGGGCAGGGGGAAAACGCCGCTTCGGTCTATGTGTGTCAACAAACTCAAGTCGGGGCAAATGAAGACGTGCCTCTACTCGGACGGAGAAAAATCGGGCCAATATTTACTTTCACGAAATATCTCCAACAATATACGAACGAGTGTATAAAAAATAGGCAGCTCCTCGACTCTGATTTCTGTAGTGATTTTTGTATATTTTTTCATAGCGAACGATATTGATTGACCAAGAAATACGAAATTGCTTTCATTAGATAACCCGCTCCCTACCACCCCTTTCAAATTTTCGTGGCTCCACATTGAAAATTGTTAGAAAAGCAGAAGGTTGACAATAATTCAAGTTTAGGCTAGAAAAAGCCAGGTACTACGGGAATTTGGAGAAAATTTTTAGGAATGAAATTCAAAGAAATTTTACCTCTCTTTTCAACAGTATAATCTGAAATGCATTTCATTAGTAAATTACGGGAGTTATGGCAATATTTAAATATACACACCTTATTTATCTATCTCTCTATTAGCCCCTCTATTCTCCCCTCCCAATAGGAAATTCTAATTGCCCGAGATTTGTTGTACAACTAGACTAGTGTGAGAGCCGAAAAACAAATTTAAATCAATAAAATCAGATGAATGAACGATTTATTACTAGCCCCCCCTCCATTCATCCCCTTTAGTATTGTAAATTTAATGTGCTGAAATATTTTAAATACTACACCAACATCTTGATTGAATGAAAAAAGAATGACATGAATTGGTCAATAGTTCTAGCTTGGGCAGCAGTGGAAAGGATAGACTATCACCTCTTTCATTTCCCCTCTGGTCCGCAAAACCTAAATTTTTGAGGTTTGTCGCACAACTAGACTAAAATTTGGGTTAGACAAAATAAGAATCATGAAAGCTGGATATATTAGGATGAGGAGCATCGGCAAAATTTGTTGCATATACACACTCAAACCAACAGACGTACGCCTGTATTTTTTTCATGGATTCGGTCTTACGTGAGCGGGAGTCGGGCTATTTCAGCGTTACTGGCGGTACCAGCGATTTACGAGAGTGCACACTAGTGCCCCATCTGCCGGCGATGCCGCGAATGGAGGTGAGCGCGTTTTAGTTAGTTTCGTACCTACCGTGTCAATCAATACGATAAGTGTTTTCTGAATTACAGAGAGACTATTTTTGTTGCCCTGATGTAGTCCAGCTCTGTTCAATTACATTTCCAATAAACGTCTGCAGACGCAAACATCTCATGAAATTTATCAATTAAGAACCCGATTTGGGGAATTCATTACTCTTCTTGAAGTGCGGATTTTTTTGACCCCATAAAGACGGACGTTTTCTTATTTCGTTGATAACTCACTACAACATTGTTCTGACTAACCTTGCAATCATTTGAGAAACGATTTTGACTCGACCAGACTTGAACGTCTCCAATAAACTTGACAAAAGATTTCAAGAATCGCGCGTTTGTAGCGGGAGTAGCGAGAAAAAATAAAACCGATTTGATTTCAAGCCGTGTGTTGCGTGTGCGTGCAAGCGATTTGCGATAGAGCGTGTGGACGCAGGACGCACAACTCTGTTATCATAGCGTCCCCTTACTGACGAAGCCTTGCACCAGCAGGACGTGTTAAAAACAATCAGAATATCGAAAGCAGTCAAATAACCCTAATGTTTTCCTGTTCATTACTGATAGACATCCCTTCAATGAATCGAATGACCGCTTATGTTCAAGGGCTAAAACCTTGGCAGAAAAAAGAATATCAACAAGAATGTGAATCTGAAAGTGTTGGAACATAGTAAATATCCTAGGGAATTGTGGCTATCGCACCAAATCTTATGTTTTCAGCATCAAATTTAATTATCTTTAGGGAAAACGGAGCTATGGGCTGTCCAAGCGAAATGTAGGCGGTAGGCCAGTTCATTCGATTCCAATCATAAGCCTACATTATTATTCATCTGTTATATTTATATACTTCTACATTTTCATCATATAATCAACAGATTGAACCATTCGGACGAATCTCATATTTCTGAGTGGTTTCCCACTTCATGCGTTTAAATCCAGTTCCTCATAATACATGCTGGTATTCTCGCTACCCTAGAGAGCGAAGCTAGACCTAATAAATTGGGTTAGACCTAATTAATAGGTTCATGTTTGCTCTCTATCCCGCCCGCAACCTACGGGGTGCATAGAACTATTCACTGGTCGTTATTGGATTCGGTTCCCTAATTGGAATCCAATAGCAACCAGAAGATCATCATCTCCCTTCGTTAAGGGCCCAATGGATATCTCCTCAACACGTCTAATCTGACTCTGATAGTGTCATGTACCAAGTTCATGCCCATCAGACGCAGGAAACATCCACTCTGAATAGATTTAATGATACAGTAACATTAAAATAATTCGATATTATGCGTATAATAGAGGTGGATGAGGAGAAAATACAGGGCATCTTTTTCTTGATGTTAAATATTTTTGGTGAAACTACATGTAAAATGGGGTAAAACCACACATTTCTATCACAACCCGTTTGGTACGTTTGAAGATTTTTCAAGAAAACCACGTTTTGTGCCATAAAAAACCCCATTCCATTGCTGTAACTACTGTTTTCAACTTTTGGACAGATTTTCGGGTTCAGCGTTTTGAATGAGTCATCAAACATTCAACCTCGATAACCGATCCTGCATCTTGTAGCCCAGGGATTCAGGAGCCAGTGCAGAGTGGGACCGAACGGGGTTTTACCCGGACATTGGGGTTTGACCGGCTAGGAAACATCGAAAAATCAGTCTCCCTAGAAGAAAGGACAAGTTCGTTAACCAACGAACCATCCCAGGCTCATCAGAGCAACCTTATGTCCAAAATGTTCTAAATTAGGTAGAAAAATGGTTGAATTATTGTTATAGGCAAGTGGGGTGTCGTCTAACATGTTTTTGGGGGTGATTAATCGATTGAAGGCAGTGCCGAGCAGATTAGAAGCACTCTGTTCCCAAAACGTGTCGAAGAATAATTGTCAGTCTAACTTTAAGGGTAAGCAAGAAGCAGTTTCTCCGCAGAATGATTTTCCGTCAGCTCCTTCACCCTGAGCTTCTCGTGCTTTTTGGAAAGTTCACTAAAAGGCCTTACTTGGTCCAAATGTTGGGAAAAGGTTTCCAGAACCTTGAGAAGGCTGAGAAAATCCCTTCGGAAAGAGGAATAGTTCATCAAACCACTTCTCCATCTTGTTAAGAAAATGTTATTTTTTGTACTGGCACGCTACCCGTCTAGATTTAAGATGAGAGAGATATACGTGGCCCCTTGATTTTTCCTTCAAGAAGCTCAACATCCTGTCGTGAAAAGGGGGTGAGGACGTTTTCCAAAATTTCACGTTTTAGAGTTACTATAGTTTGTGGGTCAGTCGGACACGACCCGTGTCACACGGGAGAAAACTAAACACCTCGCGATTAGTTTGAAACATTTTCATTCTTCTCCAACGAACCACAACCGTGAACAAAATGAAACTGGTAACTGTAAAAATATCGATGGCCCACAACAGGTAGCCTTTATCGCCAGTTCGGGAGAACTCTGACACGGGATGAGCTACTTGTTCAATCATTGATCTGTACCCGCGGAACCGAATATTTGGAATTTATCGGATAATCATTCGCTCGCCAAATACCAGGAGAAGCCTATCATGGGTCCCTTCTAACAATAGACGATGGCATGGTGTGAAAGTACACTGAGAAACGCGGTATTTCGCGGAAAAATACAAGCGGTAGCGACTATACCCACTGGCCGATATTTTCCCTGGCTTAACCCAGGGTGCCGCATTGGTGGAAGGTTATGACGCAATGTTGATTAATATAAGTTTTCTACCTTTTTGAATGTTACCATTGAGAATACGATGGTATCTATATAAAGAATCTCAAGAAATATACACGTTTTTCTATTGCCGACTGGGTTTGAATTCCTTCAATAGGTACCTAGATAAATCTTCATCTAGTTTTAGATAAAATAAGGGGTGTTTACGAGTATTTATTACATTTTTGTTTTGAGGAGGGGTTTACCAACTTACATGGGGAGGAGGGGGGTGCGCCATGAAGCTTGGGGGGGGGGGGACCCCTGCTTAGAATCCCTTCCAAATCATGCTAAAATACATCTAGAAAGCTTAGAAAGTGAGGAATCATATTAACTGAATTCAATATCTGGTTTTTAATAGCGGGTATAAGCTAGTTTTCTAAGTGAAATATTCGAACAACTGGCGGAACCCTTGACTTTCAGGATCAGGAACTTGTTGATGGGCTACCGAAGTGTAATTTGTCGTAGTCGTCGAAAAAACTTCAAATTTTGCCCAATGTTCCGGGTAAATCCCCGTTCCGTCCCAATGTGCACCGCCTCAAGCTTGGGATTCTTCTATTTCTCCTAGTCACCAGAAATTTTGAAATTCTCTTTGGTGAGAGATGAGCGTAATTGACCACAATTTTAAGTCAACTAAACCTTCGACGAACAACTATTAGTCATTAGTTGGTATCAAATACTTCTCCAGTTCAACGATTACCTAATTATTAGCAATTGAAATGAAATGAAATTGTTTATTTGTAAAAGCCTTCCGGAGGACAGGACGCGCTCACCACGAAGGGGGGCATGTACAAAGAAAATTAATTAGTGTCTGGTTCAGAAGGGTTGCATAATGGACAGTCCACTAGGCTGTACATTTTTACTTTAAATCCCGGTATGCTCAATTTAAAAAACGCTGCAAATTCTTTCACTGCGGTTTATTATTCAATGATTTATGATTTGAATTTCTACTAAGCTTTGGAGTGTGCGCGTTTCACAGGTGATAGAGCGATTATTGAATTTCAGGAGGCACACAAATATGATCGACTGATCAATCCAAATAGGTATTTTGGTTGAGAACCGATTTAAGTGCTCTACGCATATCTCCTATGCATATAAACCCGTGTAGGAGTTCACTGCAGTATCCACATTCACTAAATCACTAGGATACTGCTATTAAAAAAAAAAAAAAAAAAAAAAAAAACCGCTGTTGTTTTGTTTTGATCGCAGTAACCTAGTGATGCAGCGAATGTGGATGCAAATGTTGGCATCATAAATCGGGCCATACATCGTGAATGGTTTGGGCTACGGACCTTGGGAAGGGCTCATTCGATTCCCCATGGAAAGTTCTTAAAAAAAAGTCCATATTTACGCCGCCTTGACTTTTTTGAGGTTTTTAGGGATTTTACAAAACTTTGACAACCCTTAAAGGGCACTTTAAGAGAGCTGGCTAATGAATAGGGACGTTGTCGGACCAACACGGATTTTTCCTGAAAATTTCAGATTTTTTGCTCCTTTGGGAGAAATTGTGCGTACGGCGTATGGCGTACGGCGGACGGACGGAAAAATGTTTATTGCAGATTTGTATCCTACACCCTTTGAAACGTAAACCATGAAATTTTCAGGGGGGGGGGGGGGGGGGGGGTTAGAATTTTTTTTTTAAAGAGAGATTACAATGGTTTATTATTGAATAATAAACCAAAATAGGACCCCAGACAGTTCTCTTAGTCTGATACCAAGATTGGAATTCAAATAGAAAGGGAGCATGCCTCCAGAGGGACAACATAATTTGTAGGTAGGGCTAAAAGACGATGAGGCCAAACGTCCCCCAAAATGCATTAGTAGCAGTTTTACAACTAAACTAAACTTTTGTATTGGTCCTACGACCAAATAATTATTTTATTTGGTCTCACTTTGAGTTCCTCCTCCTGATTGAGTTATGTTGAACTTATAACTTAACAACAGTCGTTACTATAGTTGTTGGTAGTAGTGGTGATTCAACCGGGATAGATGGAATGGTTTCAGGTTGCATTTAAACGAATTTCCACGGAACAAATTTTGGAGAACTTGATTTAAACTCTTTTTTAAAATTGCTGAAGCTTAATTATCTTCAATAATAAGGCAGTGGTGAACCAAAATTGTGATTCATATCACAATTCAGCGCCTCTAAGCCCCTTTAGATATCTCAAGACCCTAAGCCCAACACCAGCAATTTCCCAGTCAATTTTCACAAAACTTATTAAGTGGAGTCAAGAAAGCCGCGGGAAGCTGGGAGATCAGATATTTCCTTGCCGGCGGTCGGGAGAGCGAAACTGGGACTGGGAACAAACAAGAGCCCGCCCGAACCTCTTCAAAAGTCCGCTCTTCGCCGGCCGCACAATACCCCAAAACCCCTCGGGAGCCAACGGAACTTTTTTCTTTCTCGTTTTTCATTTGTATCTTCCCGGGCCACATTTCACTCCTCGAACGCGGGTCATTGGTGAAAAGCGGAGAGTCTCTAAAATGGGGGCGGCACCGGGTGTTTATAACTCGTTCCGCTGGCGGTGGGAAGATTTGATAAAAATGGACTGTAACAAACAAACCAGTCGATGAGGTTGCAACACTGTTATCCCCAAGCTCATCCGCTCCACATATCAAACGCGACAGAAGACGTTTTAACAGTCCAAATGATTTACTAACCGCAGAAGCGAGAGCCACTTGATTTGTATCCGTTCCACCGAAGGCCATGTTGATAAGAGACTTGAATCTTCTACATCTAAATTTAGCAGGTGTGAGAGCTCACACCAGTTTCCTAACATTTATTAATTAGAATTTACATGGAATAAAACTGCAAGTGGGCAACAAAGATTGATTATTTCTCTCTAAGGCTATCTTCTCCAAAGATTTCATTAATAATTATTGAAGAATTAGCAATAATTAAGAGCCAACTCGTTCGAGCCTTGAATTTTGAAGAAATGAATAAAACGTTTATAGGTTTGAGTTTTTTAACAAGAGCAGTTCGCACAATCATCATTCATCACCTAACAAAGATTTTGAAAGAGCAATAACCAAGATTTCCATGCTGTAGGCCCATTTGGAGCGAACAGTACCAACTAACTAGTTAATAATAAAATTTAAAACTTACTCAAGGATATTATTATGTCAGTAAACTAGACACTGTCGGAAGTATTGTTAAGATTAAACTAAAAGAAAATAAATATATTTCAACAATGTACTAGCTCCAGGTAACAGTGTGAAACTTGAACTTGAAGTTAAATGTTTTGCCCACGTAATTGAGTTCTTCTTGTGCCGTTGTTGATTGATTTTCTGTGCTGAAATATTATATCCGTTCTTAAATGCTCTAATCCCTGAGAAGCTGAATAGGTATCGGTGGAATCGCTCGGGAAATGTATATTGAAGAATAAAAAGGAGAACGAGGAGAAAGATAAAAAAGGTTCATACGGATGAAAATGGAAAAATTGCATTACCTTTCGATTCCTTTGAGATTGAAAATGATCTTACGTTCCTTCCTTAGGGAATACCTACCTACGAGCAGATACCGCGGACCATTGCTTCCATTCGAGTGACCAGGAAAATGATAAAGGCAAAGAGAGACCCTTCAATGGCAACGAGTTTAGCTACCACTCACAAGTGGAAATGGCGAGTTTATTATTGCGACTTGCTTCCAATCAACAGAAGTCGGAAAATCTAAACTTGTCCGAAAAAGCTGCAAACAATGTCAAAAAGGTTTATTATTCCTGTGTGAGATATACCTCCTACTTCTAATTTTGCTGGATGTAACCTGTGGTACCTCCATCTCTGGTAAATTTATTCAAGTAATAAAAACAGGCCCATTCATATTTCAGCATTATAGATCGATTAAGAAACGAATTTCCTCAAGTGTAAATCAGCTGATCAGTGTTCTTTCATACTTTTTAATCAATACAAATTACAATTTCATGTAGGGATCTCCAATTGTTTTTCAAGGATATAATTTAGCCTATCTTACTCGGTAAAGGTGTTGCTCTTGAGGTTATCCAAGGACTCCAACACCAGCCTCGAGAAAATTGTAACAGAGGCCAGCGCCTTAAGGGCCGCTTGACTATTTGATAGAATATAGATTGTTGCTCCATTAACTCGTTGACCCAACAGTCTGTCGGCACAAGAGCTTATGGCATGTACTTCTGTCTGGAAAACGGTAGTAACTGTTCCTAGAGATTCCGCAATCGCCGTTCTTAGGCCATTTATGCCCGAGCCAGCTCTGCCTTTGTAGCTTTCTAATGGCGAAAGAGTTCCTAAAATCGGGCTAGTTGTGTCAACTTCAAAGCAACAAAGATACAAACTAAAATTGAAATCATTTCTCTATACAACATTATTTAGGGTTGGCAATTACGGAGCGGAAGGAGAAAGGAATTGGTGCATCGCCCCCTTCCTTTCTGAATATCTGATAATCATGTCGACTTTGAAATAAACGAAAAAAGTCCGCCTCCCAAGAATGAAGTCATCCATGCAGCTACCTGAAGCGACAGATGAATCGAGAAGAACGGATAATGAACACCTCCTGTTATTTCAACTTTTTCAATCAAAAGTTTAAAACCTGTTGACAGCGCCGCAGGATTCGTTTAGTAGAACCCAGCAGAGACTGGGGGTAGCGTTGACGGAGTTAATTAACACTTTTTTATCAACAAATAAAGTTTAATAGAATGCGGTTCGAAGGGGCATTTCTAATTTGGGGCGACAGGCCAGAGATAGCGGCGTCATGTTCTCCCTTCTAGGGGGTTTTCCCTTTTCCGCGTTAACTCCATTGTGTCCCTTTTGATATTTAGAATGGTGGGAAATGATAAGGTGTAGTTGAGTTCGCAGGACCCACAAGTTTTCATGAGGGCCTGGGGGGAGCCATTTACAGAACGCCTACATTACCGGCGCAGAACCCCCTTGGAAAGATGTTGGTCGGTAAATACCACCTCATCTGTGGGTAGGGCTATCGAACGACACAACATCGATTAATAATTTTTACTTAATAATTTAGTAAGAATAACTCACTCATAATTGAATATCGTGTCTGAAATGAATTGCATTCATGAACATTTAAATATTGGTAAGTGACGCTTGCATTACAGGGACGTACGTACGCCGTGTTTTTATACGATCACATTTTTAAATTGCCCGTTTATAAATATTTTATAACCTTTCTGATATATATATACATATAGACCTCTGACATCTATTATATAGACCAAATTAAACCTTTTCTATATCAAATGAAACATTTTTCAAACCAAGTGAAACGTTTTTCAAATCAAATAAAACCTATTGAGAAAATGAGTGAAAAAAATCTAGTGAGAAAAAGTTTCACCTGGTGTTGTTAATTGAATGGTAAACATTTCACATATATGAAGATGAAAGAATCTGTTGATATTTAGAGAAAATCTTTGTCCAAAATGAGAGGAAAAGTGATTTTTGAATATTGGGATCGGACTTGGATCTTTGTCGTGATAGTCGTCACCATGATTATTCATTTGCAAGTTCAGTTGAGCGGCTTTTCCGACATAGAAGCTTCATCGCTGATCTTTTGTGCACTTTCTGCAAATCGATTGGTATATGCACATGATCATGGAGTATCAATAAAACAATCGCAACCAGGCCAGTAAAGCTCCACACTCTATCACAGGGACCCTCAATCACTCGTAATGAATGGTTCGGCGTTAAAGTTTAAACAGAGAAGGCACAGCCGACAAACGATGGACTTTTACAACAGTCAGAACTAGCTCACTAGCTAGGTGATGGAATCAGATCGCCCCACAGAACTCAACATCGATGATTGAGTAAGTCCATCATGGTGACAGCATGTCGAGTTTAGATAATGTACCACAGTCTACGTTTATTGTGCACAGATAATTGATTTATGTAGAAGGGCTACCTGATACAGACATAGTAGACCTATATCTAATAATGGTTTGTGCCAAACACAGAAACCCTCGTACTTCTTCCCTTGCCCGTAAATTCAAACCGACCTTCAAAACTTAGCGGAATGTCGGTCTACATGCGGAAAAACTTCTTGGTTGCTGTGTCATAATTGATAGTTGATTTCCTCAAATTTTCATTTAAAATTGTTCAAAACGCCAACCGTACGCCATTACCAGAAAAACATATCCAGACGACATAAGAAATAATGACAATAAGGACATTTAGGAGCATATAGGTTTTCCAAGAGTGAATTAGAAACAGTTTTGAGCTGTTCGTTTGAACCGTGATTTTGTAACAGAATTAGTAACAGTAACATATTGACTTGATGATATGCATAGTGATGTCACGGTATCCCAAATTTCAACGGTTTTTAATTTGAAATCAACGCTTTTCCATTTCAAATGAACGAGTTCTCAATTAAAGTGTTAAACAGATTAGTGTAGTTGGGATTTAATTTACCGTTACGTTGGTCCCAAGCTCGTAGTAAAGCAAGTACAAGGAGTTGTGGTTATCGTTATTTGAGGTAGCAATGAATCACTAATCTTAGCTCTCATCTCTCAGCAAACACCTACTTCACTACAACGTTGTCACTCCAAAAACGACCAATGAAGTGAACGGCGATTGGTTTACACCATGAATATGAACATTAATAATTGCTGCTGAAAGGGCGTTCTCGGAAATTAAAAGTGTTGTCCGAAATTTGTTTCCTACCCTCAAGAACTTTCTTTGGAGGAAGCCGCCACAACTGGATTAGTTCTTGATTCCACCAGAAGCTCCCGGAACTTCTTCACTAGAGGTCACTTTTCATCAACCTGCTTGGTGTTGTTCAGTTTGTTGTAAACATCTTTTGTCTTGTGTTGGTTGAGGATATTCTGTATTATATAATTGAGACATATTTCTATCAGCATGCGGAAAAACTACTTGGTTGCGTTGCCATTCACAATTGAGAGTTAATTTCCCCGAATTATTCACTTAAAGTCCATCTTATTGTATTTACCTTGTACTGAGACGGCTCTGCTTCGGGCGAGATCGATTTTATTGGCGACGAGGATCATGGGTTTGTTTCGGGACAGCGGGTTGTGGTGGAGGCGGCCGATGTATTCCTCCGCCTTCTGGAAAGAGGCCTTGTCCACACAGGAGTACACGATCAAGTAGAGGTCTGCCGGCCCGTCGTCGCCGTCGCTCTGTTCAACAAAAACGGCCCGTCAGAGTTTTAGAGGAAAATGAAGATTCTTGTCAAGGTTTGAAGTATCAACCGAGCAGCTTTGATAAATTTGAAGATTCCCTAAGTACTTACGAGTTTGGTGGTCCCTCTAACAAAGGGGGGATGATTTTACACGAGAAATCCCTGAATGACATCAGGGAGTTGAATGGAAATACCGCCAAAGTTCTTCTACTTGTCGGCTACCAGCATAATAGTTATCAGAACTATAAAGGTTGTCCCACTTAAGGGTAGACATCCGGCTAGGGATGGATTCGACAACTAATTTGTGACAAAAAGTGCCTCCTAGAAATACAGGGGGGCGCAGATAACTTGGCCACATTTGCAAAATGGGGGGTTCGCGAGGAAAGTGACCCAGAAGGGTCCCCCACCTCTCAAATTGTTCCCAGGAGGTTGGGAGGTTTAGTTTCGAAGATGGTTTGGTTAGTTCATCATCGTGCTTTTCCCTTAGAGACCTTTTCCCGTAATAATGAGAGTTATGAGGCAAGGCGTCGGGCGATTCGAACTCGGTTCAATCTTCCTCCTTGCGCAGTTCTTCAAACAACCGTGCGATTAGAAAATTGGTTGACACTTTCCATGAACATGTATTGGAAGAAGAGCCCCACGAACAACATTTGTCGTAACCACCAAGAACGTTAACAGCGTTCGAACGTATAATGGAAGCTAGCCCTCGACGTTTGATGCGACGCCGCTCACAAGCACTCTACATTTCGCGACGTTGGCCCCAAATCATTTTGAAACATCACTTGCAAGTGCATCCCTACAAAATAATGATCGTCCAGGAGATCCTACCTACGGAGAACGCTGACATTCTGTGGCTGGCACGATCCCCAGACCTCATGCCACGCGACTTTTTCTAATGAGGATACCTAAATCAAAAGTCTACCTCGAACAAGCCTCGATCGCTTGCCCATTTGAAGGATACCACCTGCCTTGAAGTCACTATCATTCCAGAGGACATTTTGTAAAATGTGATGCGCAGCTTCAGGGAGCGACCCCTCAAAGAGTAAAAACCATGATGGAAGAAACCAATCTCTGTCGGGACCACAATGGAGGGCATTTAGAACAATTTTTGCGAATAAAAATAGTCGATAATTCTAGCAGTTTGATCCAGAACGTTCCAACCGTTCTAGACTAAACCTTTTTTGGCATTCTCTCGGGGGTCTCATTCTCCCCGGCTTTGTTTTAAGGAGAAGAGAGATCTTGGTTGTGTCACCATTCAAACACGTAGAAAATTGCGCAGAACTTGTCTACCACCGAGAAAATAAGTACTTCCCGGCGTGAAGTAGTCAATCCACCCCCTTCCCCCCTCCCACTAACAAATATATTTCCAGAACCCTTACTTTCGCATATAAAAGCACATTTTCCGACGGGGAAACGAGATTTTTCCCCATAAGTAGCCTACTGGCTTGAGTAAATTCAAATTTTAGGATACCGTCAGAAAGGTGAGTTTTCTGGCCAACTTTTCAAGTACCGGTTTGGCGTCAGAATGATAGGTAATTTAACGTTCTTTCCAACGGTGTCCTCAGATATGAGATTTTTGGGAAAATGAGGAAGTTACGGAGTTAAGTGCTGTTTTTGTGACGGGAAGTCGAAAACACGGAAAAAAATCTTGAAGGAAGCTTGAATCGGGAACGAAGCCTCAACAAAAATATTAAATATTTTCTAGTCGGCACTTTTGTCACAAATTAATTGTAGAAACCACCCCTAGCCGGATGTCCACCCTCAAGATTGACACCATGTATAGAGAATTTACAAATACAATTATGATCGTATTTACACCTTTGATTAACATTACTGTTCTTGTAATCACAGATACCTCCACTTCTAATTACACCTTTTTTAAAAAGTTTAATTACTTTGGTAGTAACTGAATTACATGCGTAACCTCATTCATTTCATATGTTCACACTTGGAGAGGGAAGGCGAGAGATAAGGTACAATCGCAGTCATTACCAAGGTTTTACCTATTTAGAGTCGTAATGAAAGTAATTTAACAGTCGTTGATGGGAATTTTCCGTAAAATGACTCCCAAGGACAATCAATCAAGTAATTACTTCAATTCTCAGTTTCTGTACAAAATTCTAGGTGAGTACAATTTAAAAATATATGTTTCCCCTACTTTTTAACACCATTTGGCGGGTACTTGGAAGACTATACCACAACTTTGACTTTTCCCTTTACGTGTTTTAAAATTATAGATCGGATTGCAATAACGGGAGAAATCTATGATTACAAATGCAATCATTGGGCTATCGTGATCATAAAATTGCTAGCGGAATCACAGTGAAGATAATTTTCAATGATTTTTCGCCAAAATTGTGAAGCATGGTGTCGGACCCGTATTTCTTCGCAGTCAAATAAGGACAAGACAGAGGTGGCATAATACATATTATATACAAGGCTCTGACAACTCACCTTCAACTACAGCAGTACTGTCAGGTTAGCGTAAATGTTTCGCTAAGCAGTGACAAGTTACGAATGATTGAAAAATAAAATTGAATCACTCCTTTTTTTATAACATGAAAAATGCAACGCATTACTTACCTAATGAGCTAGATACCTAAATTTTGGTTTTTTGACAATTTCAATTCTTTTAGCCCTTGGAAGTCAGTAACTGACTCGACACTATTCATTTAGAATCTAAATCTTTTGCAAAATTTTCGATAGCCTTTTCACAATCATTAACAATTACGAGCCTAGTTCTATAGCTGTCACAGATCTACAATTGATGTATGGAGAAATATAAACATGGAAATTTGATTGATATTAGACATGTAGATAGACGCAGAAACCCAGGGTGTCCCTTCATTGAACTCTGTTAGAATGCGTTTTTGGAATAGTAACAACTCTCAATTGTGATTTATCATTTACAATTATGGGTAAATAAATGTTAGTTTTCGTTTCAACATATAGATTCAAACAGGGAATTAAAAACAATAAACCCGAACGTCCGCCGTGGCGGCCGAAGCTGCTTTTCTTCGACTTCCTGAACCAAATGTTCGAAATTTGGCTCAATAATTGGACACCAGTCGGTGATGCGCTTCTGATTTTGGGAACATTTTCAATGTGGCCCGAGGGGAATTGTAAAAAAATGAATATACTAATAACTTTTTGGATAAAAGGCTGACTTTTTTGTATAGAAATTAAATATGATTTGTGCATGAGCAAAATTTGCCTAATGCTCGCTAACTTTGTTATTTTAAGAGGAAACCTGTTTTCTCCTGATTGGGAATCTTCATGAAATTTCTTGGAAAAATGACCCATCACTGTAATTTTTAAGAGCACACAATTGTGCGTAATGTACCTAAATAACGATCCAAAAAGAAAAATTATTTTGCCTTACGTGAGAGAGGATGTTTGGGTATTTTTTTCACGTTGAATGAAGCAGTCGTGCTTATTTATTGATATGCGTAATTAATACTTTTAGTACCCACTATGAAGAAATGTCCATTGGTTTTTGTTTTAGTGTCTTTCCAAGTTAGTATTACTAATATCAATTCAAGGGAATCGCTTCAGCGTACGTAGTACGCAAAAATTACCTCAAAATCATGTATTAAGTGGAATACCCTCAAAAACTATTGTGCATTTTTAGCTCATTTCGCGCAACATTGAGCACATTTTTATCCTATCAAAAGGTCGAGTAAAGGGACCTTTCCTTCTTATTCCTTGTAAATTTGTTGGTCAGTAACGAAAATGGGGGTTCCTACGAATACGCTAGAGAAAAGTTAGCGTACATTACCACCGTATGCACAAGAGCACGAGCGCTATCTTGTCACATTTGGAACACACTATAGATGGGTTGCCACCTCCAGTGATACAACCGAAGCAGAGATATTTTTTGATTACGTTGAAAATGTTGGTACAGTAAAAACTCCATTAACCGAGGCCCGATTATAGTACCTATAGCAAGTTTATTTCATTTGGGTGTGTCTCGTTTTCGGTCAATCCGATTATCCGAGTTTTCCGATTATCCGAGGTGGGCTCTCCCCCGTTTGTTCCGGTTAATGGAGTTTTTACTGTATATTATTATTGAAAGTAGTGACGGCATTTTTCTTAAAACGAATCAACAATAATAGGCATTTGTTTACTTTTCATGGAAGTAAGTACAGTACAAAACATCAAATTTGCGACTTCATTTCGATTTCATGGAGAAATTCCGATCAAGGGAAAAAAAATGTTCTATTAGACACCTTTTGTGCTCTTTGGAGTTTAAAGTTGAGCAAACCACTGGAAAACTGATTGAATTTGAAAGTTTTCGACAGTTTCCAGCAGATTTTTTTTTTGAAAAGAAGTTGAAGGTTCAAGTATTTTTGAAACTTAGCTTTTGTAAATGTTGAATCTTTGATTTTGGGTCCTTAAAAGTTAGAATCCGAGAATGTGATCGAACGTTGGAAGAGAAAGTTTTTAAACGGAGAAATGTGGCTTTTTATGGAACACTAGTTTGAAGGCCCTGCTAAGCAGGTTAAAAAGAAATAGGTGAATAACACAATGAGAGAGTATAAAAAATACGCAAAGTCAAAAAATCTTATATTCCCAGTCCCCGAGGAGGGGTGCACGTCGGTTGCCCTGGGGGACGCTCTGCCAGGGGGATCGTCACCATTTTCGACATAATTCTACTCAGTTGTTTTTACGTCAAGTACGGGGCACCCAGTATAAAGCAGAAATCAATTAATTACTGTTATATTCCTACACACTGGTGCAATTTAGGAAATCATACAATAGCTATTACAAAGGAAACAATCAATCTACGACACTACATTCTTTCTAGCAACCATGGTCAACATGCATTCATACGTATCAAGTTTACCATTCAAACATGTATAAATGGAATCTTTTAAAGTTTAACCTCGTATTCGGAAGACCAGGATGTGCTGAATTCTGAAGGTTAAAGTTGGGTATAGCCCGAACCTGGCCATTCTTTTGGAACCCAATCTGCGGCGACCACTTGTAGAGTAGTGGCTGCCAGTGATGGAGCAAATTGAATTTTTATTGGTTTTCTTTCATTGAACAACGAGGTAAGGAAGGGGGGGGGGGGGGGCTAGTGGGCTACAGAAAATGTTTTAAAACGTTCAGAAACACGTGCTGGGTACAATGGAAGGCTGGCAGGTCGTTTACATGTTTCTCAAGACCTCTTTTTACCTGTGTGGCAACATTTAAGCAACAAAAAAGATAGATTAATGTATACTCGATCCCAGGAAATGTTCCTCGTTTACTGTTGTCAGCTTGTTGCGTCTTTTCATGAAGCTAAACTCAGTTCTCAATACAAATTAAAGTAATATTAAACTAAAAGCACCATGTTCTTAGCTAAATGTTCTCCCTAATCGATATTGTTTATTCTCTGTACATATTACACTATCCAACAAAAAAAGGTGATTTTCTTTAAAGATAAGAGTTGGTGTTGGGTTTTTTAGTGTGCTGAAAACAAATCTGAAATCCGTTTGTCTACGTTTGATGGATAAAAATAGTATTTAAAAAATTCCTATAATTATCTTTTTGCCTTTTAAGAGGTGTCGAATCCGAATTTCAAACAAAGAACACAGGGGAAGAATGAATCGCACCAAGTCGATTTTTTGCAAAAAGTACTTAGGTTATGACGGTTTCCTATAGATTCTTTGACTACGGACTAGATGGTGACAACCAAACAGGGCAAATACGATCCAATATAGGAGAAAAATGCGAGAAACGAAACACCGTACAAAGGAAGAATGCACCAACCCAAGCGCCACCGGGGAAGAAATGCACCAACTTTCAGGCTTTAATTCCAACGTAGTCCTCCCCACCTGCTGGATCTGAGTGATTCACGTGGTTTTTCTGGTGCTCAAAGTACGTTTTCTGTCATTTTATTGATAGTGGTGACCCATGTTATTGTCGTTTCACGTTATGTTTCGTCTAACGTGAAACTATTTCGTTCTTGTTCGCAAAAATCGTTGTGCTTTCGTGAAAGTGAAAATGGACCAGGAAAGTGAGGAAGATGGGATTAATCGTATTACCACCAAGAAAAGAAAACCCACTGAGAGGATGCGGGGATTCGAGAATTCCCGATGAAGAGAAGAATCTGATGCCTACGATACACTTATTGAAACCCGCAGTGCACGGACATGGAGCGTTCTTCCCCAGTACATCAGAGCCCCTGCAACTTTGTATAGCAATATGGAGTTTTGAAAAACTTTTTTCAATAGCTGTGAATATACCACTGCGTTGAACAGTACGCAGAAATTCGAATCCCGTTATCAGAAAAAATGTATCGACCAAATTTGAACTAATTTTGGGTTTTTGCCAGGAAAAACGAGTTTCTGAAAAATAAACGAAATGAGACATGGTGCGTTCTTCCCCTGTGGTCTTCAAATGCGATTTAAACGGGAAACAGCGGTGAAGTTGACAAAGTACACACAAAAAATCTACAAAAAAACCACCATTAGATAGATTTGTGAATGCAGTTTTTGAAAAAAACAACAGCAGGTTGAAACAATCGGATTCAGCATGAAAAATCCTGCAAGAATTGTCAAATCATAAAAAAGTGTCGACTGTACATGTTTTATCCGAAAAACTCAATTTGTTCATTTGAATAGGGAACACAAACGTTGCTGATTGGTTCAAAATATTGATTTAATGAAATTAATTGGAAGATATTCAGCACAATATGGATCAATCAAATTGGTGAATTCGTTGGAGATAACTAGTAGGAGGTACCTAAAGATTCGTACAGTGCGACGAAAAAAATTTAAAATCCTCAAGAAGTGTACTCAATGCTTGTTAACAACGTCGAAGATCTAAGAGGAAGAATGTTGGAAGTAACCGATACACTGCAACGAGCTCTTAGATGCACATGTTACAATATTATGGCTATGGATACAATGTTATGGCTTGATCCCTGAGGAAAAGAACAAGAGCTGGTGTACGAAACCATGGAGGCAGTTTCGAAAATATGACCAAAGTATTTGATTTACGACTAATGCGACCCTCTTCATCGAATTTGTCTGGTGTAAAAGTTTCGTTTTTACCTTATTATACTACTACTTTCATTTCAATTTTGCCGATTTTGAATAAAACTTAATTCTGTTTGCAATATTGCGAAACTGTCTACCACTCGTTTCTTACATTCGTAGGGTGGCATCCACGTCTTCTGTCTTGAAATTCAATAAAACGACGTCAGGCTCACAACGAGAATTTCAGTTCGCTCTGATACTCTGATATTATTCTGATTCTAATATTATATTTGAAATGTTCAATCAGAATCATATCACTACAACGGCTAACAAAAGAAAAAGCCCTTTGTTAAGTTCCACGAAAGTGCCAACGTTTTTTCCCATTCAAACTCGAATTTCTCCATGGAATGGATAACGAATCGAATAGTTGGCCGTACCATTAAATTGCAAGTTTTCCTGCAATTTGACAGCTTCCATTACGCTTTTTGGAAATGCAGTTAACGTACAACTATTTTCAGAAATGCATCTTTCCATTTGAACGTTGTATTCGAAAATTTGTCCCCTAAATTTGAAAAATGTTATTTTAGAATTTCTTGGGAAAAAACCTTAAAAGGAGTCCTTTAAAGGCGTACTTATATCTTGGAGTCGAATCCACCCCGTATATTGAATGAAAATGAAATCTCTGGTTTACTTAACTCACAAACAAGCGGATCTTTTTCAATGTTTGACAAATGAAAGAGAGAAAATCTGGAATCAGATTTATTCTATCTGCCATTGGGTTCTCAAAAACTGCAATCGTAAAGGTATAAAACAGTGTTTTTTGGATTTTTGTTTATACTATATCAACTGTGAAAGAATTTCATGGGATGAAAGAAGATTGCTGAAATCGGGTTTGAGATTCGGATTCTGCTGCCCACTGAACATGGAGAGTGGTTGAAAGTGAAAAATTAATTGAGAGTTTTGAAATGATATTTTTTAACTATCAAAAGTAGCTATAAAATAGGTAAATGAGCTTTAACTTAAAAACTAGACTTGATACCGAAAAATGGGTTTTAAATTTGGGATTAGCACACTGAAAAATCCCAATACACATCTCCGCGGCACCAAATCAGACCTTTGTTTTCGGAGGAGTAAACGGGGAGGGAATTTCTCTTTTTACTTATGCCATTCATCTAGAACTGCAGCGAATATCTGCTACTAAGATATATAGAGATATATACTACTGCTACTAAGATATATAGAGATATGACTTGCTCCCGCGAATTGGACAATTATCAGCAAGGCCTGAAGAAAATTGTGTGGTTTTGTCGGAAGTACAAACCATGATGTATTGTTAATTTTTCCAACCAAATCGTAGGAGTTTTGTAAGAATCCGTGAAAATCTGTGAAATCATCGATAATTCAACCGAAATCCCAGAGTTCATTACAGTTAATTATTTGTATGGAGTTTTAATTGAGGGGAACCAATGTAATTATTGATTCTCCAGCCGCAGCAAAAGGTGAACTTTTAAGGAATATATTACTCTCAAACTATTCGAAACAGATTGACGCACGACATGTAAATAGCTACCTACACGCTTCTGTAGTAATTTGGAAAAGTTGTGGACTTACTGATAAGCAGTAGGGAGTGCACATTTCAGTTTTAAAGGGCTGTTAAGATTTGATTCTGCAAACTTTTCACAGCTTGAAAAGTGTGTTTCAAGAGATTTCGTTTTATTTAACATTACCCTGAGCCTTGACGTTGGTTCAATATTGGCTCGGAACGGTAAAGCCAATATCAATAAACACTTCCACAGTGTAAACAGTGATTTGCGTACATGAAGCTATTCTAAGAGTGAAAACTTCTCTCGCCCACAATATTGAAACAGGACTTAACCTTGTGTGATTACCACAATTTCTTAACCTAAGGAGATGTCAAATATTTCGGTATTTATTTAATGTACAACCTAATACCCTCTTCCCCCCTTTAAATTTCAATTTCTTGGGTAATTATTTCTTTTAAATCCACATGTTTTTCTCTAAGGACCTACAATATGTCCACGTTGGCCATCGCGCACTTGGAAAACCATGCGCAATAGACACCAACTTCGTTTTTTCAAATAGAACCCCGTATCTTTCATCGCCGAATCGGATTCTACTCAAAATTTCAAAGAAATTTGACCCCTCAACCGATTTTTTCGGCCGCCGAAATTAACATCGAAGTCATCGACATTTTATAGAAATTTATTCAAAATTATTCAATGGCTGACAACAGCTCGTGAATTATTTTTGGAATTGATTTCCTGAGAAAACAAAAAAAAAAAAAAAAAAAAAATCCATAAAAATGGAAACTTTTCACAAACAGACCATAATTTACGGTGAAAATAGGATTTTATAGAGTAAAACCATAAAATGAACACCAAGAAATCCAGCGTAGAAAAACAATGAAATTTCCTGTGCCACACTTGGGATTCCCCCACATCAGGTTTTTGTGCAATTTCAGGGTTGCCCATGTTTAAACACACGAAGAACGGGTTGCGCGCGGCCAACAAAATCGGGTCAGGTGACACATTTTCATAAAAATGTGTAAAGAATCCGAATCTACAATAAAAAATAGGGATTTATATTTGAAAAAACAATATTTGAGATCCTTAGAAAAAAAACGTGTAGATAAAAAGAAAAAATGTTTCGTTACCCGAGAAATTAAAATTTTAAGAGGGGGGTGGGGGTTATTGCATGGCACACCCTGCATACCAGTCTATATACAGAAAAATCGTTTTAATATCGATTAGTTCCAAATCAAAACAAAATTGAGCTACATTCAGAGGTAGAAAAATAGGTCAAAATCGAGGCTACATGCAGGGAGGGAGCGGTGCCTACTAACTTTCAGGCTAACGTTCAAATCGGGTCTCGATGCCTTGAACGGACTCTCATAACGTTCCAGTCAGACGGTTTTTGATTTTTTTGGAGGAACGCATAAAACCTTATCAATAAAAATCAACGTACCTGAAGCCACTGTGAGGTGACAATTACGAGATGAAATGGTCGTTAGTGTTTAGAATGAAATGACAAAATAACACATGAATGAATGTTAGTATAATTACGTATGTACATAGAAGAATTGGAACTTTATACAACACTTAATTTAAATAGTATCAGCCTAAAAAGAAAACGAGTAGCGATTCAAACATTTAACATAAAACTGCCTACTTTAAATATTAAATTTACCCTAATTATGAATAATGAAATAATGAAATTTTATTATTTATGTAATCGACTAAGATTTTGTGGGTTTAGGGTTAAGTTTCAAATATGTGGACTACAGAATGTGGGTAGTGGTGGCAGGGGGGGGGGGGGGGGGTGGACTCGTGCGCTGTCCGCGACCGTGTTTTGAAAATTAACTCAGAAAGACATAGGACGTAAAGGTAGGCAGACACAGCCTGTTATCTCGGCATACTTATCAGAATAATTAAGAATTATTCATCATAATCGAAAATGGGTGAAATATCTGAGGATCCTGGTCTGGAAATAATTGGTGGTCTATTATGGTTTGGGAAACTTCGAACGGCTGTGTCGAATATTTTAAATCCCTAAACAACGCCCTCAACTGCAAGGTGGGAGTATTAATGAAGCTTGGAAATGACCGAATTCGGGACGCAGAGACCGGTACGGATAAGCTGAAATGACGAGGACTGTTAGCATAATGCGGGAGCCCGAAAATGGTTCCCCTGGGTTGACAGTTTTAGTTGAAAATGGAGCTGGAGAGACGCATCGGAAGCACGATCAACCTGCAGAGGACATCCATACTGCACACCGCGATCCACGATGAGATTATCAAGTTGGTTAAACCAACAGGACAAAGGTAAATCTGGCTGAAAACTTTTCTAAGTTGCCCACATTTTTCAACCGAGTTTCCGAAAGATACGGCGTGCTAACGTTTCTCTGCGATAAGAAAGTAGTTTCCCAGGGGCCGTACAACTTTCTACCCTCCGAAAGACGTTTAAAGTTGAAGTTTTAGATACCGGACGAATAAGAGAAGGAAAGAACAAAACCTGAGAAATACACCAAATAAAAGGATCTAAACGCGACAAGTGTTTTTGTTCTTTGGAGGTTTGTTGTTCTTTCATAATTTGCTTTAGACAAGGGCTTTCACATTGAATCAAATATTGCGGGAAATGCAAATGGTCTCAAGTTATAATCTGAGCAGGTACATGAATGTGAATTTGAAGGTGTTTGGACAAAGTAAGAATTGCCTAGTAAATTATGGCGATAGCTTCAGCTGATATAGTTGCAGTACCATTGTACTTTCGACAGTTCCTTCTGAAATCAAGTTTAGGTATTATAACTTTTCTATATATTTTTGAAAGTATTTTTGGATTTTTACGTCTGAATCACTGTGATGTCTGAAGTGTTGCATCACAGTAGGTAGATGCTCACGTTGTAGGTACCTACAAACACAGGGTAGTATAGTGTTCGTGTTTATGAAATTATATTTATGAAAATCTCATCCAATCGCTTGATAACCCCAAAATGTTGTTTCTAAAATAGGCTCAAAAATGGTGTTGCCTAAACGGTAATGGTTAAGTAATAACTGTTTAAATCCTAATGGGGAAAATTCAGAAATGGGACTTGGAGTTTAGAACGCAATTGAATCGCTGATTGCAGAAAGGACATAAATATAAATTAGCTGAAATTGTTTTTCCCTCGCTAATGTACTTTTCTCGGGTCGATTGTGTACATTTGTGAAGAAACGTCATGGCTGCTTCTGTTCTGTGTTTTGCGCCATGTGCTGGTTTGCCGTGCTTTCGTTTCGTTTACCAAACTAAGCAAACATAAACAAAAATAACCCTTCTCGTTCTAATCGTAAATTTGAAGTTCAACATTTAGAAACTCACGATGTTGTTTACTTTGACACATGATGGCCTAAGTACTATAGGAAAACTTACGTTTCAACAGATTCTTATCGGGAAGCACGTGAAGATCAGAAAATAACCTTCAAAACTTCAATTTTCCAGGCATTTATAAAAGTATCTGATAATTCGGGAATTGTTGAATTGCAAAAGTTCATTGATGGTTTGATTGTTAAATCTCAAATTTAAATCTTCAAATTGTTAAAGCCGTGCACTGATCCCAAAAGATGCCTATATCAAAGGCATTCGAAAATGGCAAGGTTTCTATAAAATCACAAAAGTTGAAAAACATCAAGCAACTAATGTAATAAATTGAGGAATCCTACATTGACTGTCATAACAATATTCTAGAATGCCACACAGCCAGCAAACAACGATGTTAGCATTGACGGAGAGAATCATCATTTTTATTATGGTTTTCTAGTTAATTTCATTTACTAAATGTATGTACGTTCTTTTGAATCATTTCGTTGCTTTTAATTTACTATAGAGAAATAAAGATTTCCGTTTATGTTACTGTTCAAAATTTTGTTTTGTCTTACTCACTCTCCATGGTGCTATTGTGTGCAAAAATGGCATGAGTCAAGACATTTGAAATTTAAATTATCTCCATGCTAAACATCGATTTTGGTTGTTCCTTGCAGAATAACATTGAACTAGATAATAACTAACAGAAAACCCATAAATGAATCGTAATAAACTGTGAATTGAGGGACTTTTTTTGGTCTCCTGAAAAATTTAAAATGGCCCATGGGCTTTCTGCAATCAGCGATTCAATTGATATGTGTGGAGACAGAATGTTCAGCTGAAGGATCCTCGTGGTTATCTTTTCTAATCGAGCAACAGTGCAGAAATATAAACGGGAAGTATAATATAGAAATAATAATCCATTGTGTAATAATTGGCAATCTGTTTTTGTTATCATGGTTTCCGTGGTTATTCAAAGTGACGAAAATAGGGGATGAAATCCTGACTCGACTATATAATTTTCCCTAATGAAAATATCATGAAATTGAACAGGAATCGTACCGTGTCATACAATAGTTGGGGAATTGTGTCATCCGAATCTTTTCAAGTAGCTGTAGTGGATTTCAATAGATCATAGTGACGTATCCGATGAGCAAGAACATAATGTTTCTGACGCGAAAGCTTTAAAGAACGAGGTCAGCCCTGTTGACTGGGTGCCAGGTTTGTCGGACTCGATCCGTCTGTTTGTTGGGTTACGACAAATAAATCATCCCAAGTCCTAACCGGGGATTAGATAAGAAGAAGCAGTTCGGGGGCCGTTAGGTCCTGCAAACCTAGGAGTTACATTAATTTTGGATCATATCAAATCTTTGATTTATGAGAGGGCATCATTCCAAATTGATGAGTATGAGGTTATACTCGGGTTTGAGGCCCCTGTCGGATAGATGTAAGTAGAGTATTCTGAGTAGGAGTATGAATCATCTTCTTGAAAAAATCAATACGAATCATTATAAACAATTTGTGATGGCAACGCGAATTAATGTGAAACGACGAACGACGAAAAAACATGGTAACTCAGTAACAATATCAGCAGGTTAGAAGGACAATATTCTTTGATAAACTGTTAGATTACTGCGACCTCACTGATAATAACAAATTACTTTAATGTGAGATTTCGAATGATTTTTATAAACATTCGAAATTCAGGACGTACCTGCAATTAGGAAGTTTGGTGCAACGTTTGTGTGCAGGGGTTTGAATCCCCTACTATCTGTAATACCTCAAACTTTCAGCAAGATATGCAAATGTTGACGTTTTCAGCCAAAAACGCTGTTTTCCGCTGTTTTGCTGTTTGTTTCCGCTCAAACCTCAGATTCTTTTGTTCATTAAACATTTTCTTTTATTATTTAAACATTTGTCAGCATGTTCAATGTTCAGTACGATGGGGAGTGAATGGGAGGGGGTTATACTGATAAATGGTTATTTCTTCACCATTTCCATCTGATTTTATTGTCTATTTGAAAAATATTTGTTTCGACTCAAATTCAAGTCCAGTTGTTCAACAAACCTCAAAAACGATTTTCTTTCACGAGGGAGATTGGAAGGGGTAATGCGTAACGAACAATACCGTATGTTATGTTTTTGACAAACGTTGTGACATGTTTCAATGAAAACATAATCATGAAATTGAGATAAATAGAGTTTTGTGTAATTTCTTGATGTTAGGAAAGGCGCGTTTCATGTTATTTACTAAAACTTGTTGTTTTGTTAGCCATAGGGAACTTACAATGGCGCATTCGCACTGAATAACCCACGTGGGTTGTCGCCGCTCCTTACAATCCAGCAGCAAACGGACTCGCAGAACGAAAAGTTCGTGAAATGAAGCAATTCATGGCTTTGTATCCTAATCTTAAGGGACGACAGAAATTCTATTTGGAAGCTGCCACTCAACATCTGAACCGCTTACACACCTCAGTTCTCGGGTGTTCTCCACATTTCAAAGCCTATAAAATCTCGCTTTGCAGCAGATGACAAATAGAGTCTCACACGCTTCGTTAGTAGACGTTCCTTATACTGATGAACGACAACGACTATACGAGGAACGGATGGAAACACAGTTTGACATTTGTCACTCTAAGTTTGTTTCTAAATACGAAGAAGGAGGGTATCTTGTTGTACAAACTCGATTCAAGGGCACAGAACCTGTTGTTAAAGGACCATTCTTAGTAAAAGAATACAAGAAGATCGGCGGTTACCCTAAAATTACTTTAAGAAAACGATACGGGGCACTTGAAGACGGCGGCAGTATGCAATGTCATTCCGTACCATTGCAGCCCCAATGAAGACTTAAAGAAGCAGAATGTATCGAACGATAGTTCATGATCAGAAACATGTCACATGTGGCCATTATTCTAGATACAAAATTGACTTGGCACTCTCATATCAACAGCTTGGTGGCCATTCTTCCCTATCGCACTCGAAATTTCTATTACCTTCTGTCCAGCAAACAAGTACCACTCCATACAAAGAGCCTGACGTACATTTCCCTTTTGAGGTCTATATGGCAGTATGCCTGCGCCGTAGGGGGTCAGCGAGGGACTCTCAAATTCGACACGTCGCCACCTAGCAAAATAAAATCCTACGAATCCTCACGGGGGCTCCGTGGTATGTTCGTAACTCCACTCCACATTCAGATCTCAACACGCCAACAGTCCTGGAAATCATCTCTGCATCTTATATTAACATGGCTACTCGCGTGATCCACCATGGAAACCCAATCATCGCGGCCATTCTTGAAGAACCCCGCCCACCCCGTCACCAAAGACGACTCAAACGGAAATGGCACTCAGACCTTCTGGTCCCTGAATCCTTCTAGTCCTCTAAATTACGAATTTCATTTCATTTTATTATTTTTGCTCTAAGATTTAAAAAAAAAAAATGTGTCCATGAAAAAATAACAATGATATTAAGATAAATTGAGTTTTGTGTGATTTCTTAATGTTACAAAGCCGGCTTTTATTGTATTTACGAAGAATTAATGCAAGCGATTGGCAGCTTACAAAGTGCTGCCCATACAGCGAATACTGCCTATTTTCATGGATTTTCTTGTTCGATTAAGAACTTTAGGATTCTTCAAATCTACGAGTGTGAATCAAATATAAACGAGGCTTTTGGACCTGCGAGCTTTGGGATAGCTTCCTCGAACCCCCCAGTATCCATCGTGACGATGACTGATCAGGATTCACTCGTCAATCGCCCAACGTATTGTGATCACGTTTCTAGCTACAGAAGGAGGGGAATCCGCCGAAATCTTGAGGAGATTAACTGCACAGTTCATGGCAGAGACATGTGCTTGTATGGCGCAAACAATTGGGGGGGGGGGGGGGTCGTGAACATGTTGAAAACGAGAGCCATGACCGCAGACCCCACACCTGCATTACTGCTGACAACGTTAACAGTATTGCTAGGTCTTGATTTCTTATAAGAGCGCAAAACAATAAATGATGCATATTACGGTGACATTTTGAGTGAAGTCAGAATTGCATATTGCCGCAAAAGACGGGACCTACCAGTGAGAAAAGTGATTCTTCCCACCCAAACAGCTCGCCCACGTACAGCGAATATGCCTCAAGAAAAATTGGTGCAACTGGATTGGGAGACACTGGAACACCCTCCTTACACCTGATCTGTCTCCCTGCGACTTCCATGTGTTTGATCCCCTTGAGGAAGCTCTGGGACTGCACAAGTCACAGCGATGATAAAGTAGAAGCCTCATTGATCACAGACACGACCTCACTACACGGAGAGTATTCGAAAATTACCTACACGCTGGGAAAAAGTGTTTCCAGGAAATTATGTTGAAAAACGACAATTTTTGTTGTTGTTCAAAAGTAAAGTAAAATTTTGAAAAAATAGAGTATCGTTCATTTTTGATTCACCCTTGTATACAGCTAAGCTGTATTAGCAGAATGAGAATTCACAATCTCCTCCTCGTAAATCACAGATCGATGTATATCTATTGGTAGACCAGTGGTACATTATGTATACTCGGCGCCACGAGCCTCCATATCTTTCACATTTTTCAAATTTCATTATGGAAGAGGATGAATGGAGGGGATAAATCGTTATATTGTCACTACTTCCATTTTTCTTCAATCCCAATGTCGTTTAACAATTGGGCATTAAATTGTAATTTGTAGTTGTACAAAAATTGTTGTTTGTTGTTGTAAATTGTAATTTTGTGCAATAAACTTCAGAAAGTTTGATTTTGATATCGGTAAGGGAGATGTAGGGGGTGATGGACGATCCATTCAAGCCCTGCTCGTATCCACTAGAATCCTCAGCCGGTTTTCGTGATTTTGATGTTCGGTTAAACATTTGGTCTGTTTTTAAAAAATATTTCATAGTGTTTATGATTACCTTTGTAAGAGTGATCACATAGAACCCGGACATAAGTCCCTATAATGCACGCATTACTTCAAAGGATGTTTTAGTGAAAATGGCTGACAGTTGGCTTCTCACGCAACATTCCCTAAAAATTTGATGACAGACGTGATGGGTCTTGGTCATCTATATCTGGAAACAGACAGGCACTGACGCACTTCATTAGGGGGAAACTGTAGTTCTCGGCTCGTTTTCTTTCGCCCGAGAGGGAAGTGACTGGTTTTGATGGGCGAGAAGGTCCCGAGATTTATGGGCCCTGTTTTTATTACGCGGAGTTGTAGGTTGTGGAAATGACGGAGATGAAAAGTCTATTTACTCCCAAGTACGGGGAAAACACTTTTTCCTCCCGCCCGCTAAGCTTTACATAAGAAGCACGCCAAGGGGCCCCTCGTAGCCCAGTCATATACCATCAACCTTTCTTCGTAGGTTACTTTAATTGTGTGTTGAAAGACCACGGAAATAGACTGCCAAGGAGATGGCACAGCAGCTTCGTCGTTACACCCTTTGTCATATGAGCTAAATTGAATCAAAATTGTAAAAGGTATACCTGTTACAAGAATTTCACGTTAGCGCATGCGCAGAGCGTAAAGCTGATTATATTGAGATGGGATTCGTATGGGACCTTAAGAGGCCTTATCTGCATAGTCCCTCAAAATATGAGTTAAATTTATTCAAAATTGTGGAAGTTATGGCTGTAACAAAGAAATGCGGAAAGACAGACCGATAGACACGGAACCAAATTTGTTCAGTAGGCTATGAAACGCTAAATGCGAGTGGAAATTTTGAATACGGACAACACAATTTTTTTGGCTTCCGAAGTGAACACCAGGCTTCCTCCTTCGCAGACTCGGATGCAAAATGTATACGAAAATGCATATTAACTTTCAAACTCAAAAACTGTGTACAGTTCTGCAGTAGACGTAGGTATTATTCGTACGGGTATGATTTGGATTTTACCATCCTAAAGTTGTGTTCCATTAGCCCAGTGTAAAAAATATGATTGATTTCGTTATTTTTGCCGCATATATAAAACCAAAGTATCCCATCCATCAAGCGAATAAATTTTCGTATGCCATGTCAAATCCAATGGAATACAAAATGGCTGCCATGTTAAGTGTAACCAATTCGAAGAAATCTGGATGATTTAAATACTTACGAAACTTGGTTCTTCTGAAGCGGGAATGGATATAGAGAGCATTGAAGATTGTCTACCACCATCGGCAGACAGGACTTAATTTCTGGGCTGTCATGATAATAAAATAGTTAGTTCAAACACGTAGCTAACTTGACAGTTGGCAGCTGGTGAACTCCCAGTGGTTCTGGAACTGCTGACAATTTCACAATGTTCATTCCCGTTTCAGAAGAACCAAGCTTCAGTAAAATCAGTAATTTTTCTAAGTCCCCTAGGCTCGGAAGTCAAGTCCTGTCTGCTGCTAAGTTACCAAAGTGCTCCTTAGTTACCATAGGTCATATGGTGGCAGTCAACCTTCAAAGCTATAGAAAGCATGAATATACAAATTCATTCGGCTTTCAGAAAAATTAAGTTCCATAAGTATTGAAATGTACCAGATTTCTTCAAATTGGTTGCACTTAACTACCGCCATTTTGTATTGGATTTGACATGGCAGACAAAAATTTATTTGCTCAGCGGATGGGATACTTTACTATTACATTTTACTAGTATTACACATGCGACACAGATAATGAAACCAGTCATGTTTTGGATCCTCCTGGACTATTAGGTCTGAATTCATTGGGCCAGGTAAACAATACGCCTAGACGGGTCTCATTTCACGTTCCGCGCTGTGATAGGAAAGTTGATACTTGATCCTCGGTATGGAGGTAAAATTTAAGCAAATATTCGTTTTTGTATTGTGGATCTTCATTTTGACACAGCTCATTTTGGACCAAGTACTCGTTTCGCATAGTAACGGAAGGTCTGTACGCTGAGGAAGACAATTTGAAATTTAATTCTGAAAGGTGTTCCCGAGGGTTGTTTAATCTACATGAGAAGGGAAGAAAATTTCTGTCTAATAAGGTTAAGGTCTAAACATTGTGGATTAAATTTGCGGAGTGGGATTTAATAAAATTATCATAACTACGAGTTTTGGTTTTTTTTTCTCGATAAAGGCAGCTTTTTAAACTGTCTGAACTGAATGGTGTTCATACCTGCTCCAAACTCTGGGAGCTACAGAGGCCGTGAAAGGTGGCGTCCCTCAAGGAATGATGTACCTAGAACATATGAGAAAAGAAAAGAACAAAACAACAACTTAACAACATTTCTTGGATCCTGGCATTCCACGTAAGTGTAATCGAAGGGCATACCAGTACTTGCCCAAATTCTCACCCAGTCGAATCAGTTAGACCCGAGATAAAGAAACCATAATTTGTAGCTATCTAGCGTAGAACTAAGGTGGCTACAACCTACGCAATAACTCTTTATTTTTTGTTATATTAGGTGGTATTATTTACGCAAAGAAGCTATTTTGTTACGAAAGCAAAACACCAAGAAACTGTACCAAATGTGCAGGGAAAATGTTCATTATGAATGAACCTAATAATGCGACGTGTATGGTTGAAATTTTTAAATGAAGGTTAGAATGAGAAGACTAGATGAATTTACCTACCAACGCAAGAAACCACTAAATTTACAGTAGATGCCGAATAGAAAATTTTAAACTGCTTCACAGAGCCTAAAAGAATGGCTATATAGATTGCATGCGGTAAACTACAATATTTCAGAACTGACAAATTAATTTTTAACTAACTTCAAATTGAACTCATACATTGAGACTAGATGCAAGATATTTAATGATGCAAGTGCATAAATCTGGTCTAAAATTGTATCTATATACCGAACACTACAATCGAGAGCTCCATCAGCTACAGAATATAGAAATACACTATAAATGCAGAAGAAGACTAAATTAGTACAGAAATATATTTTATGCAGCCCAGCTAGTTTAAGCGCTAGGTAGTGAATGGTGATGGTTTCAACCATAAACCATAGAATTTGATAATACTGATAGAGAGATTGAGAATCGCAACGATATGGTATATTACAGTACTAGGTGTACATTTGTTCTTCGCTGAATGACCTGTACTCGAGCAAAATTCATCAATTTATATCGAATTTATAGTGATTTATTGTAGAAGAACAGGATTCACCCAGCCTTGATTTTTTGATGATATGAAATGTGTTTGATGAAGAGTACACAAAATAGATATCGTGCTAACGGAGAGTTAAGTGAAAATGAATAACACTCAAAAAGTTACATTTCGCATTTGGTTTAGGGTTTCCTCCTCGTACAAAAACTTCTCTAGACGAGCAATGAACAGAATGCATGACAAAGAGTTAATGCGCTACAGCTTTTTCGTTTATTCGCCTTACCTCAGCTTCAGTGATGAATTTCAATTCTGATTCTTCGCCATTGAGCATGACGTGTACAGATAATTGGCTAGGCTCATCTGAAACACACAACATGCTTATTTTTAATACGTCATATGTTATACGTCTGTATTGGCAATACGATGAATTTCTCCCCAGAAACACTGTAAAGGCCCTTTTTCAAAAGTTGAACTGTACAGTCATCGAAGCAGTCACACTCATCTTAACGTTTTCGCTACAGAGGTGGGTGGGTTCTCCATCTACGGATCTACTGGCATACCACTCTCCAGTAGAATTGAACCTTTTTCCGAAACATTAAACATTTTCCCAATACAATTAAACTTTTTTCAAAATAATTAAACCTTTTTCAAAACTAATTAAACCTCTAGCGGATAAATGAGGAATTTCAAGTAGGTATATCATTCGCACTTCGAATCGAACCGCTAATTGAATTAAAATTTAAGCAAATTGAATGAAAAATTCCGCAAATTGAATTAAACCATATACAAATCTGTTGTTTTAGTCAACAGAAAAATTACAATTCCACAATACGTAAACATGTCAGGTCAAATGTAACAGTCAAATTAGACCAATTAATAAACAATTAAGGTAAAAATGTCATCATTGGTGAAAAGCACCAATGAAAAATCGATATAATTTCTAGTTCATCAGGTTCGCTTTCCTTTCATTCAACGCAGAAGTGAATCCTCTAAAGATACTGTTCGAGTTGTTTTACCGTCATAATAAAGCGCTGCAAATTCTTTCACTGGGGTTTATTATTCAATCGGCTTGCGTTCATGATTTGAATTTCTACTAAGCTTTGGAGTGTGTGTGTTTCACAGGATAGGGCGATTATTGAATTTCAGGAGATATAGATAGAGCACGTGATCTGTTCTCGACCAAAATACCTATTTGGATTGATCAGTTGATCATATTTGTGTGCCTCCTGAAATTCAATAATCGCCAAATCCTGTGAAACACGCAGACTCCAAAGCTTAGTAGAAATACAAATCATGAACGCAAGCCGATTGATTAATAAACCCCAGTGAAAGAATTTGCAGCGTTTTTTTATTGAACCTCAATACCCCTCCACAACAAAAACATCTATAATTTATCAAGTCCTCTGGCACTCGTATTGCGTTAAAACTTCCCCAAATCCAAATTTAAACGATGTAGCCAAAGGTAGACAGATGTAGAGGGGGCACACAAATATCATCAACTGATCAATCCAAATAGGTGTTTTGGATGAGAACCGATTTACGTGGTCTATGCATATCTCCTGAAATTCAATAATCGCTCTATCACCTGTAAAACACGCACAATCCGAAGCTTAGTAAGATTCAAATCATGAATGCAAGCATTGAATAATAAACCCCAGTGAAAGAATATTGTAATAATATTTAATAAACCTATATATTATCCTATATATTATCAGAATGCTTCCGTGTATCGGCTACTAACTACACTACAAGTATTCACATCGGCTATCACTCCAGTATCCACATTCACTACAACTCGACGCTATCAGCCGGACATCACTAGGTTACAAACAAACAATAATAAACGAAAAAACGCAAATGTTGGCACCATAAATCGGGCCATACATCGGGAATGGTTTGACCTACGGACGTGGGGAAGGGCTCATTCGATTCCTAATGGTATGTTCTTCAAATAGGAAAATATTTAGGCCGATTCGACTAGTTTTGAGGTTTTCAGGGATTTTACAAAACGTTTACAGCCCTTAAAGGGCACTTTAAATTGAGTGAGGGAGCTGGCTCAAGAATTGGGGCGTCGTCGGACCAAGATGGATTTTTCCTGAAAATTTCAGATTTTTTGCTCCAGCCGTTTCGGAGATATCGTGCGTACGGCGTACGGCGGACGGACGGACAAATTTTTATTGCAGATTCGGATTCTACACCCTTTGAAACGTAAACCATGAAATTTTCAGGGGGGGTTAGAATTTTTTTTTTCCAGAGCGATTACAATGGTTTATTATTGAATAATAAACCAAAAAATTTACTAGCAATATCACGAATAAGGTTAAACATGTCCAATGATTCTATGCCCAATTTGTGTGGGGTCACACTATATGTTTGATTCAACTGGAAAATGCTATATAAGCACCCATGGATATTCTTGAACACGACGGAGCTCTTAATCCTGACAATTAAAACAAGACAATTTTAGCAGGTTTGAGGAGCCCTTCAATGGATCGAAATTTTTTACTCAGCGGTTTCTTTTCTATAAAATTTGGAAGTGCAGCAGAGAATATTGGAGCCACCCTGTATTAATTTTGTTGAAATTGTACATTTTGTTTGAATAAAATAATTCATAAGTTAATAATAATAATTCGAATAAGTTTAATTCAGTTTGAGAAAACTTTAATTAGTTTTGCTGAACGTCTAATTCAATTTGCGGAAAGTTTGAAATTTAATCCTAGAAAGGTTCAATTCAAACTGCGAATGCTTTTTTTGAATGGCGAATCAGTTTAATTGTAATGGGAAAATGTTTAATTATTTAGGAAAAAAGTGTGATTGTATTGGGAAATGGTTCAATTCAGTTGGAAAAACTTTTATTGTTTCGGAAAAATGTTCAATTCCTTTGGAAAAGGGTTTAATTCAACAGAAAATGCTATGAAACAACAGCAAAGTTTGCACGCGAAAATCATTCGCCACTGGAAAGCTCTCGTATTTACTAAACATGGGCGTATCTTTCATCTGATTGAGCTACGCGCGTGACGTTATTCTAATAATTTGTCTCTTACATTCTACGACGGTGTACAGGCACATGAAGGCACATGAAACATGAAACATGAATACCATCGTGAGTGATCTGCAGCCTGTATTTTGTCACATGTCCTTCCGTACCTGTCGTTGTGAAATGAAGTGAAACCTTGCACTACAAATAAACAATGTTTTTCTCCGAAAAGGACTGCGTATTGAGGAAGTACGCCTCAAAATCCTTCAGGTAGCGTGGCATACTCATTTTCGCCCAGAATGGCGATGGTGAGGCTCTTCTCCTGTATTCTTCAAATGTAATGTACTTGAATGATTAAAATAGTATTTTTTATCTGTTCTTTTGAGTTGCTGTAACTAGTGAAGATAAATGGGGAGGCTCCTTGCTAAGGGGTCTTTCCCTTGTCCGAAAATGGCGTTCTCCAGGAAAAAAGTTCAACTATGAAACTTTCAACTTCAACTTTGAAATGAATGATATAATTTCTGGAGGGGAACTTTTCCTGTTTGCCTCGTAAAAAGTGTCACCGTCACTTGTCCGGGTCCGGCGCGACGTATTATTGGATTGGGTCACATGGGAGGAAAAGCCCGAGCTCTAAGTGCTGCGTACTTCCCCGAGTTATCGCTGAAATGCACGCTCCATCATCTGAGCTCATAAAAGTCGTAACTTCCTCCTTTATTTTTAGTCTCTCTACGAAGCCTGCAGCACTTAGCCCCGTAATGGACAGGAAACGGAATTGCGATTGTGACGGCGAGGACAGACATTCGTGTGAAGTTGATGGAGGTAATAGGAAGGTTACCCACCTTCACATAGGGAGGGGTTGAAGAATCGATCCGTAAGATTTGCTCCTAACCGCTAATCTTCAAATCCCTCCGGATGGAATCAATATTTTCAAAAAATTAAAGCTACGATCCGAACCGGATTGATACCCGGACCAACCACAAAATATCGATCCAGCGAGCATCCAGAGAGGATCGACAAAAATCAATCTCTAATTATTTCCCTCCGGTTGGTTTTTTTTTTAAACTTTGAAACGGCCAAAATCATGTGGGAACTATATTTTATTTTAAAAGAACAAAATACTACGAACAAGAAGAATGTACCACAAGGATTCGATCCTCCATGTCCGGCTGGACTCCCATGTGTTTTACAACAACCCCGAATCTTTTTATTTCAATGGTAGGATTATCCCAGTCAGTATTGAAGGGTGAATGTTGACTGTTTCAGAGGGTGAATATGGGTGATTAAGAGGTGTTTTGTTGGTTGTATGGGGAGCAGGGACGTAACCAGGCCGTATTTCACCTGTGGCAAGAAAATAATTTGGCAATATCTAATGACTCATACCAATTAAATATAATTAATTTGATTTATTCACAATGTATAGACTCTTTGACTAAAAGAACTTGGTAAACTGTCAGTTTTTTGCCTATTTGGCGCCCCTCTCACTTTGGCGCCCGGGGCTGCCCCCCCCTAGTTACACCCCTGATGGGGAGAGATAGGTATTGACTGTGGATAATGGGTGAATACGATTCAATATTTCTGGATCAACATTAAATTTTGATGGTAAATTTTACCTATGCTTTCATCTATAAGTGCACCAAAAAAGGAACCATTACGTGATAACGTGGGGAGATAAAATTTATTTAATATGTTTTCGCTTAATTAAAAGAAGAAACTTCGGGAATGAGTGGAAAAGTACAATTTTCAAAAGTGATTTCAATTTTAAAACAATAAAATTCTTTGGAAGTAAGTAAATTAGAAAAGCTTACCAATTTGAAATGTTAGTATGCAAATAAAACGTGTGTAATACTATTTTCTCTTAAACTGAAATAAAGTTGATCTCTATCTGATTTTGTCCGTTTGAAAAAAAAAAGAAGAAGAGCCGGGGAGAAATAATTATGGATTGATTTTTTTATCGACTATTTTAACGATTTTTATCGTTACTTTTCTTTTTATTGGGTCGGATCCTCTTGGGACGGGAAAAGAACGCTCCGGCCTGGATTGAATCGACTCCAGAGCAGGAACAACCATCCCTAGCGGATTTGATCCGAAATGGAGCAATTCGTTAGGTATTTGTAGATTTCAGAGCCAAAATGATGGTTTCATTCGGATCAAATCAAATACACACATATCAATTTCAATCCCTGCTTACAAGTACCTACTTCAAGCATCAGTCCGTATAATTGACATATAAACTATATTCTTACAATCTCACCTGTTTCCTCTTGATGGGGAAGATGCATGAAACAAATTTCAAACTCAATTAGTTCATTATTTTGTCTACATAGATTGATTGGAAAATTCAATGTTTCCCAGATGGATGAACCCAATCTAGAATTTCCCTTGTGTTTTGTTGTGGCGCCGAGATCGCTCGGTTTTTCTGATTCATATTCATTTTCACGGAACACATTTTTACATTCGCTTTTGCATACGTTTTTAGGAAGTAACTCTGAAGCAAAGCTTTGCCAGCGGAGGGAACCTGTTAGAATTGATGCAAGGGGGGGGGGGGGTTACCCCCTGTTTGTGACTGGCCAGATATGAGAAAAAAAATTAATGCTTACAAGTCCATTTCAGACCATTTTAATACCGAATCCGTGAAAAAAACGATAGGTGTATGCGATCAACTTTTTTCGCTGCTCTCCCAGAACTTCTTAACATATTTTCATGATTCTATTTTGGTTCAATTGCAGTCTTACTTTGGAAACAGTCAACGAAATCATCATAAAGTATGCTCAGAAGCACGAAAAACGCCTCCACCAGCACGAGAACCCGGAGACGCTCAACGTTTTGGACAACGAAGGAGAACAGCCGCGCCTCAAGCGAAACAAGCCACTGGACCTGATTGTACTGTGCAAGTTCTAGACCAAGCTAGTTGTAGAGTCTCAGATTCACAGTCCTTGTGTTTTTTTGTAGCGTCGAGATCGCTTGGTTTTCTTTCACAGACGATGTAAATAACAAATCAAACAACTAAAAACAAGAACTCAATGATAGTTGACCGCTGGCGGGTGATACGGGAAAGGGCTTCCTCCGGCAGTTGAATCTGGCAAAGCTTGTACTTGCGGCTGGGTTAGCAAATTTTGGACACTTAGTTTTCGAGAACACCTTCTTTGCATGGTGGTTCAAGGAGGGAGACGCGGTGGTTGTACTTCATGAAATTTTCGTTTGTTCAACTCCGTAAGTAATAGACGTACAAATTTGTGGTGTTAACTCCGCGAATTTGTGAATTTTTGCTCTATCCATGAACAAGATGTTATCTATGTTCACCCTGAAGTTTAATGCGCCGTTCTGTAAGAAACTTGCAGAAAACTTGACTGGTGGTTTTACGTGAAGTGACTATTAATATTGAATTACATGCTGAGATTCGCGACATTTATTCTCTCTCAAAACCTTTTCAATCTGCCTGTAGTACTTAAACCGCCAAATCTTTTTAAAAACATTAATTTTAAATGGAAAATCGTTAATTTGGAATGGAAAACCGTTAATTTAATTTTTGAACCCGTTAATTCGATATGGAAAACGGTTAATCCAACTTGGGAAACCCATAATAATGTTTATAAGTGAGGTCATATAAAAAGCGGACATAGGGACGCTCAAATTACTTTCCAATATGTTTATATCAAGTTTTTGTGAGAATGAACTGTCACTGGATGGTAATTGATTACCGAAGATTGCTAATGGAAATGATATAGTTAGTATACATTGATGGACAACAACTATCTACGTCCCATGCAAATGTACTGTTATTTATCTGTGGATGTTGAGTCATGTTGAATATTCGATATGGAGTTTACTCGAAGCGGTGGATTTAGCATGTGACGTACGTAGGCAGATAGGTAGCCCTACCTACACCTACACCTGGGTAATTATCAAAGGGCCGTCGTTCTACCCCTTAGCTGCATCCGACGTAGATCGATTATTACGAACCCACTCTTAGCCCGCCACTCCACGGAGATTCTAACCAATAAATCCTTCGAAATACAAACCTGCACAAAACCCGAATCACAAGAAATAATTTATACCATTGCCCACCTACATATGAAGGGTTCAGGGAAAAAAACAGTTTTGTCACTTTTTTTTTCGAAAATGAGTCTGATACATCGTTCGAATGAACAGTACGTTTCGACGGTCTATCAAAACAGGGAAAAAACCAGTTCAGTCAGTGTTGGAATCGCATTAAATGTTCCGCTATACAGGGAAGAACCAGCTATGTCATCGGGTACAGGGAAGGAAACCATCTTTGTCACCAGCAAATTCGCCTACAGATAACGTAGTATTTGCGATCCTTCGTCAAAAACGCTTCTCTACCATCGAGCTTCGTACAATAGCAAGCAGTTTACTAGCGCAATAGTTGAAAAATCCTCGCCTGACCAAAACTTGAAACCTGGGGAATTTTATCTACCACAACGAGCATACACTGGTAACTAGGTACCTGCTTGATCATTCAATGCTTAGTTTTCTTGAAAAATCAGTGTCGATTGATCATAAAATTGTTGAACTCCCTAACAGCCTTGATACCCATCTCAAGAGCGAAATTTCTGGACATCACGATCTTACTCAGGTTCTGTGGGAGCCGCGCTGCCGAATTTTCTCGGAAGATCCCCCATGCATAATAAATCATACTTAATGGATAAGGAACACTACGCAAAAATAATAAATAGGTATAACGAAACGACTGAACGTACGGCAATTTGACTAATCTGAGAGATTCAAGATTCGATTATTTTCTTGTGTGTTTCAGATGGGCACGCTCTTTCAGATAATATGCATAACAATGGACCTGTGAATATTCTTCGTGGAGTTTGCCCCATTTTTTCATTTTTGCTACCGCTACAAATTTATTGAAAGACTTGACGTTTTCGAGGGCAATTTTCGGCATCCATATGAGTATTTGGGGCAGAAACCGATTCATTCTGTATCATAATAAAGGTTTTATTCAGTTTTGAAGTTACAAACTCACTTTTCTCAGATTGCAGCTCTTTTGACATACTTAGCTGGTTTTTTCCCTGTATCCTTCATATGTACAGTCTAATCATGAAAATGTTCCCTCCCGCAATTGAATGAGTCCTTCTCATGGGCAACTAATGTATAGTAATTAGCGGTTCATAGTAATGTATAATAATTAACGGTTTTACAAATTGAATTAAAGCTTTTCTAATAAAAATTAACGGTTTTGTTTGCTAAATACAACATTCATCATCTATATATGAAATAGAGCATCAGAATAATGAAAATAAATCGGTACACGTCTACTTCACTAACGAAAAAATTGACTATGTACTTGTTTATCTAAAGGGCAAGGTTATTCCGTATGATAACGAAGCTAAACACCTCGGTATGACCCTCGATGCCAGGCTCAGGTGGAGAGCCCATGTTAAGAAAAATAAGGCAGAATTTCAGTTAGCCTCTGGCCTTTGTCGAGTGAGGACGTGTTCTTATCGCTCCCGTGAGCCGCAGTCTTATCGTTCGTTTGCGTGGCCTATTGTTTTCCGGTCAAAGTGAGTTATTGTGAGGATGGATTGTGCTAAGTGTAGTCGAGAACTACATTCTCCAAGGAAGACGGCAAAATGTAGCAAATGTTCGTCGGTTTTCCACCCATCATGTACTCGGTTGGGAACCGTTGAAAAGTACAAGAAAATGCGAAAGGAGTTGCGTGAGTTGTGGAAATGTGACAATTGTGTAGCGAAAAAATCAATAGCCGCAAACTATTCAAGTAGTTCAGAGTCTGGTGATTCCGAAGATGAAGAGGAGGAAGCAACATTGAATGATAAAATGGATATGCTCCTTGGCAAGTTTGATAAAATGAACAAAAAAATTATAACAGTGGAAACATCGTTAAAATCTGTCAGCGATTTTTTCGAAGATTTTAAGAAGACTATGTCGGAGTTTAAGGACGAGATGGATAATATGAAAAAACAGAATATAGACCTGCACCAAGATAATAATGTTTTGAAAAAGGAAATCAATGATCTAAAATACAAGGTTAATGATCTGGAGCAGTCATCGTTGACAACTACAGTTGAGCTAAAGGGGATCCCTATGTCTACCAATGAAAATTTGAAGGAAGTAATGAAAATCCTATTGAACAAAATTGAAATTACTGAGGAAAATACTACTTGCCAGTCTATACAACGCATCGCTCCGCCGATAAGGTTGTCATCTCAATCGACTCCCTGCCCACTCATTCTTGTGAAATTGTGTACAGTGGACCAGAAGAATGTATGGTTGAGGCAGATTAAGAAATTTAAGAATATTACCGCTAAAGAAATACACTCAAGCTTCCCGGAATCTCATATCTACATTAATGAGCGGCTTACCTCATATAATGCTAGAATCTTTTGGTTGGCAAGGAAATTCAAAAAAACATATAAATATATGTTCGCATGGACCTCAAATGGAAAAATTTACGTGAAAAAAGATGATTCACCCAACACCAGAGCTATAAAAATTACTGACCCAGAAGAGATTCGGAAACTGGACAAGGACAAATTAATTCAAGAACTGTATAACTAACTTTCATTTCTCTCGAGTTTTGTATCAGAAGTATATTTTTGTGGATTATTTTACTGTATATAATAGCGGATTTTTCTGATATTATTGACTCATTATATAATAAGGAAAACAAGGTATATCACACTTTTGAAGATGTTAACTGTTCGTTTATAAACGACAATAAAAATGGATTATTTATTTATCATATGAATATCAGAAGTATTGCTCAAAATTTTGATTTTCTTATGGTGGAATTATCACTGTTGAAACGTAAACCTGACATAATAGTTCTGTCTGAATGTTGGCTAGAGAAGAATGACAGTACAGAATACCATATAGACGGGTACAACTGTTTTTTAACTCGAAAAAACATTAACCAAAATAGTGGAACGGTGGTGTTTATGATTGACCATCTAAGCATTGATAGTGTAAATGAACCTACTATTTATGGAACTAGTTCCCTTAAGATTTCGTTCAATTTCAATAGTAAGAGAGTTACTTTATTAGCGCTCTATCGTTCACCGGATGAAGTCCAGATTGACTCTTTTATGATAGATCTGGAAAGGCTTTTGAAGAAAATGAATGCGAAAATTGTTTTTTGGTGGGGGACATCAACTTCAATTTGCTTGGTGATCTCGAAAATAAAGTATTGAACTATTTGAATTTATTGGCACAACATAAATTTCTACAGTATATAAATACGGTCACTAGACCGGGTGTGAGTGCCGCTGGTGGTACATGTATAGACCATATTTTCAGTAACGTTAAGGATAATAGTTCGTTGATATCGGCAGTGATTGAATCAAACATTTCGGATCACTATGCTATCGCAATTCTATGGTGCTGCTCAAGTGGTGTCCATCATCCTATCATAGTGCCTAAGGTATCTGAAAAATTGGATAATGTTGAATTAGCTAGGCGACTTAAGAGTGAATCCTGGAAGGAGGTTTATTCTGCTGATTCAGTTGACAGTTGTAGTGAGGCTTTTGTTTCAATCTTGCAACAACATATCAAGGATTCGACTACTAGCGACATCATTCTGTCGGGATCTAAACAAAAGCGTTTGAAGCCATGGATAACCAAGGGCTTGCTTGTTTCCATTCGTCGAAAGGAAAAACTTTATAAAGTGTCCGTTAAGCGTCCATTTGACACAACATTTCAAAAATTTTACAAACAATATCAAAATAAGCTAAAATGTTTGATACAATCTGCAAAGGAAAATTATTTCAAAGATAAGCTAAGAGTTGTGGACGGGGACAGTAAAAAGACATGGAAGTTGATAAATAGTTTCATTGATGAATCAAGTAAAAAACCTCCTCTGGTCAAAAAATTAAAATATCAAGGAGTGGAGATCAGCATAGAAGAGAATCCTGAAGCAGGTGCAAATATGTTGAATGAGTACTTTGTAAATGTTGGAACAAACTATGCTACTAAGTTGCCTGATAATAATGATAATTTTTATGCTGCTAACTTGGGGGTGCCGGCAGGTGGCTTCGCACTTCGGCCTGTCACGGAAAGTGAGGTTGAGAAAATGACTTCTACCCTAAAAGGTGGAGCAAGTCCAGGATGGGATGGTATTAGCTCTGATACTGTCAAATTGCACACAAAAATTATTGCCAAACCTCTAGCCTATTTAATTAATAAGAGTTTTTCTACGGGAATATTCCCCAGTAACTTGAAAATTGCTGTTGTCCTACCCTTACACAAATCTGGAGATAGTCAAGATGTCAACAATCATTCTTGACTCTATAATTATTATAGACCAATTTCCCTAGTGAGTACTATCGCCAAGATAGTGGAAAAATGTTTTAAAGATCAGGTGCTTCAGTACTTAGAGACTAACAATCTTCTTTATAAAAACCAATTCGGATTCAGAGCGGGCCGAAGTACGCAGGATGCTATCTGTCATCTCACCTCAAGAATCATAGATGATATCGATAATGGGAAAAAAACCACTGGCCATTTCTATTGTTTGGCGGAAGCTTTTGACACGATTTCTCACAATAAATTAATTCAAAAGCTTGGCACGCTGGGATTCGGTGGTGTTGCTCTTAAATGGATTGGAAATTATCTGACAAATCGAAAGCAATGTGTCAAATTGAATAATACTAGGAGTTCTTTCTTGAAAACATCAAACTATGGAATCCCGCAAGGAACTGTTTTAGGACCGTTGTACTTAATTGTATACATTAATGAAATAGAATGTTGTAATATTCCGGGAGAAATTATGCGTTTTGCAGATGATTCAATTATATATTGTTCCACAACGAACTTCCGAAATTTAATATTTTCTTCAAGAGAGGGTAATAAAAAATCCTTTCGATCGCTACTCAATTCTCGACCGATTCTCCCATGTCTTTTACAATTCAGTTAGGAATTTGATCTGGTTTTCAAACATGTCAGAACTTTCAAATTCCGTGGATAGGGGTGAATGGAGGTGAATTTTTAAGCGTTAGAATTTAGCAATCATTTCAGAATTTGCGACATTGCGGCATCACTTAATAGTCGAAGCCGTTGTTGCAATGTTTATAATTTCACTTCAGAGCGGTTCTAGATTTTGGATATCATCACTCATTTGAATCCCCCTCAACATTTTCTCTTCGAGGTTTTGTAGAGGTATCATTATTTTACCCAAGTGTAGACTTTTCAAACCTTATAAACTATGTATTGTGGTGAATTCTAAATAATGAATCTGACAAACGCAAATACTTACGTATTCTCGTGCTCAGCACGTATAATCCAACTCTACAGGGTAACTGTTACGTCTGTGAAACACGAACGTTAACTTGTATGTATTCAATATAACCAACGCTCTTAAACCGTGTGATAAGGTTGGGGCTCCTCGAAGTTTCACAACTTGAAAATATTAACAGACTGAGGCAGCCTCTCTCCCTCAAACTCCGATTTGAGTAAAAATTTGCATGTAGGTAGATCTGCGTTATGGAACGCTCCCCTAATGACGAAATAGGAACTTCTTCTAAATATATAAGTTACATACGTGGAATACAAAACACAAGTTCCTACTTCACTATTTACTAAAAAAAATACGAGTAATTGTGGATGGAGGTGCAGAAAAACTACCGGTTTTCCCACTCAGCCCAACTTCATTCCGTCCACTAAACGGATTTGAAGAAGGAAACCGTGGAAGGAAATAGAGGCGGTAGAAGTACTTGCCACGGCTCGTAATATGATGAACCGAGTTAATTTCATCGGAAGGGAACCGGGTAGGAGGGCATCTAACCACCTCTAACCGTCTCACCAACTTTTTATTTCGTCTTTTAATCAACTGCCAAAACTCATGATAATCTTGTTATAAACAATATTTTCCACGATTATGATTTATTTAAAAAAATAATAAGTAGTACTATTTAGACTGAGTAGGGACGTTCTCAAGTACCTAGTAGGAACAATCAGCTGGTTGCAAATAAAATCCTAATCCTTCCATCAAATCGTGGATATGAAATAATCAATATATCCCAATAAACAAACACTGCAAATTCTTTCACTGGGGTTTATTATTCAATTTCATTCATTTGGCTTGCATTCATAATTTGAATTTCTACCAAGCTTTGGAGTGTGCGTGTTTCACAGGTGATAGAGCGATTATTGAATTTCAGGAGATATGGATAGAGCACGTAAATCGGTTCTCAACCAAAATACTTATTTGGATTGATCAGTTGATCATATTTGTGTGCCTCCTGGAATTCAATAATCGCTGTATCACCTGTTAAACACGCACACTTCAAAGCTTAGTAGAAATTCAAATTATGAATGCAAGCCAAATGAATGAAATTGCATAATAAACCCCAGTGAAAGAATTTGCAGCGTTTTAATTATCAGAATGCTTCAACCCGTGTATCGGCTATAAACCCTTTTAGGAGTTCACTCCAGTATCCACATTCACAACATCACTAGGTTACTGCAAAAAAAGGGGGAAAAAACGCAGTTGTCTTTGTTTTGATCGCATCCACCTAGTGATGTAGTAAATGTGGATGCAAATGTTGGCACCATAAATCGGCCCATACATTGGGAATGGTTTGAGCTATGGACCTGGGGAGGGGCTCATTCAATTCCTCATGGCAAGTTCTTTAAAAAAGTTCAAATTTAGGCCACCTTGGCTTTTTTTGAGGTTTTTAGGGATTTTACAAAACTTTGACAACCCTTAAAGGGCACTTTAAATGAAGCGAGAGAGCTGGCTAAAGAATTGGGGCGTTGTCGGACCAACATGGATTTTTCTTGAAAATTTCAGATTTTTTGCTCCAGCCGTTTGGGGGAAATCGTGCGTACGGCGGACGGACGGGAAAATTGTTATTGCAGATTTGGATTCTACACCCTTTGAAACGTAAACCACGAAATTTTCAGGTGGGGTTTGACATTTTTTTTTTTCAAGAGCGATTACAATGGTTCATTATTGAATAATAAACCAAAAGTAATGTTCCTAATTAAAAGTAGTTCCTTGGGAGATGAATAATTTATCACACATATCCAAGTGAATTGATATCAAACAACAATGATAAAAAATTAAATACTTACCTAAAATCAATTCTAACAGGCGTCCCACTATTGACAGAGCCTTGTTTTAAAGGGACGTCTAAAATCAGTTGGAATTCCGTGGTCTCCAAAAGACAATATTCATATTTGGAAATCTTGATCATTTAACGATATTATACTATTCTGCAAAAAGGTGAAAAACATTTTGCAACATTTTGGAAGATCGGAGCAGCTTTTTCTAGGTCCTTGCTAACTTAGTCAAATGCCATTTCCAAATAATTCTGGATGAGAAATCGACTGAAATCGGCTTCAGATAGCAGCGTGGAAATTCACCCACAGAAAATAATCACAATTTTTAAACCTAAATGTGGAACTGAAACCCCTACTTCCACTGACTGCACCAACTGGGTTATGGATTTGTTCTTGGTTGTACCAGAAGTAGCCACAACCCCTTCACTAGAGCTCACTTTTCATTACCTGTTTGATGGTGTTTAGTTCGTTGTATACTTATGTGTTGTGTTGGTTGAGGACATCCCGTATTATACAGGGTTCCCAAGAGTTATGCACAATCCGACTCCTACGCGTTCTACAACTCATTTCCGACCAAAAATGTCACTTAGCAATTTTTTGCCAGAGGCCTCGTTTCCGAGCTATTCGCGATTTAAGATTTTTTTCTTGTTTTCAATCTTATGTCATTAAAACCGTTATAACTCCCTCAATCGTGTAGATAGCTGTATTTGATGACACCGTTGGAAAGAACGTTAAATTTTCTGTCTATTTGATGTCAGAAAACTTTTTAAAATTGCATTGAAGATGAGCGATTGCTGCACGAAATGGCAGTTTTGTCAAAATCTTGAAATCGCCTGTTAATCATCTCGCCTAGAAACCCCATGAATGCTTGACGCAGAACTGTGCAGGCCTGGTAAAACGTGCGCCGAAATGTCAGCTTTCCAACAGTGTAGTCGTGGTTGGTTTTAAAAATATTTTTAGTTAAGGAAATGGTGTTTAAACAGCAGAAAAACGTGTGTTTTCTGTTAAAATTGAGGTTTTTCCAAAAGCCTCGAAGATGAACGCAACTCATCGTAGTCGGAAATGAGTTGTAGCACACGTAGGAGTCGGATTGTGCATAAGTCCTGGGACACCCTGTATCAATAAAAAAGACCTAATGTTTGCGAATTGGGAAAACTACGGAGGAGGCATTGTCTTGTCAGGAGCGAGGATATGCAATGACCCGCACGACCCCCCAGTCTTGAAGGAGGGGTTGCTTTGTGCGCCGTGTATTATCAACCCCAATCTGATTTGGCCGTAGCATTGGGTGTTGCAATGTTGATATTTTGTTGTTTCTGACCAAATTCAGTCTTAGTAAAATATTTATTGACTCGAACATGTTATCCAGCTGTTGGGCAATGGTAAGATATTGGGGTTTAAATCGAGTTCATACAAAGAGTTAGAGTTTAAACAAGATTGTTAAGATTTAAATTTAAAAAATAAATATTTAAAAATGAAAAATGGAAATGGATTTAATGAATGAAAACGTTCGTTTGTGATCAGCATGCAACTCATCGCAATCAATCGTAAACGAACACAAACAATAGCCGTTTGTCTCTTCGATTATCCTGAATTTAGCCGGACAGCTTAGAAATGCCGTCGACGCTGTTCACAAACGAACGGGTTAATGCATCCGACAAAACTAACTTGAATCGTCACTTGAGAGGTCTGGCGTTGTCACCATTCGATTCAGCGAGAAAACTTACGTATATCCCGCCACCAACCTTTTTTCTTCAAGAATTTTGGAAAAACCTCAATATTAACAGAAAACACACGTTTTTCTGCAGTTAAACACCATTTTCTTAACTAAAAATATTTGTTTAAACCAATTTTTTAAACACCGTTGGAAAGCCGACATTTTGGCGCACGTCTTACCAGGCCTGCACAGTTCTGCGTCAAGCATTCATGGGGTTTCTAGGCGAGATGAAAAACAGGGGATTTCATGAGTTTGACAAAACTGCCATTTCGTGCAGCAATCGCTCATCTTCAATGCAATTAAAAAATGTTTTCTGACATCAAATAGACAGAAAATTTAACGTTCTTTCCAACGGTGTCATAAAATTCTGGGGGAGTTATGAAAATTTGAAAACACGAAAGTAAAAAAGTCAAAAATGTTTTGTGACATTTTTGGTCGGAAATGAGTAATATGTATTGTGCATAACTCCTGAACACCCTATATAATATATCATAGCTTTTCCTAGTCAAATGAAAAGTTTTTCGAAGCTAAGAGTAAAAGTGCCATGCTGCACAACTAGTTGTGGAGACCTCTTACAAGTTCCCATCCTGCGTGCAAACTACATGTTTAACTCCCCCACTCCCCGGATAATGAGGTTGGCAAATATATATCTGGGATATTGATATCTTTAATGTTTCTCGGGAATAATTAATAATGATATATGAGGTTGGCAAATAATAATATATTGATATGTTCATAACGTCCTTAATTATTAAGGACGTTATGAACATTATCAGTGGAGAGTTATGATATCATTGACCTACGAATGATTGTACGTGCGAATATCTTTATCTTTTTGTTATAATTATGTAATTGGGCATTGCCCGTGTATCAAAATAAAATAAATAAATAAAAGCTACAGTCAGTCAACAGAATGTAGTCAGTCAACGCAGCAACCCCTACCATAGACTAAGTAGTCTATGCTCTACCCGGCACTCTGGCAGTATCACTTGCTCTTCAGTGTCTTGCTTATTCTTCTTTTTGTTGTCAATTACGTTGTTTCTTTCGCTATAATAATACTAGGGTTTGGTTATTTATGTAGTCATATTTTTCTTTAACGTGACCTTATCCCGGCGTTTATGCGGAATTGCCGATATTTATTAATTTTGGACATACTGCATTTTTCAAAACACTAAAACCTGACAAAAATTTATGCCTACTATCCTGATTCTCAAGGGGGGCAATGGCCCCCCCTGGCCCCTTCCTGCGCCCGCCCATGTACACTAGTGACACATTGTTCATACACACATGAACGTTTGCATATATGGAATTAGGGTAACATTTTCCGAGGATGGCTCGTAAAATAATTTTCCCGCATAGAATCTCATTTGGGCCGACAGTGCGGTGGGAGGCCTCACCCACTTTCCACTCCCGCCCGCTTGCGCTCTGCACTCGCGCAGTTTCCCCGATCGATCGCTTGAGCGCAGCACTCGCTCCGGCTCCCGTTCCGCGCGCCTCCAGTGGATCCGTCACTCTGTGGCTCCCACCGACACCACCCGTTCGCGTTGTCCCGTTGGCAGCCCTGCACCGTCAGCTGACCACCACTCCGAAGTGACTTGCGAAGCCGGCCCTCGATATTTTTAGTTTTCGTCAGGTTTGAAACAATTTCGCTAAACATTCTAAAACCTGCAGTCTGTTTTCGATAGTTCGAACCGTTTTTCGTTTATTCTTAGTGTAGTCGAAACATTCCCATAAAGAACACACTTCAGTGGTCCAACATATCACCGGCGCTGCATTGTCAAATTAAGTGGATGTGAGGTGAGATTTGGTTCTTGTTTTCTATCTAGTTTTAAAATGTTATAGCTATTTCATTGACCTCTTGTTGGCGTTACGTGATTTTCGGGTTAAATGGAAGGTCACGGTGAATCACGGATCGCTCACTCGAGTACTTGACTGTTCATCGAACGGAGATAACGTATTTTATAGCTTGGTAGGTGCTCTCTCGTGCTCGTAAACATTGTCAACTACGTGAGATTATGGCCATTCTTTCATTCAATTATATTACTTCCCCATTCAGCCGAAATAATAGAGTCAGGGTCTACAATGATACTAACTTTATTCGTGATGCTTTGGGCAATTTGCAATCTGTCTGACGAATGCCAAGTGAAACAGGCAGTCAAATTCTCCACACACCTTCCTTGTTTTGGGAAAAAGTCCTGATCAATAATCGACTGTCGGAAAATGTATTAGGTTTTTCATTTTACTGACTTGAAACCTGATATAACAGTAAATAAGTGCTGATGGTTGGTAGCCTGTGTGTTTTTAGTATTGGTGCCAAGGTGTTGAACTCCAGGAGTCGTTGTGAAAAAAAGAATTCACAGTCACGTCTTTTGTGTTAGTTGTTCCGTTGTTTATTTTAGTCGAAATCTTTTAATATGAATTGATTTCTACCTACCTCAATTGTCCCTCGTAAGCATTAGCGAAAATTCGATTGTATTTAAAGTACCTATTTCCCTCCTAATGAAATGAATTGATGAGCGATCAGGCCAGTGGAACAGCAGAATTGATCTGACATACACCCGCATACAGAAATCGAAGGCACATCTGTCCAACTAGATCCATCTTCGACAATTGCCACTGGTTCTTCATTACTCGGATGATGGAGTTATTGAGTTCTTCCATACTCTCGATAACCAATTGAAATTATATTATAAGTTGCATCATGTTACGTTACCTTCACTACGTCCGTATGTACACTTGTACCTACTTAGAAGTTGAAAACCGAATCCTCTACGGTGGTATTGTGCGTAGATCTCCGTTTTCACTGACATTTACAGGCCTACTGTTTTTTCTTGGTTATATTAGGAGCTTTCTAAAAAGGTATGGATGAAAGTAACTGAAGAGTTTCACATCCCATGCTTTTGCGATTTCTTGTTAAGAGAAAACCCCCGCAATTTTCGAGGTTAGATTCAGTTGGCTAAACACCCGAGCCACCCAAACTGTGTTTCATATTTCAATATGGTTTTCTGAGAAGTGGACAAAAATCACTTTCAAGCGTAACATTAACTGAAGTTTTGAAATTCAGTGTGCTAAATTTTTTTGAAAACCTTTTCGAAAAAAGCAAATGTTGTTTCTAAAATTTCTTCGCACAATAATCAACAACATTGTTTCGTTTTTTCGAATGACAACCCTAATTTTGTATTGCAGATTTGAATTTTACGCAAAATTTCGTGAAAGTTTGACTCCTGACTCGATATTCTGGCCGTGCGCCCAGGGATTGCGCCAAAATTGAGATGAAGGGTGACCTCAAGTGTGGCCCATGAGTTAGCTCTGTTTTTCAAAGCTGAATCGCGTGGTAATATCCGTTTAACGGTTTGACCTCAATTTACAGCTTAAAAACATCAGTTTTTGTGGAGTAAGTCATCGATTTCTCTGAAGAGAAAATACTCAATTAGAATGGAGTTTAATACGGGAAAAGGTGATAAAATGGTCAATTTAGAGGTAACTCCTTCATATCACAAAATGTTAGTCTTCCAACGACAATTGAAATAATTATTAATCTATCGATCGATAAGTCCATCCCAGAATTAATAATCATAATCACAGAAGGTGATCTTAAGCAAACTTCTTGCTTAATGTTTACGTCCACTGTGTGGAAAAATAATGAAACAATTAGCCAATACACTGGTTGAACTGATTTCTCCTGAGCGCCTGCACTAAACAGTAGTTCTTCAGTGTTTTAAATTGATTCCGATCGAAGTAAAGTACAGGGAAGGATTTTGGACTTCCTTCTGAGTTCTTTTCAGTTTTTTTTTAGAAGTTACCTGCCAGGTTCACCATTTTATGTTACTTTTCCGTTATTAATCTTCAATGGAATGGAGTTATTACTCTTCGGACAATCGAAGACTTCCTCCTCTAAAAGTGAATTTTTCGGCGTTAAAATCAGGGAACGGACATCGTTTAAACTGTTGATTCGCATTGAAAGACTCTACTGCAGAAAAAAGTGAGCCTTTGCGTGCTTATTTGCAACGTTACTTTGTATGGTTACAACCCATCCCCTCAGTCCATGAACGTTTCTGAGTTAATCAACATGGTTTGGTCTGATAACATTGAAAGCTCCTTAGAAAGTTCTTCATTTTGCGGTACGCAGAATCATAGTTTTTGTATTTTTGTTTCTCTGTACGTTGTTTCATATTGTTCGGCAATATGTCATACAATTTCCGAAGCTTGTGTATAAAATGCGAAAATAGATAACCTAAAATACGTTGGAGGATAACTCTTGTATGCCAAAGAATGTACTTGAAAAATTACCACAAACGCCTAAAATTGTAACTGATCCTGAATTTCTTCATTATTCCAAATATTTTCCGAAAAATGTAAGTACTACACGAAGTTGAACGTTCTATTTTTTGCGTGCATAAATTTGTGATTAAATATCAACAATTGTGCTGAAGTACACAAAAGAATCCTTCCAAAATTTATCTTTGAACATTCATAATGATTGAGTAGTTTTATTTAAAAAAAAAATATATAAACAGGCCACACGTTTGGTTATTAGTTTTTCTAGATGTTGAGCAAATACCAATATTTGAAATTTAGGAATTGAAAACCATAATATTCTTGCACCTTAATATTGGAATGTAATCAATCATAATGAAAAAGTGACTCAAAATCGTACGTAATTCTGTTGGCATCTCAATTTATGGCTCTGGAGGAATTTTTTATGGTTGCTTGCACTAGAGTTTACAATAAAAATTGGTTGCTCACTAGGTCTAATTTTGTTTAATAACTCAAATTGTATATGGATTCAATTATTTATAGGTGATTTTGGTGAAATAATATTTCATTATCTCTCTGTTGCAGGTTAGAATGCCGTACAAGTTATCCTACAGCCTTCCAAAGCACGAGGGAGACGTCAGAGCCCTTAAACTTACTGAGGATGGACTGTTGATTTCTGGGAGCCGTGACGGGACTGCAAGAGTATGGAAGAGCAACGGCGAGAAATTCGAGCAGGTGTCCACACTGACTGGGCACACACATTACGTCACAACAGTCGAATTTCTGACTTCATCTCCCACTTATCCAAATGGTCTTATAGCAACAGGTAGCAATGATACCCGTATCTGCTTATATACCCCCAATGTTACTGAGCCTCTGGCATCCCTCGAAGGACACACAGGCACTATATCTTCGCTTTGTGGGATCAGCAATGAACTTCTAATCTCATCTTCTTGGGATGGCAGTTGTAAGCTGTGGAACGTCTGTGCCTTCAAATGTACAAATACATACAATGTTGGTTCTAAAGAACGACCACCTTGGGCAGTCATTTATTTGGACAGTGGAGTTTTAGTAGTTGCCTCAGCTGATAAAGTAATTAAAGTCTACCAAGTTGACACTGCTTTGGAGAGCAGGGTATTGCAAGGTCACACAGATTGTGTTAGAGGTCTTGCAGTAGTAGATGACCAGCATTTTCTATCTTGCAGCAATGACTGTATAATTATAAAATGGAATGCGGCGAGTGGAGAAAAAATCCAAACTCTGGCTGGACACCCTAATTTCATATATAATTTATCTTTAAATGCAGGAATTTTGGCTTCAGTCGGCGAAGATGGTTGTGCACTAGTTTGGAAAGGAAATCATTCTGAAACAATACTCCATCCCGCCCAATCTGTGTGGAGTGTGGCTGTTCTTCCTAATAGTGATGTAGTAACTGGGTCCAGTGACGGAGTTATTCGAATTTTCACTGCTGATGATAATCGCAAGGCATCCCCTGAAGAGTTGGCACATTATTCAGAATGTGTCGAGCGTGTGCTCACACAACCCCCCGGGCGATTGACTGAAGAGGATGAGAAGAAAATACCTGGGCCCGAAGGGCTTGCAGTGCCTGGAACGTCACATGAAGAGATTAAGATGATACGAGAGAGTGGAACTACTATGTGTTATCAATGGAATGCTCCAGAGCACCAGTGGGTCAAAGTGGGTGAAGTCATGGGTGCTGCAAATCCTAGCGGAAAACCATCAGAATTAGAAAAAGCTTATGATTACGTTTTTCCAGTTGATATTGAAGATGGAAAGCCACCTTTGAAGTTGTACTACAACAAAGGCCAAGACCCTTATGTAGTGGCGCAGGCGTTCATACATTCCCACAACCTTCCTCAAGACTATCTTGAACAAGTGGCGAACCACATAATCAACAATGTGAAAAGTCAAGAGCCTCCGGTACTAAATGCTGCTTATCAAGATCCATTTACAGGCGGTTCTCGCTATGTGCCTGCTGGGTTCACATCAGCACCAGAGCCAGGTGTGAAGAAATTCTTTCCCATTAATAACTACGTTCTCATGGAGGTAGCTGACTTATCTAAAATCAAGTCCAAGCTGGATGAGTGTCTGCAAACGTTAGAAAGCCCTGACTCCACCTCCGAAGAAATGCTAACGGAAATAGTATCCCTTGGGAAAGCAGAAACGGTGCCGAGTCAACAATTGATTAACAAACTAAAGGACATGCTCTGTTGGCCAGCTAATATGATTTTTCCAGTCTTAGATCTGACACGGCTTGCAGTGAGGATAAAACAAGTGAATAAGGAACTTTGCCATGAGGATCCTGGTGAAAGGTTGATGGCGATGTTGAGATCTCACTTAGTTGAAGATAATTCTGTGAACATTATGATGTCCATTCGAGTCATGGCAAACATGGTTGTTCATGAGGAAGGGGGAGCTCTGATGCTGTCCAACGCTCATGTTGTGTATGACCTGATTAATTCAATTTTCACAAGAGACAAACCCAAGGGACTTCAAATCGCCGTGGCCACTCTGCTCTTGAACATGAGCGTTCTGTTCACTAATAAAAAAGACACTCAAGGACTTCGTACGACGATGGTACTAGCAGAAAACCTTTTGCTTCGAGTGTCAGACAACCAAGCTACAATGAGACTCCTTGTGGCGTTGGGAACGTGTTACACTACCGTGAGAGGGATTCTCTCCCCTGACACCCAGGAAACTCTGAAAAAACTAGCGAGCGCCGGCGATGACCAAGTCACCAAGTGTTCTCAACAAATTCTCGATGAGCTTCAGAAGAGTTAGCCTTCGTCGCAACGGTATCAAAACGAATGAAACATCTTGCATTTCATTTAACATTAAAATATCTGTGCGTTGTGTTCTTAGGCAAATTAATTCGAAATATGCAGCAACCAGTGAACTCTTTCTATCCAGAATGGTGCGTGCCCTGTGGAAGACACTCCCTGGACATTTTGATGCAAGCGTCATCTGTTTTGAAATGAGTTGTTGTCAATAAAAATTTTTCTTCTGTAAAAATTGATAATCCTGCTTATGTTGATGGTGTATCTCTTTCAAAGAAATCATTTACCAACATGAATATGATGGTTGTTGTCTCACCAAAGAAGTTTCTTTCTTGAATGATGCTTCCGTGAAAATGCCTGTTGGGTGTCTTCTACAGGGTATCTTCCATTCCAGACATTTTCTATGTATTATAAACGTATCTAGCTTTTACGGATTGATCTGTTTGTTTTTTGTTAATTTTTTAAGAACCATAATAATAAGGATAACTTCTATATTATCGAAAATAAAACTATCATTTTGCAGTTTGGAGATCATTGTGTGAACACCATTCTATTTCAAGGTGATATTTAACAATCAGGTAATTGTTTTTCTAGTTAATATTTTTTAACCAAGACCGTTGAGTATTGTTCTTTGTTCAATTACAAAGGACCTCGTTTAGGTATCTAATACTGCAGACGGCTGGAATGACTCGGATCGAAAATTCATTTTTCCTAAACACTAATGAATAAATCTCATATTCCTTGTATATTTATACACCATTACGGCGCATTAACCTACAAATATTTTTCCATTTTTCTTGGTTCTTTTAAGGTATGCACTTATAATAAAACAGGATCAATTTTAGTTCAAAATAGTTGATCAATTCAACCTTCTGAAAATTCTGGGAGCAGATCCCTGAATAATGAACTTTTTATAGCAGGTGAAATAATGTTTGCTTGGGTTTCATTCATAATAAATGAGTTCCTTGCCAGTGATAAGAGATATCAGCTCTGAATTATGTTTCTAGAGTCTTGGCTACGTATGTATCTAGGTGTCGTTTGTGTTCCTTACAAAGATAAATAAAGACGAATGCATTTGAGGCAATAGCTCAACCACTTTCAATGAATTAGCACGCAAAATTATGCAACTGCAGTGGGTTCAATATTTATTGAAATCGAACTAGTAAAAAAGTCTTAAGTGTTTACGAAACAGGTCTCATTCCTTCAAGAGATCGGTTCTATAAGTAATTGTCAACAAAAAATTCCTCCTAAAGTTTTTTTTGTTAAACGCTTGTATTCTGGGTTATTATGATTTACAATTTTTTTCGTGTTGGCGACCTTACTTCGTTCTAGAGTAATCTCAAATTTGAAGATAGCGTAGGAAAGACAGTAAAATTTCTTATCTTTCTAATATCAGATACATTTTTTTTTTAGTTGAATTTTACTGGGAATAGAGCAACTGGCAATGAACAATAAACAATATCACTATGACTGTTAAATTAAGATTTTGTTCTTGTGGTGAATCCAAAAGAGGACCTTCTGTGAAGGATTTCTAATCTCCGTTGAAATTAATCGGGAGTACGTGATTGAACGGGATTCGACCAAGATTCAAATATGGAAGGTCAAAGTTGGACGGGTCGGTAATAACCTACATCGCTCCACGCCAGATACCTTTGACTCCCCAGTTGGTATTTCAATTTCCAGAGGAATTATTGTGATGAAGAGAGAGAGAGAGAGAGAGGCCGTTTGCAAGGGAAAGGAGTTGATTTCTATAGTAGATGGGTTTTACCCTACAGAAGTAAGTGGGAAAGGATGGATCAACCATTTTAGAGAAAAGGATAGAATTATGTTCGTTGTGCTATAGAGTGGCTAAAGAGGATATCCATAATTTTATTTGTGACTACCCAATCTTGACAGATTTCAGGTTGAAGTGGCTGGGTCATGCTTTTCAATCTCGAAAGGTTCTCATTATAATGCTGGGAATCAGTAGAATTCCCTAACAATGTACGATAAAGTGGCTTGGGGCTACAGAAAAGATCTAGATAGGGAGTTTAATACAACTGAGCTGGATGTGGTTTATCGTACTAAAGAACTAAATTTAAGGCTGCAGATGGGGGATCTCATTTAACGGGACAATCGCTATTCTTCGTTGATAAATAATTTTCTGTTCAACTTTTCCCAAAAATTATTTTCGCAATTATGTGGTAACCAGGCCTACTCATGGCTGTCATAAAGTTCGGCTACTCTCCATTGTACATGCCGGTAATTGATCGAAATGTACCTCTAATCTCATTGTCACGGTCTGTCCGTGAGTCAGAATTTGAACTTAATCCGAAATTTTATCCGCTCAAAGTACGTTTTACCTGAAATATTTTAACTAGTATTTTTTTAGAATTAGTTACTGGATGTAGTGCGCTTACAAGAGGAACTAACTTTTAGATAGTCTGTACGAATCAAGTGCTCAAAGTTTGTCCCACACCTTCTGTCTCATTGTCATGGGTTTGAAGGAAATCATCGTAACTCTCTCAAATGAGGGCATTTTTTGGCAATTAAAAGTTTTTTAAGCGTTGGTAACCCTGCCCTTTGAGGAAACACCATGCTTCCGCCATTTCTATACAGGTGGGGCTCAAAAATGAAGTTAGCCGTTTGTAAAACAGGTGTGTACGCTTCATACTTCTCATTGTTATGGGTTCGAAAATCACTCTTAACAAAATCTTTTTGATCCGTTTAGCATTCATTTTGGGATAGAGATGTAAAAACTCTATTTAATGCAAGTTTCAACTTCTACAAGTAATTCCTAATTGCAGAAGGTTTAATGTTGATTTCTCATTGTCGTGGCGATTTTAAACTTCATTGTTGTGGCTACACAAAAGCCGTCAAAGCTGTTTGAAACAATTTTTTTTTTAAAGTTTGGTATTTGATACTAAATAAATACTAATAGTAAAATGTGATGCTTGTTCTAGCACAAAGTCAGAAAAAACTGAAATCAGAGATCTGTCTCATTCAACCTTACCTACACATCGTTTATGTAATTCTATCGTTTTTTGGTTGACAAAGCTCATTGTCATGGATACATACCATTCTCGTAACCTATAAAATTTTAAAACCTGAATTTTAAGGAAACAAACAAAAATCATGCGTGCTTGTACATCTCTATACTATTAGAGTAATATCTAGATTGTATACCTAATAAAAAGATCATAAATTTGGGAGAACAAAATTTTTTAGTCAGAATCAAAACCTCGATTGCCCCGTTAAATGAGAATCACCCAGATACTCAATTTGAATTTACTTATATTTACAAGTATATCATGCTGCAGATGTCATTTTGTTTTCATTAATCCTCTAATTTATATTCTATAATTCTATTTAAACATGAATCATTATTTTATGGCTGCACGGCTCCACAACTGGCTTCGTTAACATTTTGAGAAGTTCACTGAAGTGCATTGTGTAGCTAAACAATTTTAAGCAAATTTTGTTTCTGGTGTGTTATCGACTGACAGGCTGACTGTTGATTATACATGCCGTGTCTTAATTTGCCTTTGTAAGATTCAAGTATCTATTCGGACAAAATTGATCTAATCGCAATGCATTGGTACTGCTCTGATAAAAATTTATCGATCAATTTATGTCCGTTTTTCGCCTTTTTTGGTGATTATTTTAACAATTTTTCAAAAATTTACCAATTAAGTAACTGTGCTTAAAAATTGCTGTTCAACTAATTTATCCTTTCTTTTGAAATTCTTCTGTTTTTTTTTTGGGAAAGAACGACATTTCTATCTTAGTCCTATCGAGAGTTACCATCTGGGATCTAAATGATTGTATATACAGGATAAATGAACAAAACCATGAATTTTCACATGGTTACATCCAAGACACCATCCAGCCCCAAAAATTAGAGAGAGAGTATTAGCGCCAATTAGCGTAGAGAGTACTCTTATTAGAGGCTTCGTTTCCGAGTTACTTCTCTTTTAAAAGTTTTCCTGTGTTTTCGTCCTTAATTCACTAAACCTGCCATAACTTCTTTAATTTGCACGAAAAATTCAAATTTGAGGATACCGCCAGGAAGAGCGTTAATTTTTTCGTCTTTCTATTGCCTAAACGTTTTTTCAAAGCAGAATTAGGGGAAAGAGTCCAAAAAGTAAATGTTGTCAAAATTTTAAAATACCTAACTCTTTGCAATCCTATCAGGTTTTGCAGCAGGACTGTGCAGACCGCCTGAAAACTGCCCCAAAACGTCAGCTTTCTGATGGGTTAATCAAATTGATAGTACTTAGTATCAATCTAGCCTGGTCATTTCTCCACCTCCATAATAATACCTGGACTGGTCACAACAAAACCACTGATTTATACCAATAGCTTCATGATATAGATGTGATACTGAAGTCACAAGTAGAAAAAGGTATGGAAGCACACTGGAAATTTTCAGGAAAAATCAACCACGCCCCAATTCTTTAGCCAGCTTTCTAACTCAAATTGAAGTGCCATTTAAGGGTTGTCAAAGTTTTGTAAAATCCTATTTGGATAATGTACCACAGACTCATCTAATGCACATATATCAGTGATTTACTACCAAGAGTTATCTTGTACAGAAATAATAAACCTCCGTGTAGTAATTTGCAACGTCTATTATTTCGGGTTCGACTGCCAGTATTACGGCACAAAAATATTTGACACCTTGAACAGACTTCGTATTTGTGTCCTTACTACTAAGGGGAAATTTCGCTTTAGTTGCAACAATCTAACTGGTTGAGCGATTAATCGAACACCTTCGGCTGTGGTTTTTTCTTTGAACATAACAATGCTATGGGATCACAATGTTATTGTAGTTGGTCGAACAAAGTTGAGTCCTTTATTCGGGTGTTGTCGAAGCCATTTACTTTACCCAGAGGAACTCGAGCGAGTGGGTATCTTATTTAGCTAAGGGTAATTTATTTGATAGCCGCGGCCCAGTTGGGACAAGATCCGATTATGAGGTTGAATCCCTCTTTGGATTACCATCGACGCTTCCCCTCGTTGAAGGGTCATGGGGAAAAACGATCAGAGTCCTAAACTTCAAAATGTTCAGAATATCAATTTTAAAGTTGAGTGAGTCGTCATGGGTACTGGTGGTTGAGACAAAAATCAATATTGAAACACATTGTGTTCTAATAGCATTTATTTATAATATTCCGTTTCAGAAAAGTTGGTTTTAAGAGATTTTACTGTATATTTTACAATTTAAAAAAAAAATGCGTGGGCTTGGATCTTTTTTTCCTGTACACAGAGGGTTTATCGCTGCTTATGTGAAATATAAAGTGGTATGTACTGACTATGCTTATTAATTTTTGAAATTAAAATAAAACTTTAAACATGCGCCAGCTTAAAAAAGTTTTTTTTTTTTTTTTGTAAATAAAAATGAAACAAAAAACACGACCTTACTTAATCTATTCGTCACAGTAGGCAACATCATCAGTAAGAGGGTTGTCAATATAATCAACATCGTCTTTAATTTGAACCTTTGGCACAATTCAATTTTAATATTTTTGGCATCTCAATTTAAACTTTTGGCAACTCAATTTCAACTTCTGGCATACCACTTTGAGTTTTTGGCATATCAATTTATACTTTTGACAAACCCAACTAATCCAACATTCCACCCCATATAATGATCAATAAATGTTTTTTCTCTCTCAACATTGTCTTCGTTATTCACTGTGCTGTCTTCCTGGTTGATAAGTAAGGGGTTATCAGGGATCAGATTACGGTAAAACAATCTTGCATCTGGGTCGTCCAAAAACGTGGTTAAGTGCTGAAGGTCCTTCCATTTGGCAGTTTTTATGGGCACAGGCCTTTCATAAAGCTTCATTACTTACTGGTAACTTCATTACTTACTGGTAATGTAGGCGGGTGGAATAGCGAAGGCGGTTCGTTTGTTTGGAGTTTGATCATTCTTTCCCAATGACGCTCGGGACTTTGATCGTTTTTGAGCGCAGACGTTTATTTCCGCTAGTGATTTGACTAGGAACCTGAACTTTTTCCCCCCATGTGAATCATGCACCGCATTCTACTCTGAACCAGGTACAATATCCCGTGTTTAACTCATTTCGGACTGAAAATGGACTTTGATCGTTTTTCCCCATGACCCTTTTAGGGAGAGCGGACGGATGAACGTAATGGGATTTTAGTGGGCTCACTCGAAGCATTGAAGGTATGTACATCAATAATGAACATGAAAGAATTGGTATGATATCGAATGTTTTTGATATTTTCTTCAATGTTTCAGCCTCTAGGATTCACAAAATTCAGCCCCCACTGTACGGAATTGTGGTTTTCAAGTTGTCCCTATAAACCATTGCTTCGTACGTTGATGGACACACTTGCGGTATTCAGCTAGCACCCAGCTGAGTTCAGGTTTTCCTAGTAGGGTGTTTGGGTGAAACTTACATTTGTTTCACATCATTTCATTACTAATGTAAGGGGAACGTGGGAGGCTTTCATTTTATCACAAGGAAGCACGATACTAAAAAGATCATTATATGTAACTTTGGAAGGGGCTTAGTGCAATAGTGATCAACCGTTATATCTTCACTACTTGTATATGTTTTTTTGTATTTTCGTTCCAAAATTTTCCCAAAAGCTAGGAAATTTTAAATTTCATGTCGTGGCCGATCACTTCAAGCGCTACTATGATCTACTAGATTTCTCAACCATCAAGAGTTTGGTCTAGGTTAAAAAAATATTAACAAGTGTGGATACTTATGTTTATAAGTGTTTTGTAAAAACCGGGCGAAGGGATGTTGCTGTAACCCATGTACAGTGACCAATATCTTTGAATCCAGTACGGTCCAGTTATTTCGAAAAAACGGTCTGAACAGAGGACGGACAGCTTTTTTAAAATTAGATTTTCGGATTTTTTGTCGATTACAAAGGTTTATTATGGAAAATAATGAACCGAAACGTGTTTGTTCTTTTCATAAACCTGATTTTACTCGTAAAAAGCTGAAACGGAACACAACTCGCTTCCTCGCTGTTATGAGGTTTCTCGTATTTTAGTTGAGCATTTTTCGGTTTGTTTTGACACTGGGAAGGCCGTTCACAACACGCCTACACCGGCCATCTCTCACGGCCTAATGACCGCAATAAGTTTTTCAATTCCTCGTGTACTCGGCTACGCTTCCGACGTTTTCGGCTATTTTCATACGATTTTTTTAAAGGTACCCACTTTTTATACTTGCCTGTTGTCCCTAAACCACGCCAACGACATCGCGTTCTATAAACGCTTGTCGAGCGAGAGTGGAAAGGCTGGAGTACGGTTTTAGATTGGGGTTTCTCGTAGGAGCTAAATAGGGAGCAGGAGCAGGGAGCTGCGGGCTGAACGTGAGGCCACGCATCTGTTCTCGGCGTTCGTGAACTGCGATGTGTGAGGGACGTCCCACAGTGGGGCTAATGCGCCGAAACATCGATTTTCCGAAAACGAAATCTCACTTTTCTTACAGTATCTGAACTGAGGAATCCGGCTGTAGTTAGGGTGTTACAGCGAAACAATCGGCAAACGCCTAACGTGGAAAGACCATATCGCGTCGTTAACCACCAATTTTTTCCTAATCGGCAGGTTTCATTTCTCCTAGCAAATCACAAATTACCTCTGCACCTAAAAATCCTTCTGTACAAGGTTTTAATTCTAAGCTAAACAATAGTTGAATTTAAATTTATTAGCAGAATATATTAATTATAAGAATTTTCGTTTACCCCTCAAAATTTTGCGCTACGGTTAAAAAACCCCCTAAAAAGTCAATTTTTCAACATAAACGTGAAGAAGCTGATAAAAAAATTGAAATACCCCAATAGACCGTCGGATTCTACTTACAGCATCAAATTTGAGATATTAAAATAAAATCTCTCTAAAAAAAAGTTTTAAATGGCCCCATTTAAACTCCGACCCCCCTAGGCAAATATTTTCTATGGGGGCAAATTTTATTTTTAAAACTAAAAATTTTAATTCTCTTAGCAATTCAGTTTCAGTGAAATAAAAAACCATAGAATTGATTCCAAACTTAAACGTTTTATCAAAGAAAAATATATGCCTCTATGGGGGGGTTTGTTTGGAGCTATTGGGGCACTTGGGGGAAGGAGAAGTAAAATATTTTATTTCTGTTCGCATTTTCAATTTCAGTGACCTAAGAGTTGATATCAAATTTAAATTTTTATCAAAAGAAAATATTTGTCCCTTTGGGGGGCTTTTTGGAGTGTCATGGTATAAATGGGGCCATTCAAAACTTTTTTTGAGAGAGATTTTATTTTAATATCTCAAATTTGATGCTGTAAGTAGAATTCGACGGTCTATTTGGGTATTTTATTTTTTTCATCGGCTTCTTAACGTTATCATTTTTTCAGGTTTCATTTCTCCTAGCAAATCACAAATTACCTCTGCACCTAAAAATCCTTCTGTACAAGGTTTTATTTGTAAGCTAAACAATAGTTGAATTTAAATTTATTAGCAGAATATATTAATTATAAGAATTTTCGTTTACCCCTCAAAATTTTGCGCTACGGTCAAAAAACCCCCTAAAAAGTCAATTTTTCAACATAAACGTTAAGAAGCCGAAGAAAAAAATAAAATACCCAAATAGACCGTCGAATTCTACTTACAGCATCAAATTTGAGATATTAAAATAAAATCTCTCCCAAAAAAAAGTTTTAAATGGCCCCATTTAAACCATAACCCCCCAAAGGGGCAAATATTTTCTTTTGATAAAAATTTAAATTTGATATCAATTCTTAGGTCACTGAAATTGAAAATGCGAACAGAAATAAAATATTTTACTTCTCCTTCCCCCAAGTGCCCCAATAGCTCCAAACAAACCCCCCCATAGAGGCATATATTTTTCTTTGATAAAACGTTCAAGTTTGGAATCAATTCTATGGTTTTTTAGGTCACTGAAACTGAAATTGCTAAGAGAATTAAAATATCTTACTCTTCACTCCCCCAAGTGAAGTTTTAAAAATATTTTAAAAATTTGCCCCCATAGAAAATATTTGCCTCTTTGGGGGGTCGGAGTTTAAATGGGGCCATTCAAAACTTTTTTTTTAGAGAGATTTTTATTTTAATATCTCAAATTTGATGCTGAAAGTAGAATTCGACAGTCTATTTGGGTATTTTAATTTAATTTTTTCATCAGCTTCTTTACGTTTACGTTGAAAAATAGACTTTTTAGGGTTTTTTTTTTACCGTAGCTCAAAATTTTGAGGGGTAAACGAAAATTCTTATAATTAATATATTCTGCTTATAAATTTAAATTCAACTATTGTTCAGCCTAGAATTAAAACCTTGTACAGAAGGATTTTTAGGTGCAGAGGTAATTTGTGATTTGCTAGGAGAAATGAAACCTGCCGAATAGGAAAAAATTGGTGGTTAATGACGTGATATGGTCTTTCCACGTTAGTTTGTCGATTGTTTCGCTGTAACACCATAATTACAGCCGGATTCCTCAGTCCAGATACTATAAGAAAAGTGAGATTTCGTTTTCGGCAAATCGATTATGGTGTTACACCCTGTACATTTTTGTAGATAGACACCTACTCAAAAACATTTTATCACCAATGAAATAATTTTGTGCCACAAGTCGTGGAGAGATGGAAACGACTTGGTACTACAGCTTTACAACGTAGCTCAGGCCTCAAAAGGGAGGAAAGTGGAGATGTGAGACCAGCGTTGACACTTGAATAGCGGAATAGGAGAGAGAGTGAGAGGGAGCTGTAATACAGAGAGGGCCTCTCCTCCCCTCCCCATCTCTCGTACCCCCTCCCCTCACTTCCCCGCCCTATTGGCCGGTGCAGCTCTCAGCTCCGCTGTCAACGTGAAATGACGCTATCTTCGCTCGACTACCTCCCTCGCTTCACGCGCCCACGACCTGTTGTGCCAGTTGGTCGTATCTCGACACAACCCCCTCACCGCCCCAGCACACAACATCAGGTTTCTCTCATTGGGCTCGAAACGTTGCCGCAATGTAGGAAATCACGGTCCCTCTCAATATCATCGCCCTCTCATTCCGTAATGTCACTGTACGACTAAAAAATCTAGTGAATCAACATCACTGGCAACGAGCAACAGCCTCCTAACCCAAATTCTTCACCATCTCGTTTTTTAAGCAAAAATCTACGATCTTGGGAAAACATCGAAACATATTGGAGTCATAATTGAAAAAATCTAAAACAGTTTTCTATCCGTTTGATTGCTTTTCAACTAAAAAACTATTTCATGTTGATTAAACATAGTACATAATGCATTACCGCTGTGAACATAACTATCCACGAAAACAATGTTGACTCAAAAATCTAGTGAATTAACATCACTGGCTCTGAATTAACATGAGAGGAACAGCGTCCTAAACCCGAAATCACTGTTCTTCCCCTTTGCGTTATTTTAAGCAAGAATCCGCGATTTTGGGAGAACACCAAAACTAAATGCGATGGCAGTTATTATACAACGGCTTATTATTTCTATATTAGCACACGATAAATGCAGAATTGTTCATTAGCCCTCACGAAGCACATAAAGCTGCGCTTTGCTGTTGTGCTATTCGGTCTTATCCCCAGACAACCCTCCCCCAATAACCACAAACATCAGGTTTCTCTCTTCTTAGTGAATCAACATCACTGGCTACGAGCAACAGCATCCTAAGCCCAATATCACTGTTTTTCACCTTCTCGTTGTTTTTAGCTAAAATCGACGATCTTGGGAAAACATTGAAACATATTAGGTACATTATAACGGAAAATACCTAGAACAATTCTCTACCTGTTTGATTACCTTTCAACACAAATAACTGGTTTATAATGGTGAAAGGTAGCACACTGCTACCTACCTATGTGAACCTAACTACCAACAAAACACTGTTGACTTAAAACCTAGTGAATCAACATCACTGGCTAAGAGGAACAGCGTCCTAAGCCCAACATCACTGTTCTCCCCCTCCTCGTCATTTTTAGCTAAAATCCACCATCTTTGGAAAACACCGAAACTAAAAACGATGGCAATCAATAGATTTATTATTATTTGAGAGCTTGTCCGAGCGAGCTGGGACGTCAGTCCTCTAGCTGTTTACTTTCAGTGGAAGTACTGATTGCCCCGGTTCGAATCCGGCAGGCACCATTGATTAGGGTCAAAATCCTATCAAGTGTTGTATACCTGTCCTGTCGTTTGACAGTTCACCTCTGATCTCGATATCACGTGAATCCAAAACGCTCACAACCCAGGGGCGCGAGGCAATGGGAAGCCACGAGCGAAATCTCTGGAGGACGGCTGGCGACGTCCGCGGCACCTCCGAAAATCCAAAGCGAAGTTCCTTGCCTACTTTACTTTCATTATTTGAGAGCAATGCATTAGTAATTATAATGAAAAATACCTCGAACAGTTCGTAAAAACCCCGAAAACACTGTTGACTAAAAAGCCCACTGATTTCACATCACTTGCTAGGAAGTACAGCGTCCAAAGCCCAAAAGCTTCGGACGGCAAGAGGCAGATGGACGGACTTTTTTTAAAATTCAATTTTTGAACTCAAGTTATCGTGAAATGTAAACCTATAATTTTTAGGGGGGGGGGGGGGGCTCCAAAATAAATTTCCTTGTTCCAGTAAATAGAAATATAGCATTAGCAAACTGAATTAAACCTTTAGTAAACTAAATTGAACTTTTACAAAACTGAATTAAACTTTTAACAAACTGAATTAACCCTTTCGCAATTAGAATTAAACTTTACCTCCATGTCTGTATTTGCAAAAGGGTTAATTCTAATTGCGAAAAGGTAAATTCAGTTTGCTAAAAGTTTATATCAGTTTGCTAAAGATTTAATTCAGTTTGCTAATGCTATAAATGGGTACAATAAATCATCATAAATACAAATAATAAACCACGTCATTATAGATATAAACAATAAACTTAAAGTAGGTCGGTATTTAATAAAAGTATTATGGTGGAACTCCAACCACATCGGGTTGTGCTTTCAAACTCTTGACTGAGGAGGTGGATATTCGGGGGTATTATCCACTTACGAGGGATTCGCCCGTCTGGCTCCACTTTGATGTAGAGTAGAATGTTCGAGGAAAGGAGTGTAATGGTGGAAGGATTGATTCAACCGCAAGGCTGATCAAACGTACGTCAGAGGGCGGCAGGTACGTCTACCTTACTCGACTCGCTGGCACGCGAGAACCGCATTCGTGATTGAAAGGGTAAACAAAGCCGAGGGGATGAGAGTTTCAGGGTTAAACTCCATTCTCGGGAATCCGATATATATTATTTTGATGTTCTCCGAGCACAATTTCCGTTCGGCGATTAGGCGCTTGTTCATCGTGAAAGGGCGGGTGATCAGCGGCAGAATGTGCGGGGGCTGAATGATGCGATACCCACCGATAGACCGAGAAAAGTCTATCGCCTTAATGGAGGGGGTCGTGCTCTAAATCAAAACAGCCTCGTTAAAAAGCTGTAAATCCACGAACGAAGGCTTAAATGGTTACACTTATTGATTGTCCAACCCAGGAAACCAAGATTTCCAGGAGACAACCAACTTACAAAACGCTTTCTGAAACCCACCCAATTCGTGTCGGCTTAAGCTGGGTACGGACTTGTAACAAACTGGCGTATTGTAACACCGTTCTGTAAGACTGTTCCGTTACGAATTTGATACGATGGGTCGAGCGGGAGGGGTTCGGGATTCTGCAAATTATTTGTATCGGAGGTGGGTAGTGAGTGAGTGACCTTGTTTCAAAGAACCTGTCTTTCAAGTGAACTTGTCCCTGGGAACAACGTGAATGATGAAATTTGGATTGTGAGTTGACAACGTTAATCTCGGTCTAGCCGCAATGACATTTCTGGCGGCTACATACCTTGTTGTGTACATTGGATTTCACATTTGTACGTAGCAATTTGATTGTGGGTGAGAAACGTCTGCTCCACCGTAAAAACCCTCGGAATGCTTAGGAACATTCAAATGTAATTTTGTTTGACACATTTCACACGAAATTTCTTTTTCTTATACCGTTGGGAAGCTGGAATTTTGAGAACGTTTTTCCTGGGAAATGGGAGTCATAAAATCCGTTTATTACTACTATAATTTAGAGAGAACATTAAAAAAAACTAATCTTCATCTAAGAAAAAAAAATTTTATTGAACTATTTTGCCCTAAGGAGGCAGGAAATTTGATGCCCTTTCCAATAGTTCCCTTTCCACTGATTTCAAAGGGAGTTATAGCTATTTTAGTGACTTCAAATAGATCGTAAAGAAAAAAAACTGAATCGTCACAAAGTTGGACAAATAGAAGCATAAACAAAAATTCCTCCGAAGCATTTTTCGTTGGAAATGAGCACAAAATTGCCCTTTTGGGTTTGATGAACTTATGACGGGAACTTATGTGAGTAACTTCTCTATTTCACCCTCTAATTACACCCTTTGAGGTTGAATGGTAATGATGCCGAGATTGCAGGCGCATCCCCTAACAACACAGGCACAATGGAATCGAACACCCGGCTCACGCGTGACGTTGTTGTGTGTTGCATGATTTGCATGGCGGGCCTTCCACCAGGTCTGTATAAATACACTAACGATCCCCTAGAGTGGAGAGAGAACGGATGAGGTTACTGCAACCCAGAAGGTCTCAGTCTATTGGTAGCAAACTGGTAGGATGGTCGTATAGTATTGGTCACTGTTCCTCTGGGTTGTTTGGGGAGTATCTGACTACCCAGGGATTGAGCATTTTTATTTGGTATAATTAGAACGGTGTGTTGTAGTTGTCATGTGGTCAATAGTGGAGGCCGGAGCCCATCAATGATGTTCTGTTGTTTTAGAAAACGGAAACTGGATCTCCTAATAGATTAAACATGGCCCTTCCTAGATCTTCTCTACCTGAATAGTGTAACATGGTGATGGAATGGAATAGTTGCCCCTCACATGGTCTGAGGCAATTATAGCCCGTAACACGCCCAAAGGCGCTTGGCATATCTCCGGAGGAGGCGGATTCAAGAATCGGGAAGAGGGGAACCATGTTCATCACCATTAGTAACTTCCTACTATGAAATTTCTACTATTAAGAAATCACTCACCTCTCTGTCTGTCGTAGGCGTTGATGCACTCGGAAGTCATGAACTGGGATACGAGAGCGGTTTTCCCGACGCCGGGGACGCCGAGCATGGCGACTTGGTAGGTCGTCGGCTCGGGGGACGGGAGAGGACTCAGGTGCGGGGGCGGTGTCTCTGCCAGGCTGTTGGAGCGAGATCTTTTCTTCCTGAACGAGTCGCCTCTGTTGATGATTCCTGTCAACACCAAACCACCCGAGTGAGTTACATTTTTGAAAATAATGATGTCAACATTAATGGAAAATGAGGAAATAGGCAAATGTCGTCAGATTTCAAGCGAAGATTGATGCTTGGGCGAATCGTGGGGGGGTGAAGTTCGTCAGCTGTATTTACTGAAAATTCAACCTAAAACTTCTCCAACTAGAAATTGTACACATATACGGGTTAAGTCACTCGCGACGAAGTTGTGGAAACTCATTTCAAAATTGATGAAAATGAAATCAATGAATGTTCAAAACTTTTTAAAAGAACAATCTGTTATAAAAATTTTGTACCCGTAAGTTAAGGATACGGGGGAGAACTTGTTGATTCCATTTGGAATAAGGTTCTCAGGGAAAAGAGTAGGGAAGCGGTGTGTAATTTAGTGAGATAAATTGTGTTAGAAGAGAAAAAGTGGATTAGTATGCCTCATCATGGGCCCCCTATATACGGGCTCCCTGCCGAGATGCCCATCTCAAGTAGCTCCGTGGCATTTTTAAACAGTCCACACCATGACATCATCGCAGCCATAACCTCGATATTCCAGTCCTTCTAGCTCACATATCGCCTGACGCAGGTCCTATCATATTTACTTGTTTTAGCCCACCAGCTTTGCTCCATCTCCACACTACCATTGACATCCTGGACATTCATGATTAAGGCAGAACTGTCTGGGCGGGAGGATTCTTACCTAGGTCACTCGCCATATAGTACAGTTTCGCGCTATTCATGCAGTAGCAGCTGGATGAAAAATCACCTGCTATCTACTTGGAAATTGCATCATGCCGTAGAATGCGACCACCATGAGTTCGTGGACACTACTGCACCACGTTATAGATGTTTTGCCCTGACAGACAAGAGGAACGGCAGCCGCGCACAGTATCCCGACTGTGAACACCTCACAACGATGGGCTACATAACCAACTGGACTGCATGAAAATGTCGGGAGTCGCCCAATGCCCTCTAAATCCCATTCCAGGATCTGGGAGGAAATACGGAACTCAGAGCACTGTCAAAGTTCTTTACCTTCGAATGAATCGTGCAGAGCATCAGCGAACTTAGCGGGTAAGCTTTGTTATGGGGGAGTTGGAATTGCTAAAAATTCAGCCAAAAATGGTTGACATTGTGAAAATCCGACTGTAATGTACAGATTTTGATGAAATGATAGACCCAGGATTGTACCAGTTGGCTCTCAGTTGAAAGCTGTAAAATCGTTGATTGCCTGTGCGGATGAGCAAAAATTAATTAATACACTATTTTGTTTCAGCCATTTCGACTAGTAGGTTTTTAAATTAGAACTTATTTTATTATTTTGAGTTTAAATAAATGTAATCGTTCATATTACAATTAGTGAGGTAGTTATACTGCTCACCCAACTAGGCAGAAATATCCGCCTAATGTATTAACTAATGTGCTAGTTAATTAATTAAAGTAGCTTCTAATAATGAAGTTATGATTATTGAGCTGAGCCTCGTGTTTGTGGCCTAAAAGTCGAATCGGATATAAAAAATCTCGATTCGAGGTGGAAAATGAATTAGTTTCTTCGAGATTCCTTCATATTTTGAAGGTTGAAATCAAGTAACTGAAATTCACGTGTCCGCGACTGTCTTTTGGGTTTACCATTCGCGAATATTAAAGTCTAATTACTAAATAATTAAGTAGTTACCATCACCGAATTAATCTTTGAAACTGGTGAAAATTTGTTGGAATTACTGACGAGATAACCATTTTGAAGAGGTACTTTGAAGTTTCTACTCTACACAGTTATTAAATAAAATCTCTCTTGCCACGAAATTAGATTTCACTATTTCCGTCGTAGGTCAAACAAAATTTAGATTCAATGTAAGTTAAATCGAAAAATTTGTGTTCCTTTTCAAGTTTCAGTTACACCACGTTCAAGTTACTCGGGAAAAAAATATGATGACCCTCATCAAATTGCTGATCCTCGTTTTGATTTCTTTTTTGGCGTACGACACCGTCAATTTCGTACTTCAAGCGCAGAAATCGGACACATTGACACAAGTTGAGCTGCGTCCGAAATATGAAGCCTCGCCGGTTCTGCCGCCGGTCATCAACACGGACGCCCCACACGAAGACGACATTTTCTTGGGCGTCGGATTTTTCGTTTTCCTCACCGGCATTGCCGGTATCGTCATGGCGTATTTCTCCAAGTCTAAACACTCTGCCAAAGCTGAGGACGGCATTCTGGCCTTGAGGAGAGTTCCAGAGGAGGTAATTTTTCACTGTTATGTTGCTCGAGGCAAAGTTCATTACTTTAGGAAAATGGGAAAGTGTTCAAGTGTGTTTGAAGAAACACAGCAGTAAGTGAAACTATAAGGTCGAAGTAAATAGTCAACTTGCAAGATGACGTGAGATGAAGAAGCCGTGTGACGTCACCAGATTGCATTATGTAGAGTTAAGAACTAGGTAGTTAATGTTTGGTACTTTGACAGAAATAGTTCAGTTTTTCCAAGTTTTAAACACAAAATAATAATGTGGAAAAACATCAGATTAATTCAAGCCTTTGGGCATCGCTCATTGTCATTTGTCATGCAACGGTCATGATTTATGGTTGGATTTGGGCCTGGTATACAATTTCCAATGATGACGAATGAACACGTGAAGGGTCGTTCTGTAACGTTCCCCACTAAATCCGGCGCTAGCTGGGGGGCGACTCAATATCGGGTTCCTCTGACCACCTCACCTTTCAAGGGTAACTAACCACATTATCCCCTCTACATTTTACATTTACAGTTTTAGCCATTTGACCCGAAACAAATAAATATGACCTCATCCATCGGACTCAAGGGTAGATGGAAGGTCCCCACCTGATGGAAGGAGGCTGCAGGAGATTTTGGACCCCCGAGGTGTTAACCGCTCCCCGCGGATGTCCATCAAACTTTGTCTGCTTGGTCGATTGTAAAAAGATCGTAATGACCCGAAACGTGATCCAAATTTTTTCTGTCCCTGATAGTTTGCGGAGCGAATGGAAATATCACTGTCATGTAAATAGAGCGAACTCGTCTTCAGCAAATCCTTAAATAGAGCGAGTGCTGGGCAAATCAGTTCAATTCTGATCCTGTTGAGATGAGTTCAAGTGAAGTTAATGTAGTGCTCGGGCAGCCAGGGAAGAATTTACTTGAACATGAGGCATACTGCTTTCGCAAGGACCGTGATATGGCCTCGGGAGAAACTTCATGGCGGTATGCGTTACAGTTTTGCGTGTTCATGGTTTGTTGAAGGGGTACCTTACGCGCATAACGAAGGAACAATATTTTTCACAGATGCTGTAAAAATACATGTTCTGTATCCCCCGGACCGTTGGAGCTACCAACGCAGTGACCCACACAAATGGACGAGTACACAATCATGAAAAGATGAGTGACAGAACAGTGGAAAGACGAAGGCTTAGTGCTTGTGCAAAAAGGAAGGCAGAAGACGATTTATGCACGGTTTTTTTAATGGACACTATGTTCCCCTTGTATTCTGTTTACCTTTGTGAAATCCCTGTTACAAAAGTATATAAGTGGTGAAATGCTAGCATTTGATACCGTCCGACGTCTCAGTTACTATTTACGTCTCTGATACAGGAAAAATTTTCTTCATCTGCACCGCCTACTGCGGTTCCTAGTACATCAAAGAAATGATAAAAACGTATACGCCATCTTAACATTTTTGTTAACCATGTAAACATTGTTGTGTACTTGAATCGACAAATTTTGTAACTTTACAGAATAAAAAGAATTATTCGCTCTTTTTACCACTTTGCAGCGAAAGTTGTCGCTCTTTTTACATACCCTCCCGTACCAATTAGGGTTAGGTGTTCGCTCTTTTTACATTGCCTCTGGACTATTTTCCGGAAGATTCGCTCTATTTACTACCGTCCGTCTGCTTTATCAGCATTTCCCGCAAAGCCTCGATCGTATATAGGCTCCGTAAACGTCATGTAAATCTTATCTCAATTATAGTTTTCAGTATTCCGGATGATGATAAATCTTGTGTTACGTTTTAGTAGTTAGCAGGTAATTCTCTCCTTTACTAGCCAGCTGTTTCACAACTAGTCAAATGTAGTTTTGTTTTCCCAGTTCTCGGTGACGATTAACTAATTATTTTAGTACTATTCTCCCCACATATAACCATTCGGTGGTTTGATAATACACATTCATAAAGTCATATTTTTCTTCACTGAGTTCATTACGTACTTAATTAATTTGTTATATATACTTACTAGATGCAAACCAAAGACACCTAATTAGGTACGAGATGTTGGATTTTAACCGCTTATTGAAAAACGACTTGGGGGTTTATAATACTCTTTTATTTGTTTTACTAAGTTCATTCAGCCTGCCATATGTGGACAGATTTGCCTGGCTTATGAAAGAACACACACCCACTGCACATTTCAACATTTTGGAAACCTTCTACTTAGGGTATTAAATGTAGGGCGTTTAAATTATTTTTAAAGCAATAAAAAAGGGGTGTCGGGGAAATAGTATTTTCGAAGAGTGAAATGTTCGCAAACCAGGCATTGAGAAATTTTGGCAAAATTAGTACATCATCTTTAATGGGGAGGAACTAGTCCTTAAAACATAACATTCCGACATGTTATTATTTTTAACCATACCTTGGTAGTTCCAGATACTTAATACACACGAAGTTTGTTTATAGGTAATCCTAAAATAGAACTGTAGCAATTTAAAAATTCAGTTCTTTATGACCCAAAGTGTTAAGGGGAATTACCAAAGAGGACACCAAAGATGGATTAAACTTCAAAGGTCGATTTTAGAGAGATCAATCCCCCGAAAAAAAGCGTCATAGAGCTGTTAAGTGTTAGAGCTGTTTCCGAGTTATTTCGCTGTTAAGATTTTTCTCATGTTTCCTATATTTATTCAGTGAAATGGCCATAACTCCCTCAACTACTCTCTAAAATAAATGTTGAGGACCCCGTTGGAACGACCGTTAAATTTTCTATGCTCTATGTTCTTAGAGACGTCTACCTAAACATTTTTCATAGGAGATGTTCCGAAGATCAAATTTCGAGAATTTAGGGAAAATCGACTATTACCCATGTTGTCTCTTGCTCATAATAAACAGGTTTTGTGACATTCATTCCCCAGAATCGCAGTTTTCCAACTGTTGAAGTAAAATCATTTTTCTCATGAAGTTGTTGGAAGAAAATTAAGTTTGAATGCAGAAAAGCTTGGGGTTATGCCTTGAAATCGACGTTTTTTTTTTTCAGCGACTTACAGAAAAGATGGAGTTTGGCATACAATTTTATGTATCTTTTTCACTGCCTTATCACTAAGGGATTTTTGTTCCTTTTCTCCTGGTTGGAAGGGTCGCATTTTAGGAAGCCCCGCTTTGCGAATAATCACTCTTTGCTCAAACAACAATTTTGCTAACTCACGTTTTAAAGCAGTTACTATATTCATCGCGGATTTAAAGCTAAACAGTTCAGTCACAAAGGTTGGAGACAATCAACTGATAGCAGGATAAGAGCGTGTTCTTCTGATTCTAGCGCACTCGAGCGCTAAAGCACGCATTATAACGTGTGAGTGGACATTTTACGCAATTTATTTCGGGCTCTCTCATTGGCTCATTCTTTGGAGCTGGATCCAATCAAACGCTGTGTTCCTCTTCCATTCAGGGCACAGAAGCGGCGTGCTTCCGGACAATTAACCCCTAATCCCCCTCAAGAAGCTGGCTGTTTGGCGCTTGGTTTGAAACTGTTCTTCTCTTCAGTGAGGATTTATTTAATATTATCATTATCAGGTATCTTTTTCATTTTGGCAAAGGGCTGCAGATGATACTGTACTCCTGTCAGCAGCTGCCCCTGCATCAGACCTTTGGATGGATACCTAATAGATATTGACAGTTCATGAAGATAAATATTTTCTCTGCTCTTTCCTTGTGGGGACCGAATGGATGAACGTACATAAACCCCTTTGGTCAAATTCATTGCATAGGAATGATGGTTATTGAAATCCCAGGTGGTAATGCGGTATTCATACATTTTTTACAGCCTTATCTCACGTATTACTACGACGTGGGGAAGGGCTACGCCAAGGACGACCCTCGCCTCATGAATAACTTCTCCGAGATCCAGCTGACTTTGGCCCCTCAGCCTGAGACGCCACTCGGGGCCAAATCCTCGCTTGACAAAGTCCAAGAGCGCGACAGCAACAGGTTGCTGCAGAGGACACACGCCAAAACTTTCGAGATGACGACGGACGAAGATGCCGACGAGGACGAGGTGTCCGATGACATCATCGACCTCAACCTTCTCACCAACAACACGTCTCTCTCCGTCCAAAGTAACTACTTCCATCCTCATAACTAGAATTCGGATCGTAATTCCGTAAACAACGTCAGAATATTACAAAAACCTCTGTAAATGGGTGATTCTCAGAGAAAGTCCAATTTTCTACCCCCTGTATTTCAGCAAAATGCAGGTGCTCAGATTGAAATTTTTTTTATTTCACCCGTTCCTTAGATGAAACCAGACAGAATACAGAAGTTCTTACAAGTCAAACTCTATTTTTGAACGCGGAATTCAAATTTTAAAATTCAATAAAGCCACGTCACTGACCATCGCTCTACGTGACTGACAACAGGTTTTAAACAAAATACTGAGTCAACGAATACATTTGTTTATAAAAAATTGCCTTAAAAAGTAAAAGAACAATTGTAGCCGATAATTATCACTGGTGATCACAGCGATCTGGTCGGATGCCAACATTTGTGGTTGGTATACATGAATTTTCGTTCGCTAAATGTTGACTGATCATTTCCTCTCAGGAAAAAGTTCAGTCTTATCAAGACTCCAGTCGAGTTTTGGTGGCACCATTTTCAATCTGCAAAATTAAAGGGACTACTATAGATACTCGTGTATCTGTCTTAGCAGGAAACTATGAGAAAGTCAAGGAAAATCTGGCACTTCAATAACAAAAAACTGCCTAGGGCAATTATATCTTTCTTGCTAAATATTGATAGTTTGGAAGCAACAAAATAAAATGAGAAAAATTTATTGAGAAATTTGGAGTTTGCGGTTTGTATTACTCAGACTCAGTAAAGTATTTATTCCTGTGTCACATTGATTATATAGTTGGTTTCGTCAATTTCCAGCAAACTGGTCGGAAACACGGTAGTATAGTCAGTAACGTGGATCAATGATAGTTCCACGTGACTGGTTACGATTATTCCACGTCACTGACATTTCTAACTTTAACCTCAACTCTCACCTTTCTATTGACGCCAATGGAATAAATTAAACCGTGTCGGTATTTTGCTCTGCACATTCTACAAAAAGGAATAAAAGTTAGATTTGGAATTTAAACGTTAGCCAGGGAAATACTGAACCACGTTATTCACCTGAATAAAAACACGAGGCGATACCTCTACTTCCATGCCGTTCTACTTCTAGGATGGGAAGAAGCAATGTACTTTCGCGCCAGCCAGTACTGGGAACGTGAAATGAACGCTAAACATTTTCCCTGCCTTCGGTTTTTCGGAGGGATAGCGCCTTTCCCATCAGTCACCGTTACTGATGGGCTTCGCCGATGCAAAGTTTGAGAAATTCCCAAGCAACCTGTGATTGTTTCACAAGGCTAGGATGCAGCGTAAATAGTAAGGAATAAATGAGAACATCATGTTATGAACACTTTTCACCTACTGGCATTTTCGTGATATACGATTGGGACATCCCAATATTTCAAATCGTATTCTGATTCTCCCAAGTTACGGATATTTCCAGGGATGTAACTAGGGGGGGGGGGGGGGGGTGGAGCGGCTGCCCCGGGCGCCAAAGTTAGAGGGGCGCCAAATAGGCAAAAAAGTGACAGCTTATCAAGTTCTTTTAAAAATTATGACCGTTTGGAGTAAATTTGAAAATATTTACTAAAGGGAAAAATAATATAAATAAGGAATGCAATAGGCCTACAAGAAAGGACAAAGGATATAGAAAACGTGTACTTCGCGAGGCGAGAACTAGCCTTGAGCGGCCGTATGCAGGGCAGTTGACGAGGCGAGTCTACTCCATTCGAACTTTTAGTTTATATTTGCCAAAACGGCTTTCATGACCACAGCTTTGAGAATTTTTCTTACAATACCCGTGTGTGTAGCATCGAATGAAAGAAGTTTTAGAAAACTGAGGATAATAAAAAACTACATCAGGAACGTGACAGGACAACAACGACTAAGCAACTTGGCCATCATATCAATAGAGCACAAAATAGCTTCAGCACTATCTTTTGATGGTATCATTAAAATATTTGCAGCAAAAAAAGCCGGACAATTTTCATTTTAAAGTTTGTTTAGGGATGGTATTTTACATTGAGCACTTACTTACCAAACCTTCCTCCTTTTAGTAAAAGAGTTTATACATTGTGAATAAATCAAATTAATTATATTTTTTTTTCTGGTTCATTGGTATGAGTCATGAGATATCGGGTCTATGCGCCAAATTTATTTCTTGCCTCGGGTGAAATACGGGTTTCTCCCTAGCTTTGAACTAGAAAATCTACCACAAAACCATGATTCTGTAGGTAAATAACGTCTTAGAAAAATAGCAAGAGCCTGATGGAATAAGAGGTGAAGAAAAGTTTTCCAGTTGACGCTCGTTTGAGAGCTAAGGTTCTTAAGATTCACGAAAGTTACGCTTACTCTGAGAATCACCCAAATATGTCCATAAAAAAGTAGAATATCTAGTTTAAGTTCTAAACAAGTTCAAAATGCTTACGTTAAGTTAACGCCCAAATCCGTCCATTATTTCTTCTCAGCACATTTAGTCAAATTTTCTTCCGCGATAGTTTGAATGAAAATCTACTTTGAACTGGGGGTCGGTAGCGGCAATGACCAGACATGCAGGTAGGAGGATATGCACGTATTCATCCAAATACCTTGGTGGAAGAGGAGCTCTCGGATCACTTACTTTAGGTGTCTAGGGATATTGCGAAGTTGTTGACACCAGCTAGCCATCAGCCAGAAAGGATATCTAGATAAGATGTTGTAATGGATGGTCTAAACAGAGGCTTAAGCATCGTGTTCCTTGTCTTGTCTACTTCTGTTGGGTGTTTGGTATGCGAAGACACTTCAGAGATCGATTCACCAACTAATTTTCAACGATTTTACCTCTTAGCAATTCTTGTAGTCCGCTCCATTTTGGCACATTCTACTTCGAGGTTTTTTTTCGTACTTTTTACCTGATGGCAGCTGGTACCAAAGTAACACCATACAAAGGTTTTTTTTTTTATTTTCTGCAAAAAATGCTCCTCCATTTTAGATAAAGGAACACAGGTGTAGGAAATACGTGTATGTTTATCATTTCAAGCAATAAAGGTACCAGAACGGCGGCACACGGCCGTTAGCACTGACCCCCAACGGACGATTACGAAAACCCGGAAGGGGGAAGCGAACCGGGGCGGTATATAGACCAGCCCTTCGGCAGAGGTCAGTTGGTGGAAGCCCTTCTGGGAGCGTAAACAGATCACTTTGCTTTCTTACTCCCAACCTAACTTCTCCTACTTGCAAGGTCAGTTGGTACCTTCTTCCCCTTTTCACCAAGGATGCAGTAAGAGCGGATAAAGCTATCCGGTAACGACTGCAGCTCCGAAGTGTTAAGGATCCTCTCATCATACCGTGTACCGTGTGGGCAAGGAGATCTCTCCTTGGTAATGACGGACTACACTTCCTCAAGGTTTAGTCGGGAGGGCAGTTCGCTGCACTGTAACACCGACTAAATCACTTCTAATCCTCCTCCGATCGGGAGGGCAGATATTCTCTGGTATCACCGATCGAAGGTACCCTAACATATATTTACCAGCAATTACCTAATAAAAGGGAAATTTCAATAGTTTAAGGGCTGTGTTCCTATAACTAGTCCTTAACAACGGGGTTTATTCAAAATCAGTGCAAAATTTTCTGTAAGAACATGAGCATCAACACATGTTGATGAGTCAGAATCGAATTTTCGCTTCCCGTGGGAGTTCGCTCTCTGCGCTTTCCTAATTAGGCCGGGAAAAGAAGGTCAAGAAAGTTGGGGATGGAAACTCCAGCAATTGGATGGATGAATGGACCGAGGACTTGACATTTGTATGAGAACTTGGTTCAAATCTTCCCTAATTACCAACTCTAATTTATTCAGTCGCCTTATTCTATATGAAGGGTGAAAATCGATTTTTTTGCACTTTAGAAGTTATTTTTAACTTCCTCAACCTAAACGAAAAATCCGGAACGCAACCCCCATGTGCCGACTAGATGATGATGGAAGGTGCCATTGTAGTTTAATAATTTCTTCCATTACGGATAGATCCATTTCGACTAGTCTTTGTCGAAAATAATTAGTCTAACTCCGTACGTCCAGGATCAAATTTGCTAATTTGGAACAAGAAGCTTCTCATAGAACTTTTTCAAAAATCTTATCGCTTCAGTGTAGGTTGTTCACGTTTGAAATATTTGTACAGTACCATTGAAAAGGACGTTAAACTTTCCAAGAAGACGAGATTTGAATCAGTTTTTGAAAAGTATTTCCACAGGACGATTTCACACCAAAAGTTCAACTTTTGGTAACTTCAACATTTAACCTTTAGTTGATCATTGCGTCTCCAAATCAGGTATTTGACTTTTAGCTGTTCTGTAGACGGTAGGATGATTCCGTCATAAATATAACTCCATGAAACCAACCCTAAATAGTCTCTCCTTTCAATAACAAGGTGATGTAATAATATCTACAATGGGGCAATATAATGCGTATTATCACTGGGATTGAAACTCTCGAATGGACTGAAACTAAACGAAATAAAATAAAACAGCTACGCCAGCTGCACTCCCCTCCTTGTGTAAAAAAAAAAAGTTATGGAAAACTCTATTTCAAAAGGAACTCTTGAAAACTAAATTCCATTGGCATCATATCACCCGATCATCGTCATCATTGGCATCATCGTCACTGTTTACTAGGCGATTATGGATATTAAGTTCAGATTCACGTTCTTGTAGACGTTAATTTTTTCTGTCAAAGTTTTAGGTCACAGAAGAGCGAGCGAATGTACGTCCAGCGGTTCGAGTGACCTCATGCGATTCATTGAAGGGATGTCTAACAATAACGTAGACATATACAACAGAAGTTTGAAACTTATCGATATTCTGGATTGTTTCGGGGGGGAGGAGGGGCTAAGAATGTTTTTCTTGGTAGATTGAGGAGGATCATTAGAGAACTTCAAAAAAATTAGAAATAGTTAATTGAATTGTTAACAGTCTAAAAAGGTCAACAAATTTCAGCATTATAGACATTTAAAATATATTTTTTGATTAGAGAGGAGACTGAGGAAAAGCAATAAAGTCTTTGGAAAATAAATGTAACAGGAGTAAACAAGCACCATAAAACTTCTTTTATTCTGAATGGAGAAGAAAATTTTGAGAGGAGGGAGGTGAGGATGAGATGAGCGTTTTTAAGGACAATTTTGGTGCACCTATGACGTCACGACCGGCAGAGGGAGGTCTCACTAAGGCATGGCGTCTCGACAAACATGCTTAGGAATCTTTGACGAAAAAGGACATAGGAGAAAATCGATAGGGGAGTGAGGTGGTTGATGCTGAAATTTATGAGGTAGCATAAAGATTAAGAACGAAAGAGTGACTTGCAGGTATCCAACATTCATTTGGAAGTTGTCATAAAGGTCGTGATGTTATCAGCAGATTGTTGGGATGGTTGGATGAGATGGTTGAATGGCGGATGGCATAACTAATTATAGTTTATATTGAACTAGCGGAAATCCGTGCTTCGCACGAAGTGTAATGTTCCTGTCCCAGGGTTTTCCAGAGCCACGATTTCTCGCCGCTAATTAACTGGCTGTTAGCAACCATGATGACAAAAGTTCGGAAAACAAACAAAGCGGTTGCGAAGTATGGCGCCGTTTATGAAGTAGTAGGATCTTTTGGAGGTTCTGATCTATTGTATGTTGCGCGCCGGAACTCGCTGATCATTTTACGTTCACTCCCATCAGAATCGGTTCGGCAGTTTAGCCATCTATTGGGAACGTTTATATACATGTGAACAAATTTTTATTTTCGTATATCAAAATAATATCGACGAATAATATTGAATAAGCTGACCTGTTGGGTTATGGGAGAAAGGCGATGTCGCTCACAGCTCGCAGGCCACGGCTCGAATGGGCCGAGGCTGAGAGGTATCGTAACACTGGATCATGAAGAGGCGGTAGCTTGTAGATGAGGATGGCGCGATGGGGGCGGGAGGGTGTTGAAGAGAGGTAGAACGACGAGAGCTGTATGGGGGAGAGGGGATGCTGCTGTCAGAAATGACAGCTGAAATGTGCGAAGGTTGACTTCTGGTCCTACGACGATCGGCGATTGTAGATTACGGCAGACGGTTGAGAGAGCGATGCCGGAGATTACGAGGGCGGAGGTGCTGGAGCCCCCGGCGACCTGTCCTTCGGTGTCCACGGCCCAAGAATAGGCTTCCACCCTTTGTGGAGGCGAGTCTTCTCCTCGTGATTGTGTAAAACGGCTATGATTTTGGAATACGAAAGACGAATAGCGGTCGATTTCACAATGCGAATGATTCTACACCTCGATCAAAGACTGTGGAAACCACTGAAGATCACCTAGTTTATCATAGAATACATTCAAGTAGCCAACCATTGTCTTTGATGAGCTGATGGATAGGTACTGTTGGCCCATTATCTGCTGTGTGGCATGGTATTTTGGAATAAGACACAGGAATTGGGGTTAAAGACTTCAGAATGGTTTTTGAATGATTCTATAGCATTTCCAAGTGAAATTCAACCATTTCACCATTATTAGGGAAATGAAGAAAAATACGCACAAACCCTAGATGTAGAACCAAATGATTGACTGGCATTGGGGACTGGGCTGAAACTAATACCCAAACGCAGCAGGCAGTTACCTATTCATTAAAGAAAATCATGTTTTATTAAAAAAGATTTTTTTATTAAGAAAGAAAGAGAAGCATTTGACTTGGAAATGGTCAATCAAATACAGTAGAAATCACTGAAGATCAGCTAGATATTTATACAGTAGGGGGACAGGTTGTCCGAGCGAGCTAAGGCGTCAGTCCTTTGGCTGTTTACTTTCAGTGGGAATACTGATTAGCCTGGTTCGAACCCGGCAGGCACCAATGATTAGGGTCAAAATCCTATCAAGTATTGTATACCTGTCGTTAGATAGTTCACCTCTGATCTCGATATCACGTGAATCCCAATCGCTTCCAACTCAGGGGCGTGAGCCAATGGGAAGCCACGAGGGAAATCGTCAGACCTAGTTCCGATCCTCTCTAGAGGACGGCTGGCGACGTCCGCGACACCTCAGGGTAGTCGGACGAAAATCCAAGATGAAATTCCTTGTTTACTTTACTTTTACTTACTATTTATAGAGTACATTCATCTAATTGAACATCGGTGAACATTTGCTAGTCGAACACTAAGTAACGCAGAACAAAATCAGAGCCAAGTCGACAAGGGAGCAGGCTCCATTATTTATGGTGTTAAGAAAATCTTCCATTATTTATACGGTCATACCTTCATTTTAGTAACGGATCATTTACCTCTAATATTAATATTAAACAATTTTAAGAGCCTGCCGGTGGTTTCCACGATGAGACTACAAAGTTACGCAATATTTTTGCAAGCTTTTCAATACCAATTGGAATATTGAAGAGGTTGAGACCTTGGAAACACCGATGTCCTTTCATGCTTTCCTTTAAAAAGAAAGCTCAATGATGCACTTGTGACATAGAAGTTTTCCTTATAAATCAAGTACAAACACTTCCACTCAGTGCCAAGAAAATCAAAAGGGAACTGGAGCGAGGTACAGATGGATTACAGCTCTTGGATTCCTTCAGCAATGGCTCACAAAGCTCATCTAGTTGGGTACGGGGTCACAACTTGGAGGAATTTCCTGTAGCTAATGGATGTTCATCCTGGGGCCACAGGTTCTACGTTCAATCTTGACTAAGAGCACAGGTTCTGGAGGAGTTACCAGAAGGCCATATTGGAACTATGCAGCCCAAACCTTTAGCACGGAGTTACGTTTGGTAGCCAAATATTGAGCAGAAAATTGATCAGATAACGGCAAAATGTAGTGGTTGCTAGTCGACCAAGAATATATCCAAAATGTCCTTCCCTAGGTGGCAATGTGCTTCAGCTCCAACGGAAAGGTTGCGTATTGATTATATTGGTCCGTTTAAAGGAATGTACTTTTCAATAGTAGTAGGATTGAACTCTACCCGACCAACTCAATAACATCTGTAAGAACGATACAATTCTTGAAATCTTTTTTTTCACAACCTTTGGACTTTCTCTACTTTAACAATCAGATAATGGACATCAGTTTTCAAGCTCGGAATTCAGTGATTTTTGTAAGGGGCTAGGATGTTGATTGAAGTCTATTACAACTTCTCTGTGAGCTACTATCTACTACATGTACCTCAAATAACAAGGAGCGTTTATGCTATACTCATCACTTAAACTTAGGCCCGCCAACATTCTGTGATAAAACGTGTGTAGTGAAGTAGGTAGGTACTGATTTCGAAAACTAGGATTCCGCAGCTAACCAAGCAACCACTTACTTTCGTTTTTGAGGCAGTTTTGTATTTGGCCTTTCGATTTCGATCAGCGGAACTGTGCGAAAAGATAAGGTTTATCCGGCATGCCCCCAACTTATTTATATTCGAGATAGGAATCTGAAAGCTCGGAGATTCTGTTTGGACGGCTTTGGTTTATTTAGCCCAACATACGCAAGAGGTGAAATAGCAACCAGAGTCATCGCGCTTTTCGATCAATACGCCTAGTTAGTTATCTATCAATATTGATCTATTTGATTGTACGTCGGTGAGATTTTTCCATCTCAATTAATGAAAGTTTCTTTTTTAATTAGACCCTTAACTATTGGGATGTAATGTTGAAATCAATCATCATTACATCAGAGGAAAGTCAATGAACCTAAGATTTGCTAGGAATTTGCTGCCATTCTAATTTGCTTTCTTTAAAATGATTATGAAAGGGAACCAGCACATAATTCGCTCGTTTGATGGGAATGCTTTGTTACGTTCACGTTTCATATCTGAAGATACTTGATTTTTCGGAAATCGACATTAAATGGATAAATTTTATCCAAAGCTTTCTTTTGAAAATTTCGAAAAAAGGGGGCTTGAAACTCATCTATTGTTGTGATCCTCACTCTGTGATCATTCTCGACAGACAGATCTCCCGACAGACGTCGCCAACCACGTCCCCTTCCCAATAACATACCTAAGTACCTTCCTACCTGTTGTTATCTAAAAAATATAACCAGTTATAAAAAGTGCGCTCGTCTCGATCATTCCAATCCAACCTAATCCAATTAATATTATTATAATATTATGTGTTAAAATAGTATAGTTAAAACATCTGTCGAAAGGGAATGAGCCTGGAATATCAACGTCAATCTCAATCAATACCGTTTACAAGTTGATGCACTAATAATAATAATAGTGCGTTGTTTTCAGACACAACGAAGCGGGATACGACACTGACGCAGACCGACTCATCCATGTTGTGCGAATGTAACATGGAGCAGTTCGAAGAGAGATTAGGTGCGGTGGAGCACGGCCTGAAAACCAGCACTGAGGCCACGAAAGAATGGTCCAAAAGGATTGAACAAGCCGAGGTAAGTTGAGAGATCCCTCTTACCACTGTTCTTACACGTTGCCTCTAGTACCAGTCAATTATTGCAATGGGGAATACAGGGTGTTACACGTAAGTGCCGGTTCCAGAGCCCATTTGTGATCAAAATTGTTACTTCACGTTCTCTTTTATCTCGCTTGGTTCTCGAGTTATGTCAGTTTATTCGATTTCGTAGTGTTTTCCACTTTAACTTACTAAAATTGTTACCTGCATAATTGACGGCTTGTAATATCTTCCAATTTGATTACAAAATTTGAGAAAGCGACAAATTTGGTGTCCACTGATGGAGAACCAACGTTTTTCGAATGGGCAAGAAAGATGAAAAGTGAGTTTGAAGAGGGAAAAATCTTCAGATATCTAGTAAGCTAGTGGAGAGTTTTTAATCTTATTGACTGTCGACAGCCATTCTAGTGTAGACAGCAAACAGCTACTTTCAACGTTTGTTCTGACACTCTAAGGACTATTCGTATTGTAGCTTGACTGCTCACACGGGGATACCGAAATCCTGCTATACTAGAGATTGGGATGCTCAGAGACTTGGATACCCTAACACTGGGAGACTTCAGTTGCCTCTAATCTTCACACAGCTGCTACTCGGGTTGCTAGTATTCAGTTTCCATCAAGCTGTAGGAGAGGTCTGTTGTTGTAGCGTTGTCAATTTTTCATAATATGACTAGTGATTCTAGTAGTGATGAGAACATCATCATCCAATATTATTATTACAACCGATACAGCAAAAGGAAAGTGAGAAAGATGTGGCTACACCCCTACATAGAAAATAACATAAATTGTGATTAACTATCTTGGGTAATTCATTCCACGCCTTCTCCGTAACATTTTTCCTGGAATATTCTTTGAGTTTATCATTGTATAAAACTGGAAATTTCTCTACTCCCCCGACAAATTTTATGTTGAAAGCTTGCTCGTTCATCGCGATCAGTCAACTGAGGGACAGGGAGGCAGGCAAGCCGAGTCTCCGAGTTTTTGTGTAGCGACGTTGCTACTGGCTGGGCCACAGTGTTACACTATCCAGCTCGGTCATCAGTTATAATCAGTGGTAATTAAAATCCCTGCGTTCCATTAAGCTCCTGACGAATAAAAGGACATGACTTTTTACGAGAAATGATGACATGTGAAATAATCCCTTATATACCCAATGGCGCTTGGGGCTTTTGACGTTTTAAGCCGTAGTGGTAAGCATGTCATTTCCAAAATTCCTTCGCTAATCTACGAATAGTAGGTACGCAGATGCGTTGAAGTTACTGTCTTGTTGTCCATATGGAATGGCTGTCAATCAGAGGTTTGAAGGGTGACAACTTTGCTACGACGGATACTAGTTATTTGACGATTATGGTGGCGAAAAATGAACAAATCGGGCATTTGCAACTGAATTCCACTCAGACCTTGGAAGCCAAAAATCTTAAAATTCGGCACAGGAATACATGGTGTGATCCCCATTACTACTATTTGAAGTTCATGTTCAAGTGCTCAATACGTTGATTATTGTTAACCTCTTGCCGGATTTCTGTAGAGGATTAAAACTCGTTCAAATTCGATACAGTCGGGTATTTGACGCTTCAGAAAGATTCCAGTGGAAAACCTGAATTTTGCCATAGAGTTCTATACCCAATTAATGCACCATAGGCAATTTGGCCCTTCCCCTATTATATTGGTTGACGTATTGGGAAAGGCAATCCCAAAAGGTGTAGTACGAGGGGAATCACACGAAAGTAAAGTGTGGTGAAATTGGTGAATTCAACACTTGAATTCATCAAGTTTTATTGGTTTCCAGTTTCAAAAGGCCATTCCAAGTTGAATAAATGAAGACATTCAGGAGGAATATAAATTATTCATCAGAAATATAAATAGAAATTAATTAGATAAGTAAAAAGCATTCGCCAACTACGTATTTTCATTTAATTAACTCAGCTTTCAATCAACTAAGTACTAGTACGTCGTCTACCTTTGAAATTCCATTATATAGGCAGAGATTCTAATTACACTCAGAGGCCAATCTTTCCTTAATATCGTCTTCCATTCCAAGTCTGTGGTACTGTTCACTCAAGCTTGTTATAAAGAGGAGGGAAAAGTCCATTCCACCTGATGTTTATGACTTGAATGTGTACAATTATCGTTGAAGTTTACTAATTTTATTCAGACGTATAACTTGGAACTCTTGGATATTTCTAAGAATTCTTCTTTATAAAGTTGTACTGTCATAGTGAAGATAAACCGGAAGATCGTTTCACAATGAGCATGATGAGGGGATATTTTCCGTAATGTGATCATTATTTGGTTATTAAGTTCATACGAGAGCGTCGTGACTGCTTGGTAATAACATGCAATCTCGCTCCGTATATAGACCGAAGAGAGAGAGAAACGTGTGTGCCGAGTACTAATGCGTAGCAATAATAATCCAAACCGAACACGGCATATAGGGAGGGCCAAGGGGCATCACAAGGGTTTTCGTTACTCACTAAACCAACGAATCGTCTTGATTTGTCAGTTACACAATTTCGGGATGCCATAACATCGAAATTAAATCACACTCCAATTAAAAGTTATCAAATTGTTATAAATGGGTCAGCTTTTGATTATCAAGATGAAGTGTATGTAGTTCCTTCTTTCCGGGTCTTGAGGCTACCTTCTGAGCTTCTTCTCTGATAAACCCGAAGTTTTCTTAGTTTCAAGGGTATCTTCTGATCGTTGCATGCAAATCGCTCAGCCCGTGAAAGGGGTAACTATTCCGTTCCATCACATCCTTGGCAGATACACAGTAGAGGGCTAGCAGAGCGTGTGGAGGACTTATTCGATGGAGACTCTAGTAGCTGATTTCAAAATGCCAGATGGCAGTCAGGTACAATAGGAAGCCGGCTTTGTCCGAAAATACCACGGTTAACGCTGACGCAGATTCCTGTCATCACCGCATGCTGTCAATATAAGCCAAAGCAAAACGTGCTAAACGCGATCTTACCGCCAAAGGCCTACCGGGTTCAGTAGGTGACGTCTCCCTTCTGTTCTTGAAATGTAGCACTCCACTACGAGTTTCAAATATTTCACGAACGGTTATGGGTTCTTGAATAGATGTGAGTAATGAAACTTTGGTCTAGTTGTCGAACTAATGACTAGTTCAGTTTCAAATTTCATGAAGGAAGAAGGCGAATGGAGGGGTTCATTCCGTTTTTTCCTAATTTTTATAAACGGATTATAAACAATTTATGTAGGGTCGTTAAAAACAGGGCGTACTGACATATTACTTACCGATATGTTATACTATCATAGAAACGTGTTAGTTAATATTTCAGAAACATATTGGTATACAGGGTGTCCCACTTAAGGGTTGACATCCGGCTAGGGGTGGATTCTTCAACTAGTATGTGACAACAAGTGCTTATTAGAAATATTTTTTATAGAAACTTCGTTTCCGAGTTATTAGTTTAAGTTATTTTGGTGTTTTCGACTTTCCGCCACAAAAACAGCCATAACTTCCTCATTTTCCAACTGTGCTACGAGCATGTTTTCGATTGTCGTTGGGACCGTGACATGGAGCCTGCAAACGTTGCATTATTGTTGTTTCAAATATTTAAAATGAACCACGGTGTCGTCACCACCTACATCCATGTAGAAAATTGCGCAGAACTTGTCTCATAGCGAGAAAACGCTTCCTGTCTTGAGGTAGTCATTTTTCCCTCAACACATTCCTAAAACCCTTAATTTCCCCTTAAAAAAAAAAAAAAAAAAAAAAAAAAAAACACGTTTCTGCACGGTGAAATGGGACTTTCTCCCGTTCTGGTCTGGGTAAATTGAAATCTTTGAGTAACAGTACAAAGTGTTTATGTAAGATAATTAGGTTTTGCAGGTGAGTAATTGAAAAAACAAGTCATTTCTCGGATTTGACAAATTTTTCACAAAAGGCTAATTTTTTACCCATTAAACCTAAAATTTTGGTTTGGCATCAGAAAGATAGTCAATTTGATGCCCCCTCCAGAGGCGTCCTCAGATTTGAGATTCGTTGGAAAATGAAAAAATTACGGCTATTTTTGGGACGGAAAGTCGAAAAAACGAAAAAAATCGTTAACCGTAAATACCTCGGAAACAAAGCCTCTACAAAAATATTTCTAGGAAACACTTTTTATCACATATTAGTTCTAGAACCCACCCCTTGCCGGATTTCCACCCTTAAGTGAGACACTCTGTACAGCAATACGTTTCTGAAATATCTACTGACTCGTTTCTAAGGTAGTCTAACGCAGGTAGAGTAGTGTTTAATGGAAATTAAATGGGCGGTGGGTTTTTATTCTTCTCCACTGATATGAGAGTCTCTCGTCTGGCAGTTGAGCAGCGTAACTCCCACGTCCTATCCTAACGGCCCGACGTTTCCATGTGACAGGTGGACCTGGTCAACCTCCACCGCCAGATGTACACGATCCTGTCCAAAGCGGAATTCGTCGCCCCGAGCTCGGACGTATTCTCGAAAAACGCGGGCTCCTCAACTCCGACGGACTTCTACGAGCCGACTCTCTACAAAGTCCCCGACATCATCGTCGAAACGAAAAAGGAGCTCGAGCAGGGCGACCTCTTCCGCAGGTCTCTCGGCAAAATGTCAGCGGACGACAACTGGACGTCGCTCATGGAGGAGGAGCTCACGGAGAAGATCAAAGAGCTGTCCCACAGCCCGGAGCAGCTACCACCTATGGATCAACAGTCCTTGTCAGCCAGTAAGATTTCATGGTCCTCGATTCGGCACAATTAACGCTTCGGTAGAAGCACGTTTCGCCATAGACCATCCCTCTCAAAATAACGATTTAAAACCCCCCACCAAGAACAAAATAACCCTATCACAGAAAAATCAGTTCTTTTCAATTGTCATCATCACTTGCGGTACAGAACACCTTTTTTCGAATTCGCAATTCCTGGTCATCGCAACCCTCGGCTTCGCCATGCCCCCGGCCTGTGCCGTGCTCTAGCAAAATTAATTGGCGCGACAACAATGGGTCGTGCCGAAACGAGTGACCTCCGTTTGTTTTTCGTCTTACTAATGACTTAAGATAATGATAATAATTAATTATTTTTTTTTATTACTATCCATGAAGGGAGGCCTTGCAGTGACGGCTCCGGGGTATTTCGAAATGTAATTTTTTATGAAACTTTGCGATCGACAAAGAAAAACACACAGTTTTAAACAAACGCAGAGACAGTGATCCATTCTGTCAATTAAACTGTTGGGTTCCAACATCTGCTACTAGATTGAGTTGCCGTCGTCATTACTCATTCTCGTGACTAGGGACCTGATGATATTATCAATAATCGAATATATCGATATTTGTCTTCCGATTATCGATAATTTTCAGTCGACATTTCCAATATCGAATCCTTTTGAAATTAGTTTCTATAAGATAAGTAAGTGTTGAAAATATTGCGGAAATGCATTTCTTTCAGAAGAGCGCTTACTGAAATATTGATGGACGAAAAAAGATGTCCAGAGATGCCCTCCAACATAGAAACGGCGATGTTAAGGCGAATGATATTGTTGCTAAGGCCATGTGAACATGTCACAAAAACTATTTCTGGGCAAAATTACGTCACTATCCAACGTGATTCCTATGGTGTGTTGTTTGACATCACAAATTTCAAAAGTAAAACTGGAGCATCAAATGTTGATCTCAGGCAAGGAATGCTTGCTTAGAGAGTTAAAAAAGAGATTTGGCCAGACAGAACTAAACAGAGTGGTAGAAATATCAACTATCCTAGATCCTAGGTTCAAAACAATTCATTTTCAAGATCTCGTTGCTTGTTCCAACGCAATGTCGGCTATAAGGGCAAGTTGCAAAGTAGCAGTTGCTCAGTCCCCTACTCCATCAAGCGATACCACAACAGACGAAGAAGATTTTTGGGAACTACATAAAGAGAGGGCCCATGGTCGATCCAAGACAAGTAGTTTCAGTGCTTCAGAAAGAGATCAGTTGCGAGAATATTTATCTCAAGGAGTGTGCCCACTGAAAAGCAACCCCCTTGCACACTGGGAGGAAATGCGGAATGTTTATCCTGGCTTGTATAAGTCGACTGGCCAGCACCATATTCACATGGCAACATCTGTTCCATTCTGAGGGTGGAGCCACAATAACAAACCGTTTGTCTCCAAAATATGTTGACAAACTATCATTTTTAAACAGGATTCCTGAAAGTTAGTGGTTTTAACAATTAATTTTCGTGTTTTAAAAAGAATAAAATAGCTATCTTGATTTGATACTTGTTTTTTATTCTGATTGGAACCCAAATAAATCATAATTTTGAGTAGATGGCATGGAATTCTCAATGAGTAGGCAGGTATCTATCTATATTTTTGTTGTGTGATTTTCACTGGGTAATGGGAACCCTCCCACCGAAACTACTTTCCGAAATTTGCAATTCAACATTATCTCCTATTATTTTTGTAAATGAGCAGGTAGCTGTAGTCGAGAAAAGAATGTACCTAAATAAAACTAAACAACGAAATGGGTGAAGAAGAGGTACATTTACATAAAGTAAACGACTGCTCAATGTTGGTTGATTTATCAATATTTTAATTGTTCTTTCAATATTATCGATGATCGAAAATATCGATATTTTCTATCGATAATTTGATTTGATATTGATATCGAAAGAAATATTGATATTTTGTAATATCGCAATGTCCCTACCCATGACACAGACTTTTGATGTAATAATATAAACAAAGAAATTGAGATGATTTTAGCTGCTCCTTCCTTCCCCAAGTCCAGACTTTTGCCCTCAAATCACCTAGCTGCCTTAAATTGCTGCGTTGAGAGCCTGCAAAAGCTCATTCGACGGAATAGTTTGATGCTATCCAAGATGCACACAATGTCCAAACTAGTACAATGCCAGTTTTGTTGTTTTTCGTTGCAAATTGTTTAAAAAAATGAAATAAAATAAATAAATCCAGCTGTCCATTGTACGAAAGTTGATAAAACGTGTATTGGAAATCACATGGGTCTACAACTATAGTCCGGAATCACGAGCATCACATTCAACCAACCCAGTTATCCAACAAGGGTGAAATCAAAAAGCTGAAATAGGTATACATTTAAAAAAAGAAATCCAAAACTTCCAAATAATACACTAATGTACTAATGCATTTACGCAAGTCACTGGTAAGCGTCTCTTCAATGAATCGGTTGAGCCCACTCAGACGGCTTCACATTCGTACGTTCCCTCTCCCTACAGGCTGTAACTATGAGTAGGGACGTTGCGATATTACTAAATATGATTTTCGTTTCGATATATATCGAAAAGAAATATCGATATTCTAAGATATGGATATTGAATGTCGAAACAGTTACTGTAAAGGGAAGGATAGAGAAATAAACACCGTTAAAATCTCGGATGAATCAAGTAGGTAGGTAATATTTTTATTTAAAATTCTATTCCAATCAGAATACGTAATAATAAATAAAAAATCAATTGAAAGTTCTTTGGGGGGGGGGGGGGGGGGGGGGGCCAAAAAAAAAACGTCACAGGAACAATCTGTAAGAAGAGCAATTTGTCCAAATATTTTGGAGACAACCGATTCCTGAGAGTTGTCACTGTTGCTCCCGCTTTCGAAAATTGGCGCTCACCACGCACCCACAGATGTTGCCATACGTACAAAGTTGAACCGGGCCAATTTGTAATTAGTTGGATATATCCAAATAATCATCATCCCCTCCATTCATCCCCTCTCACACTACCAAGGGATCACCTTTCAGAGGACTGACTCCTTGGCTCAAATAGCTCTTCCCTGGGAATGGAAGTCTGCCCGCTGGTACCATGAACTTTTTGTGGTGCTCTCAAAAATATTCCCAGTCGGATTTTCTGACCCTGCACAGATTATCCGAATCGAATTCCGATAATTAGAATAAATAACGATATTTAGAAAATGTCGAGAAAAATATCGATAATATCGCGACGTCCCGAACTATGACGAAAAAATTCCATAAAGACAAATGTGAATATCCACATTGTATAATATATTATATCGCCTGGTAACCACCACGGTCGAATCAGCTGATACAATTGTAATGGAATTATCTTTGCAAGGATTCCTTTATAACTATAATTCCTGCTTTATAATTGAGTTTTGCTTCTGTTTATAACAACTAAACAATTTAATGAATTAAAAAAAAAATGTATTTCCCTACTCCTAACTTGAAACCACAGGAAGCGGAATTGTTTCCGAAATGGTAAGGGTTGAATGATAACTTTTCTAATCTCCCTACGGTGGAGCAATCGGGAATCGAACTCCTTTGAAAGATATATTATGTGCGGTGTCACACTGACCTGAGTCCCCTTGTGCTAATTTCCTAATCGGTATTGGGATTTAGATGGAATTCTTTTCACGGCATCTTGAATACTACTACAAGATGGTGTATCATAGACTAATTCTAGTGGACGTGTTCGTAGATGGGTATGCAATAACGTTTTCACGAAGTTGAAATGTGAGAAAATCAATTAAATTGACCTCCCTGCATTGTGAATACGAGTGGATGCTGTATGACACATTTCAAAAGCAGAAATTAGTTTCCCCTGTTGTCACAGAGTTACGTGTGGAATGCCAAGGGCTGTAACTGGACAATTCCAGGAACATTGGGCCGTTGAATGATTTCGCAATTAATTATTGGAAGCCTAGCCACGCCCTCGTAGCACATCGCGCGAGTGTTGAACGGAGAACTGGGGCGGCTCAGCTTGAAGGGAGAGCGATCAACTTGGGGAAAAGTTTCCCTCAACCCGCCATAAACTCGGATGTTGTTTCCCGGCGAACGGTCCGTCGGAAGAGAATTCAGGGAAGTCACAACAGAATTTGACTCCTGAAAGTTTCATCTATGTAATAGTGCGAAAGTGTACAGATAATCAAGTAACATAGTCACAATTTGCTACATTTCCATTCTCATAGAAGCATAACATTCCCATGAATTCATGCGAGTAGTTGATTCGGAATCCGAGAAGAAAACTAAATTAAACTCGTTAACAGTCGAAGTGACATCTAATCTCCCAAAAATTAGTCAAACAAACATGCAACCGTTTTAATCCATGCCAAAACATCCAACTTAAGACTACGCACTATTCTCTTGAACCGGTATGATGTTGAAAACAACACTGATATCGCTCGCACTTTAAGCTTTGATTGCTTACGGTTCGCTCTACCGCTTCCCAATAAAATAAAGAACAGAAATCTAAGAAGGTATATTTTACGATTCATTTCAGGGGATTCTGAGGTCTCATCGTCAAATGTTTGAGCTATTTCAATGTTGAGAATTTCATCACAGAAAAACCACAAAAGCCTTCGAATTTGAGACTCTCGGAGCTGCAAATTCCGAACCTCCTTTTCCCAAAAACATATATTTTAAAAATAACTGACCTACTTACAAGAAACCCCCATATTTTTCCATCCGTCTTTGCTAAATGTTGATTCTCAACCAAATCAGGTAATTATTGTTGCTTTTTACTGTAAAACATGAAATGTGTGGAGGTAGTGACTTAGTCCCATACTGTGATTTTTATTTCTATTTGGTTTAGCATTTCCAATAATAAATGTAAACAGATTTGTGATACCTGGAGCCAACCACATGATTCATTCAATGTTACAAGGGACGAAAGAGTCAAACTTCATGGTAATCAAGTATTCTGTCAGACCAGCAACCATGTTTTTTTAGGGAAAGTTTTTAAAGTTTCAAAATTGAATTGCGAGGATGACAAAATCCCTGAAAAAGGTTTTGAAAAACGGCAATATTATACTTGGACGGTTATTGAAAAGTTCCAATCCTACACCAATGGTGAATTTCTGTAAACTTTTCTATTATTTTTACTTTTAAAGTGTTCTGAAATTTGCACTCTTGACGTATAACGATTGCGTAACATAAATTTTCATAATAATTTCGGCAATGTATTTTTACACGTTCTAATACATACTAAACATACTTTTTTGAAACAGGTTTTGTTGATTTTTTTTTAATCACTCTTTCGAAATTGGATGACATTCACCAATTTAAAAGTACGTCCTTAAAATCATGTGGGATATGTAAATACTTTATTGTTCACAACTTAATCGAATATTATATGATCTTATAAGATGAAAATCTTTCTTCGTTGATCTGGGAGTTAAAAATACTTCAAGGATCATCTTTGTTATGTCAAGTGAGATTTGCCCTTTCGATTCCCCGCTAGAGGCAATGAAAGAATTCGATCGGCATTTGAATTTTTCGTGAATTATGTGGGAGAATCCAAATTTGAACTAAAAATAGGGGTTATCATTTGAATTGAATTGAGCATTTGAGCCCCTGCCCTGAGATTCAAGGTGACAGAAACATGTATCCATTTAGCCGTTATCCCCTGTATACGTAAATGGAATGGGTGATTCTCAGAAAAAAGCGTAAGCGGTATGTTATTATGGTTCCTTCAGATATATGAGATCTTGCGTTGCAATTCTTCTTTCAAAATATTTTAAATACCAATATTCACAATAATCATGGTCAATGAAGTATGTTTCTATTCGTAAAACAATTTATATTTGGCGTTAAAAGCCCAATTTATCATTACCGTTCATTAAATCAGCTCTAAAAAAATGTGGGGAGTGTATTTTTTGTTCAAAAATCTGTTAAAACTTGAAAAACGTAGTTCAACCTTTATAGAAATGAAATCACCTGTCTTCTAACGTGAATGTAATGCCTAGAAACTCATTTGAAAGTTTTTAACTACAAAAATGATCATTACCGCCTACCAATGGTTTTGGCCCCTCTAAGGAAGTAAACAGGGGAAACAGGGAATTATGCAATATTGACGGTTTTGGAAGTGGCTGGCAACGCTGCCAAAGAGTGAGGAAGTCTTCCCAACTAACCGAACTCTGGTTAACATAAAGAAAGTTCATCATTCAGTTGTATACATTTGTAGGTCTCATTATCACAACTCCATCAACTTTCAAAACTGAAATGTATGCATATTTGTAATTTATGTGTTTGGTTAACCTTAAAATGTTTGGTTAACCTTTTGAACATGAACCTTGGTGTTTGAGAAACCTGCGATTTCTCAAGAAAAGGCAGGCTCACAAACTCCATATTTTCATTACCACCATCAAATCATTGAATTGATTAAATTTTGGCATTTTGGATTTGAAATTGTGATTTGAGCATCATATTGTTCTTTGTTTTGCTCTTTGTGATCCCTGGATGTGGTAGGTATGCAAACTTGGAAGAAATTTGGAGATGTTTCACTGTCGTAAGATTTCAGCATTGGAAATTGCGCTTTTTTTGAGAATCACCTAAATAGCGCCAGAATTCAGGAACCGTTTCAGAATGTCTCAAAACGGATTTCCTTAAATTTTGGAAAATGTCAGCGAAAATCGGTCAGCGGTTTGCTAAGTCGTATGGTGCGGAAAGGATGCGCTCTCGTTGATTTGAACATTTCCATCACAATGGCGGCAGGATGGAAACTCGCTCATCAAATTAGCGGCGATGCCTCGCGAAAAACGATACTCATAATCGTCCCGAGCACGAAAGAAAGAGCGGGCGATAGATCCGGTCTCTTTGATGTGGTTATTAGTTGAGCTTACCGAGCTGGAAGTCTCATTAAAACGAGACGTCTCTAATGCGGGGCTGGTAAATTGCTTAACCGCTTCGAGGGCATTGTCACCCGTAGAGGCCCAACAGCCCTCGACGGTCTTTCCCCCATGAGAATCGTTTCACTAAGACCTAGCGTCTCTACCAGGCACTAGCCACAAACCTACGTCACTACGAACCCAACTATTGTTAAGTACTGACCTTGGGGCTTCGCCAAGAACGCTGTAACAAAAACATGATAAAAAAATAAAATAATAAACGTAAGAACAAAACAAATCAACAACAAAAAACTATGATTACATATAAAAATTCCAAATAACTCAAAAAAGCTTATTAATCTGTTTTTTTTTTGTTTTTTTTTTTTTAATTTTTGGAAATGTTCAATATTGAAGTGCGGGAAATGCTTTGTGTCGAGTGTGGGTTCTGTTGACAAGTGTTGGAAGCAAAAATGTACAGGTTCTAAAGGCTTGAAAGAAACTAATAGGCACAGGTACGTCTACCTAATGCGTGATGTACAGGGTTTAATTCAAGTTGAGTCCACTCTCCCAAATCGTAAGGGGTGAAATATAAGGGCTGGAATATTAGAACATCAGCAATTAAAAACTTTTGAAATAACACCAACGTACGTTATTGGGAGACGTCCCTTCAATGAATCGAGAGATCCCACGATTCACTTGTTCATTATTCCATAAGGTCAGCTTTCATATGAACTTATAACTTTTGTTTCTGCAATGGAATTTCATAGAGAAAATTATGTTTGAATGGGTTTTTAAGGTATAATCAACACTTTCTAAATACCCCACCCCTCCCCCAATTCTCAACAGATGAAGGATTTTGTGGCCCTTATCGCTGGTTGGAAAGGCTGAATCATGGTTCTAACCGATTGATATCTTATTAATTAAAAATGTCTACCATTGATTCAGCCCTGAAAATCTATCATTTGTCGAGAGAGGTGGCCCTTCGAGAGTCAGGATTCGAATCAGCGAAAAAAGATACATGAAATCCGAATACAAAAATCCGAAAACAAATTTTCCCCGTAAAAAGCCACGTTACTCCGCATTTAAACCTCAGTTTTCTCTATGAAAATCAATTGCAACATAAAATCGGATTAGTCCGTTGAAAAGGTGAGCTTTTGGGAAAACAACCCCAAACAGAGAAAACAAAAACTAACATGATTGCAGGGCGTTTGATGGATTTGTTTGGTTTTTGGAATGTCGACAAAATTTACTTTGTTTTTCGTGACTTAACCATGCCAAATTTTTCCATTTTTTAATATTTTTCAAATTTGAACGCAATTTTTAGAAATGGAGGCGCGAAGTGACTATTTTGTATGATGTACCACAGATTGCTTCTAATGTAGGCATCAGTGATTTACGTAGCAGGGCTATCATATACCGGAATAATAAACATTCTTGTTTTATTTTAATTTATTCGATTTGTGAAAGCTACGTAACTTGAAACTTGAACCACCAACTTTTGAGAGGGGTTTACAAACTTATTTTTCCAGATCGATTACAAAGGTTTATTATTGAAAAGAATGAACCAAAATAGCCGTTCCCATCATTGTAATAGATTCAAATAATAACAATTGTTACTTTGAGCTTCACGAACCAAATTGTTCCTCCAAACGGAAGAATCGAAAAGACTCTAGCTCCCAAAGCTTCCTTCGCTTTTTATCCGTCGCATGGGAAAACCCTTTGCCTCTGGTGTAACTCTAACAGGTTTAATAATTCAGTATGATACTCAGCTACTGATACTTTTTCTCAACCCGTCAATACTTCATGACCCTTTTAAGCTCCGCGTTTCCCGTTTTCCAGCCACGACGGATCCGAGCAAGATAAAAGACGTGTTGATGAAAAAGAACGAGGAGCTGAAGGAGAAGACGAGAGGGATCGTGAAGGCGATGGAGGAGGCCGTCAAAGCTTCGCACATCCGCAAGAACAAACTCGGCGTGCATTCCCACTTCGTCGCTCCGTACAGGCGCATTCAACAAGCCGACCACGACAACCCCAACCCTTACGTCGTGGGGATGCATAAATCCAAGTTCAAATGAACTCTGAGAGGTGTACAGTAGTGAAATATCGTTCCCTTGTACTGTGCGTTTATAAAAAATAATGTTTTTGGATGATCATTTTCTTTTTTTTTTTCGGTAGTAGCCCCGAGAGCCGTCATGGTGGGTGGGACCTGGCTTGTGAGGACGTTCGGATCCCGTCCGGCCTCTACTTTCTTTCAAAGGGTTTCGAAACATCATCCTCTCAGAACGCGAATCTTACTTCTTATGTAAGACTTGGGCACGAGAAGGGAATGGAAAAATCCTTATAATTCTCATGGAACATTGTGCACTTCGATCCACATCATTCCCGAAGAATGTTTGAGGAAGTGAACGTCTGCATTTAGCACAAATATTGAAACGATTTTTCCTTCTTGGATCCAAATCATGCATAAAAAGAAAGACTTAAATTCTACACTCGCTAATCATATGATTTTCTTTTAAAACAATTTTAAAAACAATTATTGTCAATACTGAGTTCCTGTATTTTAATTTAATTATATCCCGAGCAGTGAATATAGTATTCAACAAGATATGAGTGGGACAAGCATGATTCAGTAGATGGCAAAGAACTCCGACAGTGCTCTGTATCCTCCATTTCCTCCCAATGGGTAGAGTGGGCTTCAGAGGGCATTGGGGCCCGCGACTATCGACATTTTCATGCCGCGGCATGCCGTCCGGATGGCTACACTGGCCACCGCGGTGAGGTGCTCAAGAGGTAGTCGTGGGGTAGTAGATACCGCCTGCCGTGTCTGTCGGGGTAAAAATAAAAATCTTTATCATGTGGTGCAGCAGGTCCACGAACTCATGGTGGCCGCGTACTCCGTCATGATGCGGTTGCCAAGCAGTTAGAAGGTGCATTGTCATCCAGCGGCTGGAATGTTGAGAGAGAGAGAGAGAGAGACTGTATCGTATGCCGAGTCCCCAGGGCAAGAAGCCAGATATCGTTTCCGTTAAGCCCGATGGGTCTGCTATAATTTTGGATGTCCAGGTTGTCAGTGGCAGCGTGGACATGAAGCAGACCTGGAGGGCTAAGAAAAGTAAATACAATAGAAATGATCTTCGGCAAGCGATATCTGAGATAAAAGGAGTGGCGCCTAACAACATCAAGGTTATGGCTGCAACCGTGTCATGGCGCGGGGAGTGGTGCGGGAAAAGTGCCACGGAGTTACTTGAGCTGGGCACCTCATCAGGAGTGCTTCGTGGTATCACCACCCGCGTCATCCGGGGCTCTTACCTGAACTGGTGGTCATTTTATAGGGGCACTTCCTTTAATCCCTCTCTTCCTCCTCCGTCATCCTCAACTTCCCATATCCCAAGGGCCGGCGTCGCGTAAACCTGGACGTCCTCCCCACTTATTTAGTTTTTCGGTTTTATATTTTAACGGTGTGCCCCCTCCGCCTTTGAGGAAAAATTACTTATAAAAAAAAGAAAAAAGTGTGTGTGTGTGTGTGTGTGTGTGTGTGTGTGTGTGTGTGTGTGTGTGTGTGAGAGAGAGAGAGAGAGGGGGGGGGGGGAAGATTGATTGTTCGATTTGTTTATTTAAACTTGAGGGGTAGTTAGGACCGTAAAGCTCTGTCTTCCAAAATCCCAGAAAACTCACACAGACAGATCCTCTCAACTTCTTCCAGCTTCAACTTGAAAATAACAAAAAGTAGACATTTCCCATACCTAATGATTTGAAAATAAACTCATCTTGATTCACTCCAACTTCTAACAGATCATTTCAGTATTCACCAAGTAAATTTTGTTTGAGGTTTCCTTGAACGTTTGTTAGGTTGAGGATGAATCGAATAATCTACATTTTCATTAAAATTGTTACTCCTTACACTATGAACGACCGAGCTAGGATGTTGGTGCGATGCTTTGGGAAAAGGATTCTATCTTTGTTTCTGCTTACCGTGAGAAGAATCGGGAATTTAGACAGATGTTGAGAAGAGAGAGAGAGAGAGAGAGAGAGAGAGAGAGAGAGAGAGAGAGAGAGAGAGAGAGAGAGAGAGAGAGAGAGAGAGAGAGAGAGAGAGAGAGAGAGAGAGAGAGAGAGAGAGAGAGAGAGAGAGAGAGAGAGAGAGAGAGAGAGAGAGAGAGAGAGAGAGAGAGAGAGAGAGAGAGAGAGAGAGAGAGAGAGAGAGAGAGAGAGAGAGAGAGAGAGAGAGAGAGAGAGAGAGAGAGAGAGAGAGAGAGAGAGAGAGAGAGAGAGAGAGAGAGAGAGAGAGAGAGAGAGAGAGAGAGAGAGAGAGAGAGAGAGAGAGAGAGAGAGAGAGAGAGAGAGAGAGAGAGAGAGAGAGAGAGAGAGAGAGAGAGAGAGAGTAGAGAGAGAGAGAGAGAGAGAGAGAGAGAGAGAGAGAGAGAGAGAGAGAGAGAGAGAGAGAGAGAGAGAGAGAGAGAGAGAGAGAGAGAGAGAGAGAGAGAGAGAGAGAGAGAGAGAGAGAGAGAGAGAGAGAGAGAGAGAGAGAGAGAGAGAGAGAGAGAGAGAGAGAGAGAGAGAGAGAGAGAGAGAGAGAGAGAGAGAGAGAGAGAGAGAGAGAGAGAGAGAGAGAGAGAGAGAGAGAGAGAGAGAGAGAGAGAGAAGATGAGGGCGAGAGAGAGAGAGAGAGAGAGAGAGAGAGAGAGAGAGAGAGAGAGAGAGAGAGAGAGAGAGAGAGAGAGAGAGAGAGAGAGAGAGAGAGAACCAGAGAGAGAAAATGATAGTAAAAATGTGCCATATAAAAATATCATACCCTATTCAACCGCCCTGCAAACCGGCCGTCGCCGCCCGATCCCGTATCCGACCACCATGACGGCCTCTCGAAGGTGCTCACACATTTTTAGAAGAGCGCTCTTTTATAAGATCAATACAACGACCACAAGAATATGACAGGTGAAACCGCTCCCAGGCGTGCCAATAGTCCAAAATAATTTGAATGTAACTTAGATCTTATGAAATGCTTTAGATAATCTTTGAAGATAAAAATATAAGCTTTTTACACCGATCCATGACAGAAATGCCGCGGAACACGTTCCGGCGTACACCAACGCCTTCAAAAGGTTATCAGACATGTATGACGGGGTTGTCACGCTAATTCTATCGCGGATAGGATAATGATAAGATCCTCATCATAACCTTAAACGTTTTAGTGCTAACCAGAAAAAATTATGCTAGGGAGGATTTTACTTTTGCGCACGTGCAAACTGATGCACTGCCATGCGAGCAATGAAACTCACAGCTACCAAAAACATTGCAACCCCAACATTCCCTGAAATGTTCATCGAAATCGAATGTAGGACTTTGGTTTGCTTCAAAGATTTCAAGTTGCAATAGCTTCTAATTATACTATTGCTTATAAATTAAAATGGGATTATTTGATCGTTTTCCCCTGGAAATCGGGGGGAACGAACCACTAACCTCTGAGAAAATTATGCTTGGCAGATTATACCTTTGCGCTTGCTCAGAGTGATGTGTTGATACGTCAGCATGCAACTAATAGTGGACCATCTGCAGCGTATCTTGCACATTCCCTGAACCTTTCATCATAATCGGATGGAAACTGTTGGCTCTGCGGTCACACGGATAGATAGTTTATTTACATAATTTCCTTTACACGTTTTATTCTTCAATTGGATGATAACCGATGACCGAGGTGAATAATGTAATACTGTGGCCCAGCCCGGAGTTGGTACTCAATAGTACTACCTATAACACCATATTTACACCGCATTGCTAATTAAAATTTAGATTCCACTCCCTTGAAATAGTAGCCACGTAATTTATATAGCATTCCCAAGTCAGATTCGGAAAATTCCAAACCGATTTCAGAAATTTCCATATTAATTTCAGAATTTTCCATTTAAATTTCAGAAATCTCCATTTCATCATTTCAGAATTTTCCATTTCAATTTCAGAATTGAAATGGAAATTTCAATTTTGAAATGGAAAATTCTGAAATTGAAATGGAAAAGTCTGAAATTGAAATGGAAAATTTTGAAATTGGTTTGGAAATTTCCGAATCTGACTTGGAAAAGCTATAGTCCTGTTAACGTTACATAATCATTAATTTTTGTTTATGAATTACTCATGAAGGTTATCTCCTATAAGTTTACAAGTTTATATTTTGAATAGCTGTTCACTAGGTATTTATCTTCATTAGATTTATAATTTTTTTCAAAATCTTCATTTACTATTCGCAGGCCTCTGTATTTTGTTAATTTGTATTTTTCACTCTCGGCAACTTCAGTCTCCCCGATTTCAATTGCCGATGTCTCACATCAGCAAAATATATACTTTTGTGTCTAGGAATTAGTTTGAGCATATTCACTGTGTACAATTGGTGGACAGTTAACAAATTCAAATCATGAAATAATGTATCGGTGGGCTGGTGCATGGGCTTATTGAACAATGTCCTAAATTTCATGTTTTGAATTATAAAATTTTTATCTATTAGGTACTTGAAAGAGCTTCCCCATATTTCAGTGGCATATTGTAAAATTGACTCAAAAAGCGCCTGATAAATGAATAAATAAATAATATTGATGTTTAGTTCTTCTGATACAAATTGGATTCTGTAAGGAGATAGGCACATTTTCTCAGCTTTCGACACAAACTTTAAATGTGGCGGGTCCATTTCATTTGAGATTCAAACGTCACTCGCAAAAAAGCTAAACTATTCACTTTCTGATTTTTGAACACGGTAAGTCATTGCAGCTGGGTAATGTCAAAGCGTGTCAAAGCGTCTTTTTTTCTTGATATGTCCATGAAAACCGATTTCGTAGCATTGATAGTAAGCTTGCTGTACATCCATTGTCCATTCGCCGACAAATCCACCTCGGCATTTTGATGGACCTCCTGCCATGTTCGTCCGGAGTTTACTGGGGCAATGTCATCAGCAAACATGTAGATCTTCCCGAAATGTTTTCGTGAAGCAGGTTCATTGACGTATAGAGAAAAAATAATCGGCCCAATCGAATTGACACTCCCGTCCTTCGAGGCTCCATCCACTTACAGAGGATTCTTTTTTTTTTTTGCGAAAGCCCCATGATTTTTTGGCTATAAAATCATGCCTAAAAGTTGCACTCTAATCAGCTTTAAAAAACTATGAAATTTTTGTGTGCCACGCACACACTTCAGAAGATGATAATTTATAGCTGAAAACGATATTTTCGGCTGTAAAAGTGTTTGGCCGAAATGTGTAGCAAAAATCTGGTTACTGAACCTCGGCGAGTCGAATGTACAAAGCTTGTCAACGTACCAATCAAAGGGCTGGAAATTTTTGCTTTATTTATAAGTATTATTTTACTATTACATAGCATTTTACAGTTGAATTAAACCTTTTTCCAAAATAATTGAACATTTTTCCGAAATAATTAAACTACTCAAAAGAAGGTGATTTAGTAGAAAATAAATGAACGAAGTAACGACCGGTGGAATAACAGGAACAAGCAATGCATTCAACCTAATTCATGATACACAGATAGACATGGAAGTTGTTTAGAAAGGTCTGAAACGCAAAATGCGACTAGATATTTTGATTTATGCCAAAAATTGTTATGTCCCTTTTAATGAAAACGGAGCTTTTGCTCCCTATAGGTAGACTCAGAAGCAATAGATACGTCGCTTGATAGAACCTACTAGATACTACTATCTTGGGTACGGCACTAACTAGTAACAATTGGATTTGAACTGAAAAACTCTGTTGTGATTGAATTGAGACTGGCGTAGACTTCATTGATTGGTTCGCCTCTGCCTAAACTGCTATTAAGATAATTTTAAACACGTACCAAAATGACAACGAGGTCCAGGTAGGTAATTACGTATCGTGTTTCTCACGTCACGGATCGTGGGGTCTCGTCTCGAACTCGGATCTTCCGGTGAAATGATGAATGAGCGGTGGCGTCGAGGAGATGACAATCCCTTCATTATTCTTCTCTAATGAGCTGCGAAAAAAAGGGAGACGTGGACCGGGAAACAAGGGCAATCCCACCCAGCAACTCTTTAAATTGAGTTTCTTCGTCAAGTTTTTTTTTCTTCTCAATCCTTCTTGTTTTTCGCTCTGCGGTTGAAAAACAGAAGTTCCATAGAGTTAAGTCGAACGAAAAAGATTATCGTCACACAGTTTGTGGAATGAATGAGAATTTTCAAAATGGGACGAATTGAAATGAAGTGAACAGATTAACTTGAAAGTTAGCTAGTTAAATGAAGTGTTTGGCCATTTAAACGAATGTTCATCGAAGCTAACCAACGAATGGCTTTTGGTAATCTCCCTCGTCCAATATTACTGGAGGGACTGCAGGCTTTTGTCTTCTGCGGGGCTCTTCGCTAGCTTGAAAGTTGTTCAACTGTAAGAAGCTTGATGGTCAAGATGCAACTAAGCGCAGACGCTGATCCTTCACCAGCACCTTCTGGAGTTACTCAAGCCGCCCTTGTTTTCCATAAATTTTCTCCCCCTCTCTTAACTTAGAAGCTCCCAACAGGAGCGGACTTTGTTAATTAAGGAGGACTTGAAGTTGTTCTCGGAGATAGCATACCTCGATGGCTGTCGTTTACTTACAGATTGCGTCGATTACTTGTTAACCGGTATTTTATTAAGAACTAGCTGACCCGTTGAACTTTGTTCCGCCTTAGGGGTTATAAATTAGCGTACTTTTAATTTTGTCAAGATACATTTTTTATTTGGGTAATCAATGTAGGTAAGTAAATAAAAAAAAACAAGTATTTTGAGGATTCTCAATTGGACATGTATTTTGGTGAATGGGTTCCATTTTTTTTTATTGAGGCACCTTGTGATAGAATGTTGTTTTTTCATAATCTAGTGCTGGAACAAATAGCGCACATGGTCTTCCGACTCGTGAAAATGCCTCATAAAATTGACCAGGGGAAAAATATGGATTTTCTGGATTCAGACCACAAACTTTTAAGGCTTAGCCTTGTGATTTGTTTATGGTCATGGCGAATGCAAACGGATCGGAAATTGAAGTCGTTTAAACTCAAAGCGCATGTCGGTTGGGATCATCGGGATCCTTGGAATGACAACTTCCTTTGAATTTTCCTTTGGGAATCATCGTTTAAATCACGTTATTCATCAATTTCCGTATCACCAAACGCGTTCCATTGCACAGTTTTGGTTGGTTTATGTTTTGAATCATTGCACCTCCAAAACATCTCCAGTCGTTGCGAAGATCTGTCCACGTTCGGTTTCATGCTTCGAATGCACGTTTATGTGCCATTTTGTGTTCATCCCAGATGAACCCCCCAGATGCTGATGAAACGTTGGCCATTGCGGAGTGTTTCGCAATATTACATGTTGGTTCTCCAATAGTTTGAAGATTTAACGGCAATTTTAATGCTGAATGAGCCGAAGGACATCCTCCTAACAATCTGGCTGCTATTCCAGAAGAGGCAACTGCAGCCACACTGTTTGATCTTGCAGGAACAGTGGCTAAAACTACTGACGCGACAAAAGTCGTATCGGTTCCACGAGGAGCATCCAGGAAATGTATGCAACTATTTCCATCATCAACTGTCATCATAAATGTATCATACACTTCATTTTGTCGGTAATTCAACAGGGGTACATTCGTTTGAACAATTAAATCTAATTCTTAGTGATCATATTCACTTTCCCTTTCAAGTTCTCGATTCAATGTGTCATACATTTCACGATTTTTCGATTTCATTCCAAACCTGACTACAAATTACCGCACATATGGTAACACATGTCCTCTGTGCTGATAAATAATTCATCAATAATAATTATTATTATGCTTTCAGTTGCGCTTTGTTATTCCATATCAGCTGCGTTTTGTTATACCACGTTTTAGTCACGTCTCACGGGAACGTGATAAAACGTATTTTATATCCTACTCCTGAATCTAAGCTACCTCCCCAACAATTCAACAATTTTTAGCCGAATCAGTTAACCCGTCCTTGAGTTGAAATAGTGAAACTGACACGACTTTCTTTCACATATATATGTATGTGAATCAATTTAGATTGCCAATAAACAAATTTCCATGTAGAAAAGTTTCGAAAAATTAATTTCCACATTTTTGGAGTCATTGCAACATCTTCATTCACTACGAAAAATTGCTAAGAACCACAATCATTATGGATACATTAAATGTGTTTTGGCGGGGCGTGTTTGCTAAAAGTTGGTGGCAAATTTCTTTTCATGTTGATAAAGAAAGTTCCAACGTCCCAGATACTTCGGTTCCCATCGCTTCTTGGCGTATTTCCCCCTCTCAAGCTGGGTATCCATCCTCGATTTTTACCCTTTCCGCCGCCATCGAGTCCAGTAAAGAAGAAAGTATTCCAACGAATAAACATCCCTTAGGTTTTCCCCCCGGTAGTAAATCATTACGAAGGGGAAACAACTTTTCTCAACTCATTTAATGATCCACCTCCTCCCCCCCTCTCCAACCAAACCACACCACCGCTCCGTTTTTTTTCTTGCAGGTTAAATAGAAAAATATACTTCAAAGCCAGGAAAACCGAGTTGTGGTTCACCTACTCCCAGGAATGACGATAGACCAATGTGCCTTTGGGAGACGTAGAAAAAAAAAAAACGGATCCCAGAGCGAGAAAACGGATGGACGGCGGTTGTCTCCATTCTTTTCAATAGGAAACTCAACACACGTAGGTTGAAATGGCCCACACCCGCTCTTGTCTTTTGTTCGCGGAATTTATTCCATTTGGACCCACTAATTACTTTGGTTTTTCCAGAGGTTTCCCATTGGGCATCGGCGAGCGAAACTCCCAAGGTACCCCCTAGATGCGAGGAAGAGCTGACTTCGGCACTCTGCGCCAATGGGTCGGTTGCTGACGCCACAAAGTCTCAAACCAGCGGAAGGTTTCACACTTTCAGAAATATTTAAAGTCATTTCTCAACTAAAGGACTGCAAGTAGATATCTAAATTTCCGGTATTGGGCCAACGTTAATCCACGGGAATTACACCAGCAGCTAATCCACGGTGACATGGTATGAATCTTGTCAGGCGAGTTTTGTAACAGACTTGGGTACCAGCTTTCTTAGGTGGTAGAACTAGCTAGATGGCTCGACTCAACCAACATTGCCTGGGCAAGCACGTATAATGAAAGAAAATTGCCGGCCGAGGACTCGACAAACGTAAACCACAACAGTCCTCTCGCCTTTCCTTCACTTGAGCAGTTGTACTGTCTGCTTGGAGATTGGGAGAGAAATGCAGTCCAAGAAGGATAAGCACTCTTAAATCAATATCAATCTGCTTCGAAAAAGTGGATTACTGATTGTTATACTTTAAATTTAGTAAGTAGTTCACCATTCAATGTGAAGCCGAGGGAGAAGTTGTCGTGATGACATTGCTTACTCCGACATCGGGAGTTGTGTGACTGTAGTAGCTGTGACCAAAAACTCGGGATCCAGCCTGCTCCGCTGGAATTGTGGACTAATCCATAAACACACGCTACTACTTGTGGGTGTATTCATAATTTTGGGCTCGTGCGATGATCTCTGATCAGGTTAACCCTTCTACTCGGAGGATCTACCTGTTTCCAAGCCTGAGAGGAGACCAAAAGATGGATACCTCAGGAGCCAAACTCATTTGAATAAGAGATATTAACTTAGAAGTTAAGAATTGGAATATCAATGTTGCTTTTATCAATGTGCTACCGCAACAGAAAATTCAAGCCTACCATTTGCCTTTGAGCTAACATTCCTTCAGAATTCCGTCAGATAATTAGGAACTTTTTTATTATTTCACTTATTCAATTTTATTCAGTTTCTAAGCTGGCAACTTGTCACACGTTTTGGGTCGATATCAAAACTAGATATTTTTGGTTTTGAAGGGTTATCAATTCATGGTTTGAAGAGAAAATGGGAGAATAAATGTGAAGAGCCGGAATTGCATTGATTTCCTTTCCATTTCATAAATCTTCAAGTCTTCCACAGTGATTCACATGTTAAAATATAAGTGAATGAAGAGAAGTAGGTGAAATCGAAGGTGAAAGGAGGTGAAAGTTCAAAAAGTGGAAAAAGAACTTGAAAATCTGTGTGGTAGGTGGTTGTGTGGTGTGATTACCTCGACCCCCACAAAAACTTAGCCATTTTCTGTCTAAGGGGCTCTTCAACATTATTGAAAAATGAAATATAAAATAAATTAATGTATTAACGGCGATATGGAGTCCAAATATTCAACCACCACTCACCTGATCCTTTATGAGTGAAAGAAAACGAGCGTATTCTCAGGTTGTCGGGGTCCTCTTCGTCGGTTTCCAAAGCTACTGGCGGTGGGACGTCCAAAAAGGCGTTAGACTTGCGGTGAGTAGTTGACCGCCTGCTGGACCCTCTCCTGGACAGACTGCTGATTGCTTCTTCAGCTCCTGAAACAACAAACAAATGCTGCTTTGAGGCAAGAACTTTCGAAGTGGGCTGTTTAGGTGTGGCTTACACACACCTGACGGGTGCGGGCCCGCCAGGAGTGGGGAACAGGTAGAAATGAACCTCTATCCCTACATCATCCGCCGACGTGGATGTGTGCTTTTCACTTCCTCCAAACAACGTATGATTTTAAATGTTTGTATGGTCATCGAGAGACTGATTGAAGAGGTTCGTGGCTATTCCCGTCCTATGGAATAAAAGTGACGGTTCTTATAAGGACAGAGTGGCGAAAGATAGACATTGAAAGGATGCTTCAGCCAATGCAGCACATAACAGATGCTGCCGATTTCTTCTCCCCAAAAGGGTAGCGAGGGACGTTGCAACACAGAAACATCACAGCTGAGTAGAAGCATCGAGAGCAAAGGATAACGAAGTTGAGGGAAAATCGGGTAGGCAGAGTGCGAGCGACGGGCCCTCGCAAGTACAGGCAAAACAGTGCGACGGTGTTTCCACGCGCCCGTCTGCTATTTCCGCAGATACACCTGATTTCCATTAGGTGTAAGCCCAGCCTTATCTACCAGGTCTCCTGACATGTTCTTGGAAAAGTGATGTGAACGTCTACAATAGGGAGGTGAAACAAATTATTAAAGGGTGGTTCATAGTTCCATTGTTTCATACTCAATTATGCATAAGCGGGTACTAGATGAATGTTCACAAATTCATTGTGTCGCTTTAAAGTATTTCAAGTTCCGGAGACGATTATCATAGTTCAGAAGTGGAAAATACAGGAGATGCACTTAATGGTCATTAGAGCAGAGGAATCTACACGCATTAGGCATGAGAACCGATTATTTTACATCGATGTTGGTTAGTCGATATTTATCCACAGTCGATTGTTTTTAACCAATGTTTGAAGGAAAAATCGGTAAAACATCGGGATTATAAAAAATAATGGTTATAATAAAAAATTTAAAAAAAAATCAGACTAGTAGTTGACACGAAACTGTGTTGGTTATGGATGGTTGAGAAGAGAACCAACGGAAAATCGATATTTAGTCAATATGTCGATAAATATCGATGTTTATGGACCGATATATCGTAAGTAGGTACCCATATTGATGGTTCGATCGATAGAGTATGTACCTAGATACTTTTTCCTTGGGTAAGGCATCAGTGGAGAAGTTATGTGTCTGCTTGTATAGATGATCCCACTCGCGCTGAGCGAAACAATAGACGATCGCCGTGGGAATGATGTATGAAGAAAGAGAAACTAAACTGTGTTGGTGTCTTAGTATTGATTTCTAGAGGTGTGACGTTCCACGAAAAATTCGGAACGGCTCCGGAACGATTAGGCTCCACAAGTTGAGCGGTTCCATTAGCCGTTCCAGTTCCAAACCGTTCCCCCTGTTTGGGCCCCAGAGCCATGTTATGCCGCCCATGAGACAACCAAAAACCCTAATTTTTAAAATAATTGTACTCATTTCTAAAATCTCAACATAAATAATGGAGTCATCCGAAAACTATTTATTAAAATTTGTTCCAGTTCCAAACCGTCCCAGTTGTTCTGGACACCAGAGAAAACAGTTTCAAATATCTATCTGCATAGAATGAAGTAGGGTGTTTCAGACTATAGCTTTATTCGCCGTCATCATTATTATCACACGATACATCCTGTCACATGACACATTAGTGATAATAATTATATCAATCTCAAAACCTTATTTCTAAATATAAATTATACTAATTTCTAAAATCTGCTGTAGAATGAAGTAGGGTGTTTCGTAAGACTATAGCTTTATTCGTCAAAGGCCAAATTCGTCGAAGGAATAAATTGGGAATCCAAGGGGAAAATTTTTGTAGAAACGGTATTAGTACGAACGGTTGATCACTGTCACATGACACATTAGTGATAATAATTATATCAATCTCAACAACAATAATGGAGAAATCCGAACATTAATTATTAAAATTTGTTGTTCTGTATTAATTTTAAAAATTCAAAGTAAGTTGTAAAAATTGATAGGAAAAATAAGTGTTACGGAGGCTGTGAAATTGCTCCAGCCCTCTAGGTCCTCAAGACACGTTTGTTACATACTCCATTTAGGTTCCATACCAAGCAACTCGTTCCAGTTCCGCTCTGGAGCTAATAGTACCAGTTCTCTCCTTCACATGTCGTTACAATCTCTTTTACCACCATTTCGCACAATTCTCTTGTACCCTTTTTGCTATAACGGTTCCATTTACTCTTTACCCCGTGTACCGCTTGCCGTGCAGTTACCTACGCTTTAGTCATTGTACTAATTACTTTGGAAATCTACGAAAATGTTCTCAGACAAAATTGGAAAAGCAGCACTGAGTAACATGGTATTTGTGATTAGCCGATTTAGTGGACGAGATGACCGATGGCACCTGTATCGATTTCTTTCCCTGAGAAATACGGCAAATGAATCGTACACATTAAATGAAATTGTTTGCCTTCAATCTATATTCTTCCTATACAACATCCCACATTCTCCATCAATGAGTGAAAAAGAAGTACGTATCAGCAACTTCCGATTGTCACCTTCATCAAATTCAAGATCCTGATCCGGTTAAGATTGAATCCGACCAATGTTTACCTAATTTATTTTCAATTCGACATTCAAGAAACCTAATGTAGCAATTAAATACTCCATTCCTTGTTCGCTAGTTCGCTTTATGTTTTCGTGATTTAATTCTTATCCCTTGGTGGTATAGACCTTATAGTCATATCGTCTCAGTACAGTAATACCGATATTCTATATCTCATATTTTTATATCATTTATTGTTTTTCTCCACCAATCACTTTCTCATTTTTACTGGGTCGTTTAGCGAATGGAACCACATCACTTGATAATTTAGATTTGACTTCAGTGTTGTGCTATCAGGTCTCGATTGAATAACGGACATAATAAATAACAGTTATTATCATAAATTACAGTATATATAGTTACCTACTATATTGTTAATCATTTGTCAAATAAATTAACTGAACCTGTCTTGACAGACATACTATTCGTGTAAAAATATTGTTCTGGAAGGAAATGAGAGTAAATCACTTATAATTCGTCACTAATATAGTTTCAGTTGCTGTTTCTAAAAACTTGTAAATACGAGTTTAGTGCCTAACAGTCGTGCAGTGCTACGGCCAGCTCGAGAAATAGAGAGTGTGAACAGCTAAAAAATAGATCGTACGTGGCGAAAATATTTACTAATTCTAATTCTAGAATCGTAATCAATGTACAGCGGTAGGCGATCGAATAATGAAACATGAGACATTATGAAGGCAGTACTGCAATTATATTCCATACCCTGGGGCTCTGAAAAATTCCCATAAGTGTTTATAAAACCCCGTTTAGAATTTATTCCATCCGAAGAGGAACCATAAAGCTACTGAATATTCAAGCCTTATTGGCAGTATAGCTTCTCCACTCTTGATAACAAACCACCTGTGGAGCTCTGGATTCGTCTCTTCATCCACCTCTTTTTCAACCTGGAAACTTTGGTCGAACATTTTTTTATGTTGAAACGAAAAACGGAGAAAAAACTTGGAAAACGTAAAGCCCCCTCTAAACATAACGCGCACTCTGTGAGGGAGAACTTGAAGGTAAATTGCTTCGAATGAAAATGTTCCTGTAATTTGGTCGGTATGGACTTGAATGAGAAGCTGTGCTTACCAGTTTGCTGTAGGAAAAAGACATAAAACTCCTTGAATACCCACATGTCTATGGTATACTTACATCAATGGGAATACATCCGTGAATAAAAGCAAGTTTTCGTATTGACTTATTTCCCCTACCAGGTCCACGTACCTATCTGAAATTGGAACACTTCGCAAGCACGGAAATAGTTAAGTAATTTCACGACTCACTGAAGTTCAATAATTGAACGCATTATTAAGTAAATAACAATCAACAATAAAAATTGAAAAAAAAAGCAATTCGCATGATGTGGGTATATATTTTTGAATTTCATTGAGGGTGGAAATACAACCGCCACATCATTGTCCTTTTGGTGCACTATTTTCAATCATTATCCTTTTGCAACATACCAAGAAAAAAATTAAAAACCCCTCAAAATTGACTATTTTCCATTTAAAAATTTGTAAAATCCAGAATTCAATTAGAGAACAAATTAATTAAATACATTTTTAACAAATTAAATAATTAAAAAAAAAAAAAAAAAAAAAAAAAATCGGCCGTTGCTGTCCGGAGACTTTTTCACAAACTGAAGGGCCGGAAGGGATTTTAATGAAACTTCAAGTAAAATTAATTTTGGCGTCTCCATGGGACTGAATCATCGCCAGCACTTTCTTTCAATCCTAAACTGTGGTTCAAAGTGCTATTACTGGGGTTTATTATTCAATATTATGACTGGGGTAAATAAGTATTCTTTCTGATATATTTAATTTTTAGGTTTTAGAGGGACGTTTTTTGAGGAAATTGAGATTTTATGCAAAAAAAAACGTATATTTTCAAGCACATTTGAGGCTTAGAAAAAACGCTACAAATTCTTTATTATTTAATTGGCTTGCGTTCATGATTTGAATCTGTACTAAGCTTCGGAGTGTGCGTGTTTCACAGGTGATAGAGCGATTATTGAATTTCAGGAGATATGCATAGAGCACGTAAACCTGTTCTCAACCAAAATACCTTTTGGATTGATCAGTTGATCATATTTGTGTGCCTCCTGAAATTCAATAATCGCTCTATCACTTGTGAAACACGCAGACTCCAAGCCTTAGCAGAAGTTCAAATCATGAACGCAAGCCAATTGAATAATAAACCCCAGTGAAAGAATTTGCAGCGTTTTGGGTAATTATTTTCAATAATGAGTGTTTTTAACAGCATAGAAAAAGATTTGTATAACTCCAATTCCGACTTGGTAATTTTACGTTTCAAGGTGCGTAGATTCAAAATTTACTCCCTTCGGGCCATAAAAGGCCTTAGAAATTACGTAAAACAATTCGTTCTTTCGCACATGGACTCCACTATGGCCCTAGTTGGCTCTTGTCGGCCCTAACTTTTAGCCAGTCCGATCGCCTTACTCGCTTAGACGCTACGTGCCAACAACGAATTTTTTGAGATTCTAACGGTCATAACCTAGTGGGATTTAATGTCCTAGTAATTTTGAAAGCAATACCCCTACCCCTACCCCCTACTCTTGTTGAAAATGATCTACTTCGCCCTTATTCAATCAATCCTTCTTTATGGTATATCCGCATGGGGTGGCTCTTATCCCACTACTCTTCAGTCTATTGTTACAACCCAAAAGCAAATTATAAGAATTATTGCTAGGAAGGGATTTCTGGAGCATACTGGACCCCTATTCAAAAGTTTAAACATTATAAAATTTCCGCTATTAATCGATATGAGTTGTATCAAACAAGTTTTGAAAGATAATAGTTTTTCCATGCCTGCACACTTAATCTCGACCAGATTCCATTCAAGTAAATTTATGAATGCGGCTTATTTCCGTACCACTCTGGGATATTACTCTTATCAGGCTAGAGGTGTGCGTGCCTACAACTCGTTTCCGGAATTTTTGAGAGCGGAGCATCTCCTTGAATCTTCAAAAATAAATAAAAAACTGAGGGATCATTTTGTTAAATTATAATATTAGGGCATATATAAACATCACGCATAATTTTGGTTCATCTTCTTTCATTGCTTTGTTCCATCTTCTGTACTTTACTTGTTTTAGCGTAAGTTATCTTAAATACATCTACCGTAATGTAATACGCTCGGTAGTTTTTTTATCCTCATTAAATTAATCAGGATTTATTTCCAATAACTGTATTAATCTTTAAAGGATAACTACGTTAATCGGCTTGAGTGAGGACTCATCTCCCTACCACTGGCTTATGCCCATATAGGGGATTAGTTTCCAGACCAGAAGTATTTATTCATTTAATAATACCCTGTAATTTTCACAGTATTAATTTCATTGTATTTTGTACCTATAAAGGAAATAAATAATTTAAAAAAATATATATATATATCGATTGTTACCGGGTTCAGATCCGTCAAAATTATGACATAGCATATAGATGCAATTCGTAATAATAAAAGATACCTACCGAACCTCACGATGACCGAAAAAGCAATCCCAAGTAATTTTGGACGGAAAATCGATTGATGGGTCCCAAACCAAAAATATGTAATTTTAGGGTGAAAGAGGGTACTAGATGATGAGTGAACTGCCAAACCTTGCGTCAGGCTCGTGGGCAGCAGGTTCAAGGCAGCGGCCGGACCTGATAATGAGAAACGACAGGAAAATGTGGTAAACAAGTTGGACTCCTACCCCGCTCTCCAACTCGCAGCGGTTCTATTCAACTTGGAGTTCCCACTTTGTTGGACAACACGTCGTAACTCACTTTTGTCGAGCGAGAGCGGGAATAACTCACTTATTCAAGTTGCTCACCCCACATTGCTCAGGTCGTCGATTTCTGTTGTAGCTAAATCTGTAACGGTAATATTTTACTTGAAGAAGAGCTGTCAACTTAGCTCCAAAAGAGAGGACGTTCAATTTCAAAACGCCCACATCTTCACATGGCATAGCCATGATATGTTAAGAATGACGAGCATGGGCAGTTGAAAGCATACACAACTATAAGACACTAAAAGATTCTAAAAGTGCATATGACCATCAGAAACTTGCGAAATTGGGAGAGTTGGGAGAGTAAACGTTAGGGATGGAAACTCATACCCGACTGACTAACCCAAGAAAGTAAACTAATATTTTTCCGGATAGACATTGACCAAAAAATAAGACCTCGATTTATTTTAACAGCATTGAAAAGTGTTGAATATTCTGGGAAAATCCAATGACGAGTTCTTACGGATGGGGTAAATTGTAAATTTGAATGGCTCGTTAAGTGTGAAGTCCGTCAAAGGAACAATGAATGCCCTCCAGTTAAGGTTGGATTTTGGTGATTATTGGCTTGCATTATTGCTATGTGCTGCCTGAGGGTAAACTGTTGCATGGTCTGCCAGGGAGGTTTAGGACGGCACTAGGAGTTGTGCAGTTCTCCAAGAAATTCTGATATCAACCAGCTGGACGCAAGTAGTTGGGCAACAAACAAGAACTCTGGTTGAGGCGCAGTTTCCCCTTTGGAGGATCTTCCTGGGTAGTTTCAACCTGGGGATCGACCACAACGCCAGATTAGCCTAAGTTCTCCTTCTACCGACTCCAAAGTCATGATTTCTATAACGTTTGCGAACAGGGCAAAAGCTACCGAAGGATTGGGAGCTATGAAGGTCTATCGAGACCATCGGCACTCGGAACTGTACAATCCCAGAAAATGCATGCAGAAGATACACGGGTTGAAGCATTCTGATATGCATGCTCCGTCTTACGAAATTTAAAATTTTCAAATAGAATATTTTTCCATTGTAATCGCTCTTGAAAAAAAAAAAAAAAAAAAAAAAAAAACGCTGCAAATTCATTCACTGGTGTTTATTATTCAATGATTCATGATTTGAATTTCTACTAAGCTTTGGAGTGTGCGTGTTTCACAGGTGATAGAGAGATTATTGAATTTCAGGAGGCACACAAATATGATCAACTGATCAATCCAAATAGGTATTTTGGTTGAGAACCGATTTAAGTGCTAGATGCATCTCTCCTGAAATTCAATAATCGCTCTATCACCTGTGACACACGCACACTCCAAAGCTTAGTAGAAATTCAAATCATGAATCATTGAATAATTAACCCCAGTGAAGGAATTTGCAGCGTTTTGAAATGTGATGAACCTTTATGAAACACCCTGTATTTGTGGACAAGTGGAGATCAGGTAGGTGTTTTATTTTATTCCGTTAAATTTCGGCTGCTCCATTCGTGAGTTTCATCAATATATGGTAGGCGCCCATAGACGAGCATTCGTTCTCGCACCAATGATGAGTCAATGATGAGGACCACGCAGGAAAGCGTGCGGAACGAGTCGCTTTTCCAGCTCGGATTAGTTCATTCTTTTTACAAGTCTCCTCTCAGTTGTTATAAATTTTCCGCGATCTCTATTAAAAACCGCAGGATACGAGGAGAGGACAGGTCTTCCTCCCACAGGACACCAATCAGTTCAGACCTAAGAGGAAAAACTCTTATTCCCGTCGGGTTTGAATCCAGTGAACAAACCTGACGGATTGCTTTATTTCGTTAGTGCCTTTGACGGGATTACAAATCTCGACGCGACGGGATGGCGTGATAACTCGACAGGATTGATTGGCAGAAAAGTCTTGACGTTAGAGGATTTTGAATTCTGTCAGCTTTCCTACAGGATTTCTGCCAAGAGGAAAGAACGCTCACCTTTGGCTAGCTATTATATTGCCACATTGCAGATATTTAGATAATAGCTTTTGTTACCTATTAGACTAGATGTTGTTTAAATAGCCACAAACAATCACTCTTCCCCAACGTTCTTCCCTCTCATTGAAATCCTGGAGGAAAACTGATAGAATTCTCAACGGATCAGACTCTGTACTGTTGTGCGTTAGCTATCAGACTTCATTTCCAAATCAGAAATTCAAACAGGACGAAGAAGTGGGCGGAAATACGGAACAAAGGGTGATTGATACAACATACCACTATTTCAGGCAGACTTAATTTTTTGATTTCGCAAATTACGCGCCAAGTGACTACACCGAAAATGTCCGTTTCCTTTCTTTTCCTGGCTCCGAACCAAGGGCCGTCCCAAACTGGCCGAATAGTGACAAATCATCAAAGCATAAACACAATTTAGGATCAGATTGATAGTCATCGATTCTTTACAGCAATCGACCGCTCCCAAGTGGTAGCTCCGAGCCGGGGAGTGCCAACAAACCCAATCGACGATCTCGAGCTACAGTTTTGGCGTCCGCACCCGAGATTTCTGGCAACAACAAAGCAAAGAGTAATTGCAGAGCGAGTTTGAAAAGCGATAACCGACTTGCCTAATTTCATCGAAGAAAGCGTTCACACAACGCATAATTGATCTCAGGCCAAGGTTTTTCCACAACATTTCTCTTTACGTTTTATTGAGAAAGTTTAAAATTAGAGATCATTGATAGCAGCCGCGCCAACATTCGCTCATCAGGTGAAAGAAGGGAAGTGAGTGGTTTTCTCAATGATACGAGCCTCACACAATTTTCATGTGTTCAATACAATTGCTAACAGTTGCAAAATTATTTATTCGTATCCGTTATGGACTCCAACACTACATCAAAGGATGATAAAACACGCCATACCAATAAGTTTGCAAATATCTGTATGGAATAACGTGAAATGTCGACAAGTGATAGACCGCGGGAACCACATTCAATATTGGACCGTAATTGGATTTTTGCGGCTGAACTTTCTGTTGCTCCTATTAACAAAACCTTATGGCAAGGTATCACGGGTAATGCGATTTAATAATAATTAAAACATTACCGAAAAGACATTCCAGAAGCTATTTTATGTTTTATCGCGTACTTACAATTAAATTCTAAGAAATCAATTGAAAAAAATTGCGGTTATTTACTATGGATGAATTACTACAAGTCTGAGATATTTCCCAGTCGATTTTTAGTCCAAAAGTACATATAAATGACACCTCACTTGCGTATGTCAGTGAACATATCTAAAAACCACGCTTTTGTAAAGTTTTTGGTCCATAGCATCTACTCAAGTGAGGTGATCGGGCTGACTAGAAGTTTATAGCTTTGTTTATAGCACCAACAAAACTCTATTACAGCACAATTTTATAAGAACGGATTTTTTTACTCGAAGGACTTTCATGGCTTGTACGGCGGATGGACATTGCCGATTAGGTATCTACGCACCTTGAAACGTAAAATGATATAATATGATGGAGGGAGGGGGCTTAAAACATTTTTTGCTACGCTATGATAGAAGGCTACACTACTATACAAATGCAATACAAGGACAATAAAATATCTAATATTGGAAAGCTATTGAATAAACCTTGTATCGGTGATTGCCCTCAGGAATAGGTGCATGTCTGTAAATCTACAAACGCAGAGGCTTGTAATTCTACTCTCTGGTCTCTGGCCAGGACTATTCTTAAAGCCCCCAAAGGAGTATAATTAAGTTATCTGAAAGAATTTCACGAGAATAACGACACATCGAAACGTCTAATCATCGTTTTAGTTACGATTCCTCGGACCGAGCCCTTTTTTTAATATTGGGGACGAATACAGCGTCGTTAGCGTCAACATCTATAAAGTGAGGGGAAACGAGGTGAACGAATTTTTTATGACGTCCGCCCGCCGCTGAGGGTTAATTTTGGGGGGTTGTCGATCAACTCCGACTTGACGGCCTCACAAAGCCGGGAAATGGAATTTCGAAGTTATCGGAAAGACGAGAGCGTTCGTGGGAAAGCTCGGAGAAATCCGTTCGCCTACTTGGCAACTTTTCTTTTTTGAAGGAGCAGGAATTTAAAGTGGTTCCCACGACATTCATCCAACTAACTCATCACTCCTACTATGAAACTTCGACGATCCGTATAAATTGGTTTCGACAAGGTGCATTCTAAAAATATTATGCCTCCGAATCTACCTACGGGTATCAAAGCCTCGTTTCAAATTTATGAGTCCAACTTTTTGTGTTCTTTTCGACAAATTCTAAATTTTCTTTCTCATTTCCCTTTTTGGACCATTTCGATCATTATCGTTTCATGTGTAAATATCTGCCATGTGTCCATAGATCCGTTCAACAACCTCAATTTCTACGGCTTCCATCAAATTTTGATGAGGTTTCTAAAAAATTCGAGGATTGAGATGTACGTAGTGCCCTACAGGTTTTATTCCTCGCAAATCAACAGGTGAATTCAGTATATGCACTTCGTTGACATATTTTTCTCTCGTCCTGGCCAACATAAACAGTCAAGAGTGTAGGGCGGTTGGGGAAAAACGATTCGACCGTACCAAAACAATTGTAATATCCATGATTGCAATAATTATTAATTCAAAATCATCGCCACATTAGTAGTGAGCTCGAATCAGTGTTATTACGCTCGATTATGAACTTTTTGTATCAATCATGACTTGACTTTTACAGTTTTCATCCGACTTCAATAAAAACTTTAGGGAATTTCCGGAGAATGGTCCCCTACAATTTTCATCACTGAAAAATTGTTAGTTGGCGTCCCGCAAGAGTAAACGCAAAATCTATGAAGCGAGTAAGGGATTTTCAGGTGCAATTCAAAATACTATCCTTTTTCGGCCAATTTCTTAGCACGAATTTCTAAGCTGATAAAGTTCGTATTGGATACTCCTGCATGTGCATATATGCAATGAAAAAGTTTGTGATCCGAAATACAACCAAAGTAATAATAACAAAAAAAATATTAGCAACTTCTTCTTACAGGTTTTTTGATGTACAATTCACAACAGCTTCAATTTTCTTTATAGCAAAAATTTAATTTTTTTAGAGATCACGACTTATTTCCCTTTCAAATTCAACTAAAATTCTCCTTCAATTTCTCACGCCAAAACGCCGATTTCGTTCACAAAATTAACGTTTTTCCATGTTCAAACGCCAATGTCTCTGTCAAAAACTGCTTTAAAATAAAAATTTAATAAACTGATAGAATGCTGATAAAATGTAGATGATTTTACCGTAGAGCTCATCCATTTCCCAGTAGATGGTACGGTGGAAAATCAACATTGAAAACGTTGAAAAAGCAGAGGGTACAAAATTCATGTTTAGGCTCAAGCAAATACACATGACTGAAGAGAAAATTTTGTGGAGAAAAAATCAAAGAAAATGATCACTCTTTTCAGCGGTATAATTTAAAATTATTTTATTTAGTAAATAAAGGGAGTTATGGTAATTTTAGTGGAGTAAGGTCGAAAATAAAAAATAAAAATTTGATGTGAAGTGAGCAGAAAAGGAGTGTATTAGAAGAATTACTGAGGTAAAAGTTGTTGGAAATTAGCTGTTGAATCGATCCCTGAAGTTTCGTCGTTCTATACCGAACACCCTGTATACATATTATGTGTGTGGGGTTAGCAAATACGCATTATAAGGCCAACTCGCCTTAATGGCAAAAGTTTCGTTGAAGTAAATTCGTCAAGTTTTTTATTAAAAACTTATGTAGCTTAATTTTATAAAAAATCCGGCAAAAATAATTTCCAGTTACGATTTTAGAATCGAGCAACCGATCGAATCGAACAACAAAAATACCATTTTTGATTCATCCGATACCTTGATTATCGATCTATTAGCTTATATTGAAGATCGGAACAATACAGGATATCTTAAGACATTAAAATTTAGCGAGGACGATTGATGGCTTGAATTTATAAGATTGCAAGCTACGCTTTGTTTAATTAAAAGCCCTGCACCGATTACTCTTCATCAGAGTTGGAAGATCCTTAGGTCCTTAGGATCCGTCTCCCTTAGAAATAAGTTTGCATTTGTGTTCCAAAGGTTTTGTGATTTACTAAAAAAAAATTCTCCTTTCCGGCGATTATTCCCTTTAGCCGTTTTTACTAGTCTTAAAGGACTTTTCGGGCAGAGGTTTTAAACTTAAACCCCTTTTGATGCAAACAAATAAACTTGACTTTAAAGGGGATGAAAAAGACTTGGTTAAGGAGATTTGTATAGTTGTGAAAGCCTCGGCTTTGTCGAAGGCAGACAACGGATGTTGAAGGACATGCAAATTAATGCGGGTGCCCCAGGTGTTGTTTCGCTCGTTCGTTTTTGCCTTGGCGTGTAATCCTCCCCAAAGTGGCTCCCTTTCCTTGAATTGGGTGACGAAAAGACAGATCCTAAATTGCTCCCTCCTTTTACTCGAATAGCCAATGCGGATCCGTTGCGGAGCATTGTCACCTGAACCTCCGTTCTTCAACGTCACCGGAATAGTGTGTTTCAATTTATTGATCGCCAAATTGTTTCAGTTGACTCCAATTCTAAAAATCATAGTTTTCGAAGAAATTTTCTAAAAAATAATCTACTCTAATGGATTCTAAGAATTAAATAATGAAAAATTCCATAACGGAAACATATTTTGAGGTATTATCAGTGCAAAACGCCGCAGATTATATGAGGTTCATAATCTCTTTGGGTTTATTATTCAAGAGTAAACCATTGTAATCGCTCTTGAAAAAAAAAAGTCTTGCCCCCTGAAAACTTCATGGGTTACGTTTCAAAGGGTGTAGAATCCAAATCTGCAATACAAGTTTTTCCGTCCGTCCGCCGTACACACTTTTTTTCCCAAACGGCTGGAGCGAAAAATCTGAAATTTTCAGGAAAAATCCATTTGGTCCGACAACGCCCCAATTCTTTAGTCAGCTCTCTCACTTAATTTAAAGTGCCCTTTAAGGGTTATCAAAGTTTTGTAAAATCCCTAAAAACCTCCAAAAAAAAAAACCGAAGCGGCCTAAATGTGAACTCTTTTTGAAGAAGTTTCCATGACGAATCGAATGAGCCCCTCCCTAGGTCTGTAGCTCAAACCATTCCCGATGTATGGCATGATCTTATGCTGCCAACATTGCATCCACATTTACTACATCACTAAGTTACTGCAATCAAATCAAAAACAACAGTTTTTTTTTAAATTTTTTTATTGCAGTAACCTAGTAATGTAGTGAACGTGGATGCTGGAGTGAACTCCTAGAAGGGTTAATAGCCGATAGACGGGTTGAGTATTCTGATAAACATAAAAAAACGCTGCAAATTCTTTCATTGGGGTTTATTATTCAATTGGCTTGCGTTCATGATTTGAATTTCGACTAAGCTTTGGAGTGACCCTGTTTCACAGGTGATAGAGCGATTATTGAATTTCAGGAGATATGCATAGAGCACGTAGATCTGTTCTCAACCAAAATACCTATTTGGATTGATCAGTTGATCACATTTGTGTGCCTCCTGAAATTCAATAATCGCTCTATCACCTGTGAAATACGCACAATCCAAAGCTTAGTAGAAATTCAAATCATGAATGCAAGCCGAATGAATGAAATTGAATTATAAACCCCAGTGAAAGAATTTGCAGCGTTTTCAGATAACCCTTCTACGTAAATCCCTCATCTATGTTTTTTAGACGTAGTTTGTGGTACAAAATTTAAATTCGGAGTTTCCATAACTTATTATTGTATCCTAGACGCAATAAAAAGAGCTCCAAGTACATTCTACCACGTTACAATAATTATAAAGAAAATGAGCTCAATTCAGGTGATCACTGCATTTTAATCACTAGAATTCATCATAAGTTGAACGCACCAGTACTTCACTAGTTCCTCTAAATATTAAAAATGGAGCAAGAGACTGCTAGAAACACAACAACTGAAATTCAACAGGATAAAATAAAACACCTACTTACGGTTCACTTGTCCTGACAACAAAACAAAAATTGTCTAAAACTTGATTTCAAAACGAACTCCTAAAAACAGAATTCTATTGCAATGATGTTAGCTAATCTGATCGTCACAGTTTACTGCGTCCAAGCACGGACTCATTCGCATTCCCGTTTTCGTTCTTTTCTGTCAAAATTCTGGCCTAGGATGAACCTAAAATTGTCCGAATGGACTCATTTGATTTTTTGAAGGGCTGTCCATGAATAACGAACATAAAACAGTATTGTTTATCGAACGGGTTGTTGGAGCTCTTCAAAAACTTTTTTCTGTCATTGAAATCTTTTTATTTGGACGTTTCGCCCAGACAACGTGGGCTTCTTCAGATCATTATAGCTACTTCTGTTTCGTATTTCTTCGAGGATCTTCTCTGCGTCCCTGCCGTGAAATCGTGATCGAAAGATTTCGATTTTCTTTGAATATATCAGCCCTTTTTTCACTCTTAAGGGTTGAGAGGAAGGAACTTGGTCGCAACTACACGACACATGTGATTTTTGATTTGTGAGTTTCATCTACTTTATCCTTCTAGTTTCGGAGAAAGCTTGATTCTCTCTGAGCGAACACAACAAGCTTATTTCAATCGTTTTCAACAAAGATTGGCGAAATCGGTTTTCTCATAAAAATGGAGAACGTGCAAGGCGTGTATGTGTTGGCGTTATTACATGTTTCAAGATTATGAAACTTTTAAGGTTGTTTAAAACATTCCGATGATCTATACATTCATGTTTCCAATGTGAGGAAGCATCGGGCAGACGTTTTATCTGTTCTTTCCCTCAATCAACGAAATAATGCTGACTAATAAGCGAGGTGCAAGACCAAATATTCTAATATACAATAAGTTGGTATACGTGGGAGCAAGACATGTGGTAAGCTTAAGAAGAAGGTAGATGATGAAGTTTGTAATGATGGAAAAAGGACCGTACCACTCGTTGAACGGCAAAATTGTGATTAGTAATGTCCGAATCTACTTTCACCAAGAATCAGGAAGCCGGAGTAGATTTAGTGTGATTTTTTGGAGTAGTTCTCCCGAGACTCAGATATGGCAAAATGGTATAAAGCTAAGATGCCATGAGGGGGATAAGTAACTGCAGATTGAAGATGGTTTTCAATATGCGAACGGTAAAATAAATAATAAGATAGGTATTTCCCTATTTAACTAAAAATATTAACGATACAGGCAAATTTAAGAGAGTGCAAGGAATTTTGCTAATTGTTGGTACACTTGGTATCGACAGCCAATAAGAAGACTGCACCGGCACTATCATCTATCAGCGATAAAACCTGCCAAAAGCTATGGTAGGAACAACAAATGGCATGTCAACATAATGATTGGCGGGAGATTGGGGTGATAGAGATTCTGAAAAGTACAATTTTCATAACAGTCAAATTACATTAACGGACAGATATATTGGATGTGGTGTCGCTAGTAGTTCGTAAGTCGTGAATCGGCAATAGGAAGCTACGAAAAAGCTGTTCACAAACCTGCCATTTCTGACTCGAGGGAGCCAATTTCTACCCACTGGCAGGGATATTAGCTTAATAGAAGGTCGTCGTTCAAGTCAGTTCATTTGGGTCTTCAATGTGACAACAAGCTCCACTCAACCTCTTGGATTCTCCTCTTTGGGATACAGGTTTCTAACTTCCATTTATTGGTTGATTAGACCACTTGCTTCATACAAGTAGGTTGCTAAAATACTCTAGCGTCATCGGAACAACGATTCTGTGAAAAGTGCTATTATCCAAACATTCAAAGTACATTAACTGGTAGATTTAGTGGATGTTGTGTCGCTAGTGATCAGCCTCAAGAAGGTACTTCAAAACTGTTCAAATTCACTACTGTCTGGAGATTTTCTCAGAAACTGCAAACGTGTACCTAATTAATCGATCCAAACGGTTTGGGCCTTGGAGGTTCAACTATTCAATAAACGGAACTGTAAGCAAGGTAGCAGTCACGAACTATGAATGACGAACTCCGTTGAGCAGTACTAGACGGCGCATTTGGTTATGCAAAACCCGCAAAACCGAGCGGTCTTGCCGGTAGGGTGTAGAGCTTTTGCTCCGTCAGATGCGAGCGTTCTATTTCATTCGATTCCTGTTGCAGACGATGGATGCAGTGCACGGATGTACTGTAGGTGCCCCGTTTTATATTTACCTTAATATCTCAATTTTCCTTCGTGAAAGTCATGTTTTGTGACACAACTACACTTCAAGTGGGATCGAACAATATAAGAATCATGAGAATCGGGTGAGAGTTGTAGCCTGAGCAGCTTCAAACAGATTTGTTGGGAAACTTTCCTGCTTAATCTACTTAATTGACCCCTAAGAGATCTAATCAATAACAATAATAGTTCAAAGCCACTCCGATCAGTTGAGTGAGTTGTAAAGAAAATAATTTCCCCTTCTGATTCGAAACGGATGGATCCCCTTATGGATTCCTAAATAACCCCTTGAACTTACAAATCCCCGGTCAATTAAGGGTCAATCCTTATGAAGTGGTCCAGAAATAATTTAATTGGTTGCTTCAACATTTTTGATATTTTTTATGCTTTTGTACCATGAAGTATCACTTACTACAAGTGTACAAATGCATGTCTTTTATTTTTTAAATTTTTAGTTTGCCGTTAGCGGCCATTTTTTGTAGTGGGAACGCTAATTTTAGGCGATTTTAGAGCTCTGCCCAAAAAATATATTAAACCTCAAACTTTCAAAATTTTAAGAATTTTACATTTTTAAAAATTTATAGTTTTAAAACAATGTTAGTCTGCAGATTGAAACTTTGTGGATTTGGAGCATACATATATAAATTTCTAATAAAAAAATAACAAGCAAATGACCTGTTGCTTGTTAAGAAAAAAAAATTGTTGAAAATAGGGTTTTTGCTGAAAAAGTAAGTTAAACTTTGAAGAGGTATTTAGACCTTTGGGCCTAGGTTTGAGCAATTAGGTCTAATCAGCTTTATTATAGCTTAGCATTTTCTGAAGACATTGGTTTATGTTTCAATGTTCTAGGATGAATAGAAGCTGAGTTAAATACGTTTCCGCAGAGCTCTAAAATCGCCTAAAATTAGCGTTCTAACTACAGAAAAATGGCCGCCACTGGCAAACAACAAGTACAAAAATTGAACTAAGTGTATTTTTAGACTTGTAACAAGTGCTACTTTTTTGGGTAAAGATATAAAAAATAATAAAAATATTACAGCAACCTCCTCTGGACCACTTTATATGGATTGACCCTTAAGTGAGCCACGAGGCCATTGTTACTTTGGGTAACACTAACATGCACAGAGCATATTTGATTCGGAACGCGTGTGAACATGTATTATAAAATCGAATTAAGGCGTTATAATGTTTTTAAAAGTAATTTTGTTGGACATCCACCGTGATAAACTACGTGAATACGAGGTTCTCTCCTTATGCTTACACCAAATGAGATTATAGTCTGAAATGTGACTCTTTTAAACCCGGTGGGCAACGATTTATTTATTTTGTCGAGACGAAAGAAGGATAATCGTCAAATACAATAATTTTGTTATTTTGCGATACTCAAGTATCATATCTTATGCCAAGAAGTGTACAAAAAAAAATATACTTAAGTAAAAACAATTTTGGAACGATTAAAAAAAAGAAGATAATAATTAATAAATCAATTAAATTAATATTTCTCAATTAATAAAAATGAAAAGGAAAATCAAAGTAGATTTACAATTATTATTTTATAAAAAATTATCCACCGTGGTGGTCCCCCGGGAGTCCCATTCAATTTTTTAAATAACACCAATTTACGTGAACAAAATGATCCGCAGTGAAACTACAAACGACAAAGGGCTCCAGGCCGGAACCATTTAGATAAAAAATAAACCTTTCTATAAATTACTATCATACAACACGCGATTACCTAACCCATACGTTTAATTAATAACTTAAGAAGTCTACAAATAAAATGACGATACATCTAATATGTTAACACTAAATTCCCAAGAATAATATCACAGTAATGAGTACGTTTATAAAATTTCTCGGCAACTACCGTAAAGTCAATGGGTACAAAATATGATGTCACTATCATTCCGCAGGTCACAAAACCATGCTTTTAATCATTTTCCGGCCTATAAATTACACGATCATAATAAAACACTTCAGGTAAGGATTTCGCGGTTTTGTCGTACTTATTTTTTTGATACTTTTGAGAAGTAGCATCGTTTTAAGCAATCAGCTGATCATTTATTGGTCTTATTACAAGTTGTTTCGCATTTAAATTCACTTTATCTCTCAATGACCTAACAAATATGAAATGACACGGAGAGAATCGTTGACTAGGAATCATTCTATAACTGTAATGCATCATGTAAGGATTTCGGCTGGTTTTTTTTAACTTCTTCTCAAACCATTCTCAATGGGTATCTTCAAACATCCCCAATATACCCCCATGCATATAAGTACTAGATGAAATGATAAATGGCAGACTATTTGAGTGGGAAAGTACTGAAAAATGCTCAATTTAAAAGAACGCCGGTATGCCGATTAACAATAACCTGGAAGAGTTGAAGCAATAATTCTTGTACTTGTTTTGTTCTCCTTCCACCACCATTCTTGTCATTTCGACAAGTTTGAGGCTTCAAAATTTGTAGGAGGCGGTGGTTTGGGGTCTCTCACACTCGCGAGACGATTCGATAGTTTGCGAGGGGTTAAGTGCCATTTCCGAGAATTAATAATAATTCATCCACCCGAATTCCTCGAATTAACCGACGCGAGTTTATCGAGCTACTGCATATCCGTTATTAAAACTGTTGGCGATAGGGTTTCACCTGACACCATCTACTCACATTCATTCAAATTTATTATTACAGGAAATTGGAAGGAGCTCATTGATTAAAATAACGAGATCAGGTTGTGTAAGGGCTATATAAATCGTCAATTGTTTTATAAGTTAGAAGTCAATCAAACTAAACCAGATATCACGCTTGTCACTCCCGATTCGGCAACGGATAATATAATAAGCAACCGAGCGAGTTGTTATGGGAAGCTGGAAGATGTTTATATCAGGCAGACCAAGGTGGTCTCATAAGAGACCAGTAACTCGTTGGCCACAGTCCGCTCAAGTTCGCGTGTGCCTAAATTCTTCCCACGTTCAAATAAGACTCAACATCCTCCTCCGCAGCCTCGGCATATACTGGTGAGATCGCCCCACAATATTATTTCCCTTTTTCTCAAGAAATGCGGACATCGAGGTGCCTCGTCATATATTGGTTTCTTTTTCTTGGGGTGGTGGTTCTTTGTCCGTTTTCGAGATAATGTTCCCCTGCATTTTGATCTCCGCCATTTCTAAAACATATAGGATGTGGACAGTGGAAACCCAATTAAAATTTAAATTAAGAAGATGGCCGTTCGGACATTAATTCGTACCATTCACCACATCCTCGTATCGAATTTCTTCTCATCATATTAGTATTTTATGACGAACTTGGGAACTGTTGACACTCATTCTCTCGGGCTTACGAAAACTATAGGAAATCAAAACGAAAGCACTCTGCCGTCCTCTCTCCAGGTACTTGTTTTCGCGTATACGAGAAGGTCGATCACGGGGAGTACAAAAACACTCTAATGACTGAAATATACGGACAAATGCAGCAAGTTTAGTGGTAGTAGCCTCGTCGTTCATCAATTATGCAAGGCCCCATCTCAGCGCATGTACGTACAGAAGTAGACATTTGTGTACACCATCTCTGCTTGTTTATTCGCGCAAACAAGCAGCAAGCACTGACTGCCCGAAACTACAACAAAATCTAACTCGGGAGGGGGGGGGGGGGCTTTGGAAAAAACCGTATTCTAAAAATAAAACCTTAACGGGGCAGAGGGGCCCGAACCAAGACGGCTTGCCAAAGACAGGACTATAGTAAATAAACCTGGCCCCGATAAACATTTCACGGAGCAAGCTCAGTTTGTTAAGACTCAGTGACGTATTTCGAGAGGGAGCAAAGCGGAGCAGTCAGTGAGGACGAGGTTGGGGAAAAGTTTACTGAGGAAATTCAAGACCCTTTGACCACCCAAGTGCTGAAACGGTTTGTATCTCCGGTCCACCTAAGGACTTGAAGGTTTTGAAGTCATAAATGTCAGGCTCACTCGGCGTTTTCGGCTATATTTATCGACATGCTACGAAGGGCGTTCTAAGCCCTCTTACCTCCAACGAGGCGAACATTTGTTGCATAAGGTCCTCATTTTCGCTCAATCGACCAGTTGTTAACCTGTGTGATTTGAAGACTACATGGAGAAAACGGTTTAACTTGATTTTTTTTTCTCGGAAATGGGGTTATGACGGTTTCTCAAGCTTATTGACGGTCCAAACACGATGGTGGAGTTCATTCAACGAAAAAACGACTCAAAACTAGTGAAAAAAGAGATAGAAAAACAGCATAAAAAGGAAACACGACTCAACGCTGGAACTCCCGCTACCGGACTACCACCTTCCGATAATTTAATTCTCTGAAACCCTTTCCTCTCTGATCGTAATTTTTCTGTGATTCACAGTAGTTACTTCTCAGTCTTCATTTTCTGTGGTCCACCCTCAGTTTTGTTTTTTGACCAGCCGATATACGCAAAAAAAGCACCTACGAAACACGTTCAGTTAGGGAATTGAACATGGAAAGACAGCACCCCAGACTTGTGCATCATCGTGATACGTTACAATGGGAACTGGGTGAGCTCTGTTCTAATCTGCTTTATTAAGACGAAACTGTCAGAGTATATCCGTTTTTCAGGGGGTGCTGACACTGGACGGGTGGAATTCTACCCTCCCCCCCAACCCGCCCAACAGTTAAAGGGAGAGGGCCCCAGCGGGGCGGAGCGTCTTCCAAGGCAACCGGCATGCTCCCCTCCTCGGGGACTTGGAATAAACGATTTTTTGACTTTGCGTATTGTTTTTATACTCCCTCATTGTGTTATTCACCTATTTCTTTTTAGCCTTTAAACTAGATCCTAATAGGAGTCCACTACCTACAAAGAAAGAGGAATTCGACCAATCAAAACATATTTACTATTAGCAGACTTGGGGAAACTATTTTTTGGTTTATTATTCAATAATAAAGCATTGTAATTGCTCTTGAAAAAAAAATTCTAACCCCCCCTGAAAATTTCATGGTTTACGTTTCAAAGGTTTTTCCTCTGTGCTCTTACAACGGAGTTTCGCCAATCTCTGAAGCGAAATATGACGATTTGCATTATTTAAAAAGATTTTGTGGGGAAAAAGCAAGAAAATACTTCAGCAAGCTGACCCGCATTAAGTAGAGTTGAGCCGTTCTTCGCTTGACACATGTGACCTTAATGAGTTTATTGCTTTTTTATGACTGAATTCCATTTGAAATATTGAATTTTGCTTCTGCCTACCTCCTACTTGAAGATAGTTATTAAGAAATTAAAATATAATTTTTCGGTAACTGTAGGATTTTTTAGCTTTTTCCGTAGAAGGAATAATCCTCTGCAAAGTTGATAAAAATGGACTTATCGTTATCGTTATTATCCTGTAGTATTCATTTGGTGTTCAATTTCAAACAATATATCGTCTTGCTAACAGTGCCCATCTAACTGACCTGAGATACGTTAATTATTTCTGAAACAAACCTTTGCTAAACCAACGGGAACTCCAGAATGGGATAATATTTAAGGTTTATAAGGTTTATAAAGTCGGAAAATCAGAGACTTTTGACGGAATAGAGTAGTTTTTTGTTTGAACCATATGGAAATAACTTCTGTGAATGGAATGAGACCACTCGGGTAGATGTATGATCACTCGGTTGCTCAGTATTTGAAAAAATCGAGAGGGTTGTCTGGCAACACTTGTGGCCAGCGACAGCCCTCAGAACACGGTGTGCTGTTATACTATTCGTTCCGTAGCTAGTCGAAGAGAACAGAGGGAAGCATTCTCAATGCCTGTAATTTTATATGAAATCCAATTGAAATTAATTTGTTGAATTGGTTTCAACGTGAGTTTTTGAGCGTAGGAAGGATTATCTCTGGCTGTATGGTCCTGTTCCGGTGGACCGGTGATCCTAGTAAAAAATTTTATTATTTTTTTATTCTTGTTATTCTTTTTTTCAGAAATAATAAGCCTTTGTGTAGTTATTTCCAGGGTTTATATTTTTAAATTAAAGAGAACTTTATACTAAAAATTTGGACATTAATCACTGTTTCCCTCGATGAACAGTTGTTTTACCGAGATTTGTCAAAGTTTCAAATGCCTACTATGTCACAGTGGGCACAGATGTTTTGCTGGAGTTGATTTAGATAATGCACCACAGACTGAAATATGGATCAGTAGTCTGCACAGAAGTCTATTTGAAGCGGAAATGGTGAATCTTAGTGTAATAATTTTTCCGAATTATACACACTGAACGAAACAAGGGTTCGGGTCCAGGATGATAATTCCTGGTCAAATCGCTTCGATAATTCAAGCGAGGAAACCGCCGCGACGCATCCATCAGACTGGAAGGATGTTGAGTGTGTGTTCAGAGCGCCGAACTGACTGATGACACCCATCAAGAACCAACAGACGAGGAACTTGAGGATGCAAAGCTATTTCCAGTTCCCTGGAGAATTCGGGCTGACGGCGTCTAGAGATCAGAACGTCTGGGCATTTTTCAACTTGAGATAAACCTAATTTGAGGGGTTGAGAAGGGAAGAAGGAGACTCACAGTTCAGAGCGACTATCTATATCTTGGCTGCCATGAAGTTACCCAGCAGCTGAAAAAACACCGAAGGGCATTCGAACAGTCTAAGTTTCACTCTCGATTTCAACTCATGAACTCAAATTCAAGTTAAAAGATTACAGTTGATCCGACAGTGATGAAATTCGTAAGCAGCTCGATTTAATCAATCCCTGATATTTAACCTGAAATCGCTTTGAAAGTGAAAAGTGGGGTTACAAGGATTTTGGTTCCCAGTCTACCTTTAGGAAGCAGATGCTTCGTTTTCAGTTTCCGGATATAAAAAATTGTTTTCTCCAAAATCAAAAGTCTGCGCATGCGCTAACGTAAAATCCACCCTAATTTCCTCAGGTTCCAGTGGTCCGAAACCGCTCAAGCTTGCAAGGTAGTAAAGGGAAAAAGAATCTAATGATCTCGTATCAACTTCTGAGTGATAAATTGCTACTACGCATGCGCGAATGAGAAATCTCTGTAACACGCCTAATGTTTACAGTTTTCATCCGATTTTGATCAAATTTCCAGGGAATGTGAGGTGATGATCCTCTACCTTGTTTCATTGATCACAAATCATTAAATCACTTTGCCTACGCTCGTGGACAAACTGGTAGGACATTTCTCCTGTCAGTAGTTTTAGCCACTGTTCTTGTAAGACCCAACACTGCGGTTGCAGTTGCCTCTTTTGGAATAGCAGCCACATTGTTAGAAGGATGCCACACGGCATTAACTTGCTATTGAAGAACCAACAAGTAATATTGCCTTTCCGCTGCATGGGGATCTCTTTCAGCCACGAAAATGTTAAGAAAAGTTGTAGACAGCTTTTCGTTGATCATAATTGCTGACATGATTTTATAGGGGCATTGCAAAACCTATTTTCAAGGCGTAAGATCCTCTACTTGAATGAGGAAAAAATTGCGTTCATGGAAAATTCATAGGTGCGTGAAAATCAACTGCTGAGTCGATTATTTAACTTTTAGACCAACCACGACAACGTGAACAGGTGGATAAATTACCTATTTACGGTTCTTTAAAAACCAATTGGACTTACTGTTGTCAAAGGGTATTGAAGAAACCATCAAAACCTGTAATTGGGGAAAAAATCAAGAGCGTAAGCCTAACGAGTGAAATTTCACAAGTGGTAGACTCGAAATTGCCTCTAGTTTAGGAATCACCCATTTAAGAAGTTTCGATGGGTTGTCTTAGGTATGACCTATGATTAGAGGGAATGGTTGTATAAATGGCTCGTAAGAGTTGGTGCTCGTGTACTCAGCAAGAGCGAATTCCACAACAGCCCGTCAATGATTTGTTAATCTAATATCGAGAGCTCTACGATAATCCGAAGGTAAACGAAATGTCCGAACAAACTCTCGGTGTTTTCACGACCCCTTGCAATATCTCCTCTCCGACGGTCACTCCCCCTCGCGCCGCTAGTTCTCTCTATCTCCCGTGACTTTATTGGCACCAGTTGAAAGCGGATCCTATTTGCTCCGACCCCGCCGCCAAAGATATGAACTTTACTGCCCCTCCCGTTATTATTGGAAGAAGAAAGTGACTACACTCTTTTATATATCGTCCATCACCTCCCTCTCATCAAACTGTTTTCCCGCTTGCGCTGAAAATTCATTTCCCCCCGCGGGTCCATCGGTTCCCGATTTTATGTACCGTTCAGAGAACCACAGCTGTATTTCATGGGGATCGGTAAATATTGGAATCACTCAACCAGCCTCACCTTTTCCATAATTCAAGAAGCGTGTCCAGAAGCGTTCGACAGAAGAAAACGTGATATTACTCAGGTACGTGATTTGTTGACCTCTTATGCAGTAAGCTTCCCAATTCGATCTCTTCGTTTTTGACATGAAATATGGAAATACGAAGAACCTAATCATTTATTGTGATTTAACCAAAGTATGTGAGAATTGAGGTAAGCCGTTATTTACAATTAGTTCCATCTCATTGTCAACTTGAGGGTCACTCAAGGCAATGAGAAACAATGATTACAAATAAAAATAATATCAATATCTGTCGATCATTGCTCGTGCGGTACGAACAGTAGCTACGACAACTTAACCTACCAGTGGCATTTGACAGAGGCTTGAAATAAAATGAACGATTGTAATTGTATAGTTGAAAGATTGAGAAAGTATGCCGAATATGATCTGTGTACTGCGTGAAACCGATCGATCAAGATTAAGGGGCGAAACCCGAGTAAATGGGTAAATCTTGTCTCAATAGTCTGGAGTGTAATATGATGGAAAAATTGATCACCAACAAATGAGGTTTGTTACGGAGAATTTTGGCTTATTATTTTGAATTATGATACCTTAGTGGTAGCTAATTACATCAAATCTAGAGTAATTATTTAATTTGTGTACCGCACACCAGAATAAGGCGACGACACGACAAGCGATTGCGCTTTCACACCTCCAAAATAACTCCCACGGCTGAACAAGCCATTCCCGACAGAAGAATTTAGTGAACAACAGCAAAGGGGAAGAACAACTCTAAAAAAAATTGCACACCAGCTTAATCAATAACCGACCGTAAAATACATTGCACTCCAGAAAAAAAATCACATCGTCAACACAACGACAAGTTATGAAGGCAGAATACGAAAATCGACTCCTTCACTCATTAGATTAGAAACGCAGCTTTGTCCTTACTTGGTCTTCCTCGCTTACGTTTATGGCCGATAATGACGTTTTTGTTTGTGGCTCAACCAGCTTCAGACGAATTCGCATGCCCAAAACTCGCTTACAGATCTCGACCATTTCGGGGATCTGCTCTTCTAGCTTTCTTTGGTTTAGGTTGAAAACCATCTTCAGACGAACACGAACATCACTATGATAGTCCTCAGCGTATGCTAAATTCGTTGCGACACAAACGCAACAAGCTGTCGGACGATACTAAAGGGGCCGTCGAGCATTGGTTATTCTGACTGGAATCGGCTAATCTGTGTCGTTGTTGAGACGTGCACTTCGGATTGTTTCGTCGTTCCAAGAGCCGATTCAGAGTTGAAAAGTATCCGTGGTGCTATTTTGGCGGGTCAAATATTTTTACTCTTATTTAATATGCGATGAATGAATGACTTAATGCATCTATTTCCTCATCTATATATATTATGTAAAAAAGTACTTTGAAAATGTTATTCAAATACCCCAGAAGATTCGCCACCAGTGTAGTGTTTAGGGAGACAAATTTAATGACAGTTCACCAAATATATGTTATTAATTCTCAAATTCATTAAAACTAACCAAAAAGAGTTCCTTGATGTCATAAGGATGAGAAGGAGCAAAGCCTATAGAATTAAACCACCGAAAATAAAGCATACTTCTGCCCAAATGTCCACAAATTACAGGGTCAAGCAAATAATGTTCTAATACTTTGATCATGTTGATAACTTAATCGTACAGACAAGGTCAACAAAAGGTAAAAATGAAGTAAAAACGTATGTTAAGAACAAAAAATACGATTGTTTTACTTCGTGAGGAAATATAGTCTACTTCACATAATTTTGTTATATAAATAGGAACAGGTAACCTACGATCATTACGTGAGGTTCAGTAGCCTTCCAACTCCACACTGAGCCACAGCTTCGGCTATTCAGTGTGACCCCAGTATTTACTCAATCTATTGTATTTGTCCCAAGTGTTGTAATTGTTATTGTCAACATCATAGAAACATACGTAAATTACCTACCTGAGTTGTAAGCATAGCGAAAAATTGTAGCATGTAAAAATATTGAATTTCTACTGGGAATAAAACATTATTATTATTATTATTATTCTGATACGTTGATATATCATGAAATAACATCATTTAATAAGTAGAACGCCATAACTGGGGGGTGGACACTGTGACGGAGAGCAGACTAATTTATAAAAACTATCATTTCCGCTATGGAAGTGTAAACGTTTTCATTTGTTGCTAATAAGATTTAAGCCGATCGCCCACCTTCTTATTCGAACCTCAGACGCGAAATGTACTCATGTCCGATGTACCGCTCCTAGTGAAGATGTCTGTCAGCCTCCAGTGCTTCAGAATTATTGTCACTACTCGCTTCCTGTGTCAATACGAAATATCTCGAGTTTCAAGCAGTGGAACAATCCCAAGGGGACATTGAAGTGGATGAAGGTTGTTGAGAGAGTAGAGGAGCTGTTTGTCAATTGGGGAGGAGACGAGAGGAATTGGGTTGGTTGGCTACCTACCGTCTCATTACTGCAAGTGGGTCGCTTACCGCGAGGTGGGCGCTTTTATATCCCAGAACAGCGAGGCCCATGGTAGTGGTCATACCCAAACAGACTTGGAGGGATTATGAACCCAAAGAAAAGAAATTAGCCTGTAGCACCACTCGGAAATCGGATCTTCGGCATTAACCTTGTAAAAGACCCTTCTTTTTACAGGACAGAAATTCAAGTTATTTCTTTTAATGATTTCACTAGTTTAGATAAAGTGCGACAAAGCGTGAGAACTGTAACATAAATAAAATCCAACACATTTTAGGTTAAAAGAGCCAGAAGCATGAAATTCTTGTCTTCAGAATGCGTAATGTGTGAAACAGTTTTTTACGTCAGCCAATTCCTCGAAAATATTGCCACAGAACACCACCACACGCCCAATTCACTTTCGGGTTTGTGCACCTACTTTTCGTTCGTTCAGTAGTTTGCTATACCATTGCCACAACTTGGGAGCTTTAAGATTTGACCGTCTACTGATCCCAAAAATAATCCTCATCATTAAGACAAAGTTTCAGTCACGCAGCATAATCTTATGAATGGATTTTCGTAATATTACACTTAACATTCAGGTTAATATCTGAAATTGGGACATTGTGTATGCAATGAAATTACTGTCCTTTGTATGGTAAAAAAACTTTTCTAAATAACTTTCTACTGATCGAAGAGATATTTTGGATAACGCGCGTTTTGTTTTATCATTTTCAATAATGAGTCATTGTGCCAGGAAGAAAAAAGTGAACCCTCTTCAAAATTTGTTGGTTACGTTTCAAGATGCGTAGAACTCAAAAATCCAATAAAATCTCCTCTAAAACCACTGGACCAAACACAAAGCTTTTTTAAAGAATCGCCATCACTCTCGATCAACACTAAGGGTTCATACTTATGGGTAGCAATAGTAAAACAAGTGGGTGTGGCACATAGCTTCCTCGTATCTATAACATGACTGAAAAAAGAAATATATTATTGACTAAAGAACTTCGTTCAATTAGGCGAAGTAAATGTTGAATTAGGGTAAATTTATTGTTATGCAGGAGCGTAACTTGAGAAAATAAAGGTAGGCATGTTCAACTATTGAACAAACTATAAAGTATACAAACACAAAGCTCGCCATCACTCTCGATCAACACTAAGGGTTCATACTTATGGGTAGCAATAGTAAAACCTCAAAATCTCGAAAACCTTTTTGTATATGGGAGTAATTTTTTGTTTGATTCTGACGGAAAAAAGTTTCAGCCACTGAAATTTGAAAATTAAATTTGTTGCGAAACGTAATTGAACCAAAGAAGAATCTCGAAAATCAGCTGAAAATACTAACATGAGCAGCGCTTGAGCGAATTCAGCAAATTTAAGATTTCCAAGGTTTTAGCCACAACTAGACCGAAATTTGAGGGGAACAAAAACATCATTAAGATCAGATGAATATCACCATCTGTCTTATTGAGGTAATACTATTAAATTATAACCCTTTTTGAACAATAGAGCACATAGATTACTGTCCTATTTTGTATTCAATCATACTGACTCATAGATTACTGTTCAATTGCTAGTCATTTTACATTTCCACGTTATAGTAGGAGTTAGGTAGGATGTGGAGGGAGGCAGGAATTAGTTCACTCGTGAATTTACTAAAGGGGTTTGGTATAAAATATCAGCTTTGCCAACTTCCTTTCAAACAAAAGCGAATTTTATTTAGGTAAAATAGGAGCTGAGTAAGTACTAAACTCTATTCAGGGACTGAACTTTATTCCACCTTTGACAGTGGAATGCGCCCCAAGCCAATGTTCTGATTTCAAGCTGACGTTTATCACTCCAGAAATAAGGTGAGCGAAGAATGATAAAACCTAAAGTTTTCGCGAATGAAGAAAAGGTCTCGGCGAAAATAACCCGACACTGTGGGAACGTGTTTGGGTTCGACACTTGAGGTAAAGCGGATATGTAAAGTGACCGGTTGACATCCGCGGATGAAGGTGCTGTCAGAGCTCCGGACAAATGGAATCTGCGAAAACGGGTTCAGCGACCCGCATCGGATAGTTGGCGCAACCTGATCCTGGATCAAGGATTTTTCTGGCCGGCCCTCGAACATAAAGCTACTTCGACTGGGATTTTTAACTCACTACATACGCTTTTATTGGAGAGAAGTCGGCCGGTCGTTGGCCCCTCTTGTTTCCGCTGAGTCACTTAGGTGAACTGGTAAGTTCCCGAGGGAGTTGAACGATAAAACAGCTTTTTTAACCAGAAGTTTTGAACCTTAGCCAGGTGAAGTCTGGAGTGATGGATGTGCCCCTTCATAAACCACCGCTGGACACAGTTTTCATGTGCATGGGCCATAATTCGAATAATTCAATCGCCAGCTCGTATCATGAAATATTCGACGTAAAACAAAAACCGTTGGGCGAGAATCAACGATTTTTTTTTTTTTTTTAATAACGGAAAACTTTATTGTTATAAATAAAGCATTAAAATTTTGATTAATTATTTATAATATAGATATTATAATAATATATATTATATTATAATAGATAACCTTATTATAGTAGTCCTGTAGACCTAATTAACAGGGAACATGAGTGTGGGATCCAATTCATTGAATATCCCACAGGCTGAGTTGGCAGTAATTAATTAAATTTTCAATTACATTGACAAAAACGATTGGGATTTCAACCAACTACTAAAGAAATTAAGCTGAATACGCAAAACGAGTGAATTACACTTGCGATTATAACCACAGTCCAATTACTAGGCGAAAAACTGCAATTTTTCATATTTATTCAGGATAACTTCATTTCGAGATTCTAATCCCCAAAATCGTTAGTTTCTAGGTTTTTGTGCATTTCAGCGTTCTGGGAGTATTTTTAATCGCTTTAGCGTTCAAAATTACATGGAAACCCATACCTCACTCGACCCTGTGCGTAATAACCTGAAAATCCCCCATTCTACCCCATCTTCCCCAATTTTTACCCATTTGTGAAAACATTTTACTTTTCACTGGAAAAGGTTGGGACTGGGACCCATTTCAGTCGATGCAGCGTTAAAAATTACACGGAAAACGGCACCCCACTCGAAAAAGTTCATAAGAACCCAGAAAAAAAAACCATTTTGCAACATTTTTTTCGTATTTCCCATAGTATGAAGGGGTCGGGCTGGCGAGATGTTTGGACGTATTAAAGGGACACTTTCTCTGAACCACTTAAAGTTTTATCGGTCTCTAAATCATCAAAATTATTTCAAACAAAACTAGTTCGAAATTAGTTCAAAACAATCACAAAATATATTGTAGAGGGTAGAGGGAATATTTTTTCCGAACAGGCACTTTTGAAGCAAACTGTAAGCATAAGATTTTTCAAATATTTTTCGTTCCGGATTGCGAAGTTCACTACCGCGCATACGGAATGGCGACGGGAACCGAAACAGCTGTGGGAGGAAGCGCGGGAAACGAGTTGTTGGCTTGTGATCGGCCGATTCCCCTCCATCACCTCCACTGCTTTTTACTAGCTTCCCCTATACGTATTTCCAAACGTTCCGGATGGAACCCTGCTTTAGAGTAACTAGCTAGATTGTATAATTAAAAAACCATGAATTTAGGAGAACACAATTTTTGAGTCAGAATCAAAACCTCGATTGTTCCGTAGAATGAGAAGCACCCGAACATACAAGTAAATAAGTTACGTGGAAACAATTCAGTAGTCGAAAAGAAGATCATGGGGCTTTTTTCTTTTTAAACGCCGTTGGTTTCGTGGTTTTGGAATGTTGTAGGCAGCACGTTGGGGTTATTACTCATTGAAGAGCGCAGGTTTGCATACGCCTTGCGAAGGATCACGTCTACTTCAGGCATCTCGATGTCGGCGTGTAAGGTTGATTTACGGACGTACCAAGGTGTACCCGTGAACATCCGTACTATCCAGATCTGGAGCGTTCGATAACGTTTAATATGTGTATTTGCGGCAGAGCCCAGTCCGCACGAATACATCCAAGTAGGACGTATCAGAGTCAAGTGTATGAGACGCTTTGTAGCCAAGCTTAGTGGAGAGTTCGAGTGCAGGAGATTTTCAGTTGTCTTATTCTCGATCTTATTTTTCCCCACCAGTTTGCTCACATGTTCTCTCCAACGAAGTTTCTTGTCCAATTCAAGTACCAGATAGCTCACTGAATCAACGATACAGCAATAAAACGCTGCAAATTATTACTGAAAGGTTTAATATTTCCCTATTCATATTTCTGCTTAACAAATCGATGAGGAATGGAATGAGCTGATCAGTGTCTCAATACCTTGTAATTGACTTTCAGATGTACCAAAGTCGTTTGATGACTTCAATGTAAGCATAACTCCATGAACCCCAAATTTGATGGTCCTTCAGTTCGAAATGAAATATGATTTCAAACTACCTACAATGGTGCAATATACTATGTATCAACGTGACATAGAAATCCGCGAAAGAACAACTGAAATTTAACGAGATGAAATAAAACACCTACTTAAAACTAGTCAGCAAATATTTAACAAAAAGATTATTAACTAAATTTCGAAAGGAACTGTTGAATACAAAATTCGATTGACATTATACCAGCTGTTTCAACCGTCACACTTCACTAGGTGATTTTAAAGACGTTCTTAACAATCCTCAACCGTTTAGAAGTCACACAGTTTTTCGTTCGTTTTGTCACAGAACTTTTTCGAAAATAACAGTCCACGGTTCAGTTAAGTGTTCAGAACGGTTCAAGCACGTTGCAGTATCTTCGAAGCATTTCCTGAGGAAGGGGGATAATGACTCCGAAAACTAAGGTGTTTTTTCAACGATTTTTGTGAAGAATAGTTTTCTTAGTTATTATTAATTCTTACATGATAGAAAACATCAAATCAAATTTTGCATACGTTGAACCAGTTATACAAGAATGTTGAAGACAAATTCCGTCTCTTTATGGGTATGTCTTTCCGCATTTGGCACTTGATGCTTTCCTGATAAATCACGAATGTGGTATGTGAACGGTGCCTGTTTGCATTTCTTGGGAAGAATAAGTTTCATGTACAGGAGTCTCAGGAAAACAATAGTGAAAGTCTTCTGTTGAACTTTCAGTAGGTGGTCTGACGTATTGCTATTCTCGAGTCAAACAAGTTTTTCGTGGTGACTATGACAATATTTCCCAGTACTTTGGTAGGAATCCCATTCTTTGTTGCCGAATTCATTGAGCCCTTTATTAGGTCCGGTGGCCTGTGTTGGCCATCTAGTTCTTTATTGACTTCCGCTTGGTTACAGCGCTCATCGCCCCTTCGGCAACAGATGATGTTGACTAGGCTGAAAGTGGGATGTGGTACCGCCGTCTTCCTTCTCTTATTTGAAAACGGACCCACGCGGATATTGGTACCTTGAAATCGGCCTCACTGAGGTTACGTAGGAGTCATACATATATTCAGCACGTTACGTTCGTTAAACTGGTCTTATCGGTAGAGTTGTATTGTGTATGTATTTATCCGAATAAGAAATTGTAATCAAAGATTGTTCAGGTTTCTTTCCTCTTTTGGTTCTCGGAATTTCGGGGCAAATATGCAGTACAATAACACATTTACATATTCCAACGTGGAATGTCTTACAAACTGAGGGTAAGAGGGTAATTCAGATTTTGCACACATGCAGGAAAGTAGCGGTTCAGTAATTTATGTCTTGATTTATGTCAAGAATATAATAAATAATATCCGTTAAATATGATAAATAAGTAACATATTTGTAAACGTATTTGTTTCCCTGTTGTTTACGAGTCCACCGACCGATAACGGAAGCGTTTTTATTTTCGGGCAGGGACATTTTTTCTTCTCCAAAATCAAATCTTAACAGGATTTTGAAATTTGTCCCGTTCTGAACAACATTAGGTTGCTGTGTAGGAAAATTTCAGGGGTTATGAGGGTTGGGGTGTAGATTGTGACTATCATTGCTCAAAAATCAGTACCTCAAAGGATCACGCTTGAATTCGGAAATCCCGTTTCATCAACTCATATCGATTTCAAATCGATCGTAGCATTATTCCATCCTCTATCGAATTAGCGCGACCGACTGCAATCCATGGCGTTGATGTCTGCTAGAACATATCTCGTGGGTCGTTGTAAGAGACTTACATTCTCCATCTTTTAAAATCATATAAAACACTTCAATGGTCTTTACATTCATGTGACCTATAGGAAGCTATGTGCCATACACAACTTGGGAAGACCTTTTTTCTTTAGGTGATAGAAAAGAGAACTTTTTCGGAGTGTAAAATAACGGAACGCATGACTGGAGCTTTTTAGTACATTTTCATTTTTTTAATTTGCGTTATTTGACCAATTTAATGGGATGTTCAACAGGTTCTGGAAGATGGACGAGGGAAAGAGGGATTTAAGGAAACTGCTTAGTGAGCGATTTTATAGAACTGTAAAACTACCACCAGTTAAAAAGGAAGGATGTGGGTAGTAATCCGTCAAGCACTCCTCTCAAGATTCCCAACTTAAGTAATTTCGTGCCATTTTTGCATCACCTGTGCAGCGTTAGCTGCCACTCCTTTTAGCTCAGGTATCGCATGCTGCAAGTTAATTATTATTTAACTTAGCCCTTCAGGTCTGCTACATTTTCACGTTATGTGATAGAGGGTAATGGGTGATGGGGGGTAACTTTCAGGATTGTGGCAGACACATCAGACTTGACGGCTACGTCATTCCTCTATACGTCTACCTATATCTACGTATGGAAGTAGGCATACCTATGGTTGATCAGCGAAGGATTTTTCCTATAATCTTTCTCGCAACTGAGGTTAGAGCGCTTTGAGCTCATGCGAGAAGTTGAAAACAATTTTTCCTTCCGAAATTAAAATTTGCTTGGGATAAAAGTGAATTTAAGCCCTATTTTGCCTATTAATGTAGAAATACAATTATACTATTTTTTTCTTGAAATTAATTATTAAATTCCTGCTTTTTTCAACCGAAATCTACACGTCCATGTTCCAGGCCCATCTAAGACCGTATCCACGAAAGAATAAAAAAACGATGGGTTTTGTGTGTGCGTGTGTGTGTTGATGTTTGTATTTCACAAATGTTGTCAATCATCCAGAATTTTTAAAAGATTTTAAGATTCCCCCTCTGGTTTGATTCAATTTGCCGCTAGTTGTGCAGAAACTCTGGAAATTTCGCATCCCACGACGCAAGAGAGAAAGTGGAGGAATTGATGCCGAAAAAACGGGGGTTTTGCGACACATTTTATTACACGGTGATGAGGCTATAATTCTCAATCGATTTTCGTAACTAATTTCGTTCGATCCCAGTTTTAGTCTAGTCGTTCAACAAATCTCGAAAAGCTTGCTGTTGGTGACAGGAGGGGTAATAAAGGAGGTAACAATCTTTTCAAATGCTGCTCAATCGAGAATTCTCAACCGATTCACGTCATGCACTGGTTCAATTATTATTTCGATTTAGTATTTAAGGGGTTTTTCCCCATCTCTGCAGGCTAGTATGAAAGTCCGTGTTGACAGATCGTGATTGTATTCATTGTGTGAACGTGACTTAGATTGGCGCCTAGAATGGATCTGTGATAATCGATATAATTGAATAGTTTAGGAATCTAGTATGTAGATAGGATTCGTGATAGGCTGGGACGATATTCAGTACTCTCCCTGTCTGAGTCCTTTTTTAACGTGAAATGGACCTAATTAAAAAAAAAAAAAAAAAAACCCATCCGATATTGGGAAGACCAGAAGTTAAATGAATAGGTGGGATAGTTCCTGGGTGTCATTCACTCCTGTCCCTTATAACTACTGCGTCCCATAAAAACCGGCACCTCCACGTGCTCCGCCCGGGGCACTCACATAGAGTGTACAGGAGGGCCTGCTTTATCATCAAGAAAGATAAATGGGAAACCCACCACTGCCGCATCTGTTAGGCCCTGCCAGATTGTATTGGGCCAGAATGGCCCCAGAAACAATCCTAATCCTGTATTAGAGTACAGCAGGTTTAGTATTTAAAATATTTCGGCTCATTGAATTCTCATCATGTAAGGGGGTGGCTGCAGGGAAAGATAGTGACAAACCATTATTTTGTCATTATTTGTATTAAATTTAATTGATTTAAAAACATTTTTTTGCCTTTTCGACCCTAAATTTAGTTTAATAGAGTAAAAAAGGTCGGAAATTTCGAACTTTGTTTAGGGAGAGGGAACTGGCGGGGGGGATGTGTTAATACAATCTTTAGGGGTTGCTCATGCAGCTTGTACAATTATAAAACATAAAAGACAGCTTATAACAGCTTTGTTCGTTAACAGAGTTGACTATAAAATCTTGTGTTTCACATATTTTTTACACCATTTTGGATAATTCCTCCGAGCCTATTTTCAGTAGGTATCCATTACAAACTATACCAGATGTCTCTAAATTTTGTTGCGTGGTTTAGAGAAGACGATTCAATAATTTAAAATCAGTTTTGACGATCCAATCATTTCATATCAGTTTTGACAATTCGACCATCCCACATGAATTGTGACATTGTCGTACCTACCATAATTATATTATGTAGCTTTAGCAGATGCGAAAATATAAATTTCTTCTACCTAATAAGCATAATTTCTTCAACTTTAACCGATTTCCATGATTTGTGTAGGGGAACGTGTAGATGGCCAAGGATCCCCTATCCATTATATCACAAAAAATTAATATCTTTTACGGCAAACGTAAAATCCATTATGGGTTATTTTCTTGGTTTTTACGAAGGTAGTAGGTTAGGGTAATCACGACTTGATTACCCAATATTGAGTTAATCATGGTCGTATTAGTAGCTGCGGCGCATGCGCGAATCTCAAATCCTTGCAACCTTGAGGTTACAGTATTCGTCCGATTTCGTCGAAATTTTCAGAAATTGTAGGTTTAACCTGTAGGTGATAACATTTAAACTTCATCCTTTCGGGCCCAACGGTAACCTTTGCGCTGTCGCAGTGCGTATTATCTGTCAAGCTCAGTTTTATCCTAATCTGGTGATTTCGACTTAGACCATTCCTAGTTTATGGAAATACAAGAGACATAGAATCTTTTACAACTAGTTAAAACAAAAATTAAGGTTCATGATAAGTACGAGGAAGCTCAAAGAAGGAGGTAGTTTAGCTGACTTGGCAACTTTTTTTTAAGGTGTTTCTGGTGCAGTTACTTGAACTCGAGATTAAATCGGGGAAACTATCTATTTCATTACTTACGAGTATCAACAGCCTCCATTCAGGTTATGTTTATTTAGTTTAAGGGAACTCAACTAAACTTGTAAAACGCACAACGTCAAACCAACACGACTCCAGCAGGTGCAATCAAGTTCCGTTGAGTAAATTGTTGGATTCACTGAGGTGAAGCCGTTTTCCCAAGTTGAGAGCAAGTTTGCGTGAAATAAAGGGCTTCCAGCTCACAACTTACGACCTTTGGAGTCACCCGCACGAATTAAATTACCGGTTCTGCCCTCACCCCACGCGGTTCAGACATCCATCTGGTGTAACGTTATTCACTCAAGACTGTGTCTAACCAAATTCAACGTATTCTGACTTAGTTCCACAGTTTAAATTTCCTATCCATCCATTCATCAACATAATCACTTTTCGTATAGCATACGAAACAAACAAAAACGTTAAAACAAACAAACACAAAGGTTTATTATTTCTGTATGAGTTAACTGTATAGAATGACAGCTTTGGATTGCTAAAGGTCTCCATAAATTACTTGAAGGACCACCTCACGTATACCATTGAAGAAAAATATGTAAAATTGGTACTTAAGTTGATAAATTGACGTAATGTAATTATCAAGAATAACTATCACTCAATACCCTATCAGAAAAATTATAGAGATGCTGGCTAGATGAACAATATAATAATAATAGAATAATAGAAACGACCTGCGACAAGCGGTATCTAAGCTAAAAGGAGTGGCGTCTAGTAACATCAAGGATACGGCTGCAACCGTGTCATCGCTCGGAGTGTGGTGCGGGAAAAGTTTAAACTTATAAGCAACATTATTCTGATATATAGTTGTAACCATCACTTAGTTATAGAAATTAAATCGAGTCTTCTGAGCAGATATTTCGTCAAAGGTTCAATACCTCATTGATTCACTTCGTAAAGTCTGTCATTTCCACCTACGCGTCATGTCACGGTTGCTCTGGGCCGTGCACCCCCACAGTTGCGCACCGTAAGTCCAGACAGGCTTTAGGACTTGGTTGTACAATAACAACTTATTGTGGACATCAGCCAGTACATTTTTCTGTATTTGATCATAAGCTCAGCTTTTTTTTTATTGACGTGGGACTTACACCTTAGTTTGGCATCAAGTGTCATTCGAACATATTTCCCTTCATTAGCATATGGTATCGGCTTGTTATGGAGAAAGGCTGGCACATAGTTGATCCTTTTGTTAGTGAAATCGACATGCACTGACGAAATTCAATCCCATCTCAAGAGATTGGCTGATTCACTGTTAGTTTCCAAATAATATATCGTCCGCAAAATCAGTTTCGGGTAAGTCGGAGGTGTATTGAATGGGCGGACTCCAAGCTTCTATCTTTCTCAAAAGGCACCATCCTGTTTTATACAGAAATATCATTAGGACTAAGTGGTGTAGCATAACGTTCTGGTAGCATTTTACGAAGCTGTGAATAAGACCTTCATGCCAAACTTTGTCAAATGCCTGAGTCACATCAAGGAAGATGACATATTTATTAGTAGAATGGTGCTTCCTATCTTAAGGTTCCGTTCCTCTATAATGCATAGCAGTCTCTTTTGGAGGAGTTTTCGAACAACTAAACCGTGTCATAGGACGCAACTCATTAGCAGGAAAGTTGGGAATCAGATGTGCTGGGACAATAGCTTGGCTATTTATGATCTTTGTTATTTTGACAACGAGGGCAGGTTTTATTTGTCCTGTAAATCGTAGCCTGGCGCAATCTTTGCGGTGACCATTTTGATATTGAGGTAATGGCTAAAAGCAAGGTAGTCAGCAAAGATATCGGCCTTCTGTTTTTCAACCCAATCACCTGTAATTGGGTTTTTGAGTGGTGGAGCATGACTAGTTGGCCTTTTTAGTTGCCTCGTGGCTTTCCACAGAGAGTAATCCGTGTCCCTGTGGTTTGACAGGGATATCATGTAATCTTCTATGGTGGCATCATCTATCTCTTTGATTATCTGATTTAATTCGTTTGCTCCATTGTACCAAGCAGTTTTATAGTGCGGGAAAAGTTTATTCGAGCTGGGCATCTCGTCAGGAGTACTTCGCGGTGTCACCACCCGCGTCATCCGAGGCTCTTATTTAAACTGGTGGTCATTCTTAGGGGTATTTCCTTTTATCCCTTCCTTCCTGTCTCCCCCGTCTTCCTCAATTTCCCATTCCCAAGGAATGGTGGCAGGCAAACCTGGGCGTCCTCCCCACCTTTATTTTGTTTAGTTTTCTCGTTTTTATTTAATGGTGTGCCCCTTCCGTTTTTGAGAGAAGATAATAAATACATATTTATTTAGGTATCCAAGTAGGCACTATGCTATTAGATATGTGTGAGATAATTGTAACAAGCACTTTGATAAATCATCAACAAACATTCACATCTAACAATTGAAAATGGCTAAAAGTGGTTCAGAAGATATTGGAATTCTCTTTGTTCAACTCAACAATTGCGTTGCTCCTACACAGGCCACTCGAATGTTTGTTCTAAATTATTGTAACAGATTTATGGAAATTAATATCCAGCAAAATAAAATTGGGTCTTATCTGGATACTGTAGAAGCAGATATGTTCCTACACCAAGTCCTTATGGAGAGCGTGAGTCCCAAAAGACACCAACTCGTCAACCAGGGTTTCAATTCTCCAAGTTGCAGCAGAATGTCTCCACGACCACTCCACACATTAATGAGGACCAGTGTTATGGCCAGTAACCGAATTTCAGGAGCCTGCATCCACATGGCCTATGAGGTTCGACCAACCCAGGTCCACGTTATGAGGGCAAATTGGGCAGGACATTTCACGGTTCACAACCACTGACCTCTTAAAAGGCAAAATAAGGGAGAATTGGAAGAATATTCCAATAAAATTCAAATTGGTCGGTATCGCTTGAGATATTTTAGAATAATTGGAAGGATGGCTAGATAGCAAACAAAAGGGGGTTGGAGAACAGAATGAAGTTGGCGGGTAAAAGAGAAAGGGGACTACCCAGCTGGCTTCAACAGGGTTGAGGGTGTCAACAGCATTGCATAGGACACACAAAGCAATAACATAATCTGACCACTCAGAAAATAAGTCAATAAAAAAGAAAAACACTAACAATAGTTTAATAAATTAAGATGGAAGTAACAAGGTAGCTACCCTACCGAAATGTGATTGACAGAAATGGAACATTAAACCACAGAGATGTGAGCAATCGTGTAAGAATGATGTGTAATGATTAGATCCATGAGAGCGTGAGGTAGTGAATTTGATAAAGTATCGATTCATGCAATTCATGCTTATAGGTAATGATAAAAATACAAAAATTAGAAGACGTTAGGTAATTCGTGGTGACTATTGTTAGGTTAAACCAAAATAAAGACGGAAGTGTTGACTGTTTTCAAGGTGAACAAATATTAATAATAAATATCTTAATAAATTAAGATGAACAATAACCCATCTACTCGGATCAACGGACTACCAGAGCTGGACTGTACATGCAGAGATAATATTCCCTAGACACACAAGGAAACGAAAGTAAAAATCCAACTGAAACCTAACAAGATAAAATAAAAACAAGAATTCTACCAATTGTTCTCCTCAAGTATGGGAGATGGAACTATAGATATTAGCATCGCATCTACAGGATGCTAGAGCATCAAGTCTTACTTGGATTTTCTCCAGCCATGCAGTCTAGCTCAGACCTCCCATTGAGCTTTAAGACTGCAGCCCGACCGTCTACCTAACCGGTTCTTTAAATGGTGACTGACCGGGAGTTTGTTTATCAAACCACACGGATTTACTAAACTAATTTCAATATGATAAGAAAAAAACTACCCTCTCACATCAAAAAATTTCGATTATTTGACAGTTTAATTATTACAGATAAAGGGTTGATTGATCAAGATGCCGAAATCAATGGCATATCTAGAGTCAATGTTGGATTTCTGAACCGAATTTTGTGATTTTTGATCCAGCAGTTTCAGAGAAAAGCTTTTGAAAATTTTAACAGCATTTACCATTGAAAATATTTGATAATATGATGCTAACGGCACGATCCGATCGTACTTGTGCACATGCACAGGGGGTTAACCCACATAAGCCTTAAAATTTCATTGCTCTATTAGTCTCAAATTCTCAAATGTGTGGGCCATTTTATTTTTCGCTCCCGGAAAAGTTGAACGGAATTATTATTTTTTATTATTAGTAAATCCGACAGTCTTTTAGTGGGAGATTGTCTGGGAGATGCTCACCGATACGAAGCCTCGAAATGCCTTCAAAATCAGTCTGAATTGTAAATTTGCTTTCCTTGGGTACTATTGTTGACATACAGAGTCGTTTTATATGAAGTCCATTCTACAATCCACTTGGACCAATTACTGATCCAACTGCAACGAAATGTATGAGAAACTGCGTAGGAGCTGAATTGCGCAATCTCTGAAAGCTTCATCAAAATCGGACCACAATATAGTGGACGCGTGGAGGTTTAGACATGACGCGGATTTAGGTATTTGAACAAACTAAAATGAGAAAGCTCTGGGGTAGTTCGGAGTAGAAAATGTTTTCCAACTTCTTGCACGAATCCCAAGCTTCACTATCTCAGGTGAAAGGAAAATAACTATAATGTTGCTTTGAAATAATCTTGTCTATGTGGGATATTACAAATATTCATCTCTTACATTCAGCTTGAATATAAATTTGTTTTCCATAATCATAGTCTAAGAGTTTTATTAGTCGAGATCCCCCATTTTCTTTCAAAACAATTTGACTAAGAATCTCACCTGGGGAATACTTCATGTTATCCAGTGCGATAGCCAAATGGGACACTTTCAGCAACACCGTTTATCACGAGGGAAAGACCACAGACTGATCCGCTTCGGTTCGATCAGCCCGAGATTATTATTAGGCGATGAAACCTTGGTGACATCACGGTTTCCCAAACAATGGCGCAACTGGGAGGGGGAGGGGAGAATAAAAAAGACCCGTTGGAAACGATTACGTGTTAAATTTATTTGGAACAACCTCTTCCCCTTCTGCCGGCCCAAACCGATGATTCTCGGGTGAATATTCTCTCTCACCGCCTTAAAATAAACCGGGTTGTTCTTGAGAAAACGGGATGCTGGGAGGAAGCGACAGAATGGATGACGGGAATTCGCGGGGTGATGCGATCCGTCGTTAGGTGGGTGTGAAATGGAGTTCCAGGGCCAGACCTCTCTCGATAACGATGTTATTTGTCATAGAGCTCCGAAAAATCTCCATGTTTTGACAACACTTACGCTCGACACGACTTGACTCTTTCCTTTCTTAGGTCGATCTCGGGTAAACAAATCATTTTGATGTTTCAATTTATACGCTCTAACGCACAAACTGGCATGATATGTAGATAGATGTCATCACAGCTCAGTACCAAGTTTTAATGGTAACCCAAATTACCTAATCCTGGTATATCAAATTTGATATCATCTGCTATAACCTGGTATCATCTAGGTATATAATAGTTTTATATTATTAGGTTTATATTGTTCCAGAATTGAACTGATACCCAATAGGAAATTCACGGCGCCAATCCCAGCACCAAGCTTACTAAGGGGATACTCCGAAGAAACTGTAGAGAACTCAAAATAATGTTCGGAATCACCAGCTTTGCACACTTTCGATTTCATCTACATCTCATAGGAGTCACTCAAACGTCCACTCTGGGCACATTGTGTGAGGAAAGAGACCTAACTACATCTCACATCATCTTTGAGTGCCCCGCCATCACTTACCGTAGACGTGAACAAAGAGACATTCATCGTCAATGTCGGTGAGTTTACGTCTGTCAACTGTAGTGCACGAGCAGGCGTCCCGCAAGGCTCTGATTTTGTCACTGTTTGTCAATTCGTCGATCATGAGGATGTTTCAAGCACAGCCAGTGATTTTAAAGTTGCACAAGTTACCCTACAAGAATATGTTGGTTGCGTACCTGGGGTAGTATGCTCAGAAGTCTACTCTGGTTACATTCGCGAAACAAACACCCATTAACATATCTTCAATCTGGTAAGGGCAACAACTAGTGCCACAAAGTGATAATGTCTGAAATCTTGCCCTTAATTTAGACAGGAAATTAACACGCGAACATCACGTCGAAAATTTAGTGTGCAAAGTACGTCATCGCAACTTCATCGCGAGTTAGCCCTGGAAACCAGAAGATTGCTGTTAATGTCACTATTAGACCCACCTGGCATGATTTGACTGTACTGTTTGGCACTGTAAATTATCTAGACTTGGCGCTTCCGTACATGTAATTGTCTTCTAAAAGTTTCTAAAAAAAAGCTATATTTACATTCTAGCACTGTAGATCGGTTAAAAAAGAAATTAGTCACAAGGATATTTCATCTCAACAGTGCGTAACATTTGGCATGTTCTTTCCTTTTGTGCTAGTACTTCTAACCGTCTTAACGCTGGACTTCACTCAAAAAAATACAGTAAACTATACAAGCCCCTGACTAGATAAAAAAGCTGATATCTAAATAACTACAATCAACACTCAACAATCGGCACTCAAAATGAAAATACTTGAGCTGGCCCCAGCCACGAAGTCTAACACAGACCTCCCAGAGAACGGGAACTGGGACTGGGAAATTCGTCAAAATTTCCCAAACCCAGAAAGTAACATATCAATTTTGTTGTTTTTCAACGCCGTTCCGGATGTAAAAGTGTTCAAATTTAGTGAAATGGAAATGTTGTGCATTTAGAGGTAATGCACCTACCATGAGAATTACACGTCTTGGGACATCGTTCTCTTTCAATGAGAAAAAACTATAGCAGATGCCAACTCTCGCGAACTAGTTAAAATATTCACTAATCACAACAAAACCAACGCGGCAATCTTGAGTTCACAAATAACGGACATTAGCTAAATTATTTGCGGGATTTAACAGCCTCGATAGAGGTTTAAAATTGAAAAACACACTGGTGCCATACGAATTTTAATAATCTCCGATATTTTTCGATTATTCTACTGCTTGAACTGGTGAAATTCTATTGCAAACGCAGCACGCCAAGAGGCTACCGTGCTTGGGGATCAAAATCCCTTCCTACAGCGATATGTTAAAACCATCCGCAATTTTCTTGCTTTTCAAGGCCAAACCACTCACCAGGGCCAAACCAGGAAGGTAAGGAGGAAAAATTTGGCAGCAATAACGTCTGAACTCCAATGAACTAGAGCTAACAAGCGATGAAAGATTTTCGTCGGGTGGCAATCGTGGAATTTACATTCCTCTAACAACGGGATCGTTCTTCCTGAAACAATTAGGAAGTCGCGGAGTCATTTTTGGAACGGCCCTGAGCCAAAATACATCTGAAAGGCAATAAGTAGCAGCTCACTTTTATTTTGATGAAAACAAGATGAGCAATGAAAATATAGAAGTTCATATACTAACGGTAAAAGACCGTGCGAGGACACGAGCCAACATCGCTTGACGTCATTTCGAATTAACCTCAGGTTTTTTTTTGTAATTTAAGTCATCTAATCTGATAAGACGCTTGCGCAATTAAGAAATCTTCGCTTCTACGATCTTCTCCGGATTTCGGTGGAAAAGACTCTCACTGCCTTGAAATAGCCGGGTCTTTCCCGAGGAAAAAGCTTAGCTTAGGCGGGATGACAGCCTGGACGGTGGGAGTTGGTGGGATTTATGTGTCCCCCTCGAGTCGTTAGCGGGAGCGACGTTTAGTTTCAATGCCAGATCATCATTAATAACAACCGTTTGTTATAGGGGCGGTGACATCAAAGTTTGTAATCGCCGCTTACCACAGAGTTGTTAATCAAAGACGTCAAGTTTCACAAACTTCATTCAAGATAAATCAAAGGTCAAAGAATAAAAGTGAATAACCGAGGGAGGGAGGGATATGTAATTTGACAGTTGATCATCCGCCGCAACAATCAATTATCGCCTTTAGTTAAAATATTCTGATTTTGGTGTATTTTTTCAATAAAAAATCTTTGTAATCCACAAACAAACGTTTTGTCTAACCCTCCCGTCCTTCAATATTAATTGACTATATTTCAAGGTGTGCAGAACCCAAAATGCTGCAAAGTTTATATTAGACAAATGTTTATATTACCAATTATTTTTATTGGTCTTAGTCACTCTTTGGTATATTATTTAAACTCGGTTCCTCGTGGCTCCGTAACCTGTAATTGCATCCTACGAGTAGATGCCATAAAAGAGATTCATCTACATTTCAGCACCGCAGATCTATTGGGAAAGACATTAGAAACATGTGCCTTCAGCAGAACAGTGTGCCTCCACACATTGTCATTGACCATACATTATATACAGTCAGATGACTTTGTCTTGAATTTAACTCCATGAATATCAACTTTTACTACTCCCTTTGTACGAAACAGAAGCTAATATAAAACTACCAACAATGTTGCAGTACGTTTACTATACATCGTCACGACGCATAAATCCACAAATGGAACCGAAGATCTCTGCAAGCACAGCTTGTCCGTAAATATACAATATAGGTTATAAAAACGTCGATTTCAAAAACGAACTCTTGAATAGAAATTGACATTGCAATTATACCATTGCATTCGATAGTCACATTTACTAGGAGAATTTTATTACGTTCACACACACATTTTTTAAAAAATCTCTCCGCAAAGGCGGAGGGGGCACACCATCAAATGAAAACGAAAGAAAAGAAACAAAATAAAAGTAGGGAGGACGCCCAGGTTTACCCGACGCAAGAAAGCCCTTGGGATTTGGGAAATTGAAGAAGATCGAAGAGGGAGAGAGGTATGGAAGTACCCTTATCGAATAACCACCAATTGAAATAAGAGCCCCGGATGACGCGGGTGGAAGTATTCAATAGTCAAAAACACTCGGATTATCCCATAACCTTGATCGCTTTATTACGCCACCACAGATACGCTTGCCTCAGGTCGTCGATTTACTTTTCTTTGCCCTCCAGGTCTGCTCTATGTTGTCACGCTGCCACTGAAAACTTGGACATCCAGGATTATGACAGACCCGTCGAGCATGATTGCAAACGTCTCTCTCTCTCTCTCTCTCTCTCTCTCTCTCTCTCTCTCTCTCTCTCTCTCTCTCTCTCTCTCTCTCTCTCTCTCTATCTCTCTCTCAAGATGAATTTATACCATTGCATTCGATAGTCACATTTACTAGGAGAATTTTATTACGAAGTACTCCTGGCGAAACACTCGGACGCAGCCATAACCTTGATGTTATTAGGCGCCACCCCTTTTAGCTCAGATACGCTTGCCTCAGGTCGTCGATTTACTTTTCTTTGCCCTCCAGGTCTGCTCTATGTTGTCACGCTGCCACTGAAAACTTGGACATCCAGGATTATGACAGACCCGTCGAGCATGATTGCAACGATTTCTTCTCTCTCTCTCTCTCTTTCTCCATACCCTGGCCACTGGATGGCAATACACCACATGATGACGGAGAGTTACGGTGAGCTCGTGGCCATTGCTGCAACTCGTGATAATTCAGGTTCTCATTATTACCTGGCGCTGAATGGGATACCTACTGACCCACGACTACTCTGGAACACCTCAAGGCGGTGGCTAGTGTAGCATTAACATGTCGGTAGTTGCAGGCCCCGAAACCCTCTGAAGCCCACTCCATCCATGGGGAGGAAATTAGGGATTCAGAGCACCGTCGGAGTTCTTTACCATCCAATGAATCATGCTGGGCAGCGGCAAACTCAGCAGATGAGCTGGGTTTAGGAACAGTTGGAGTTGCCCGATTGCACCACAACAACTGCTGCCTGACAAAATCAAGGTCAGCAGCAGTGCGGGCGAGCTACCATCTGGAGCCCGTAATGACTAGCAGACGTACATACACACACACGAGAGCTCTTAGGGAGAGCGAATAGATGAACGTAAAGCGGTCCTGGAGGTGTCATTAGACTCATCGAAGGTATTTCCATCAATAGTAAACAAAAAAAATCAATTTTTAATTCGAAAAGCGCAAAGGCTACCCCACGCCTCAGGGAGCGATAGAATGCATTGGGTCCCAAATCGTACATCCCCTGACAATTTTATCAAAACCTGACGGAAACAGTAAAGCTAATCACAAGGATTTCATATTCTCTCAAGCGCAATAGCTGCAGTTGGTACGATGAAATAAATTTGCGCTTGTACACCAATAAGGTACCTGTTAGAAGATGTAAGAATATTAGCTAAACGTATTTTATCTGCTGCATATTTATGATGATGGGGTGTTCTTCTTTGGCGGGAAGCAGGATATTACGTGAAATGTATAGTACTCGTAAAATGGTAGCAGCTTAACGGTTAAACGAGTCTCTCGTCTCCAGCAATGACGAGCAATCAGCAGAAGGGACCTGCCATATTATTTGATATGCTTTGATCCAAGTTTGATCCTGGGAAGGGCCTTAATCTAACGTGAATTCCAAATGAAATGAGATGTAACCCCTCATGCAAACACGCAATTCAAAGGTCCGAGAAGAGTAGAAAAAAATAAGGAAAAAACTTTTATCTCGAGTCGGAATTTCCCTTCCCAAAAGCCCGCAGGTATACGGGAGTATAAAACATTCAAGTCACCTCGTTCGGATTATTAGCTCCGTTGTTGCGTGACTAGGATAACAACTATAGTCATGAGCTTTAAAAGAGTCCATTCGAGAAAAAAATTGCACGTTAACATTGAGTACTTCTAAGGTATCACATGATGTACCATATTCTGAAATGCGGGTGTTTAGTATTGTGTATACCACTGTCTTGTTCAAATGACTCTGGAAGGAACATTTAAAATACAGTAGAAACCGCTCAAAACGACATTCAGAGGCGCGTGAAATTTCGTGGAAATAACAAATAGTTCCTGCAACCGATATTCCTCAAATAAGACTGTTTCAACGTGCCCAGCTTGCGGCATTATCAGCATACCGAAACACTTCAAACACGTTCTGTACAACTAGTTTCCAACAAAAAGAGCCCTTTAGAGTTTTTTTTAGAGGCTTCTTCTTCGAGTTATTTCACTTTCAAGATTTTTTTCGACCTTACTTCACTAAAACGGCCGTAACTCCGGCGTTTTCAAAGTATTTGCAAATCTAAATATGACGATGGAAAGAGCATTGAATTTTCCATCGTTTCAATCTTTAACAGTAATTTCTTAAAGATAACTAAATGGTGAAGAATGAGCCTGAAAAGTAAATTTTGTCAAATTCTGAAAAAACAATTTTTTAATGGCTCATTAGTCCTCATTAATTTTGATGATACGTTTGAGCCTGTAAGCCTAAAAATGCACAAAAGGCTCAGCTTTCCAAGGGTATAGTTAGTTTTTATGTTTTAGAGGGAACATTTATCATGTCTATCATGCGCATTATCACTTACGCCCACGTGTTCCCACTTCACGTCAGAGTAGCCTGTGTTGATGGGTACGAGTTTCAGAATGGAGTTCTACGAATATTATCGAGGAATAGCCCTCACGCAATCTTATCTATTTCATCACTATCGATTCTTCGTCGGAGTATTTCCTCCTGTTACCATCTGGACCTAAACCTCACTGTAATCATGATCAATCTCTGAGCAGGTTCTTTGTCTGACTCTGGCAATACTGGTAATCACTCAGAATCTTGGCAATCTGTAGGATTGAAGACTGTCATTAAGCAAACACGTAGATTCTGAGGCGTCCAGGGCCCCGAAGTCTGGTCTTCGAATTCCCAAGACGAACAATCGAGTTCACACCACTTGTGACAATAACGGTTACTGGGCCGCCTTATTGTGGAATATGTAAGCTCCATGTGACGTTCATACGAACTTTGCAGTGAGAAAGATTTTTAGTCTCCTTTTTTCCTTTACCTACGTCAACCGGACCCAGTGGATTATTCAACTTGCTTCTACCTACAGCATTTCCAGATTGGAGGACCGTCGTTATGTGGCGGATGGCTTTTTTCAAAAAATTTCCCAACGGCATTCTCCATTGTTCCTCTTTGCTGACATGAGTTAATTTGAATGCCCAGAGCTACACGACCCGACACAGCCCTTTGTTTCTCTAGCTCTTTGAGTTTTTTAATAATCAAATGCATCGTCTCTCTATCTCATGCCGCTCACGGTAAATGCAATTTTCGCTTGCCCTGAAGCGTCAACTACAAATCCACCTTTGATGCTTACAAACCGGTATTAGGTAACTATTTTTTTTAACACTTTAATTCATTCCTACATTTTTCAACTCACCAATTGAACTCATATAATTCGTGTATCTTTACATATTAATCACCGCTTACCTATTCAACATACAGTTGAAAATAGCCAGTTGGCAAGGTAACTCTGAATAAAATTGTGAAAAAAATTGACTTACTGGACCAGACTCTTCGCCTCACATCCTTAGTACTCACCTGAAACAAGAAATTTGATAGTGAAGTTAAATTATTCTCAAAAATCATGTGTACCTCAATATATATAGAAATATTCTGTTAAAAAAATTAATTTTACATGACTTTGATTGTATACTTACTTATAACATTATAAACAATAATCAATCTCATTATTATTATTATTATTATTATGAAAACGGGCATACGATATGATGGAGATCTGACCTGTGCGTGATAGAATAAACTAGGTATTTGTCTATTCTAAGGACAACTATATGTTGGCAGATATTCGAGAAAATCACAAGTCTCCATAAAGCAGATAAGAAATAACTGGTTTGATGAAAGCGGTAGTAGTTTTAGAGACTTTAAGTTTTACCAATTATAACTTTTCATCAAAATGTCATTACGAGTAAATACCAAGTTGGGTGGGCAGTAGCGTTGCATCGATGCTTTCTCGTACCGCTCATATCTACTTTCTGCTTTACTATCAATCCAGTGGCCGCAACCATCTGAGAACATCGTATAAAAGCTGACCGGTACAAACCCTGATTAAATCATCAGAATTGATCTATTAGTCACGAGGTTCCATAGATTTTATCATATTTCTGGTAGCGGATGTGTAATGGTATTCAAACCAATCTCTTCCGAATTCCGACGAGCGTCACTCCTATACCTGAGTACCTCAATATTTGAACAAACCCGGCAAATAACTCAAATAGATCGTACGAAATTAATTTTTCGGGATATTCACTTTAGCTCATGCTCACACGCTACTACTTGTCGGATGGAAAGGACAATTATGGGAAACTGTTAATCCGCACGATTCCAATTATTCTGACCTCTACAAGAAACACAGACACTCAGTCAGAGGAACAACCAAAATTGATGAACAAGTTTCGAAATACAAAAAGCTAATCTAGAGTGAATATACAAAATGAAGATAATACATGTTTATTGAGTAATTTCGGGGGGACATATTAATCGTTGACTTAAAAAAAAAAAAAAAAAACTAATTTTGCCATACATAATTCAGTTAATAAAATAATTATGTTTAGCCGATTGAACTTTTCGATTAAGATTCTTCTATACTAAGTAATCACACTTTCATGCCTTGTAAGCGATGCCCAATCTCCTTCATTCAGTAAGTACACCATCTCTTCGAGGCACAGACTCCCTCGGCCAAAGTGACGGATTCCAAACACCTTGAGCACAGAACAAATCGCGATAAAATTAACTTCATCCTCTCGGACTCCCATATTGCACATGGAACGAGGTTCATCGGGGGAGTCATTTGGGGTGCAATTAAACAAAATCGAAAAGCCTCTAAATCTCAACACCCACCTCAACATCCACAGAGGAACTGTTGTCGTCATTGAAAAGGTCACCAGGTTTCTCCCGGTTGTCAAGCTGTCTGTAGATCCGAGAGTTCGACTGCTGTTCTATCATTACAGTCTCATCATACCACGCGTCGCGAACTTAGGAGGTCAAGCCAACCAGTTGAGTTTGCCAGGCATCCACATCATTCAGGCTGATGCTCAACTGGGAAACAGCATCCTCAGCTAGACCACACAAAGCAGCATACCAGAAACATCCAGTACGCACGATCCCTCCGCCACCAAACGTGAATATCGGTGCCCTGTCAACTTCAGGGCAATTGCAATATAGTTGAAATGCAAAGCCAGAGTATGACGAAACCGCAGCTCGAGACCCGCCTCCAAATTCACGAAATAATCAGGGGTGTTTCTTGACAGCTCACAATAAAAACTAATCGTGAATTTTGATGTTTGAGGGCAATCATTTTGTCATGAACGATCTCAGCTTCCCTGGTAGACAGCAAAAGGAGGCAGAACGTTTCTGTATCAACAGTTGATAATCAACTACTTTTTATAAAGAAGGTATAATGTCGCAAAGTAATTTGGTAAAGAGCAGATATTCTGTTGAAATAAGGTAGTGCATTTTAATAAAAGTAATACTCTTACCAGACTAATGGATCTCTGTTTTAATGGTACTGTTTTACCGCATTACCCAAGATTTAAAACATTAAAAAAAATAATTGATTGAAACTGGATATAGATATGAACAATGTAGATTTTGATGTGACGATGTCGCTATAAACAACTAAATTTCATGAGTCCAGTAGCTCGTGGGGTAGGAAATCTCACCTCCTTGGGAATCGTTGGATCTTTCAGATACTAGAGATGCTTTCATCAGCCCTACACTTCCCTTTGTGTATTTAACACCCTAGAGCCAGACACAACAGGGATGGTAAAAGCTGAGTGGTGGGGAGAGAAAAAGGGAGGGCCTTTGATCATAGCACGGGCAATTAACTAGGGAAATTTCCTGTCTGATGCTTTGCACTTGGAGTGGACAAGGTGAAACATTAAAATATTGACTTACTCAACGAATTTCCATTCTGAGAATGACGCGAGAACCGCAGATCTCGGGATCTTATCTGATTGAACTGAATAAAGAAACGGGGAAGTTGAAACTAAGTAAGATAAAACTTTGTCTACAATTTATTTGTAAATTACCAAGCGGCAAAATTTTGTATGGAATCAGATTTCTAGCTGCTGGAACTTCAACAGAAGAACAAAACAAAAGTCTGAAGCAAAGGAAATAGAAGAATGTATAACTTTTAATTTCACGGTGAATAGAAATCTCTCGACCCATTCTGAAGAAACCACGCAATATACTAAACTTTAAATTATACTGAATTAGTAAGTACGAGATTTATTTCACATGTTTTCCCCAACCAAGTGAAAACATTAGAAATCACCTGCATCACCCGTACACTACTATCGTACTGATCTTTGCGTGAACAATCATCATTTATGCCGACTTTTAACTCTCAGATTAAGATGATTTTTCACTTGATCACTGAAGAATATTTCAATCTCCTATTTTTACATTTTGGAACCAGACCTCGAAAATTAATTTCCGCACAAATATGAAAACACACCTGCAATGTGCAATGTGCAATGTGCACCTACAATAAAAAACAAAGGAGAAATAACAAAATGTCGGTCATAATTCTGAAAAAATTGATTCGAATCAAGAAACGGATAGCATCACGTGAATAAGCGTTAAATAATAATGAAAATTCTTGTGCCACACTTCAGATTTCTACATCATCCACTATTTGACAATTTGGGGGTGCGCAACTTAGAGTGGTTGTACGCAATAAAAAAAATTGGGTGAGGGCTTTGAGCATTATATCTCATTTCTAACTAACTCATTTTCTTTCTAATTTTGGTTTATTATTTTCAATCATGAACCTTTGTAATCCGACGTTTGGACCGTTTCTCCAAAACCTTTGAACTTGTATGTATTTGGTACTTATTGATGCATACGGTTCTACTCCATTGATTATAGAGGAGGTACGATGTTTGGAATGTGCAGTTGTCAATACAAAAAAGAAACCAAAATATTTCTAGATCTCAATTAATAATGTTCTCTGTGTGACTTTTGATGGTTTTTTTTTCTCTCAATTTAAAAGTGAGTCACTCAAATTTTCGCGCAGTCGTTATCCGACTAGGATTTCAGGAATTCGAATAAAAAATCTTACTTTTGCCCATTTCCATCCATAGATGGCATTATATATAATTTTTCAGGTTAGAAAATAGATCTGTAAGATGGTTTTCACCAACTTCCTTTGACAGAAGAAACAATACAGTTCTCAGCTTTCGTTTTCCCATGCAGTCACTACGAGTACATTTTACTCTCATTTCGTTGGAACAACTCTCCTCCACATTTTCAGTTATTCATCACCCACGTATTGTGAGAATTACTAAGGGATTCAATAGTACGCGTATATGTTGATGACATCTGATTGGGGTAGACAGGCTGAAGAGTGTGCAGTCTGTACATTGAAAGTAGACAGAAAAGTGGTAGACGAAAATGTCACGATCAATACGGTAAGGATGAATTCAACGAAAAAAGCATCACCTTTTTGGGAGGAAAAATTGATGGAGCGGCAAAAACATTCCAAAGATAAATCGAAAGAATTGCGAAAATGTCAAGACCTCATGACTTGCACTCATTGAGAATTTTCACTGGGTTAACGGAACGTTTTAGGATTTTGATGCTGACCTTTCCCAAATCGTGAGGCTGGGAATTAGTAGAAAGGAGGAGATGTAATGGTGAAGAATAAGGTTTTCAGACCCTGGTGCAAAAAAAAAAAAAAATAATAACAGCAGCCATAAGCTTCAAAACTACATGGCTGGATGCTTCCTTTTGAATTATGTTGTGTAACTAATGGTTTGGCAAATGCAATAATGGTATATCAACTATTTGAATGTACGATGATCGAGTTGAAACCGATATGAGGTGCATAAACCATCATCCTCAAACTACCCCTAAAACTTGAGCGAGATCGGATGACTAGGACCTGAGACAATGTTCATGGATTTTACTTGAACGCATGCGAAAACGGGAGTGTTGGTTTATGAGCAAGCCCTTCAAGACAATTTCATCAATATCGGATGAAACGTATAGATATAAAGCTTCTTTCATGGATCTGACACACTCACAGACACAGGAACACGAAACGAAATCTGTCCAGAATGAACGTAAACGCAAAAAAGTCGTACAAATGGAAGCTTTGATCATGCTGGAAAAAAAAATTCAAAAAACGCTTCCTTCAACCATTTGTAGAGCAAGAAGTGAAAACATGGGATTTGTTGAAGTGGGTATGTTACGTCACCCTCTTATCATATTTCATGAGGAAGAGGAAAATTAGAAATTCCTTGAAATGAAAATGAAAACAAGGACCACATGGATTCAATAAGGTGCCGATCGGACACCGGATGGTGACACCACGTGATCCCTCTGGCGATAAACCAATTGCTTTCTTCATTGTGCCGCCTTCATCGAACATGAAAATGTTGAAATGAGACTGTACCGGGATTATTGCCCCGAAGCTCCATTCAAATACAAATTGTACTGGCGGGCTCAGAATCGTTGTCCTCTGACATCTGATGTCATCTAATACGACAATTTCTTGATATAAGTCCACTTTCCACTTGCCAAGTACACTAATCCATTTTACACACGTATAGAAAACTGGACGCGTTTCGTACGACCTAGATGTGTCTCAATCTTGGCATTGTTCCAGAAATAAATATTCGTCCTAACCAGAAGCAGTTAGAACTCACACTTTACTTGCATGCCAATTAAAAAATACTGAGTGGTCCATTATTTGTTCATCAAACCAGGGAAAGATATAGGATTACCGAGCCTAATTTCGTAAACTTTGATCCTGTAGTTCAAGAGAGAGGCTTCGGACAATGGTCTGTCAAAAGTAAACCCTCCCGGGCATCTTAAAATCCCTCAAAAACCGTCATCTTTCCATTTAGTATACTTGGACTTCGACTCATACGAGCTGTACATCCAACATGTTTTGAGAAAACGGCGATATTCGAGGAGGAGTTTTGGGACCTATAACAGAAAATCCTGGCCGACTAATTGCTCACTACATCAAATTAGTGTAATACGAAAATTGTTCAGCATGAACTCAGCTACGAAGACTTATTGTCCTTTTTTCACAAAACAATTCTTGACTAAGTATTCAGGTATTTTTTAACGAAATTTCAGCACGAAAAACTCGTCTTATTTTGTGAATTTGATTCGAAATATGTCGTGCTAGGACAAGTCATGGTCTAGGTACTGAAAAACTTCTGCGATCCGTAGCAGACCACTTTTTCAATTCAAAGACTTCAACGCAAGTGAATGAAATTAGATGAAAATTTCAAAAAAATTGGCAATATCTCAAAAAACGCTGCGAATTCTTTCACTGGGGTTTATTATTCAATTGGCTTGCGTTCATGATTTGAATTTCTACTATTTGGGGTGTGCATGTTTCACATTGAGAGATTATTGAATTTCAGGAGGCATATACGATCAACTGATCAATCCAAATAGGTATTTTGGTTGAGAACAGATTTACGTGCTCCATGCATATATCCTGAAATTCAATAATCGCTCTATCCTGTGAAACACGCACACTCCAAAGCTGTAGAAATTCAAATCATGAAGAGTCAATTGAATAATAAACCCCAGTGAATGAATTTGCAGCGTTTTTATTGAACCTCAATACCCCCCACAATAAAAACATCTATAATTTATCAAGTCCTTTAGCACTCATATTGCCTCTTCCCCAAATCCAAATTTAAACGATGTAGCCAAAGGTAGACTGATGTAGAGGAGGCACACAAATATCATCAACTGATCAATCCAAATGTTTTGGTTGAGAACCGATTTACGTGGTCTATGCATATCTCCTCAAATTCGATAATCGCTGTATCAGCGGTGAAACACGCACACTCCGAAGATTAGTAGAAATTCAAATCATGAATGCAACTCAAATAAATAAAATTGAAATAAACCCCACTGAAGAATACAGGTTATTTATTGAATTTCCACACAAATATGATCAATATCAATCAAAATTTTTGAGATAATATTTACAATAATCTATATGCGACTCGTATTAAATCAGCGTTTCATGAAGAATATCAGTAATAATATTGAATAATATTTACCTATATATTATCAGCGTTTCATGAATATCAGAATGCTTCAACCCGTGTATCAGCTATAAACTACAAGTATCCACATCGGCTATCACTCCAGTATCCACATTCACTACAACTCGTTTGATAAACTTTTTTTTATTCTATTACACAGCCCCCCCCCCCCCCCCCCCCCCAAATTCAACATCCTTAAAGTCGACTGGGGTATCCCTATGTATTTTTAAGTGCTGAACTCGAATCCAACGTCCAAAAATCCCCAGACCCCCAAAATCTTGAGGTATGGCCAAAATAGGTTGGTACCCAGCTACAGAACCAGTGTCAGAACCTTCTTTTTCAGTCATGAGATTGGGATGAACTACGACATCTGTTTAGGTGAATTTCTACATTTTTTTCAACTTCAGACAAGGATTTTATTCTCTTTTCTTGTGATATCCCTGTGATAAAGAATTAAAAGTCATTTTAGAAGACCCCAACAAAGTTTGAAAGCCTTTTCGAAAATTATATTCAATTTCAGCGAACCCGGAAACACATAAATCCTTACCTTGTTCGAAAAAACAAATTTCAACCCCTAGGAGGGGGTGATTGAGGGACTTTCAGGCTCTTGAAAGTTCAAATTCGACCTCAGGATCCCCAAAACATAGAAATCCATACCCCACTCGACTTAGCGTGAGAACTCAAAATTCAACCCCTAGGAGGGGGTGGCGGGAGGTGATTGAGGGGTACTCTCCTTGTCTGAGGTTAAAAACAAATGTAGAAATTCACTAAAAAAGATGTCGTAGTTCATCCCAATCTCAGGACTCAAAAAGAAAGTTCTGACACCAATTAAAGGGTAGTTTTTTGGCCATAGCTCAAAATTTTTGGGGTCTGGGGATTTTTGGTCCTTGGATTCCAATTCAGCACCGAAATGTACATAGTTTTTTTGGGGCTGAGTTATCAAGGTTCATTATTGAAAATATGATCCTGAAAGTTGCGCCTTAGATGTGAGAATGGCACCTAATTTTGATTTGCGTTGACGAAACGATGAAGGGAGGTGAGATAAGAGATCGGAACTGAAATTTGAAAGGTCGGGAAACCCTGAACCAGTTCATTCTCCACAAGCTGGTATTTTTTAAAGGCTTTTTCAGCTTTTACATTGCAAAGCGGCTTTTCTAATAATTTTCTTTTTAGTATGGATAATGTGAATATTATCCTTCTGAAAGGAGGGATCCTCTCCCGTTGATAGCTGTGCACTCATCCTAAGCGAATCAGCATCATTAATTCAATCAACACTTCGGCATCTCGGTTACCAGGAATCCAATTAAGTAATCATTTGTGTCGGGGCGAGAGGATGTGGACAACTTCGGACTAATCCAACTGATGGCAACACGGTTTTGCCTGCGGCCTAATAGGACGAGCCTTGTTGAGGAATTGTGTCCGCTCCCGTCCGTTAAACTTAATTTAAGTAGGGGAGGAGCTGCTTGCTTGAGAGCTGGGTCGGACAACCTAATCGGACAGACCATCTGGACGAAGTACGAGTAACGTGCCAGCAACACACGTTCCCAGTGTCGGATTTTCCTTCGCTAATTGCTTGAACGGAACTGTTCATTTACTGTTGTTTATAACCGTTATTTTTGCTTAATTTCCTCGTTATTACAACCATTGATCAATGCATGGAGCGTTCATTAGAGGAAGGATAAGGCTCCAAAATACAAAAATGTTGAGGAATTAAAAAATGAGCTTTATTAACAAAGAATAAGTAGCGTATTTTATCAAAACCTGTCATAAATTGTCAGCTACATCACACACTCTTACTTAGAATTTACGTACACAGAAACATTTCATGACGAAATAGACGGACAATGTCTATAGAATTTTAAATATAAAGATTGTCAAAAAATATCTCCATCGAAATTCGTTTTGAAACGTTGGTATTCTTCAAAACAGAGAACCTCATTGGATTCCACACCACAAAATCCTTCAGAAATCAATTCGAACCTGATTCACCCCAAAATGTCGATGACGGGGTTCTGAAACACCCACTGATATCGGGAAACCCTTCAAGACGGGTACCAGGGAGGCCATCCAAGGAAGGGTGGGCTCGAGGGTGCCGGTCGGGGTTTTCCCCAGCTCCGCTGGCTAGTATGAATGTCCGTGTTTACTGGTTGTGAATGTATTTATTGTGTGTATGGGACCTATATTATAGTCGAGAGTGATCTGTGATACCATCTGTGATATATTAGTTTAGGAATCTAGTATGTAGGTAAAATCCGCGATAGACTGGGGAGGATATCCAGTACTCGCCCTGTCTCCGTCATCTGTAAAATAATCTAAAATATGACATCCAATTATGGGAAGACCACAAGATATGAGAAGAGGTGGATTAGTACCTAGGAGTCATAAGCCCTCATAGTCGTCTCAGCCACAATCTCCATTTTAATACCAGCCAAAGATGGGAAAACTGCAAGTTACAAGAAGAGGCAGCAGAGTACCTAGGCTGAGGAACCCTACCCCTCACAGACATCCCTAGAAAAGCAGCACCTCCACGAGGTCCATCCTGGGCATGCTGTTTAGCATGGCAAACGCTGCGTGAGGGGAAACGGTGGCCTGCCATGAACAACATGAATGCACAGAACAAGAGTCGGAGTGAGGACTGATTGAACTAATGAAAGCCCTCCAAAATGAAAGACTGGTTGTAAGGGGCCAAATATGGCCTAAGATACAACCGTACCCACTCCAGACGCATGGCAGGTTAGGGATGGTTAGAGATGGTTAGGGGTTAGGGATGGTTAGAGATGGTTAGGGATGGTTAGGGATGGTTAGGGATGGTTAGGGATGGTTAGGGATGGTTAGGGATGGTTAGGGATGGTTAGGGATGGTTAGGGATGGTTAGGGATGGTTAGGGATGGTTAGGGATGGTTAGGGGTTAGGATGGTTAGGGATGGTTAGGGATGGTTAGGGATGGTTAGGGATGGTTAGGGATGGTTAGGGATGGTTAGGGATGGTTAGGGATGGTTAGGGATGGTTAGGGATGGTTAGGGATGGTTAGGGATGGTTAGAGATGGTTAGGGATGGTTAGGGATGGTTAGGGATGGTTAGGGATGGTTAGGGATGGTTAGAGATGGTTAGGGATGGTTAGGGATGGTTAGAGATGGTTAGGGATGGTTAGGGATGGTTAGGGATGGTTAGGGATGGTTAGGGATGGTTAGGGATGGTTAGGGATGGTTAGGGATGGTTAGGGATGGTTAGTTAGGATGGTTAGGGATGGTTAGGGATGGTTAGGGATGGTTAGGGATGGTTAGAGATGGTTAGGGATGGTTAGGGATGGTTAGGGATGGTTAGGGATGGTTAGGATGGTTAGGGATGGTTAGGATGGTTAGAGATGGTTAGGGATGGTTAGGGATGGTTAGGGATGGTTAGGGATGGTTAGGGATGGTTAGGGATGGTTAGGGATGGTTAGGGATGGTTAGGGATGGTTAGGGATGGTTAGGGATGGTTAGGGATGGTTAGGGATGGTTAGGGATGGTTAGGGATGGTTAGGGATGGTTAGGGATGGTTAGGGATGGTTAGAGATGGTTAGAGATGGTTAGGGATGGTTAAGGATGGTTAGGATGGTTAGGGATGGTTAGGGATGGTTAGGGATGATGGTTAGGGATGGTTAGGATGGTTAGGGATGGTTAGGATGGTTAGGGATGGTTAGGGATGGTTAGGGATGGTTAGGGATGGTTAGGATGGTTAGGGATGGTTAGGGATGGTTAGGGATGGTTAGGGATGGTTAGGGATGGTTAGGGATGGTTAGGGATGGTTAGGGATGGTTAGGGATGGTTAGGGATGGTTAGGGATGGTTAGGGATGGTTAGGGATGGTTAGGGATGGTTAGGGATGGTTAGGGATGGTTAGGGATGGTTAGGGATGGTTAGGGATGGTTAGGGATGGTTAGAGATGGTTGGGGATGGTTAGAGATGGTTAGGGATGGTTAGGGATGGTTAGGGATGGTTAGGGATGGTTAGGGATGGTTAGGGATGAGGGATGGTTAGGGATGGTTAGGGATGGTTAGGGATGGTTAGGATGGTTAGGGATGGTTAGGGATGGTTAGGGATGGTTAGGGATGGTTAGGGATGGTTAGGGATGGTTAGGGATGGTTAGGGATGGTTAGGGATGGTTAGAGATGGTTAGGGATGGTTAGGGATGGTTAGGGATGGTTAGGGATGGTTAGGGATGGTTAGAGATGGTTAGGGATGGTTAGGGATGGTTAGGGATGGTTAGAGATGGTTAGGGATGGTTAGAGATGGTTAGGGATGGTTAGGGATGGTTAGGGATGGTTAGGGATGGTTAGGGATGGTTAGGGATGGTTATGGATGGTTAGGGATGGTTAGGGATGATTAGGGATGGTTAGGGATGGTTAGGGATGGTTAGGGATGGTTATGGATGGTTAGGGCAGTAGGGATGGTTAGCGACGCTTAGAGATGTATAGGGATGGTTAGAGATGGTTATGGTTAGGGATGGTTAGGGATGGTTAGGGATGGTTAGGGATGGTTAGGATGGTTAGGGATGGTTAGGGATGGTTAGGGATGGTTAGGGATGGTTAGGGATGGTTAGGGATGGTTAGGGATGGTTAGGGATGGTTAGGGATGGTTAGGGATGGTTAGGGATGGTTAGGGATGGTTAGGGATGGTTAGGGATGGTTAGGATGGTTAGGGGTTATGGTTAGGGATGGTTAGGGATGGTTAGGGATGGTTAGATGGTTAGGGATGGTTAGAGATGGTTAGGATGGTTAGGGATGGTTAGGGATGGTTAGGGATGGTTAGGGATGGTTAGGGATGGTTAGGGATGGTTAGGGATGGTTAGGGATGGTTAGGGATGGTTAGGGATGGTTAGGGATGGTTAGGGATGGTTAGGGATGGTTAGGGATGGTTAGGGATGGTTAGGGGATGGTTAGGATGGTTAGGGATGGTTAGGGATGGTTAGGGATGGTTAGGGATGGTTAGGGATGGTTAGGGATGGTTAGGGATGGTTAGGGATGGTTAGGGATGGTTAGGGATGGTTAGGGATGGTTAGGGATGGTTAGGGATGGTTAGGGATGATGGTTAGGGATGGTTAGGGATGGTTAGGGATGGTTAGGGATGGTTAGGGATGGTTAGGGATGGTTAGGGATGGTTAGGGATGGTTAGGGATGGTTAGGGATGGTTAGGGATGGTTAGGGATGGTTAGGGATGGTTAGAGATGGTTAGGGATGGTTAGGGATGGTTAGGGATGGTTAGGGATGGTTAGGGATGGTTAGGGATGGTTAGGTGGTTAGGGATGGTTAGGATGGTTAGGGATGGTTAGGGATGGTTAGGGATGGTTAGGGATGGTTAGGGATGGTTAGGGATGGTTAGGGATGGTTAGGGATGGTTAGGGATGGTTAGGATGGTTAGGATGGTTAGGGATGGTTAGGGATGGTTAGGGATGGTTAGGGATGGTTAGGATGGTTAGGGATGGTTAGGGATGGTTAGGGATGGTTGGGGATGGTTAGAGATGGTTAGGGATGGTTAGAGATGGTTAGGGATGGTTAGGGATGGTTAGAGATGGTCAGGGATGGTTAGGGATGGTTAGGGATGGTTAGGGATGGTTAGGGATGGTTAGGGATGGTTAGGGATGGTTAGAGATGGTTAGGGATGGTTAGGGATGGTTAGGGATGGTTAGAGATGGTAGCTCTGGTAGAGAAAACTACAAAACAAAGGCAGATGTCATTAATTTCCATTCTAATGTACCTTTCTCCATAAATTAATTGTGCCAACTGTATCCCGTGCCGAAAAATTATCGGTCCCCAACAAAATTTGTTAACGATCCAACGTCTCCCCGAACCACATATTATCCCCCCCCCCCCCCCCGAATCGGTAATGGCTTCTCTAAAAAATTGAGCAAAATTCTTCCAAATAATAGTGTCAAAACTGCATTCAAGAATCAGAACTCAGTTCACAGAAATTATAGTAAAACCAAGGAACCCGTTACAAAATAAATTAGAGCACAATTTTTATACCAACTTCCATATAGAGACTTCTCGAAATCATATTACGGCATGACGTAGAAAACATGAGAAAAAAAAAAAAACAGAAAAATCGGATCAAACTCCCCTCACCACCCATTCTTGTCAATTGCATTCTTTTCAATTTGAAAAACTAAAATTCTGCCAACCGAACGCAATTATTCAAATGGGATATAAAAGAAAAAGATAAGCACAGAAAGGAACAAGGCACTGGCAGTGAATAAAAAGTCGGACGTTCAAGATTTGAGTAAGTGCTATTCAATTTCAATTCACTGGAGATCGAAATTATACCTACCATGGGTGAATAAGTACAACCACCACAACTGGATTTATTTTCCATAAGATACTTCAACCTCAATTAAATCTAATAACGCTGCAAATTCATTCACTGGGGTTTATTATGCAATTTCAATCATTTGGCTTGCATTCATGATTTGAATTTCTACTCAGCTTTGGAGTGTGCGGGTTTCAAGGTGATAGAGCGATTATTGAATTTCAGGAGGCACACAACTATGATCTACTGATCAATCCAAATACTTTCGATACTTCCTCGCAACATTTGGAGAAGTTCGTTGTACTTCTCGTACGACAGTCTGAAGTACCTAAAGAATTTATTTCGCCGTCCAGAAGATCGGAAAACAGTGTATGGAATGGTCATCAGAATGCTTCAACACGTGCATCAGCTACAAAGCCTTTTAGGAGTTCACTCCAGTATCCACATTACTACATCACTACATCACTAGGTTACTGATATAAAAACAATAATAAACCATAATAACGCGAATGTTGGCACCATAAATCGGGCCATACATCGGGAATGGTTTGTCCTACGGACCTGGGGAGGGGCTCATTCGATTCCTTGTAGCAAGTTCTTCAAAAAGAGTTCAAATTTAGGCCGCCTTGACTTTTTTTTGAGGTTTTTAGGGATTTCACAAAACTTTGACAACCCGTAAACGGCACTTTAAATTAAGTGAGAGTGCTGGCTCATGAATAGGGGCGTCGTAGGACCAACATGGATTTTTCCTGAAAATTTCAGATTTTTGCTTCAGCCGTTTTTGAGAAATCGTGCGTACGGCGTACGGACAGAAACATTTCTATTGCAGTTTCGGATTCTACACCCTTTGCGGAAAAATTTACGTTAAATCTCAATAAAATAGTTGCACTATAAAAACGCTGCAAATTCTTTCACTGGGGTTTATTATTCAATTGCCTTGCGTTCATGATTTGAATTTCTTTGAAGCTTTGGAGTGTGCGTGTTTTACAGGTGATAGAGCGATTATTGAATTTCAGGAGATTTGCATAGAGCACGTAAATCGGTTCTCAACCAAAATACCTATTTGGATTGGTCAGTTGATGATATTTGTGTGCCTCCTGAAATTCAATAATCGTTCTATCACTTGTGAAACACGCACACTCCAAAGCTTAGTAGAAATTCAAATCATGAACTCAAACCGATTGAATAATAAACCCCAGTGAAAGAATTTGCAGCGTTTCATGCATATCAGAATACTTCAACCCGTGTATCGGTTACAAAGCCTCTTAGGAGTTCACTCCAGTATCCACATTACTACATCACCAGGTTACTGCTATCAAAACAAAAACAATAATAAACCAAAATAACACAAATGTTGGCACCATAAATCGGGCCATACATCGGGAATGGTTTGAACTGTGGACCTGTGGAAGGGCTCATTCGATTCCTCATGGAAAGTTCTTAAAAAAAAAGTCCAAATTTAGGCCGCCTTGCGTTTTTTTGAGGTTTTTAGGGATTTTGCAAAACTTTGACAACCCTTAAAGGCCACTTTAAATTAAGTGAGAGTGCTGGCTGGGGCGTTGTCGGACCAATCTGGATTTTTCATGAAAATTTCAGATTCTTCCTCCAGCCGTTTGGGAGAAATCGTACGTACGGCGTTCGGCGGACAGATAGATACATTTTTATTGCAGATTTCGATTCTACACCCTTTGAAACGTAAACCATGAAATATTCAGGGGGGTTACAATTTTTTTCAAGAGCGATTGCAATGGTTTATTACTAAATAATAAACCAAAATCAAGTTCGGATTATTATCACAGTGAAAACGAAACACAATAGAAAAATGACAGCGACAACACATGGCGCTGAGGTATAAAGCGAGAGGCCGCTTCTGGTTGCTGCTCGTTCGGAGGAAAGGTGGGAGAAGCAAGTTGTGTATCCAGTGTCATGTTTCGTTTTCAACCTCTCAAACGGCTTTTCAACTGCTTAGAAGTCACGACACTCAAAAGGTGTAAATCAATCAGGACGAGGGGTTTTTCGTTTTCGAATCTCGTAGCAAACAGACGACAATAATTAATAGACTTGATCTGGGACACGCTAATAATTTAAAATTTATATATTTGGTGGACAGTACAAATACCTCAAACCCTGCATGCAACCTATGTGATGTAGATGATGTACAGTCGGTGGAACATATACTCACCAGATGCACATAATACAGAAGCAATATTAGGGGTATCCTTAACGGAGAAGAATGCCCATTGAGATCGAAATGGTTCAAGAGATGTTGCGAATTCTCCAGATCAGATAGTCAATATTTCTCTTGAGGGTTCCAACAAACTCTTGTGTAATCTTTTACCGGAGTACCTAATCAAGGATTCACGTTCTGTACTGTCAAGATGACATGTTTGTCGGAACAAAAAGTTGGAAAAGTTTGGTGTGGCACATAGGGAAGGTGTCCTCTCATAGACGAAGCCACGATTGACAGAGACACCATACAACCATCGAGAGTATAAAGAAATTATACTATTCAAAAGAAACCTTCACTGACTATAGGTATAACAATTATTTGAATTATAACATTAACTCAAAAGGATATTTGCTAGCGAATTGGTTTCGAATCAATGGTATCGATATCGATACAGTATCGAAAGAAAAGTATCGATATGGGTAGTATCGAATGAGTATCAAATGACAAAGTAAACTTAATTGCCTCGGAACCTCGGAAGCAAAAAATTCCAGACAAAACCAGACTTTGTGATCACACAAGAGTGTAATAATACAAAAGGAATTAATACAATAATACATATAATATATACAGCAAAATAATATAGGTAATACAAAAATAAAAAACATAATAGGTAATATAAAAATATAAATAAAAAATATAATATAAAAAAAGGTCTGAATAAAAGATTGATCCTACCTATTTTTGGACTATGGTCGAGGAACATACAATAACAGTCAACAATCCGTTGGCAACATAGTAATAACAACAGCAACACTAATAACGATCGATATAACACTTCGGCACCTACAGTATTTGAGCTTATTGAAAGAACGTGGATTATTCAGGTTTATAAAGAAATGTTGGATGGTACCACTGTTATGGTAGGTATCACATCCAACCCGTTCGGGATCGGTATTACCGATTCGGTAATCTCTCTGCAACAGGATTTTAAAAATACCACGTTTGCACAGAGATCGCACAGATACAATGGGGTAAAATGCTTCAATAAACTTCCGATGGAACTTAAGTTAATTCCTACGTTATCGAAGTTTAAAAGATTTTAATCTTCACCCTACCACAACTTGATAGTGACCACCTACCTACCTCACCTTAATTTGGTGACTGTAACTATTTTGGGAAATTAGTAATTAGAATTTAACCATTAGCTTCATTTCTGTACTTGGGACTTAAACGGGAATAATTTTAATTTTATAATAAGGATTTTGAATGTATTTGTTTCTTTTTTCTGAATCCATTGAGTTGATTTTTTTTTGGTATGTTACCTAACTGCTAAGAAAATTAGCAGAAAATTGCATTCGCTCCAGATTCATCTATGTTATGATTATTAATATTCGAGATTCCTAATCCCAGCACGAGTTTTACTCTTCGGGATTAGTAGCATATTTAAGTTGCTGAGTGATAATCAATACACATAGGTTCTTTTTTCTTTAGGATTTATAATGCAATTCTTTTCGATTTACATTGTCCTGTATTTGTTTATGCTAAAAATAAATGCAAAATTTTCCCCCCAAAAAAAAAAAAAAAAAAAAAAAAATTACTTAGGCGGAAGTTATTTATGACTCGACCCAATATATACGAACAAAAAAAAAAAAAAAAAAAAAAAAAATGAATAACACTTCATAATACTGGAATCCCTCTGACATGGAGCTTAGCTCTGTATCGTCGGTGGGGAGTCTTTACACATCAGTCACTTAGGTACAAGTTATTTTAACACCCATTAATTTAGGGTGAGGGTTGGCACATTGCCATAAAAAATATTGTTCGAAATAATATTGATCCTCATTGCGGGAGTGGATAGATGAAAAATGAAATAATGATAATGATTACAAACTTCAACGAATAATCTTAATCTTTGTATCAACCGACCATCATAGTCTCACACAGTTCTGAGCCTGATCGAATTAGCCAGGAAAGCACTTATAATTTATAATTGCAACGGGAGAAGCTAGTATTAAGTGACAAGAAATCTGGAGGCCTGTGTCTAAGGAGAATGGGGAGATTATAAAAGCAGTGTGATTTTGTTCGGTGAAGTCGGGATTTAGGTGCTTGGATGACCGCTTTTGTTGTTGATCTAAGTACATAACAGCTTCCAGTAGGAATTAGAAAACAATCAGAGTGTTTATAAGTAAAGTTGGCGCTAAGTAAAAACCTTCAAGTCCTAAAAGAGATCAGCGGTTGGATACCTTCTTGACTTTTTGTAGATAACCTTTAGGACAGATTTTTGTAATATTTGGAGGAGTTTCAATACGGACTTGAAGGTACCTACCCAAGCCAGAATACCGTATGGGTAATAAAACTTCCCTAGGAACACCAAAGTTGCGTCTTTTAAAATAAGTTACCCACTAGTCCACTACTTTTCAAAACTGAAAAAAGTTTCAATATTGTTGAAAATTAGATGTTACGAAAATTTAGAATTATGTTCACCAGAAGGAAGTACTCATTCTATACTTATCGATACTGAAGATTTTCTTTCGAATGTCGGATGATTCGATAGCGATACGATACCTGCAGTATCGGAACAAAAGTATCGATACCAACCCATATCGGTAGTATCGGAACGTCCCTACGCACGCTTGGTCGTCCACTCTTTCACACTCATTCAACGTGTTCACGTCTCTCGTCAAACTTACAAACTTTCCCAACAACTCTTTCTTTCCTTACCCAAGATATTCAAAAGTCACGGTTGTGAATAACTTACCGGCTGGAGAATATCTTTCCTTCTTGCCCACGGGAGCTTGCAAAAGTTTCCGGACCAAGAACGCTCCTACCTACCCGATTGGGAACTCACGGTTGTTTCATTACTTACCGGGTTCTCAATACACCTCACCGATTAGGAACTCACGGTTGTTTAAGTACTTACAGGGTTCTTAATATCTCCCAATACTAACTCACGGTTGATTCTCTTCTTACCGGGTTAATATTATTGCTCCTGCTGTTGCTACGGGTTTCTTTGTATAAAGTACAACCTTTTCCTTCACTTTCATTTCAAGCCAACCTTTTCCTATATATAAATTCCAAATTCTTATTGTTTATGAACTTTTCCAGTTTCACTATAAACTCAGCTCATAACACGTATCATTAAAATTAAAGAGGACTAAAAAAGTGTTTTTTTTTTCTTCAAAATTTGACAAAATTTACTTTTTAGGCTCATTTTCCACTCTCTAGTTCCCTTTCAAAGATTACTGTTAAAGACTGAGACGATAGGAAATTCAATGCTCTTTCTAACTGTATACTTAGATTTGCAAATACTTCGACAATGCCGGAGTAACGTCAGTTTCAGTGAAGTAAGGTCGAAAACACTCGAAATAACTCGAAACCGAAGCCTCTAAAAAAATCTAAAGGCGGCTATACATGACGGATCCTTTTGGCCCGGAGCCGTTAGCACGAGTCCATGTCGCCTCGGGCCGAAACTCTAGGGTCCCACGCGGCAGAGCCAGTCTACTCTAGTGACCGAGCCAGTTGTGATATTGTTGGCCTGGGAGTAGTTTGGAAGTTTGGAACCCATAGAATCGCCGGAAGAAGCGAACCCCATTTTTTGCACAGAATGCCAAGAGCATTATCATTCACAACGCTCAGGGTATAGCTATGAAAACTGGAAGAAGGCGGCTGCGTCTCGGAAGGCGAAATTCGTCTGCCGACTATGCAAAGCGCACAAACGGACTTCCGACCCAGCGATGACCGCCTTGGCTGTAAGCGTAACGCAGATGATTCAGCTAATGCAAACGCAAATAGCGGCAAATCAAAAAAATAACGAGAAGCAAGCGCAAATTGATCAATTTATCAAATCAAAACCGAGCACCGGAAGTCGAAAACCCACCTCAAAGGAAGGGGAAAGAACAGAATGTGAAAAGAGAGGTACCCGCTTCGGTAGAAAATCAGAAACAACCAAAACATTATGAAGCAGCGATTGATAAAATACCTTTCTTCTCACCGTTCAATCCCACATCGGCAATTAAGTTTTTAATAGCGATTTCAGAATTAAATGACTTAATACAAATCCATGAGGTGGTAACAAGGTTAGTGTTGAAACCTAGGTTCAGCTACTCGAGGAGAATGCTGAACGAATTTCCTTTAATAACATACGACTAGATTAAAACGAGAATTGTTGTCAGGCATAGCAATAACAGAGCTGACATTGAAACAATCTAAATCGACCCCAAGGCCAAAATTAAACGTTACGAAATTACGTAAAGACATATTTAGGCATCATGCAATAATTGATTGCTACTGGTACTGACACAAACGATCCTAGCAAATGTCAATAAGTACAACACACCAGTACTTTTCGTTTCAAAAGGCACCAACCAATAAGGAGGAAATGAGCAAGTTAATACAACACGTAGAACAAACAATATGAATCCAACGTGCATCATATCAAACTACTCCCAGACCACAACAATAGCAGGCCACTATCACTTGCCATTTTTGACTAGCATTTCCGAACTAATCGAAGTTAAGACGCACTCTTTGTTGGAAATTAGTTGTAGAACACGTGTGCGAAGTTTTTCGGATCATACGCTGGACACCCTATAATCAAGTGGCTGGACACAACAAATCTTGGATGTTTTGAATTTTCTGTCAGGAAGGATGGATGCATGGCGTACTAATAATAATCGTTTTATACGTACATGTGCACACATTTTTCTCTTTGAAACCAATTTTTGTCTAACTAACCTCTCTTGTCCCTTAACCTCAGAAATTTGGAATTTGATCTCATGAAGGAGGGTGAAGGGGGTAATGGGCGATCCATTGTGATGGTGTTCATACCTACCTTATCCTCATACCTCATTCTCAGCTGATATATGTATTTTTTTATTCAGTAATTAAAAATATTTATTGCTGCTTATACTATGCTTATAAGCATTATCATACAAAAACCGAACTTAGGGACGTCCCAGTAATTCATGCATTACGTTCCGATATGTTTCACACCCAATATTGTACGTCTATGTTTCTGCATACATTTATGAATACCGAAATGTAAGTAAAATTTGTATCTTTAAATCGACTTTTTGATGATAGCTTAAGCCACAACAAATGAAAAATATTTTATTTGTTTTGACAGATCCTTTATCTTGAGATTGTCCGGCTCAGAGAGAATCCTAAGTTTAAATCATCTTCCGTTGGTGGACCTGAATCAGGAAATTCAGAACAGAATGGCCAACTACGAAATGTTGGAGTCCCGTGCCGAAGGTATGCTGTTTCAGCCGAACTTCTAAGCATATTTTCATAATCGTTCATAATACCAGCGAATAGAATAGAAATTATGTTCGGTTGACGATGAAAAACTGCGAGACGGGTTGTGAAGAGAAGGAATAATCTTGACAGTTCCTAATTTGTTTATTATTATTGTTCCCCTTGCTTTCGCCTACATGGCTTCTTGAGGTAATTATTTAATGATATCATATTTTTGGTTTACTATTTTCAATATCGAAAATACCTTCGATTTTTGTCGGAAAATCTGCCATTTTCCCCCATTGTGCTCCGTCCACAGTTTTCCCCGTAACTAGTGAGCGGTCTGGTAAACGCATATCAAGTTCAACACGATCGCATCATCATTCTGTTCGCTTTAGAATTTGAGCCACCAACCCGCAATACATGGTGAATAATCTTTTGTAGGCCTCGAAGTGTGGCGAACATGCCTCCCAACAATTATTCCCCGTGGATCGTAAGAAGCTTATATATTCTACATCTTTCGGAATGTAGAAGGGGCATTTTTAACCTTGAAAAGGTTTTTGCGATGGGACCCCTCGCCGAAAAGCGACAGGAAAGAGTGAGACAAAAGTATCGCCTATTTTTATAATGATTTCCACTTACAACCGATAGCCTAAGAAAATTTATCTTCGCCAGTTTTCATCGCACAAAAATTGTTCCCCACTTTTTGGAAAGCTGTAAATTTATTTGACACCAGACCACATCCCACGCTGCCAATTTCCCCTCCTTACATCCCGGAGAACCATTGGTTACGAGTTCGTTTTGTTGACAAACTTCTTATTGGAGTAAAGTTCTTTTTATTTTTATTTTTTAACGTGGTAGTCGATCATATTTACCCTGTATTTTATATCTCTTTTGAACACCGAATTCTTATGTTTTGTTAGTACAATTACTTCATCCAGAGTTAAGTGTCACACTATTTTTACAGCGGATGTCCCGGCTGATTTAACCCTCACTTGGAAAAACGTGAACCTGTACGTCACCAACACCAACGAACACCTGTTCAGAAAAAATACCATCACGAGGACTAAACTACTACACAATGGTGAGCGACATTCATTTTCACCAATTACTTACTCAAATAATTGGCACGCATTTCATCAAGAGTTCTCTCCAGGAAAACAGAACTCTGGAAAACCTAACTGAAAAAAGGTTCATAATTTCTGAAAGAAGGTTGTACATTTTTCCAAAAAATATAAGCTCACAATTTATAAAAGAAATTAAATTTCATCTTCGGAATTTTAGCTCTTTCTCACAAGCTTTTTCTGTCTATTATGGAGAAATTTATGAGACAAAAAATAAGAAATTCATCGTTTTTATCCGTTTTAAGCCACTTTTAGTTATTATTGACCCACATTTGTAGAAATAGATAGAATTTAATGAGCTTAATTGATCCCAATAAAAACGGAGTAAAATAGAACGTTGTCTATATTTCCAAGAACATAATGAATACACAGTTGAATTGGTTTCGACGGTTAGGGCATCATCAGAAACAAACATGAACTTGATGATGACCTAACAGTCGAAATCGATTCAACTGTGTTTGCGCAATTTAGAAATGTTTCCTTGATTCGCGGTCCGCAAATGTCCCGACGTAGTAGGACCGAAATCTCCGTTTAGTGGTAAATTTAAGTGAAGTTCAAGGGATCAAACTTTTTATTTTATTACATTATTATTACTTTTTTAATTATTACTAGTCAGGAATTTGTTCAAAGGAGTCAGAATATTCCAAGTCCAGTTTCAGTCCTTTCTCCGGTAGTGGTTTCTCGATTTCTGCCCGTTTTTGGGGAAAACGCGGCAGGCTCTAGAATTCGGAGAGAGAAGGGAAGTGCCCATCTGGTGCTATAATTGCTGCAATAATGTGCTTCAGGAGGACGTCCTAAAAAATTGTACACTAAAGTAAGTTGTAAAAACCGACTCGTTTATTTTTTTCACCGGAATACTGAATACAGTTCAATAAAGAACTTTTCCAATAAAGTTTACAACTGACACACACTTACTTAATTATCTTCAAAGCACCCAAATTGAAAATTAAAACACAATTCAACTTAAATTTGCTCACACGATTATGCACCATGGCTGCGACTTGCACACTTCAAACTACGTAGAAGGTTGTCACGCGACGAGCTGTTACCACGTTTCTCAAATTGCGTTTCTGTAATTCTTGTAGGACTGCGCGGGATGTAGAACGGGGTAAACAATCTCCCACAACAACTGTTGGTTGAGGTCTTCTTGGCTTTTAGAACTAATGGCGAGGGAATAGCTTATTTCTGTAATCCGAGTAGTTTGATCTTTTCAAAAAGGCGACATCCCTTTTGAAGGAGCTTTTAGAATGGAAGCAGCTACTACAAGGTCAACCATTTACTCAACCTCTAAAAGCATCCTATTTTAGCGGTTTCTAAATCTTTTTTACCATGGCTTTCACGTAAACCTTCTATTATCGAAAGGGAAAAGGTTCCAGTACTACTACTGGATTAGAGTTTACGAAATTTGGCTAAAAAATCCTACATCATTCCCGAATGCGCCTGTAATCAATCAATGTAAAAGGATTAAACTATAAAAAAATCGAAATCTCAAATAGGCAAATGTGCCAAAAACTGAGGTTCTGTTGATGATAAAACTACAACGATTCATGAAGCAATAGAATTCTACAAATTATTGTAATAAGTACTTACAGAACTTTGTGTCATCACTCCGATGAACTTCACGGTTTAATCCTATTTTAAAATACTGGTAATCACTTGTAGACAGACAAGATTTAGTCAAACGGAAAAACGAGGTGTATTAACCAAAACAAAGGTACCACAAGTACAAGTCTCGGAAATTAAGTGTGTGTGATAAAAGATTTCTTCTAAGAGATGCGTAGGACGAGAGCGCAGGTGTTTAAAAAACAAAAGACGGAGACGGCAGGAAGTCCTCTTGATCCTCCTTTCTTGAAGCATAGATTGGATGTAGGTACTTGTTATTGTTGTAGGTAGTTTCTTGTCATCAGATGAGCATTGGAAAAGTGCCAGGGAGGTGGAGTAGTAACCTTATTTCCAACAGGTTCTCAATTTTTTGCTGACATAAACAAATAGAGTGTCCTTTCAACAACTTTCTTCTTAAAAAAAAAAATAAAAAAAATAAATAAATAAAATAAAATAATAATAATAATAATAAATTAAAAAAAAAAAATGTTCTATATTTTTCTGAAATGATGAGCGCTTGCAGCGTTTCCCCCCCAATATTATCTTATTTTCTAATAATGATTGAAACTCCCTTATTTTTGGAGTATCTTCAAGTCTGAGGATACTGATGGAAAGAACTTTCCTATAAGATGAGCCTTGCCCCAACTAGAATGGTGACAGTTTCAGCCGCCCCGACCAACAATAATGAGCACCAAAAAGCCGTCCCAGCTGTTTAGATCTCATTGAGAAGGTCTGGAAGTATAATCATTCGATTCAGAGAAGAAAATTACTGAGAGTTCAACTTCAAAATCGGAAAAGGAAATAATGTGAAAGAAAATGAAGGTGAGAAAGAATGTGAAGAAATAACACACTTAACTCAATATATCTCCAATGAAACCTCGTTCCTCCGCTATATTTCTCAATCCTTTCCTTCCATAATCACGCGTGGAGCATACTTAAATTTAATTGTACATTCTGAAAATTGACACAAGGGCTTTTCCTTGGCGATGCTGCCCAAGCCGTCGCTAATGTGCTTTGCAACATTTTTGCGATGCAATGCAGCATGGCTTGACCCGACCCAACCCATCTATAGTGTGCGGTTATCTTATAACAGCAATTTATGAATATATCTATCGACTGAGTTGTTCCTACTCACAGAACGATGGGTGGAGAGGGGCGGGGGAGGGGTCAAATGCCTGCAACTGGACATGATACGTCAATAACAAACATGATGGGCATATCGCCTACTCGATTCTTCGATGAAATACATTTACAGCCTAACTTCAAATCAATATGGAGACTGTAAATTTCATAACTTATGACAAAACTAGAAAAACGTAGTTCTTTTAGTTTGTAATTTCAATATAATCATTTGTGAAATTATTCTTGTGTACGTATAATAAGCATAATTCGTTATTTTCAGTTAGTGGACTTGCTAAAACTGGCAAGCTGTGTGCAGTCATGGGCCCCAGGTTAGTAAGTTACAAATGAATACCGATAAATTGATCAGCTAGTGTGCATCGTTTGCATTTTATTAATTTATTTTAGTTATTTAAAACTAAAATGCAACCAAATTCACGCTAGCAACCTATTATTTCTCCACTTTCGCTTTGTGCAAGTACATGTTGTTCGTTTTCTAAGTTTCCAACGTTACATTGGGAGATAATATTTGTATTATCTCCCAATGTAACGTAGGAAACTTATATTCTAGTAGTAATACACAAAACACATCTAAATGTAAATCTTGGCATGACCCAATCATGCCTGCCTTTACGATTGAAAAATGTAAAAAAACAAAGAAAAAAAGTGAAGATTACTCAATAACTATTCCTACAGGTTTGCTAGTTTATCAAAAGTAATATTGTACTAGCTAGTTTATCAAACGTTTTCGCTGTTGCTCTCACGAATGAATCTGCAGATTAGCTAGTTAGTCGAATCAAGAGAAGTGCAACATACTGGACCTTCATTGCAAGTAGCTGAATTCAAAACTAGCTTTAGTGATAAAACGCCCCAACGCTATGCTCGCATCTCAAAGCAGAGCTATTACATCCCAGAGCGATTACAATTGATCGATTATTATTGAATAATAAACCAATAATAACGCAAATGTTGGCACCATAAATCGGGCCATACATCGAGAATGGTTTGACCTACGGACCTGGGGAGGAGCTCATTCGATTCCTCGTGGAATGTTCTTCAAAAAGAGTTCAAATTTAGGCAGCCTTGACTTTTGGTTTATTATTCAATAATAGACCATTGTAATCGCTCTTAAAAAAAAATCCTAACCCCCCTGAAAATTTCTTGGTCTAAGTTTCAATGGGTGTAGAATCCGAATCTGCAATGAAAATTTTTCCGTCCGTCCGCCGTACGCACGATTTCTTCCAAACGGCTGAAGCAAAAGATCTTTTAAATAGGTATTTTGGTTGAGAACAGATTTTAGTGCTCTATGCATATCTCCTGAAATTCAATAATCGCTCTATCACCTGTGAAACACGCACACTCCAAAGGTTAGTAGAAATTCAAATCATGAACGAATTTGCAGCGTTCTTCTATTGGGAGGAGAGTAGAGAGAGTAATAGGGAATCCATACAAGAGCTTTTTCGTTCGATCAAGAACTATGGTCTTGTTTTGAGACATATTTCAGATCCTGCAAACTTAACTACCTATGCAAGCGATTGAATGGAGGGATAATTCACGCTATTTCCATGTTTTTAATCTATCAAACTTGATGGGGAGGGGGGGGGGGGGGGTTAATGGCTGCTCTTCTCATACCTACTTAAATTCTAAGAAAATTGAGTTGAATTTTTAGTTAAATTAAAAGTTCAGCCAAGTTGTAAAAAAGATAGATGTAATAGTAATTTTAATACATAATTCATGGGTGCCCACAGGGGGGGGGGGGGCTATGACGCAGACTGCGTCATTGTGTTTCATAGGGGGGTCCCAAACAATTTTATGGGGTAAAGTTGATTGAAACAGTGTTCAACGTTTTTATGTATTTTACGATATTATTAATATTTGTTTTTAGTATGGTCATATAAAAAGAGGACTTGAGGACATCTCCTAATTGTTTTTTTTTTCTTCTTCTTTATTGGCATTGTTTTTTAACATACAGCCATGACAATATGCACAAAATTTAAAAAGAAAAAACTTATTCTAATTTACGTCACATCATTCTATGACGAATACAAAAATAACAATTAAATTCTTATGGCATTCTCTTCAATAAACTTAAAAACTTCTTGGTAAACGTTTAGATTTTCCCCTAATATACATTTAAAACTAAAAGGAACATTCATCATTTCGTACAACTTATTGAATAATACATTTCGGGAGGTATCATATTGGACACAGTCCATAACGATGTGCTCAACACTTCCTTCTCCCCCGCAGTGCGAGTACAAATCTCCATTTTCCCTCTCTTCGTGAGCGCTCAATCTTGCCAGATATGAGGGACAGAGCGCATGGCCGCTTCTCATTCTGCAAATAACCCTTACCAATTTTCTTTCTGAACCTCCTACACTTTTAAACCATGGACAGCTTTTAATTCTTGTATTGAATTCTTTGAAAAACCTCCTAATTGTTCAATAGTAGTTCAATTGTTTCCCTAATAGTTTTTCTGTTCCTCAGGGGTTTCCGTAGATTAGGCTCCGCAGGATTTGAACTCACGAGTATGAAAGATATTTTTAGTTTTATTCAATTATCTAAGCTTCTCGTAAGGTTCGCTCAGCAGGTGATAAACGTTTGAGAATGTTATTGGAAGACTATTAGATAGTCACCGTTTGTTTTAATAGAATGATCATTGTAGGTTTATATAGATTTCAAAAGCTTGAGGCTAGGAAGTGCTTACGAGCTTAACCGTAACATGCTCAATGGCATTTCTTTTCTTCTTCGACAGATTTTGGTCTGAAACGGATTTTTATTCTTTTCTTCTCGCATGTTAGGGTTATCCCACACCCCCTTCCACCCCCGCATCAATTTCAATATTCGTCCCTCTATTGACGACGCCTTGCTTCAGAAGGACATCCTTAGAAAAAGTCAGATTCAAAGGGGGTTTCCGGAAAAATTTTGAAAGAAAAAGTAGATGAAATTCAGTTGCGGGCTAGACCCCTGAGGTCTGTACCATTAAATATGAGACCTCAGGTATACTTTGCTTACACCAATACTAATGTATTTTGAAACATTATTTTTGCAGTGGATCAGGAAAGACAACCCTCCTCACAGCTATCGGGCAACGTAACTCAGGTAAAGTATCAGCGTTTTGCTCCTGGAAATACCACTCTGAAGAAACAATGAAATGCTTGCAACATTTAGAGCGACGTTGAAGTAATAAACCTGCCAAGTGGGTGAAAGAATCTATAACATGACTGTATAGATCATTGAAAATTATTATTGACTAAAGAACTTCGTTCAATTAAGCGAAGTAAATGTTGAATTAGGGTTTTATTGTTATCAGGAACTATGGGAAAATAAAGGTAGGCATGTTCAACTATTGAACAAACTATAAAATATACCTAATAAGTCCGAACAATCCCTGAAAATTTCATCGAAATCGGTCAATAACTCCCGGTGTTATGCTTGTGGCAAGGATTTCACGTTTGCGCATGAGCAGAGGCTACTATTGATCCGGGGGTCATGAAACTCATAGCTGACCATCTACACAACAAACCGAACAATCCCTGAATAATTTCATCAAAATTGGTCAAGAACTCCCGGAGTTATGCGCGTAACAAGGATTTCGTTTGCGCATGCGCAGACTGCTATTGATCCGGGGGTCATGAAACTTATAGGGGACCATCTGCACATCAAACCGAACAATCCCTGAAAATTTCATCGAAATTGGTCGAGAACTCCATGAATTATGCGCGTTACAAAGATTTCACGTTCGCGCATGCGCAGAGACTACTATTAATCCGGGGGTCATGAAACCTATAGGGGACCATCTACACCCCAACCCGAACAATCCCTGAAAATTTCATCAAAATTGGTCAAGAACTCTCGGAGTTATGCGCGTAACAAGGATTTAACGTTCACGCATGCGCAGAGGCTACTATTGATCCGGAGGTCATGAAACTCATAGGGGACCATCCACACATCAAACCAAACAATCCCTGAAAATTTCATCGAAATCGATCAAAAACTCCGAAAGTTATGCGCGTAACAAGGATTTCACGTTTGCGCATGCGCAGAGGCTACATTGATCCGGGGGTCATGAAACCTATAGGGGACCATCTACACCCCAACCCGCACAATCCCTGAAAATTTCATCAAAATCGGACAATAACTTCGTGTAGTTTTGCCCGTAACAAGGATTTGCTGACAGACAGACAGCCACACAGACAGACACACAGACACACAGACACACAGACACACAGACAGACACGGAACCAAAATCGTTCAGAAAGGTCTAAAACGCAAAATGCGAGTGGAATTTTTGATTTTGGAGACAAAAAATTTTTCACATTCCGAAAGTGAAAACAATGCTTCCGCTACTTTAGTAGACTCGGAAGCAATATGACAAATATATGCAGGGCCGTAGCGTGGGCGCCGCGGCCAGGGGATCGCCACTACGGCAGGGAAAACGGTGATTTTGCCTACCAGAATTTGTAAAAGGTCGTTTTTTCAATAACCAAATTAATATTCTGCAACAATAACTAAACTATTTGCTATCTTAAGTCATTATCTTCTCAAAATTTAGTAATTGAATATGCGAGCTTTTCGTTTACGTTTTGGTTTATTATTCAATAATAAACCATAGTAATCGCTCTCGAAAAAAAAATTTCTAACCCCCCCTGAAAATTTCATGGTTTACGTTTCAAAGGGTCTGGAATCCAAATCTGCAATAAAAAATTTTCCGTCCGTCCGCCGTACGCCGTACGCAAGATTTCTCCCAAACGGCTGGACCAAAACATCTGAAATTTTCAGGAAAAATCCATGTTGGTCCGACAACGCCCCAATTCTTTAGCCAGCTTTCTAACTCAAATTGAAGTGCCATTTAAGGGTTGTCAAAGTTTTGTAAAATCCCTAAAAACCTCAAAAACATCAAGGCGGCCTAAATGTGGACTTGTTTTGTAGAACTTTCCATGAGGAATCGAATGAGCCCCTTCCCAGGTCTGTAGGTCAAACCATTCCCGATTTATGGCATGATTAATGCGGCCAAGATTTGCGTTTTTCGAGTTCTGTTATTGTTTTGATATCAGTAACCTAGTGATGTAGTGACGTAGTAATGTGGATATTGGAGTGAACTCCTAAAAGGCTTTGTAGAAGATACACGGGTTGAAGCATTCTGATAACCATAAAAAACGCTGCAAATTCTTTCACTGGGGTTTATTATTCAATTGCCTTGCGTTCATGATTTGAATTTCTACTACGCTTTGGAGTGTGCGTGTTTCACAGGTGATAAAGCGATTATTGAATTTCAGGAGGCACACAAATATGATCAACTGATCAATCCAAATAGGTATTTTGGTTGAGAACAGATTTACGTTCTCTATGCATATCTCCTGAAATTCAATAATCGCTCTATCACTTGTGAAACATGGTCACTCCAAAGCTTAGGAGAAATTCAAATCATGAAAAGGCAATTGAATAAAATAGTGAAAGAATTTCAGCGTTTTTTAATGGGGTGCCCCTACGCTCCTACTCAATCATTGCAGTTGTCCGCGCCCTTCTTTGGTCCAGCAGATGGAGGATTTTCTTTCTTAGTCATATGGCATGACTTGCTGTTCGAAATCAACATAATCAGCAAACTCTTCAAGGGAATTCGAAGAGTGTAAGTGATGCTGCTAGGACAATCAGTAATTGTTTATACTTCTTGGAAAAATCCCGGGAAAGCGGATTCATTGACGCGGCAATTACCGCGGAAGATATAGCAGAAAAGCTAGAAATCGAACCAGTCTTCCAAGAATAATGAATACGAAAACAGAAACGATTATTTTTGTATGAAAATAATGAGGAAGAAGAAGTTCAACAGTCTTTGTCGCGCCTCCGTCGAAAGATGAGGCCTGCTCGTTCGCTCCCGACGTCCAGCGAGACACCGATACCTCAGATAAGTCTAATCCCTTTCTAATCTTACCTTGAATTGCCAATTAGCCACTCCAAAGTTCCTAACGAACAGTTATCACAGAGCTTCCTAACTCATGAAATGGGCACGGAAAGCGGGGGAGGGGAGCCCCCTTCGCCTGTTGACGGCACTAATCATGACGGTACACCAAATCCTCTACAAAACAAGCCTAACCCAAACAATCGGTCTGTCAACCACAACAATACTGTTTTCTTGCAGCGTTCAACGAAAAATCGTTTTTTTTCATATTCGTTGAGAGTAAATATGGTCAAGTTGGAAAGACACACCCAATGGTTTTTGGAAGGTGGCTTTCCAAAAGTAGAATTGATAAACGTGCCATAACAAATATATCATCAGTGGGAGGAAACCGTATCAAGATAGAAACAAACTCTGCGGCTGCGGCAAATTCTCTTCTCGAATTTGATGGTTTTAATGAGAACAATTTGATAGCCTATATTCCTGATTCGCTAATTTACCGTACGACCGGTGTCGTAAGAAACATAGACTGTTCTCTCGAAGACGAGGGCATTCTGGAAGAAATAGTCTCGCCTATACCTGTTATCAGAATAAAACGGCTTTCTAAAACTGCCACAAACCCCAATGGGATAAAATCATTAACGAAAATACCTACATGCTTCCTAACTTTTGATGGCCAAGTGATTCCTGATTTTGTATCTATATACGGAATGCGTTGCCGAGTTGACACCTACGTTCCACCCGTAAGAGAATGTTCCACTTGTTTTAGGATTGGGCATGTAAAATTCCAGTGCCGTGATGGTTTTCGCTGTCTTCACTGTGGTGAGAAGCAGGAAAGTTCTAGCGGCAATTCCCCTGATAAATTAAGCAAATACTGCATAAACTGTAAAAGCAAAGATCATAAAGCAGACGGCAAAAATTGTCCCCTATTCTTAGAAAGGCAAAAGAGAACTAAAGACAGACTGATGTTGGAAAGCTATTCAACAGTTGTTGCTCAGCAAAACCGTTTCCAACCCCTTAGCCTTCCAGAAACGTCTGAAAGGAAAGTATTTCCTGAATTACTGTAGCAATGGTCCCAGTTTTTCATTAACAACCACCTGGTATCGAAATATGGTGTTGTTGAACGAAGATTAGGGAAACTGCATTATATAATAAAACGAGATGGAGGCTGTTCGTTGAAGAGGCACATAAATCAACTAAGAAGATCGGCGGTAGTAAACGAAAACGAAAATTCGGACACAGAAGAACCAACCACCGAGCTCAGCACATCAAACGACAATATATTTGATCCAATACAGCATAAAGTTATGGCACATCATAGACCATCCAACAATCCACATCTCAGTGAAGGAGATCTTACCCAAGCAAGGAACCAGAGGGTTCAAGTGCAAACTGGGAATTCAGATGAAACTGCAGATCCACATGAGGGTCAACTTGATATTCGAAATGAAGGAGATCAACGCGACTCAAAAGGCCACTACAGTATTTGGAAAGCTATGTTTGTTAATTCTTATCAATTTCGTTAAGTGGGGGAGATAATTATGACCCGTTATTATTATTAACTATTCGATACCATAACAATGTTTCCAATGAAATGTTTACTTTTTATAAATTGTTCATTCTTATGAAAATATAATATCACGCGACACGATTTATTTCTCGCTATTCAATACAATTTCATACAGTTAGATCACAACAATTACCAACCCCCTCTCAAACGAAACAAAGAAAAGAAAGCACTCATCAACGAACTCAACCCTACAGAAGACCCGAAAAACCCACAAAATCAGGTACCACTGACGACCGTGTCGATTGATACACGCAAAGCTAAACATACAATGCCAATATCTCCCATAACTCAGAGCATTCGCCAAGCATCCAGCGAACAGATGCTAACCATCGTTCCCGATACGACCCTAGGGAAGCGCAAACTCACACAGACATTATGGAAATAGACGAATTGGAATGATATGATAAATCAAACAGCAAAAAACATTGAACTTCTAGTCAGAAACTCTAGTCCGTCCGAAGATGAGGATGGCTCACTTACCCAATCAATAACAAAACTGTTACAACAAGTAATAAAAAGTCATAGTAAACAAACGCAACACATAAGTTCATGCACTTGATTAAAAATAAATAAATAACATGAACAACAACCAAAACGACAATAATAACAATGATCAAATGAACAATAGTAGCAGTATTAAATTCCTTCAGTGGAATGCCCGTTCTCTTGTGTCAAATAGAATAAGCCTCGAAAATTTCCTGTCCGAAAGTTCCGTTACAGCGATTGCAGTCTCCGAAACATGGTTCCACCCCGGGCGACAGTACCGCTTCCGCGGTTTTGACCTTCTAAGGCATGATAGGAACGATGGTAGGGCAGGAGCCGCTTTTGATAATAAAACACGGGATTAGATATACTCCCATCCACGTCCTACATCGCTTGGATGGAGTATTTATGGTAGGAACTACTTTAAATTTGAATCAAAACACGACACTATCCATCCTCTCTATATATAATGTTCCCGGTAACCACGTGACGAAGACTCAATGGGAAACATCATTTCAATGTCTCCCAAAACCTTGCTTATTTGTGGGTGATTTCAATTGCCACCACTCTGCAGCTGGAAGTTCCTTTTTCCGATGCACATGGCATTGCTGTCTTTGAAGCAGCATCGGAAAGTGATTTCTCGTACTTGAATGATGGTTCGCCAACCTTGCTGCCGTCAGCTAACCACAGGCACACATCTGCTGTTGACCTAGCTTTCATAAACTCCAACTGGGCTGATAGGCTCGACTGGAACATAATTTTGAACACGATGGGCTCCAACCATTTTCCGGCCATCGTCACCATGGATTCAGAGGAAGAACGTCACAATTTAGCTCCCTACAAAAAATGGAATTTCACAGAGCGGACTGGGAAAAATTCGATCATATCCTAATCCAAAACGAAAAACTGCTTCAATCCAACTCGCTCACTTACCAAAACCTCGTGAATATACTCGTCGACACTTGAAACCATGCCATCCCTCTGCTAAGAACACGAAACCTGAAACCAAACAAATATTGGTGGAACGTCGAGTGTGCTACGGCTGTCAACAATACGAGAAGAGCGTTCAGAGCATTCAAACCAAACCCATGTTACCAAACTTTTCTGGAAGTACAACGCCAAACAGACATCGCAAGAAGAACATTCAACAAGGCCAAGAGAGATGCATTTGCGGAGTTCTGTAACAGTATCAACAAATCGACACCAATAAAAAAATATGGACGCAGATACGAATACTCCATCGTTCGAAACTACCATCGAAACAAATCCATCTGGGGTCCTGGACCGAAGAATTCCATTCTATGATCACTCCGGACTGGGCTCAGGAACCTCCAATGCAGGAGGTGAACCTAGATCATCAACATCCTGACGAAAATCATTTCATATCTGCATTCACATTAAGAGAATTCGAAATCGCTGTTAAAAGACAATCAAGTGCATGCCTCGGAAAAGAGTGTATTCCATATATCGTACTCATGCACCTACCACTCTCTTACATAAGAAAACTTCTGGGTTTCTTCAACGCTTTCTGGAGGAGTGGTGACTTCCCAGAGGGTTGGAGGGAATACATTATTATCCCGGTGTTGGGGCCTGGCAAGGCTCAGAATACTGCGAAGTCCTTCCGTCCCATTGCCTTAGCTTCGTGTATCATGAAGACGCTTGAGAGGATGATCAAATCACGCCTAATGTGGTGGCTTGAGTCAAAAGGGCTTTTATCGGCAAGCCAATTCGGTTTTCGCTCAAATCGATCCACAATAGATGTAGTGAACCTATTCGTCACAGATGTGTCAAATGGCTTTACCAAGAACCACACTACTCTGGGTCTCTTTCTAGACATATCTTCTGCCTATGATGACGTAATCCTCCCACTCCTACACTCACAACTTCTAACAATCGGGCTACCTCAAAATTGTGCAAAAAATTTGATCTGCTAAATAGAAGAACGGGACATTCAAGTATGGTGCGCAGGACAGATCTCACCTCCACGAAAGGCATGGAAAGGTTTTCCACAGGGTGCTGTTCTTAGCACGCTGTTGTACAGACTACGTGGTGCGGCAGCATAACTTCCTTTTCTTAAAACTTGATAAAACGCATTGTATGAATCAGAAAATTTTTATACGTCTTTTATAATATAGGCACATACAAAAAGTTTTGTTTTACCCAGTTTCGAAGATCAAATCAGTTAGGTCACGTCCCTCATTCTCCATACACTGAGTAAACCGATTTCTGGCGTTTGTCATGACTCCAGCCAGCATAGCAGGCGTTATGTTGCCAATTTCTTCCTGGATGTTGGTCTTCAAATCTCGTAGGGTCTGGCCGTCCCGCTCTCCCGATTTGAGCCCTTGTGATTTTTTTCTATGGGTTTTTTTGAAATCCCGTGTTTATGTGAACCGTCCAAGGACCCTACAATATTTGAAGACCAACATCCAGGAAGAAATTGCCAACATAACGCCTGCTATGCTGGCTGGAGTCATGACAAACCCCAGAAATCGGTTTACTCAGTGTATTTGATCTTCGAAACAGGTTAAAACAAAACTTTATGTGTGTGCCTGTATTCTAAAAAACGAATAAAAATTTTCTGATTTATACAATGCGTTTTAAAAAAGGAAGTTTTGCTGCCGCACCCTGTATATGTAGCAGATATTGAGGACTACATTCCCGAAGGAGTCAAAATTACCCAATATGCTGACGATGTCTGCCTATATTGTACAGCTGCTGACCCACAGCTATGCATCGACCTATTATACGAAGCCAACGGTCAGTCAACGGTTATTTTAGTTCATTAGGGCTCCACCTGTCCCCGCAAAAGTCTGTACTATGTCCTTTTTCACGAAGACAAAGACTCCCGCTTGGAAATTTTATATCCTTGGGAGGGCTAAATTTTGAATGTGTTAGACAGGTGAAATTTCTTGGAATTACTCTTACAAAAAGACTAAACTGGAATACGCACATCAGAGAGCTATTCTCAAGAACAGAGCCCTACCTGAACCTGATGAACACTTTCACCAAAGCAAACTGGGGAGCAGACCCAAAAATCACACTCCTATTCTATAGATCAACTATCAGATCGGTGTTAGACTATGGATGCATAATTTACGGGTCCGCATCAAGGACGGCCCTAGAGCTATTGAACAGAATCCAATATACAGCACTGAGGATCGCCATGGGCGCTCTGCAATCAACACCGATCAACGCTCTACTAGCCAAAGCTGGCGAACTTCCTCTCCACCTCCGCCGAAGAATGCTAGCTGACAGGTTCCTACTAAAGACTTAGAGCTTACATCAAGACTGCTTCCATAAGATGAGTCGACTGGCAGTAGATAACCTGACCGAGCGTTTTTGGACAAGGATGCCATCTCCGTTGACATGTGACAGTTTCACAGATCTGAGTTACATTCTACCATGGCTCGCAATGTCGGACAAACCATATAGGTACCTACACTATCCCCTACCCTGTATTCAAAAATCCGATCGATGTTATCAACTTACCAAACTCGTTCTACTGGACTCCGTTCAAACCCAAACAGCTTCCAGCAAGCCATTTTTCAAAGATGGCAAAACAGCTTGTCGATTTTCACAGACGGCTCCCTTCAAAACGGCCAAGCTGGATGCGCCTTATCCGATGCCACCAACCAGGAAAACAGGTCCATCAGTTTGTGGAATAAGGCCTCAATCTATTCGGCAGAATGCTACGCAATCCTTCAGGCACTACTTTAGGCGAATTCTAAAAATGACTACTGCTCAGAAATCCTGATTCTAACAGATTCCAAAAGTGCTACATCCAAGATCTCGGATCTCCTCGCGTCTCACTCAGATCGAAGCAGACATAGTACGGCAGATATGGATAGCTAGACGTAGAAAGATGAGGGTAATTTTCTGCTGGATAAAAAGCCACTAAATTCCGGTATAAACGGAAACAATGTCGCCGATGCCGAGGCGAAACGAGCTGCCGCTCTTCCAGAACCATCTCCCTCCCATATTTACCCTGCTACAGACCTAAAGCCCTCAGTAAGAGCAGAGATCATGAGTCGTCGGAAGGTAGAGCACCTGGCCCACACGGCAGGTAGCCGATATAAGGAACTGTTTTCTACTCCTAGAATGGTAACTTGGTTCGATAAAATAATCGAGGTCAAACCAAAGTCCTTCTATAAAACTTTATATGCAGATTGAGAAATGGACACGCAAACACGAATGCATACCAATTCAAAATTGGAATCACACGCTCTGCTCTCTGCCGTCACTGTCTCCAATCCGAGGAGACTCCAGAACATCTAATTCTTGAATGCCCCACTCACGTCACTGCTCGCGAAACCTTCTTGAGAGAAATCCAGCAGAAGATACCTAGCCCTTTCAATTTGAATACTATACTATCGGAATGTGACAGTGAAATTTACAAGAAGCTGTTTGATTTTTTAAGAGAAGCGAATCTTTCATTTTAAACGAACTGTTACTAATTTATTATTAAGTGTATCTTGTTAGATTAGCGAAAAAATTAAACTTTAAATTTAAAATTGTAATTATTTTGTATAAATACGGCTGTATGAATTTATTTCCGAAGCCAATAAAAAAATTAAAAAAATGCAAGCATCTGCAACAGAGACATTCAAAAGAGAGGTATTTTATCCACCAAAAACCATTCAGTGGGGCTTCTTGTATAATGTGGCTAACCTCCCTGAAGAGGACGTGCTGAAACAAAATTGTTTGAATCTTGAATCTACGTCAAAAAATGCTGACGGCGCTTCAGACATTAAAACCAATGAACTTTTTTTGTGAACTGCAACATATCCACACAATCTTGGGACTGACAGAACCTCAAGTTCATCCCATCAAAGTCTTGCGAACAATTAAGAGAACAGGCAGCAGAGACTAGTTTATGAATCTTTGGATTGCCTTAAGAGTAATGTTAACCACGCCAGTTTCAATCGCCCGTGCGGGGAGAAGCTTTAACAGGATAAAGCTTGTAAAAACGTATTTATGGTCAACAATGTCACAGGAAAGACTAGATTCACTAGCCATCTTATCTATTGAGAACGAACTGGCGGAAAAGAAAATATATTTTAAGGATGTGCTAATAAAATTTGCTCATGCAAAAGCCAGGCGAATGACCTTCAGTGTTTGGTGCCTCTTTTTATTTCCTAACAACCTTAACATTCGTAGGTAGGTACCTACATGTGCATTTTATCTTGGTTTGAATATTTTCAACAATACTATACCAAGTTGTTATTGGGCGATTCCGGATTCCTGTAAACACCTGCGGCTCGCATTGTGTTTGGTTTTGAGTGTAAGTTGTGGTGTGGTCGCCGGAAGGGGGGCATGACAGAATCTCGCTCTGGGCGTCGCCACGACACGCGACGGCCCTGAATATATGTATAATGAGGCAAACCAAACAGAAATAAGTTTGGATGAATGAAAATAATGGAACGCTGCAATTATTCCTCGAAGGTTCATTGTTTCTGTATCAGATAAGCCTACTATGTTAATCACTTGTTTATGTTTATTAGACTTGTTCAGTAGAATTGTACGTGACATTTTTCATGAAGCTTTTTTCCTTAATCGTTCACCCAATGGCGTCCCCTTCCAACGCAGAGTGGTCCAAAATTCAAATCTAGATTATCGAAACTTCTTCAGCGCTGTTATATTAGACTTGTTTATAAACTTATGTTTTCTTGTAGCTTTCTTAATGGAGAAAACTGTGTTCCAGTCAGATTTGAGGTGGACCCAAGACCACAAAACAGATTTTACGAGGGAGAGAAGTTATAATGAGCAATGAAAAGTGTGTCGAGAAACTTGGATTTATTTTTTCTTCCTGATCATCATTGACTAGGAAGAATCGCATAAATATCATCACAATAATTTTAAATAAAAGAAAAAATATCAATATCACTTTCAAACCACCAAAGCTGTAACAATAATTTTCATCATCATCCAACTGGTAGCACTCTTCATTGCTGGAATCAACCATTTCTCCCAGAACACATGGTGTTTCTGAGAACGAAAACAAATGATTTAATCAATTTACATGGACCACAGGACAGATATCGAGCACATTTGTGCCAGGGAGATGTTATTCTTATTTATTCCCTTGAAGTTATGACTTCAGAAGGATTGCAGTTCAAATGATTCGAAAATAATTCCTGTTTAATCATGAAACTGCCTCTCAGATGAGTTTAAAAAATTATTTGGGCAATGAATATTCCACTTACAAGTGCTATCTAGCACAACTAAGTGAAAAATTTATCTGGATGAACTCAAGGTCCTCGGATGAGACGAGTGTAAAGGAGAATGATGGAGGAAAAACTTGGGAAGTGAAGAGGTAAAACATGAGTTTGAACGATATAACACATGTTCGTAGGCTCCGTACGCAGCCCTTGGACCCAGGACGTGACTGTCTCAATTCAGTTCCGTTTTCTCACACCCATTGTCTTTTTAGACTTACTCCAAATGAAATATTCAATCGACTTTTTAAGGTTTTGTTTAGCTAGATTTGCGGTCTGGTCTACTCTAAGACGGATGATCTAGTGTTTCACGGTGTAATAGGACTGCTGGAGAAGAAGGTCAAGAAGGCACGCTACGGCGACTGATTCAAATACGCCATACGCCAAATATGAAGATATCAACCGTTCTCATATCTCTTCCTCTCATTTCTCCTCTGGAAGAGTTTGCGATGTGATTCCCGATTTATTTGTTAATTACGGGACTCGGCCTTCCCGGCACCTCCGCAGAACGAAAAGCTAAAAGCGTGAGAATCCAAACTTTTATCTACTCTATGAGAGAAAATTTAGCCCTATCGTGTCTCTCTCATCTTCCTGGCAAATCACGCAAATTAAATAAATTAAGGGAATTGACGTCGCCCCACCCTCCCTCTCTACTTTTAAATAAATATATTAATAAGCAACAGGACTTACGCTCTATGAAATCATCATAGTCCAGTCTTTCAGGTTATCTATTTTATTTTGTTATTTTCAATAAAGAACAGTCGTAATTCTCAAAATTATTTAATTGACGTGAGAAAAATGCAAAAATTAAGATTTGAAGACTTTGATTTTGGAGGTTTTTCCTTGCACATTTATTTAATTTTTTTTTTTTTTTGGTTATTAGGTTGGTGGGGTGGGGGGTTAAAAATTGTTTCTCTTGGACGAAAAAGGTCGTACTTGAAATAATTTATACGGTTATCTCAAACTTTGAATCAATTAGAATACTGAATAAGATGTTATATGATATAATAGTTAACGATGTGTAACCAACCGTCATTTCAGGTGTATTGGAAGGGGACATAAAGCTAAACGGAAGATCGGCCACAAAAGACATGATAATCAGAATATCTTGTTTCGTTCCGCAAAAGGACTTGGCAATAAAATCTCTAACTGTTGCAGAGCATCTGTACTTCATGGTAAGCCCGAAAGGGGAACTAATAAATTAAGTACTCAATGAATCAACAATAATACAAAGCATCTGCCGTTGAGAATGACCAACCTTATAGAGCATTTTTTATCATATTAAAAATCCGTTTTTGTTTCACTTATGAGATTCCTTCATGTTTAAGATCTCATGTCACTAGAATGTTCATAAATCCCATAATTCACAAAATGAACTCAAATTGCATTATACCGATGAAAAAAAGCGTGATAGTTAATATTCGTTTGGTTGGAAATTGAATTCGGTAAAGGGTGCACTTGAATAATTTTGTCAAAGTTGCCCATCTTTCAATACTTAATTGATTTCTTATTTTCTTCAATCCCTATTTCAGTCTGGTTGTGCAACTAACCTCGGCAATTTCGCTTTTGGTGGTGGGTGGGGGAATGGAGGGGTAACAGCCAACCCTTTCAACCTCTGCTGAAGTGAGAATGGAATAATGGCTTATTCATTTAAGTGATCCCAATATCAACTACAATTCCCAGCTAATTTTCGTGCCTTTTTTGTTCGATTAATAATTCCGTCTACTTTAAAAAAATTCGTATTAGGTGTGTGTTTATAATTAGGCGTGTTTATAAATGTGATCATATGAAAACCGTGAATAGGGACGTCAATAAAGTGCATGTAGTACTTAATAATATGTTTTTGTTATATTAAGGTAAAAATTAGTTCCGGAAATCGAATGAAACCACTTGGTTTACGGTCATCCCTTCGGCCACCCTTTGAAAAATAGGTAAGCTGACACGTGGCAGAGCCCGTTTAATGGGAAGTCTGAGATATACTGAGTGGCTGGTGGTAGCCCAAGTATTTCAATCTAGAATGCAATTACAAGATATAGGGGCGTGAAGTGCCAGGTTTACATAATATATCACTGACTACGTCTACTATACACATGTCAGTGATTCTCGTAAAGTGCTATTATAGACTGATGTGCAATGTTTAGCACCCTTGACACCAGGGTATGGGCGTCTACCAGTATTTGGGCGTCTTCTGCATTACTTGAAAACTGAGCATGGCTTTAAATGTCATATAATCGTGGAAAAGTGAAGGTACCACCGTAGAAGCGTAGATGTTCTAATTCACCTTGTTCGATTTCAGTTGTTTTTCTTTCTTTTTTAAATTATTATCCACGACAATTTTTCAGTAACAAATATTACTTTACAATTTAGTTCACATAACAAAAATTATTTTCTTTGCGTAGAGTAAAATGGAACGTGAGTTAAGGTAGCTGCTCATTAGCAGTCCTTATCAACAATATTTCAGTAACAATGATATAGTTTAGTTATTAAGTTAGCTAGGTTGATAAATAACGAAATAAATTATACAGTTCGCATTATATACAATATAGAAGATAATAATCTAAATATAATTTGGTAACAGTTTTTTTAAGATCATTAAGGAGATCCACTGGTCTTCTTCTGTTTAGCCTCCTTCCGGTTTGTTGGTTCAGCAGACTGCTTGTGAATCCATTGAAAATTGGATTTTGGTGGGTTGATTTGGTGTAGAATTGCCGCTGGAATGCCGAGGATATCACTTCTTTAACCATCGGTATGTCCATGTGTCGCAGAGTTTTTCACATACCATTCAGCATTTGTGATTAGATGTAGAGCTCGGTTTTGCTGTACTTGTATTTTTATTATTATTGTGAGAGGTACTAGCAGATCCCCATAAGGAACATCCATACTGCCATATCTGTCTGATCATGACTAGGTATAATGAAGGTTGAATTATATTGACTGTTGAATTAGCTTTTTGTTGCACAAGAGAGCTGGGATCTTGGTCCGATTAACGGTTTTAGGAAGTTTGTTCGACTTTGTAGTCTCTTGACTCGGTCGCTTACGTGATCATTGAATGTTAATTTTGTATCCAACCTAATTACAAGGTATCTCACGTTGCGACTTTCGGGTACAGTTGTGTTTTTTAGTTGAATGGGTTGTATTTGAAAGTTTCTTTTGTATGTGAATGTTATCGATTTTTTTTTGCGTTCATCATCATTTGCCATTTTATGTTCCGATTTTCTATTTCGGAAACATGTTGGAGGTAACTCGATGCTTCATTACCAGAGCTAGATCGAGATAGAATGGTCTGGTCATCTGCGAACATAGCTAAAGTGGTGTTTGTCGAAGTCGGTATATCACTGACATAGATTAAGTACAGGATGGGCACCCACACACTCCCTTGTGGCTCCGACGAAGTTGTACACTCGCTAGTTGAGTTTACAATCACATTTTACGTGGAACGTACGATTCGTTATAAATGATTGGATCACACGGTAGTACGTATCGCATACAAGTGGTTTTCATTTGAGTAAAAATGTAAGCCAAACCGTGTCCTTTTTCAATATCAAGGAAAATACCTTGACAAATTTCGTGTTTTTCATAGGTGTCAAGAATTTCTTCGGCGTATGAAGCTGCTGTTGACGAGTGACTGCCGCAATCCGAATTGAAATGATGGGATTACAGTTATGAAGTGTGGCATCAGTTTGGTTAGCATAAGACTCTCAAAAATCTTTGAAAATATGGATATTAGACTTATGGGTCGGTAGCTTTGAGAGTCTCGTGCATTTTTTTGAGGTTTTAAATTCATGATGATTTGTGCGTGTGTCCATTTTGATGGAAATTACGTAGTTCGCAGAATCGCATTGTACATGTGAGTGAGGAGTACAAGTGTTTTCCTAGGCATATTTTCCACCAGAGGTTGCGTGATTTTATCACACCCTGGAGATATTTTTGTAGGTGACCGTTGAATAGCTTTTTTCACTTGACCAGGACTGAACAATTCTTCAAATCGGGAAAGCGTGAGAGGTTGAGATATGAGTTCTTCAGCTTGATTGTGAAATTGGGGTGATTCAATGGGGTTTGGGGAGAATTGTTCAACAAGTTTTTCAGCGAACACAGATGCCTTTTGTTCAGGTGTGGAGTACCAACTATTATTTACTTTCAGGGGTGGGATGGTTTGAGGTGTTTTCGTCAACTACCTACCGCTTTTTTTGAGGTCTTCTGTTGCTTTATTGTACGCCTGTTTGTGTGGTGGATACTTTGTTTGTTCGCATAGAGTCCTTTTATTTTTCTTTACATCCAGTAGGTTTAGAATATGGGGCGGTGTGTATTTTGGATGATGAGAGTAATTGTTTTGAGATGAGTCACTACTAGCGAAGCCCGCAGCTAATTGGATAATATGGGTGATATGACTGACGGCAACGTCGATATGCAGAGGTGTTTTTAGTGGCACTGATAAGTTGGTTTCTCTCTCTACTACTTCGTAGTACACTTTCCAGTCAAACTGATATATTATGAGGTTTTCATTGGGTTTCAGGGAGCATGAAGAGCTCATGAGAGATATTCGCAGCGGATAATGGTCCGAAGACATTGAACGAATAACAGTTGCATTGGAGATCATATTATCTAGTCCTTTCCCTACAAATATATCGAGAGCATCTGGAGATTCATTCGAAATATCTGGGTAATGTGTAGCTTCTACAGGGTATTATTCGCAGACCCAGTCGTTGTACAGCATCGTGCATGAATCTTCCACGTACATTTGTGGTTGCCGAACCCCGACTAGGATGCTTTGCGTTGATTCTTATACGTGCTACCTGCGCATCATCATCACATGTAGGCAGCAACATCAGCCAATTCTTATCTAAGAGAGCATTGCGCCGTCCATTACCCAAACGCAACATGTATTTTTACCGATGGGTTTGTTTGTTTTGGCGAAATTTAGTCTTTGGGATCAGGCTACCATATACACTGCAGAAGCTTTCGCAATCTATGAAGGGCTGAAACTTGTTGCTCGCTCCCAAACACCAACTTTCGCCGTGTTTATCACTGATTCTCAGTCAGTTCTATCCAAGGTGTGGTCAGCTGACCCTAGAAAGAAAATGGGGAAATTGGAGAGGGAAACAAAGAAGCTAATGCTCCAACTTGAGTCTGACAGTACCAGGGTTAGATTTATATGGGTAAGAAGCCATAGAGGAATTTAGGGCAACAACATCGCTGACCTCAACGCCAAGATAGCTGCAACAGGAATCAGAATCTCTGAAGCTACTCCATGGTTCCCACCAACAGATTTAAAAAGGAAAATAGCTGCCGAAGTAACGCAACAGTGGAAGGTACAACATGAAAACTACCATGCAGGCCAGCGGTTTGTGAGAATCTTCCCTCCGCCGCGTCAGTATGCCTGGTTCAACGATATGCCGCTCAAGCCCGAAATCTTCTTTAAAATAATTTCTCGGCTACGTACAGGTCACTGCTGCACCAAAAAACACTTATTCCGAATTAGAAAATCCGACAGTGAACTGTGCGAACTGTGTTCAGTTATCGAAGATGAACAGCATGTGTTGATAGAATATCCACGGTACGATTTAGCCAGAGAAAAGCTGTTCGAAGAGTTCTCCAAATCGGTCGATCAACCTTTCAATCTCGAGCTCATTCTCCGACTCGGGACCATAGGTAAGGACTGGTCTGATCAAGGTTTTGTATAGGCGCAGCTTGGTTGTTCGGGAGATCACCCTGCTTTTGAGCTGAGGAACTAACCCGAAATAGCATCGATTGGCCGCCTGTATCCTTCGCTGCACTTCTGCTACTACTTCATTATCATTTGATACAAGAGATCCGAGATAGAAAAATTCATTCACAGCGTCGAGTGTGTATCCGTTTACTTGAATGCATTCGAGTCCTCTTCTTGTGGCATTGGTTAGCATGTATTTGGTTTTTGACTGGTTGACTTCCAGTCCAAACCGTAGCTCCAGATTCCAGATTTGTAAAAGCCTCACTCATGGCTGCAATAGTCCTACCTATGATGTCGATGTCATCGGCGTATTCTAGGAGCTGCGCTGTATGGTTAAAGATTGACCCACCAACCTGAATATTGTTAAGCATTAATAAGATAAATATTGATTCATCGATCGTTCACTATTTTTCATTTTCCTTTTTTTCAGGCAAACTTGAAAATGGATGCACGATTATCTCAAGCACAGAAGACAAATCGAATCGAAAGCCTCTGTAAAGAGTTTAACTTGATGGGTTCCCGATATTCGAAGCTAAGCGATCTATCGGGAGGCGAAATGAAGAGAGTTAGCATCGCTGCACAAGTAGGAACACAACATGGAAAAATCATTTCTATTTTATTTTACTATTTTTTTCATTTATACTATGAAAGTTCATTTTTAGTATCACCTCCCAACAAGAACGAAATATCAGTAACGTCAGTTCACATTTTCAACAAAACATATTGGAAATATTTGAGGGAGATGCTCGAGAGATTGTATATTTAATATCCCTAATGATATTAGGGTCCCTAATTTAGCCACTCCACCCTCAATCGATGGAAAATTCAAATTTTCTGGGGATGCAAAAATTGGCTATGACAGAGGTCGAAAAAAGTCAATAAAATCCTATGAAAACAGTGAAGAAATGACGATTCCATTCACCCTGTTTCATAATGAAAATTGAATATCGTGAAATATATTTTGAAACTAGAATAAAATTCTTGACTGAACCACGAAAATCGACAATACGTCAGTACTAGTATAATCGGCTCACACTCATACTGTAAGTTGTATGAGCAGCGCTTGAACGGATTAGCCATTTCATCCTCCTGTAATCGAAAGCGAATATTCTAAGGCTTGTTCCACAACTAAACTAAAATTGGGATTGAAGAGAACGATGAACGCGAAAATAACTTGAGAATACCTAGCTTGAGTAGCGTCGACAACATCAAATTTTTGGTTTGTTTGTTAAACGTGTTTTTTCTCCAATAAATTCTTCGAAGAAAAACAAGTTGTTTGCTTTTCCCCTTCTGATTCCTCTCTTCCGTCATGTCATGGTCATTTCTAAGGTTCGCCGCACAACTAGGTAAGGAGAGTTAACAAATGAATCGCGAAAATGGGGTGAGAATGGGAGGCTAGGCAACGTCGACAACATTTTTCACTAACACTTTTGGTTTATTATTCAATAATAAAACATTGTAATCGCTCTTGAAGAAAACAAAAAAAAAAAAAAAAAAAAAAAAATTCATAACCCCCTGAAAATTTTATAGTTTACGTTTCAAAGGGTGTAGAATCCGAATCTGCAATACAAATTTTTTCGTCCGTACGCCGTACGCCATACGCAAGATTTCTCCCAAACGGCTGGAGCAAAAAAAAAGAAATTTTCAGGAAAAACCCATGTTGGTCCGACAACGCCCCAATTCTTCAGCCAGCTCTCTCACTTAATTTAAAGTGCCCTTTCTAAAAACCTCAAAAAAAAGTCGAAGCGACCTAAATTTGTACTCTTATTGAAGAACACTCCACGAGGAATCGAATGAGCCCCTCCCCAGGTCCGTAGTTCAAACCATTCCCGATGTATGGCCCGATTTATGGTGCCAACACTCGCGTTATTTTGGTTTATTATTGTTTTTGTTTTGATATCAGTAAGCTAGTGACGTAGTGATGTAGTAATGTGGATACTGGAGTGAACTCCTAAAAGGCTTTGTAGCCGATACATTATCTTACAAGTTAATGACGACCACGGATCAGGGGACAAAACACAACAAGGTGTAAGCCCCTCTTGTTGACTCGGCCAACTGTCGAGTTGCTTTAAGAGCTATTAATGGTCTAACTATGATGTGAAGTGAAAGGGTAGCGGACCTGAAGGGTCATTGACTCCTGAAGGGACTTAGTAAACAACCTGATCCAATACTGCACTGCAGGGAATAGGTAGAGAAATGACGAACACCAAATCCACAAACGAGTGGTTTATTAACCAAGAAATCAACATGCACAAAATATATAGAAATTCTCAATAAAATGGTAAAATCAAACGTATAACTCTTAACGTATTGCGTCCTTAAACTAGGCAATAACTTGTGTGTAATGAAATTATTGTCAAGAACCCAAATGGTAATTATGTCCCTAGTAAATATATCAAATTCAAATTGTAATCACTGAAAAGTAGGAACTGGCTGGTAATTGCAAGAGGGCTTTATAAGCCAATAAACCGAGAAGCGGCAAGAAAATGACAATATCAAGCGTTACCCTTGTGGTGCGCACCCTGAAGGGGTTTAATGTTACAAACCTAATTGCAGCAGGGGTAATTAATATGTTCTGACACTACCTTAACGTGATGGAGGTGCACAGGCCTGACTTGACTTGGTATTTTTATTTTACAATTTTTAGAGCCGTAGCAATAGTTTTTTTTTTCTATGAAAATTTCCCATTACGGTTGGTTAGTTATTTCAGCTTATTGAGTACTATTTTCTTCCCCAGATGCTTTCTGACCCTCCTATGCTGCTGTGCGACGAACCCACGACAGGGTTGGACAGCTTCTCGGCCTCGCAAATCGTCAACCATCTGAAGGACTTCGCCGGTAAAGGGAAAGTGGTGGTCGCCTCCATCCACCAGCCCGCGTCCGGAATCTTCGAGATGCTGGACAACGTTTGTCTTCTTACTCCCGGTGGGAAACTCGCATATTTTGGAGAAGTCGATGACGCTAAAACCCATTTTTCAAGGTGGTTTTTTAAAATTTAAAAAATCTTTACTGTTTTAACTATATGGAGTGTCGCAAGTTAAGATCTTACCCCTTAGAACCCGTAAAAAATGAACATAAAAATAACATTACAGCGTTCACAAATGTGCGCTACGCAGACCAACATTATTTTCCATACTAGTACCAACATTTTTAATTAATTAATTAATTCAAAATGACATGTTTGCCATATTAAATATTAATTGTTAATTTCAGATTGGGATTTGTGTTACCGGACTCTTATAATACCGCGGAATACTTAATCTCCAAATTGAACACCGAGTCTGAGGTGTTATCACGAAATTTTGGAAACTCCGAAACTTATAGACTGATGCTGGACGAAATTGATCAGACATCGAACAACAATCACCATAAAGACAGCGTAGATCCTGTAAATAAATTCATATTTATAATATTACTAGCTTTAACCCGTGCGTTGCACGTTTTAAGAGTCATTGCACCAAATACAAGAAAAGCACCTACGTTATAACTGAGTCAAAATCGTAAGGCAAATTATGATATTCTCTAAACATCTTTTAATAATCATTACGTTGGGTGATTCTTGGCAAACAAAGTAAGGGTGATCGTACCCATCAACCGGGAAACCAATCCTTTCAATTGATTCGGAAGATGAAGGGGGAAAACGTGGTTTTCAAAACTAAATTTCGGTAATCTTCCGCGATGAATGACATTGGAACTGCTCAACTCACTGAAATAGTTCTGATGTCGTTGGATTAGTTACCAAAAGTTATTTTGGGAAATATCACCACCATGTTTTCCTCTTCCCCTTTTTAACATTAAATGTTAAATGTTCTGAAAGTTCCAGAAAAGGTCCCCGTTGAAATTACATGTCACACTATGTCTTCCTTCATCGTGGAATCGGCTTAAATAAAATTTATTGAATCATCGTCGCTAAGGTCGGCCGATTCCACGATGAAGGAAGACATTGTGTGACATGTAACTTTCGGATCACAATGGAAGAATCCGTATTAAAATCGGTTCAGCGGCTTAGTCGTTTATACAACAGACGAACTTACAAGTTTATGCATTCGAAATTAACGAGACCGGGTTTTGGAATTCATTGCTATTGATTTGCTATAGCATTGATAGCGACTTTGAACATGAGGTCTACCACCGAATCATGATTAAATGTGCTCCTCAACTATATAGCCGATTTTACTTTTCCAAAAGAGTGGAAAGTAATTTCCAGGTACTTCATAAGCAACTCACAAACGGAAAGTGTTAATTATGTGTATTTGCATAATAATTTTCAGTCTCACTAATAATTAATTAAGAGGTTTGGGGAAATTGTTAAAATAATACTTTCTTACTGCTGCAAATGTTAATGGAAAGGTGAATTGTTAAAGTTAAAACCGCCCAGTTCGAGCTTGGTTCATCCTTTCAATTTCCCACAAATCACTCTTTCGAGTTTGCAGGGAGCTGCTTTTAAATCTTACCGTCTTCCCATTTGAAAGCTAAATTAATGATTTGTGACATCGAGGAAGTAAATCCATGAAACTGTTGATCAATTAAATAGAGGTGATTATGAGCGCGGAAAAAGAAAAAACTTCAAAGGAGACTACAGTGAATTTAATGTTTACAGTTGCACGATGCCTAACTGAATTTTTTTTCCATTTCCAGATGATCCAAGTTTTTCTAAAAGCCGATGATTTGTAAGTATCTATTGAATAATAGTTATCAATCAAATCTTAACTGTAGCATCTTTAAAATTGATCCAGATTAACTCATTTTAAATTTCTACTAAAGCTCATGGCACAAAGTTAACGGAATATGGCTCAAAAATCTCAGTCAGCCCTAGACATTCCTGATAAATAACTTTTAATCAACCCTAAGACTTAGGGTGCGGTACTTAGGGGTGCCCACCAGGGGGGGGGGGGGGGTTGACAAATACCGCATCATCAAGCTGGGCGGGGGGGGGGGGGGAATTTAAATCATGAATCATTGAATAATAAACCCCAGTAAAAGAATTTGCAGCGTTTTTAACCTTTTACCTACTTTGGTTGGTTTAATAAATAATGGAATTTAACATCGATGTTTTGTGGTTTCCAACATCGACATCGGAAAACATCGATGGTCACTCAACAATTGCTTTACTACATCGACGTTTCGCTCTCGATGATGACGTCGATGCCAAAATCATTTTGAAATGATTGTCGAACTCTAGAAAATCGTGTTTTGCAACAGTTGAAATTCATATTTGCCCACCAAGAACCATTGTGGAGTTGAAGCCCAATTCCATCTTTAACCGAAGCTTCACGCTTGTTATAACAGCAAAAAAGTGTATTAATTACCTCACATCTGCAGAGTCAATTTACCTTTTCGTAGAATTGAATGTTGAACTTGAGATTGTGGAACGAATTATGCTTGCCTTTGAGTTTTGTTGCAGTCCTTTCAATAGTGGCACTGAGCGCTCTGCATCGGGAAAAATCACTCTTTGCTCCATCGACAATTTAGCGAACAGTTTAGTCACAAGGGTTGGGAACAATCAACCAATAATAGGGTAAGAGTGTTTTGGTGATTCTAGCACACTCTAGCGGGTGAGCGAACAAATTTTGTCCTCTTGAAAGGTCTCTGAAATTTTGCGCGCTTTATTTCGGGCTCTCTCATTGGTTCATTTCTTTGGATCTGGATCCAGTCAACGCTGTGATCCCCTTCCTTTCACTGCACAGACGGGGTTTCGCTCCTGGACACCGAACCCCTAGCCCCCCCCCCCCCCTCACCAAACGGCACCATCACTCTCTCACCCATCCTTAGGCTCTGTTTGGCTTGTGGATTTGAAACTCTTCTGCTCATCAATGAGGATTCATGGGGAAAAGTTGGAAAACAGTATGATATTATACTTATAATATAATTATTATCAGGTACCTATATTTTTCATATTGCCCCTGTCAACAGCCGCCCCTGGTTCACCTAATGAAGCGAATGAGACCTTTTGTGATATAATTTCTTGAGCGCTGGAAATCAGTTAGTCTTTATAAAGGAAGCATAATTAACATTACCGTGGCATAACCTTTAGTTCTTAGACCAGCGATGTAGCATCAAAATCATGAACCATCAACTGGTAACTTGCAACGTTTCATAAAATAGACTAAATAAACGTTTAAATTACGTAAATAGACGTTTAATGTGAATTCTAATGAAACCAATATACATTTTTTTCAGCAAGATTGTGTCAGCTGGTGTGCAATTGAAGTTGTTGGCTTGGCGGTCGATTGTAGACCTCTACAGGAATCTTTCAATGGTTTTCATCCAAGTGGTTTTATATGCAGTAAGATCGATTTATTATTTTCTTTTTGTTGACCTTCACTGATCAAATCTGTACTGTTCCACCAAAATATACCCTTAACTGCCAGTGGTAGTTCGGATGCTGTTTTCAGTTCCTATTCGTCCGGGACTGACAACTACTAACAGCTCCAGTGTTGCTTGTGGGCTATTACGATTTGTGAACTGTCATGAACTCTTATGCAACAACAAGCTTTACACTACTTCTTGATCAGGTTCTGAAGATAGCACAATACGTTGACGATAATATTTTTCAATTTGCATAAACCCAACGCCCATAAGTCTTACTGACAAAATTCCAAAAGCAAACCGTCAACACATTTTTAAGGACACGATATGTTTGTCTCTGTGATGATGGATCACGTTTCACTTCAATTTGGTCTTATCTTGTAGTAACCTGCTGTGTGATTCTGACTAGCCAAATATGTGCACTCGAGGTTGAAATATGACCAGGCTAGTCTTTGTGTACAGTTATTTTTATTGTCGTACGACTCATTCTCATAGTTCCACAAAAGAAATAAATTAATAGTTGAAGTATCTACATCTTCTTAAAAAGCCAATAGGCACTCAACGACAAATTAAACAATAAAAAAAAAAAAAACATAGTATTTTGCTGGGTGTAGTTGAGTACTGCTTTGGTTTTTGTGCCTACATTTTCGGTTTTCGTTAAATATAACGTGATACCTATTTGGATTTGCTAGCCAAAAATATGGTCTAATGACATTCAGAAGTAAAAAATGCCACAACTTTACAAATACGAACTGTTGAGCTTGACAAGCAAGGATGTTGGAATGCAAGTTGTTTTCATAGGTATTAGAAATAATGATGGGAAACTTGATATTATGTAGGTAGTGGAGAGACCAAATGTAAAGTAGGAAATTCAAAAAAGTATCAGTCCCCAATTAATAAGTTTACAACAGTTTTTTAACATTTTTTAAAACAGAATTATGATTATTAATACTTGTAATGAGAATAGTAATAAAAATATAGAGTTTGTGTGTGTTTGTGTATGTATGAGAGGGGGGAGTTGATTTTCGCTAATCCTTTTTTATACCTTTTTCAAATTGATATATATATTTTTTTTGTTATTTTCGTTTCTATATATTTATACAGGGTGTCCCAGTAACTACGCCCCCCCCCCCCCCCCTTATCTTCCCTAATTATGGACGAAAGAACATCGGAACAACTCTATTCTTCATAATTTTTTGCGGATAGTTCAAAAATGACAAAACTGCGCAGCACCCGACCGCGCAACCATGCGCAACCAAGATCAACTTAATGGAAACCCCCAATCGGCTCCTCAATCGATTTTTTGACCGCGCGCAACTCGTTTAGCGAGCCCTTAAGAATGCGCAACCCAGGGATAGCGCCAAAATTGAGGTGAAGGTTGTCCGGCATAATAAATTTACCCTAATTCAATATTTACTTTGCCTAATTGAACGAAGTTCTTTAGTCAATAATAACTTTCAATGATCTATACAGTCATGTTATGGATACGAGGAAGCTATGTGCCACACCCACTTGGCAGACGTTTACATTTGTATTTATATTTTGTAATTATATTTACATTTGTTTTTTATATTTGTAATATATAAGACATATGTACTTATATGTAAAAAACAAACTTCTCTTCAACGGTTCTACTGAACTATATGCAGATATTTGTAAATTTGACAAAGAAAGAAGAAAGAAGAAAGAGTACAGTTAATATTTCGGCGTATTACCTTTTGGTTTATTATTCAATAATAAACCATTGTAATCGCTCTGGAAAAAAAATTCTAACCCCCCTGAAAATTTCATGGTTTACGTTTCAAAGGGTGTAGAATCCGAATCTGCAATAAACATTTTTCCGTCCGTCCGCCGTACGCCGTACGCACGATTTCTCCCAAACGGCTGCAGCGAAAGATCTGAAATTTTCAGGAAAAATCCATCTTGGTCCGACGACGCCCCAATTCTTGAGCCAGCTCTCTCACTCAATTTAAAGTGCCCTTTAAGGGCTATCAAAGTTTTGTAAAATCCCTAAAAACCTCAAAACAAGTCAAGGCGGCCTAAATGTGTACTTAATTTTAAGAACATACCTCGAGGAATCGAATGAGCCCCTCCCCAGGTCCGTAGGTCAAACCATTCCCGTTCTATGGCCCGATTTATGGTGCCAACATTTGCGTTTTTTGGTTTATTATTGTTTGTTAGTAACCTAGTGATGTCCGGACGATAGCGTCGAGTTGTAGTGAACGTGGATACTGGAGTGATAGCCGATGTAGATACTTGTATATAGCCGATACACGGGTTGAAACATTCTGATATGCATGAAACGCTGATAATATATAGGTAAATATTATTCAATATTATTAGTGGGGCAAATAAGTATTCTTTCACTGGGGTTTATTATTCAATTGGCTTGCGTTCATGATTTGTATCTTACTAAGCTTCGGAGTGTTCGTGTTTTACAGGTGATAGAGTAATAATTGAATTTCAGGAGAATCTATCTGATATGCATAGACCACGTAAATCGGTTCTCAACCAAAACACCTATTTGGATTGATCAGTTGATGATAGTTGTGTGCCTCCTCTACATCAGTCTGCCTTTGGCTATATCGTTTAAATTTGGATTCGGGGAAGTTTTGGAGAGGGCCTCCAATTGCTGAAGAAGCCGATCATTCCCCTTCGGCACGGTGCGTAAAACTTATACGCCATAGCAGTCGTAAAATGAGGCTTGATGGGTCTGAGCGTGGATGGCTACAGGAAGCTGCCGGGTCTGGCTCACTGAGGCCCTATGGAGGTTGAGGCTGGTCGTAGTTTTGCCAACATGTAATTGTAATGTAATTTGGGTACACTGGGGAGAGACGCCGTATTTCCGCTGACCTCACTTTCTTGTACAAGCTGCTGAACAATGAAGTTGACTGCCCATCCCTTCTCTCAAGAATCGACATCCATATCCCTCGGATTGCTGCACGGTCGCCCTCACTTTTCACCGTTCCATTCTCCCCCACGGACTACCATAGAAATCAACCCATCAATAGAATACCTAGAAGTGCCAACCTTATGCTATCTTTATATCCTGACTTTGATTTTTTTCTTTCTTCCCTCACATCCCTAAAGAAGATTGTCCATACCTCCCCTGTTATTTTTAATTAAGTGAATTCAGTTATGTATATTTTTTTTTCCTCGAATGTTCAATATTTTTTCTGTTTTTTGGATTTAGTATACTACCTACATGAAGACTGCTGTATTTTTTTAAATTATGTATTGGGCTTGCCCGTAAATAAATAAATAAATAAACATAAAAGGCTTCTGGGGGCGAACATTTCTTGCAGATGAGTTGATAAACACACATCCTAGATTGGCACTCCGATGAACCCCGGCACTTATATGAGTGGTTGGAGTTCGAGGAGGAGAAAGTAGGGGGCCCTCAATCACCAGGTTGCGCAATCTACACCTTGGCCTTCTACAAGGATGTGTCCCTGGCTGCTGAGATACCTCTGGCTGCAGATCCGGGTGTCGATGAGACAAAATCTCGCCTATCTTCTTCCCATGCCTGTAGGCAACACGTGGTGTCTCAGAGAAGACTTCTTGAGTTTGGGGATTCAAAGATAAGATGGTATGGAGCTCTCGGAGTATGCCATTGATCTTCTGTGATCCGAAAAAGGATGTTGTGACTAACGATCGCATTTGCTTTATTGGCCAAGCCTCTACTAACTACTCTCACTACATTTAGTAACTTTAGTTAACTTCAGTTGCTCATTCAAAAAACTAGTTTGTAGAGGCTTGGCCTATGCGATGCGATGTGATGGAATAAATGCGATTGTTAATAATGCAAATGAAATGTTGAACGTTTTTCGATCAAACCATCTGAGAAAGCTCTCAGCTCTATACATTGAACATTCACGGAGGAGCCAATCGATACAAATAAGGATTCCTCAAAGACCACCGGGGTAAAGAATACAGAAGAAAGAGAATACATAGCTCCACAACAAAGAGGAAGTGTACCAGTTGCTGAACATGTTACTCCTGTAAGAGGGGATATCGGAGTAGGAAGTTCTGGGGAATCTGTTGATCCATCATCTCCCCCTTCAAATGTATGTAACCTTTCATCCCGCCCACTAAATAATATTGAGACTAATTTGCTAGCAAAAGGATTAACGTTTACCCCAACACCAAGAAGGCATTGAAGAATTTTGTTGGCGTCTAAGATTGAAACATTACTGGCACAATAACTCAAACTCAGAGTTAGACCAAAATACCACTGAACATTTACACCCTTCTCTACAGAAATTCCAACTCCCTTCAAATTTTGATCCAAAACTCAACAGCCAAGCTGGATTACCTGCAACATACCCTCTTGAACGGTATATCTCCCAATTTGTAGCAATCGAAAGGATCTAGAGCGTTTTTCAACTGGATTGCGAGGTAAGCTGGTAGAGAGGGGTTACCCCCGTAGGTTCTTTCGAGATAGGATGATCCCTGCAAGAGGCCGCTACAGACAAAATCCGCCTGCTCCTTCAGAACGAGTGCCATTGGTCACAACATTCTTTTTCGGATCACAGAAGATCAATGGCATTCTCCAAGAGCTCCATACCGCCTTATCTTCGAATCCCCGAACACAGGAAGTCTCCTCTGAGACACCACGTGTTGCCTACAGACAAGGGAAGAAGATAGGCGAGATTTTGTCTCATCGACACTCGGTTCTGCAGCCTGAGGTATTTCAGCAGCCGGGGACACATCCTTGTAGATTGTGCAAACTGATTTCTCCTCCTCGAACTCGATCAATCATATAACTGCCAATCTAGGATGTGTGTTTATCAACTCATCTGCAAGAAATGATTGCCCCCAGAAGCCTTTTATGTTGGCAAAACTACGACTTCCCTTAACCTCCACATGAACAACCATAGCGCCTCAGTGAGCCAGACCCGGCAGCTTCCTGTAGCCATCCACGCTCTGACCCATCAAGCCTCATTTTACGACTGCTATGGCGTATACATTTTACGCACCGTGCCAAAGGGGAATGATCGGCTTCTTCAGCAATCGGAGAGGCCACACATACGGATTTTTGGTCCCAACAATCCACCTGGCCCAATTTAAATCAACAAAGTTCAACATGCTGGGAAATGGGGCAAGGAGAAAGAATGTATACGGCCCAGATATCAATTATTGATGGTGTGCCGGTTGAGTATGAAAAGCGTCATAGAAGAAATCAGGCAACCAATCGCATGCAATGACAAGGATGTAGGGATGAAAATCGAAACATAAAATATCGATATATCGGCTTGGCCTGGTCGGCTTGGCCTCTCTTTATTAGGGAATAATTCTGCTATGTACATGAGTGAATTCTTCACACTATGTTTTTTGCAAAATTATAAAAATATAAAAAACTTTCTTTGTTGCGTCCCTAGGTCTTCAAAGAATTTTAATTCTGATTTTGAATTGGAAAATACTAGGTAGTAGAGTAAGTCTAAGTAGTAGTGAAACATACAAACTTCTTTATAGAAAGTCGGTGAACTGAGAAAACAAATCTAAATTTTCAACTTATTACGTATTTATATTCTCAATTTTTACTTTACTACTTAAAAAACGAATTCTTATAAGTTTACTGCACTGTTAAAAAAACAGATTCTGGGGTACTGTCTGTGAAAACAATAAGTTCGACAGCACATCGCCTTTCAGTCTTTTCCATTCTTGACTTAATGTCTGCCCTGCTGTTGAAAACAATCGTTCTGCACGAACAGACGTTGCCACTGAGTTGAGGTACTTCAAAACCACTTGGCTCAGTTCTGGAGTAGCTGGAGCCATGTCGAGCCAGTATTTGAGGGGGTTTTTCTTCACGTTTTCCTCGACCAAAACAACTGCTTGATATCCTATGGAAATTATCCATGGACAGATATCGATATTCCAGCCAGACGAAATCATTTTCGTGGGCATAATATTTTTTAAACAGGTATAATGTGAAAAAAAATGGAACTTACGATCGATATTATTTTATGAGTCAACGTAATATGTGATATTATCAGATGGAGCCGATATATCGGTAAAAAAAATATCGGCTGAAATATCGAAAAAAATATCGGTCACCAACTATCGACATCCGACACTATCGGCCCTTGAATCATCGATAGAAAAATATCGATATTTCGATACTATCGACTATCGATGGCCATCCCTGCATGGATGTATTGAGGCAGTTCTTTTTAAAACGTAACTGTTGTCATAAGGTGGGGTTATATAAATCTGTTAAATCAGAACCACTGTCTTGGCAATTTGCTGAATATACTGTATCACTGATTTCTTCTTTTTTCATGGGATCTTGGAGTTTTGAAAAAGTGTTTTTTATTTCTGTTATTGGGGTGATTGTAAACATCTGATCTTGTTGTGACGTTTTGTGTGACCCTTTCGAGTTTTTTGTTCTTCTTTATAACTTCTGATGTAGATCCTATCTATCTGACTGAATCAGAAAGTTACGTTGAGTTGTGATGGTTGGTAGGTTGTGTTTCAAGAGTTAACATTACAATTATGTGGTTGCTGGTAGCTTTCGTTTTGATTAACAACACTAAGTGATTGCTGGTTATTTTTTGTTTTCTTGTAGTGCATGGGAAAATTATCTTTCTGATAGATTTTGCCGGATAACAATTGTGTGGAAGAATATTTTTGCACTACTATCATCATACACACGGCTAAAAATCGTTAAATTATCATTTTTTTAAGCATAACTTGAATAAAAACACTTTAATAACCATGAAACTGGTCATTTAAAAATATGAATCTCAAACCTATTCTGATAATTTCATTAAAATGTAAAAAAAGTGATAAAAGTGCCCAAATTTATAATATTTAAAATGTTTATTCGAATAAAAGATTCCGCAGTAAAATTGATGGAAAACAATTTCTCGTAACCCAATTTAACATAAATTTAGTACTACAATGTTCGAAAATTCGCTCGTACAGTCATGGTGCACGACTAAAGAAAAACTCAAAAAAAAAAAAAAAAAAAATGGGGGGAATGACCGAAAATCTTCTTGTGTTTAAAGTATGTTTTACATTTCAGCTTACGGCTCTCATGATCGCCCTTCCGGTCACTCGCTCTAGTTTCAATCAAGTGGGGATACAGAACATACAAGGCCGCAACTTCTCAGCCATAATTGAAACGGGGTTCGCTCAGAGCTACACCGTTCTCAACACTTTCCCTGCAGAAATTCCTGTGGTCCTTCGAGAGATGGGCAACGGATTGTACAAACCTGTTCCGTACTATGTGGCCAAAGTGTTCATATTGGCAAGTGTCATTTTCCCTAGTAATTTATTATGAAAACGCAGGCAATACTGACAAGTGGGTTTATTGTTTTTTGGATAATGCCTGAATGCTCTTGTCAATGGGAGGTTCGGAGGATCACTTTTCGATTCAGAAATTATGATTATTTCTACAGATTCAGTGGAACTGAAACCCGTCGGTTTTGAGTCTTACATCACGAGAAAACGACATACCTCTATGTTTTGTTCGCAAACACCTCGGAAAAACCCCGTTTTTACCCTGCTTTTGGCTCATAGCATCCATGGCCGAGGGGTGATAGGACTAGCTGGAAGTTTGGACCAACAAGACGCAATATGTGCAAAAGAAAGAAAATTTTTTTTACAACAATTCTAAGACCCTTCATGTTCCTTGCGGACATTATGTACTTCGGGACGTTAAATTTGAGAGGAAGTTTAAACAATTTCCCATGTAGAATTACGTTGGCTTAGTATTGAGACCAATAAACCAAAAATACTTGAATGCACCATTTTCTGTCACTTGTACACCAAGATTTTATGCCCATGTGGAATGGGAAGTATGCTTCGACTTTTGATTTATTGTTTGCAATAACTAACCTTTGTAGTTGTGTGGCGAAAATTATCTATATCCAACTCAATTTCAGTCATTTTACATTTGAAGAGGTATGGCGTCCAAATTCGCAATGTTCGCCTGCATGGTGGGTTATAAAATGTGCTATAATTAACGTAAAAAAAACCGTTCTTTTCCACATGGACTCCATTAGAGGCCTAGTTGGTACTATCGTTTAACCAGCCCGGTCGCCTCACACGCATAGATGCTGTGCGTATAAGACCTGGGTGTAGGACCCAATATTTGATTGGTTATTACCTTTTAACTTTCCCTTGATCTGAGGGATGCGAGGTACTGGCTCTTTGGTCTAAGGAAACTTTTGTGTGTGAGAGGAATAGTCGTTGCCCTCAGGAAATATATATGCAGGTCGTACCAGGATGGGACAGGTTTACGCAGTGGTACCAGGTGCGTGCGCCTGTCTCACCAATTGAATTGAATAGGTGTATGTACAGGTACGTTAAAATTTATGGTTCCAGTTGAGTACAACTACCCCAACAATTTGAAGGTTGGATAGAGAGAAGGAGGATGAGTCAGGTTTCAAGTGTTGGTCTCAGACACGTACTTCCGCCCGAGCAAGCAAATTCGAGTGAGGAAATTTAGGTAGGTGATTCACCGTTGGTCCAAGATGCGTACGCCCGCCCCAGAAGGAGAATTTGATAGAAAATACTAGAAGTATTTAGCTAGTTGTTGCGGAAGGGTTTGTAAAGCAAGAAAAACGAGTTGCTTGAGAGTAAGTAACTGGCTTGAGTTTCCACCTGGACTGCTCGCCCTGGATGGCAAAACAACCATATCAAACAATTGAAATTTCTGAAACTAAAAGAGACAACTGAACCATTACACGATTCTATTGGATTATTGAAAATATAGTGAACCTCATGTTTCTAAATCTATAATCAACTACTGATAATCCTGAAGTGTGAAAAACAAGTTTTTTAAAAAGATCAATTCACGCTTGCAACTAATTTCATGATATTTCTTTCCCACACTAGTGAATTGCGTTTTCCATTCTGAATAAAAATGTCGTAACTTGTATGTGGTTACCATTTCCGCCAGGACCTATTATTTAATTAGCGTTCCAATATTTGCGGCATTTTAGATATTCAGTATAGATTGTATTGTGGAACATTTGACTGGAAACTTTGGATCTAGTATAAAAAATATTTGATGAACTTTAAATTTTGTTCAGGTCATACGAACTACACTTGAAGCGTTGATTTTTGCTGGCATACTTTATGTTGTGTCCGGTGCAAATGACGACTCCAGTTTCGAGAGATTCGTGTTTCCTGTTGTCTTGTGCGCCATCACTTCGTCTTCATTCGGTAACCAACATATTAGCACCAGTCCTAATAATAACTCGTATACATTGTTAACACCTTTGTTAGGCTGGGTACACACGTTGAGGATTTCCGGAGAGGATTTCCCGATCAGGCCAATCAGGCCGGAGAGGATTTCCTCAGTTGAGGCGGACTGTTCAGGCCGCCAGGCCTTTCCAAATTTTTTAAAGGCCGCCTGAACAGTCCGCCTCAACTGAACTATTTCCTCACGTGTGGATGGGAGCGAAGGCCTGACGTCAGGCCTCGAGGCCGCACTGCGACAGTCATTTTAATTTGCGACGCAGCTGAAATTTCATCATCTACTGTGGTATCACTAGTATCCTATTCGTTCCGATCGCTTTGTTTCTTCTTTTTTAGTAATTTATTATTTATTATATATTATTTTATCTTATTTAGTAATTTTCCTCTTATTTAGTAATAACCAAAAAAAGATCCTCGAAGGACATTGTATTGGAGGAGTTCATTGATATATACCGATGTGAGCCGTGCCTTTGGCAAGTTAAAAGTAAATTCGGGTTCCACTGTCAGCTCGCTCAGCAGATTTGCGCGTGTTCCCACCGTATTCCGTCTCAGCAATCAATCTTTACACCATTTAAAACATTCTTTTCTTTTTTTTGCCAAATTATAGCCAAAACCCCCGCGATGTTGTCGTCCGTCGTCATGGAGGACACGGTCGGGACTGTGCAGTTTTCCTCTGAGGCCGCCGGAGAGGAATTCCTCAGAGGGCGCCAGAGTCGTGTGGCGGCTCCATCCGGCTCCGACAATCCTCAACGTGTGTACCCAGCTTTAGTGATCCTGCAAGGGGCCAATGCGGCAAACGATTTCCTACAAAAAGTGTTTCGTTGAGATTTTTTGGCACATGGTTTGTTTTTGAGTTACAACCGTATCATTGGGTTACCTATGTTCTTACTTTCACCTGCGCCCTTGGAAAACACTGGCTCGTAAGGAAGTGTTAGCTGATCCTAATCAACCTAGAAAGGTGTTTTCCCAGTGACGTTGTGTTCCTTCTTTATTCATTCCACTAAGCGGTTTTGGACTATCCTGTTGAACCTTTTTTCTACAATCTCATTGCCCTATAGAGAATTACAGGTCTCACTGGTGTGATGTAGCCCCAGTTCACCGCCTTTGGTGTGAGGCCAGAAGCTCTTTATTTGCTCAAGAGTGTAACGTTTGGAGAGCAAAACAAGAGAAAATTAAGTTTTTCAATAGAAAAACGTTGTTCATTGGTAGACAAAATTGAGAAAACAAAAAGTAAATTAACTCAAAAAACATATTGGTGAGTAGCGAAAACATTAGAGGGACTTTTGTATGATCACAGTTCTAAACACTTATAAATATTTTTGAAAAGCCATTCAATTCTTAATCGAACGAAAAAAGGGCAAATAGCAACTTTTTGAAAGTAGAGAACAATAGTGAAGAAATAACGGTTTATCACTATTAATCCTCTCCATTCACTCCTTTCATAGTTAGATTTGAAAGATCTGAAATATGTTTCAAAATCGGACCAATGTTCTCAATCGAACAAAAAGGCTTCTCCTTATTGACGAAGCCATGCTTCTGAAAGACGCCTAACTAGTGGTTAAAAATTAGATCGCTAGGAGACATTTTTTGTTCCGAATGTAGTGTAGGATTGATTGATCAAGTTTCAGCATTTTTACCTTGAACGCATTGCATACCTAAAAGTAAATAACCATAATAATTATTGTCAGGTTGCTGTGTGTCATCCATATTTGAGGACATCTCTGTCGCTACACAAATGATGAACCCCATTGATTTTGTCTCATACATATTCGCTGGGCTGGTCTACAAATTAAGGTGAGTAACAATTTTGGCTGTATTAACTTGTAGACTGTGCTACGTTGTCAGTGACAAATTCTTAGTATCGAGATATTTTTTCACTACTCACACAGCAGAAGCCCTCAAAGCGTGGGTGACGGATATCTGTTATGATAAAGGTCTGAGTTGAAGGGTTCTTCTGCAATAATTTTATTATATCAGATAATTTGCCCAATGGTAGTAATGTCTACCTAGTAGTACCTACGTAACTACCGCATTAATTAGATCATCAGGTCGATGTTGTCTCATACCCCGGGGAGGCTAATGATGGGCGCAAGTGCACTTCTGGCCAATTAATAAAAGTTATAAAGTTACAAAACTCCTTCATCCTCATGTGAAGAGAAAGGGCCATTTCATCGATTGCTGGGATATCTTCCAGGTGCACCTCGGACACGTACCTAGATGTAAATGCAACGTTTGGGACAACTTTGGTAGGGTGTTTATCAATCAAATTTTATCCTATCTCTTGAGTTGTGTACCCACTTGTAACAAATTACTTCATCGCTCCGTGATAGTACATCTCAGCGTTCCGTAACAAATTCAATATGGGAGGGCGGTCAGCAGATTCGACCATTCTTTTACCCCTAGGTATCCGTGTAAATTTTGAATGGCCACTATTGAATAAAAAGTAACCGTCATTCGGCACGATCGTATGAGACAATTTTCAAAATGATCTTACTACATTTATGATATATTTGGTTGGAGTGTGTTAACTACCAATATTATTAAAAAATGTTTATTTTAACATTTCCAGAGCCATTTCATCTTTTATTTTAACAATGAGGGTGTTTTCAGACTTGTACTTGTGCTCACTAAAAAGTGGAATAGCAGATGTATGTGATAGCGCATGGCAAGTACTATCTAAGTATATGGGTATTCCAACTCTGTATGTGTCCTGTCTAAGTGTGATGATAATCTAGCCGCAATAACAAAAATGATTCTCTTCCGTTTTCCACTTTTTCAGTGCTGCCCCTGTATACCTCATCTGGCTGAAATACTTTTCGAGGTTCTACTACGCTTACGAGGGGATGTCTATTCTACAGTGGTCAAACGTGGATGAAATAGGTTAGCTGCTGTTGAATTCACTTGACTTGTTCTAGCTGATTGTGATTGGACATTCCAAGCGAAAGGTTGAACTCGAAAAGTTCTAGTCAAGCTTCATCGATCGAATTTTCCTAAATTATCGTACTACGAGTACATTTTGAACGCTCTGCTACCATGAAATAGTGTTGGAATTATCTATGATAATTAACACTTATTTCTACCCCAAAAACCTAATTTACTATTTCAATATTTTAAACTTGAAAATAGAAATTAATGGTGAATTGGGTATTTTTAATGAATAACAAATCGGATTGGAGTTTATATAGATTTATTCAATCTGATATAGGTCCGATATGAAATCAAGAGAGAATTTGGGTTTTAGTTAGGAAACCGCAAATATAGGAAAAGGAGACTTACCAGTTGTAAGACGGCTAGGGATCGACTGATGTCTCACAACGCGCCTCTTGGAGGCTTCCAGGAACTGCTACAATTTACATTGAATTGTGATGCAATTTTTGAGCACTTTGGGGACAAAGGTAATGTTAATTATAAGTTGAAAGCAGATATATTTTCTATATACATTAAAACTAAATATTTGTAGTGATACTTCGTTAAAAACTAAATTTCTGGTTTTATACAATTTTACGAGTACGTTCCTACAACTCATTTGAATTGACTTATGTACAATTTTTCATGACGATTTCATGCCTTATTTTTGGTTACCTGTTTTCAATAATGAACCTTATTAAACAACCATGAAAAAGTCTCCGAAAATAATGAACCAAAGCTAATGACTCTTGGGTCAAAAATCACATTTGAGGTCAAGTCGAGACTGAATTTTCGGTATTAATCTCATTCAATCCTTAAGGGTAAAATCGAAGGAAATTTCAAAAATCTGAATATTGAAAACTCCGTGTAACACTATTGTGTTGATGTTCGTTATTGGTGGACGTGTCTTCAAAGAACCGAATGAGCCCATCCGGACCGCTCTACGTTCATTCGTTCGCTCTTCCTAAGGGAACACGCATTTGCGTGAACACGAATTTGAATTTGAGCGTGCTTGAACACAGTAAAAATCGCCTGGCTTGTGAGGATAAATTCAGCTGATGTAAATGCTGTGAAATTTTGTTTCGAAATTTCTTTTGTAATCGAATTTTTCAAGTCGTGTGCAATATAATTGTGTGAAACCCATGTGAAACATAGGTAGGTGTTTTATTTTACCTCGCTGAATTACAGTAGTTCAATTCAGCATAGTGTCTCAACAGCATATTGCACCATTGCAGGTATTGACGTTCCAGGTAATTACTTCCACCTGCCACCCTGAGAAATATAAGCTCGTGCGTCCCTAAAAACTTTAATGGCTATGTTCTACCCTAAACAACTTTGGAACCCAAAATTTGAATGGCAGTTCCTATAGGATGCCTGAAACCTGACGGGGGCGCAACTGATTAGCTAGGAGAAAGGCTATTTTAGCCCCGAATGACCCTAGAAAGGAGGAGTTTTAATGGTATTATCTGAGGAGCTTCTGAAATCTGCTGAGGGGGCTCCTGATCAGCTGAGTGACCTCAAGAGATATTTGTCGCCTTTATCAACCCAGAAAGCTGAAATTCGACTTGTAGATAGATAGATAGTTTATTTAAATCATTTTACATGTTATATTCTTCATTTGAATAATAACTGATGACCGAGCTGGATAGTGTAACACTGTGGCCCAGCCCGGAGTTGGTTCTTACATCTAATTTTTATAAAGCAGGTACGTTCCTATAACACTATATTTACACCACATTAATTGTTAAAGTTTAGATTTCACTTCCATAAAATGATGTACTTACTATGCACGCCATTTATATAGCTGCTAATTTTATTTATTAATTAGTTTTAGTTCATAAGAGACTCACAGGGGTTATCTTTTATAAGTTTCTTTTTTGAATAGATGCTGACTGTTTATTTTCATGAGATTTCTAATTTTTTTCAAAATCTTTATTAATTATTTGCATGTCTCTGTATATTGTCGTCATTTGAGCAAATGTGTTTTTTACTCTCGGCAACTGAGTCTGTAAGATTTTGATTGCCGCTGTCTCACATCAGCAAAATATATATTTTTGTGTTTATGGATTAGTTTTAGCATATTTAATGTGTACAATTGGTGGACGGTTAACAGATTCAAATCATGAAATAATGTATCACTGGGATGGCGCCTGGGCTTATTGAACAATACCCTTAGGGTCATTTTTTGGATCTTGAAAGTTTTGGGGCGGTGTAAACTTTGCCAATTGTTGTTCAAGACGAACTATTTTCATCGGCCGGCGACCATAGCCTGTACAAATCCAAACGATCGGCAGGATGCCGAACTTTGTAAAGGATATGTAGAAGATATATCCTATATTGGCAATACTATTGCTTTATCAACTATGATAGTAGAATGGAATATTGAAGGAGGAGAATTTACGGTTTTACTTGTTTATTGACTCAAGTCCCTAACGGCTCCAACCACGGGAAGTTTATCTAATGAGAGACCAACCAGCGGAAAGGGAAATAGTAATAATATAAATATTAGGGGGTGAAAATGATTCTTACTTCGAATAGCAGTAGGTGCTCTCGCCCCTCTCACGCCATCTCACCTTTGCTTTCCTTTTCCGTGACGCTCGAGCAATAAGGGAATCCGCTCAGTTACAACTTCAACGTGTTTTTACGAGTTTTGTAAAAAATATCCTGCGTTTTACGCTTGAAACTGAGAATCATATTGCTTTAGTTGTTGTTAGAAATGGTGATTTGCCATGTGTCATGTCAGCAAATAATGAAAAGTCGATGACCAGTTTGGCATCAAATTTCTAAAGCAAATAAAACCTTTTAATATGTTCGCTAAACTGTAATGCATGATTTTTTTGTGCAATAAAGTTCTATCAATAAAAAAAAAAAGAAACCTGAATAAAACAATTATGATGTTCTATTCGGAAAAAGCTGATGGGAATGTGTTAGGTGCGGGTAACTAGAATTCGGCAAGCCCAACGATCACTCCTCGCTAACGCCGAAAATGTCCCATTACAATTGAAGACCACAGGGGAAAGAGAAGGAAAGTCCAGTTTTTGTGGAAATCGAGTCAAGGATGGCAACAACTTCCAAATGAGGTCTTGCTGAATGAGGCTTCGCACTGAGCAGTGAATGGACGCTGTGACATATTGGATGTTGCAGCCAATCAAACCTAGATGTTCAGAATAACATTAACGATGGGAGAATCACTAGGTGTGCAATTACGCCGAAATTTGTCTCAACTCTCTCTAAAATTTGTAATTCCCGAAAATAAGCAGCTTATGCTGGAATGCCGCCCCTAATATTGGAATGTCAGATTATGGATAGACAGATAGTTTTGCCAATGGCAAAAGGCATATACGGGTAAACTGAAAATACGAGTATAACTCAAACGTTAGAATTTCAGCATCGTGCATGAACTGTAACGGGAGCACAAAACTCTGGGCCATCTCATATTGTTGTGTCCAATTTATAAGCCTTACCGAAACCGCTATTGGAATGATTATACACATAGTTATAGCGACCGAGATGAATAGTCGTCTCAGCTGGAGGCTCTGCTCGCTGGGGATGGTAATCCAAGAGAGTTCGTAGATATTTTTGGTTATTGTTTACAAGCTCTAAGATTTCGAGCTTTCTCTCTGAACGAATATATAATTATTTTTTGTTATTTTTTAAGTATTGGAATGTATTAGAAATGCTTACGAGGAACGTTTTTTCTTTCTCACATGTGAATACACAGGTGTGAATAATAAGAATAAGATTAAAACATCATAGATACTTTTGGTTAATTTACATAAAGTCTAAGATTCGGTTTTTTTTTTTTTTTAATGAATAAAATAATTGAAAAGAACTTGGTTTCTTTATTTACACCATTCAGTATCAACTTTGTCTGACTTCCACAGATACTGGGTATTAGAAATGAATAATTGTAAATACATATTATAATTGTTTCATCTATTATTATTAGATATGTTCTAAATATTTGAACTTTGTCTGTAACGCGATTCCCGATGGGATTGTAGAAATAAACAATTTTGATTTTTGATTTGAATTTTGCAGAATGTTCCACGAACAGAGATCTTCCCTGCATCAACTCCGGCGTTGGGGTCATAGCGGAGTACGGCTACTGTGAACAATCTTTTTGTGGACTTCTGTGGACTCGTCCTCATGTTCTTTGTATTCAACATAATTGGATATGCATTTCTGTTGAGAAGAAGCAAGATGGCTTCGAGTTACTGACACAATTCTCCACTATCAATGTCGGTATTTTCTGTTCCAACCAGCTGTTTATTTTTTCAATTTTAAAGACGAGGTATTATCTTTGTTTACCCAATAAATAATTTACGTTGTAATTGAGTCTCTTACATTCAACCCAAGAACTCACTGTATCCTTGAACTAGAGATAACTTGTCAAACGTAAGTGTGAAGAAATTTCTTGTCCGAAATGTTGAAAATAACATTGTTCTTAATAACAGGAACTCGGCAAATTATGACATACCTTGTACGTAAATCACTCATTTATGTTTGTAAGACGTAGTGTGTGGTACATTGTCCACATTAGGCGCTTCTATCCCTTGCAGTTGTATTTTACATAACTTACAAAGATTTCCATTTATATTCCACCTCCTTAGATTGATTAGGAAAGGAGTTAGGAGAAAAGCGATCAACCTTCAAAATTTGTCAATGCACGTTGGTTCAATGTGGGATCGCTGATTGACTCGAAAACTATTTGATTCGTTTACTTTTCAAAATAACTTTATTAAGAAGGACAGCTACAATATAAAAATGTAAATACCAGATTAGCTTCTTTTTTTTAAATTGTTTTTTTAATTTTTAAGAAAAAAACATACTTAGTGATTTAATGATAGTTGAACACATTATCGTATTGATCAGGCAGCGATTCTTTCACTCTTCCATTCGTTCTTCTCTTTGAGGTACATCACGCGGTCGGCGATTCTCGGGCCGACAGATTCGTAGAATTCTACCATCGTCGGATGAATTTTGAACGCTACCCTGGAAAAAGAATAACAAACAAAATTAGGAATAACAGATATTATTTATATGAGTTGACAACAAAACAAAATAAAGTGTTGTTTGGTGCAGAGAATAGGGGTTGGTGTTGGGGTTTTTCAGTGAGCTAAATTTAAATATCTAACCCGTTTATCGCCCTTACAGATTGGTGTAAATCATCAATAGACATATCTACTGTTTTGCAGTCCGTTGAGTCCCGAGGAAAAGAACAGGTGAGGTAAAGGAGGGTTGGCCAATGGTCAAATTTGAACTTGTTTTGAAACATATTTCAGATGTTTCTAACATAATTATGGAAGGGGTATTAATGATAAGTCATTGTCTTAACTAGTTTCACCTGTTTTGGTTTATTATTCAATAATGTAACCATTGTAATCGCTCTGGAAAAAAAAAATTCTCACCCCCCCCTGATAATTTCATGGTTCACGTTTCAAAGAGTGTAGAATCCGAATCTGCAATAAAAAATTTTCCGTCCGTACGCCGTTCGCGCGATTTCTCCCAAACGGCTGCAGCAAAATATCTGAAATTTTCAGGAAAAATCCATCTTGGTCCGACGACGCCCCAATTCTTGAGCCAGCTCTCTCACTCAATTTAAAGAGCTCTTTAAGGGCTGTCAAAGTTTTTTGGTTTATTATTGTTTGTTTGTCACCTAGTGATGTCCGGCCGATAGCGTAGTGAATGTGGATACTGGAGTGATAGCCGATGTGGGTACTTGTAGTTCATAGCCGATACACGGGTTGAAGCATTCTGATATGCATGAAACGCTGATATTATATTTGTAAATATTATTACTGGGGTTTATTATTCAGTATTATTACTGGGGTAATAAATAAGTATTCTTTCTACTGGCAAAACGTTGTTGGCTTATCAGGCTCGTCTCATTCATCTCTTGGGAAAATTCAAGTGCACTATGAAACACAAAAATAAGGAAGTTACCAGCAGCATCGTAGTAGTAGAGATCGGAGACGCACTTCTGTCTTGTGAAACTGCAAAAGCATTAGGTATCGTGTCATTTGCGTTAAGTTTGCAATCTGAACTAACTGACTCAGTAAAACGAAATTTGGTTCAACAATATCCTAACTTGTTCAAGGGCGTTGGGAAATTAAAGAATCAACAAGTTAAACTATACATTGACTCAAATGTCACTCCTATAGCAGTTGGGTTTAGGAGAACACTAGCGCATTAAAAAAAAAAAGTTGAAAACGAACTAAAGAAACTACTCGAAGATGATATTATTGAAAAAGTAAACGGACCAACTACTTCGGTTTCACCTATGGTGTTAGTTCCTAAAAAAGATGGAAGTCTCCGAATCTGTGTGGATATGAGAGCTCCGAATAAAGCCATAAAAAGAGAACGTTTTCCTGTTTCTACCATCGATGATGTCGTCTCCCTCGTCAATGGGTCTACAGTCTATTCAAAACTAGACTTGAACAAAGGCTTTCACCAGCTGGAGGAATCGAGAGATATAACCACATTCGCTAGCCATTCGGGTTTATTTCGTTACAAACGTCTGAGTTTTGGCATCTGTTCAGCACCAGAAAAATTCCATCAAATTGTACGACAACTGATCTCTGACATTCCAGGGTGCATAAACGTCAGTGATGACATACTAATTTTTGGGAAATTTGGAAAAGACCATGATGAAGCGTTGCACTCCGTTCTGTCTAGGTTACAGGAGTCCGGTTTAACTCTAAATGTGGATAAATGTACTTTCCGTCAGAAAAGTGTACCATTCCTTGGATTAGAATTACAGTTACATTGGATAACATTGTTCTTCGTGGTTCGAGAATAATTATTCCCAAAAAATTGCAGGCTAAAGTGATTGCGCTGGCACACCGGGGACATCAAGGCATGACAAAAAGCAAGGAGTTACTAAGGACCAAAGTATGGTTTCCTAACATGAATAAGCATTTATACGCAGCTATATCAACATGTTTACCTTGCCTTGCCAATAGCCCTAAGACAAGTCGAGATCCTATCAAGCCTACACCAACACCATCCAGCCCATGGGAGTCGCTTTCATTGGACTTCGCTGGGCCTTTTCCAAACGGGAGGTACGTTGCAGTGTTGATAGATGATTACAGCCGATATCCGATTGCAGAGGGGATTTCATCATTGACTTCTAACATCGTAACACGCTGGCTCTTCAAACATTTTGCACTTTTCGGAATTCCTACTTCACTCAGGACTGATGGAGGACCTCCTTTCAATAGCCATCAATTTTCATCGTTTTGCGAAAAACTCGGAATAAGTCACAAGAAAGTTACGAGTTTATGGCCCGAGGCGAATGGAAGAGTAGAACACTTCATGTCAAACATGAACAGAACTATTCGATCGGCAATAATAGAAAGCAAGAATTGGGAAGATGCTTTGATGGAGTATCTGATCCAATATAGGGACACTCCACACTGTTCCACTCAAATCCAACCTTCCAAAGTGTTGTTAAGGTCTAATTTTCGTTCATTTTTACCTCAAATGGCATCAAATTTGTTCTGTGATGATGTAGATGAACAACTCTTACAAAACGATGAAAGGTCCAAAGAAAAAATGAAGAAGTATGCAGATGCTAGGAGGCATACCAAGACCCACGAACTTAAGCCAGGGGATCAGGTACTGGTGAAACAGCAGAAGGTCAACAAATACTCAACACCCTTCAACCCAATTCCATTAGAGGTTGTCGATGTCCAAGGAACTCGGATAACTGCTCAGTCTGATGATCGTTTAGTGACAAGAAATTCCTCACATTTCAAAAAGATACCCGAACGAGAAGAAAGATTGGAAATGGAAACAGAAAGAATACCCGACAGTTCTTGTATTAACTTGAAACCGAATGAAGAAGAGAAATCCCAAGAACAAGCACTAGGGACTCCTGGAGAAAAAAGATGTTCTAGAAGTGGTCAAGCGATTAAACTCCCTTCAATTTAATGATTTCCTCATGTGTTAAAATATTTCGGCCTAGGGAGGAATGTAGTGAGCCAGTAACCAACGACACTACACTTATTATTATATACAGCTGATTCCTTGTTATCTTTCCTAAGTTACCAAAATATAGGACTGATTCATTCTGTGTTCTAACGAATTGACGTGTTATTACTTTATATTAATATGCACAAGATACTACACAGTTGATGATATTTGTGTGCCTCCTCTACATCTGTCTACCTTTGGCTACATCGTTTAAATTTGGATTTGGGGAAGTTTTAACGCAATACGACTGCTTGATGAATTATAGATGTTTTTATTTTTTTTGGGGGGGGGGGGGTGTATTGTGGGGGAAAATGCTGCGAATTCTTTCACTGGGGTTTATTATTCAATTGGCTTGCGTTCATGATTTGAATTTCTACTAAGCTTTGGAGTGTGCGTGTTTCACAGGATAGGGGATTGTCAAGTGTTGAGATCCAAGAGACTTTCAGAGCAACAGTTGTGCTCAAATTGTAGCAAACTTAATGTACTATAGAAAAGATCTGAAGATATTCGACCAAAACTTTTTTCGAGATTTTTTTGCTTTTATTAAACGGTGAGTCACGAAATTTTGTTTGGCAAACCTCAGATTTGGATTCAGCATTTAAAAAAACATGTACATAGAAGAAATCAAAACGAACTCCAAATTTGTTTCTATAGGGCCGTATTGAACACCTAACGATCGGACTAATAGGTATCAATTAAGTCGTGACCCCATACAGGGAAAATACAAAATCCGCTCCTGCAAAATGCGCTTGGGTCGCTCCTGACCCTCATGATATCGTTGGAATCAAAGCTGTATTTGTATTCGGTGAGACTTGGTACTTACACGTGGTCTGGTCTATTCAGTGGATTGAGTCCATCCTTCCAATCTTGGAGTACCTGGTCGTGGTGCTTCTTCAGAGCTTCCCAGTCGACGGCCGTCCCCTGGTGGCAAACCTGCGAGCGTATCTTGGCAAACAGCGGCTCGTTCTCGTACACCTCGCTCCAACTCTCTGGTGGGAGCTCCTCCACCGAACCTTCCATTCGTACCTGCGCAATATAAATCACCCAGAATCATTGCTGAGTTTAATTATTGATTACCGATTCAGAAGATTTAAACACGATGATTCATTAAATAGGCAAGGTAAAAAGCACATTATGAAGTAAACTCACTAGGGAGAAATTACAATTAAAAAAGCTTACGAACAATAAAACTGAATTCATGGCTGTGAAGAAAATGGTGTTTGAAGACATGAACGTAAATAGGAAAACTTTGATTTAAACATGAACGGCAGTTTCAACTAGGTTATCAGCAAGAATGGTGTAAAATTTGATTTTTATGGAGGAAGTAAGGTTGATTTGAAATTGAGAGAAACGTAAAAATAAAATGAATTACTGAAAGTTCGTTTCATGGGCAAGTAAATGAGTTTTAAAGTTTACAATACAACAAGAAAAAGGGAGTCCAGTTGAGTTATGCTAATCTGCAATACATGGTGTGACCCTATTGGAAACATCCAAAATCTCCTTAAGCTCGAATCGAACAGTCTAAAAAAAATAGATGTACAAATAAAATAATTGAAAAAATTAGACTAAAACAAATTATTACACAAAGGTCTGTAATATATGATCCTTTTACGTCTATGTTATGGTATTTGTTTGTGTTTCGCCATAAGTAATATAGAAGAAGACAACATAGGAAAAGAAAAACTCTGCAAATTATTACACGGAGGACTACTTTTTCTTCAATAGAATGACTCTTATACGTAAATGACTGATCTATGTAAATTGGTTGTAACCTGTTGCACGTTATCTAAATTCGACGCCTCGAACCCCCATATCTTATCTTGTCCGCTCTTGATGCCCCAGTTATTGTTCACCACCTTAGACCGAAACGGAAAAAAAAATTATCCACAAGGGCCATCAGTTGATCACTGCTCTCCGTACCTTGCAATTGAATTCTAGAGATCCAAAACAGTTGAATGACTCTGTCTTAAATATAACTCCGTGAACGGAACCTTTACGTGCTCCTTTACGAAAACTGATGCTAAAATACTTTTCTTCGATCGCTTAAAAGTCTCAGAGGTGAATTTTCGTAATAAGCTGATATTTTTCATGTTTCACGATTATCTAAAACGCTTCAAAAGATCTGTGCGTTCAACGTAGACGAGGCCACACCCAATTTGAAGCACTCGATTTTATTTTTATATCCACCTTTTTCACTGAACTTTCTTGCTTCAAAAGTCTAAAAATATGAAATTCTGGGGCATATTTTAGGACTACATTCTAAAATTCACCTCTGAGACTTTTAAGCGATCGAAGAAAAGTATTTTAGCATCAGTTTTCGTAAAGGAGCACGTAAAGGTTCCGTTCACGGAGTTATATTTAAGACAGAGTCATTCAACTGTTTTGGATCTCTAGAATTCAATTGCAAGGTACGGAGAGCAGTGATCGACTGATGGCCCTTGTGGATAATTTTTTTTTCCGTTTCGGTCTAAGGTGGTGAACAATAACTGGGACATCAAGAGCGGACAAGATAAGATATGGGGGTTCGAGGCGTCGAATTTAGATACAGGTTACAACCAATTTACATACGCCGTCGTACGCCGTACGCACGATTTCTCCTAAACGGCTGAAGCAAAAAAGCTGAAATTTTCAGGAAAAAATCATGTTGGTCCGACGACATCCCAATTCTTGAGCCAGCACTCTCACTTAACTTAAAGCGCCCTTTAAGGGCTGTCAAAGTTTTGTAAAATCCCTAAAAACCTCAAAGTCAAGGCGACCTAAATTTGTACTCTTTTTGAAGAACTTTCCACGAGGAATAGAATGAGCCCCTCCCAGGTCCGTAGGTCAAACCATTCTCGATGTATGGCCCGATTTATGGTGCATATTTGCGTTATTTTGGTTTATTATTGTTTTTGTTTTGATGTAGTTATGTGGATACAGGAATGAACTCCTAAAAGGCTTTGTAGCCGATACACGGCTTGAAGCATTCTGATAACGCATGAAACGCTGCAAATCCTTTCACTGGGGTTTATTATTCAATTGGCTTGCGTTCATTATTTGAATTTCTACTAAGCTTTGGAGTGTGCGTGTTTCACAGGATAGGGCGATTATTGAATTTCAGGAGGCACACAAATATGATCAACTGATCAATCCAAATAGGTATTTTGGTCGAGAACAGATTCACGTGCTCCATGTATATCTCCCGAAATTCAATAATCGCCCTATCCTGTGAAATACGCAGACTCCAAAGCTTAGTAGAAATTCAAATCATGAACGCAAGCCGATTGAATAATAAACCACATAAATAAATAAACCCAATAAAATAATAATAATAATAATAAACCCAATAAATAGATCTGGTATCTATACCAATTTGTCGACAGAGATGGAGGCCGGAGTGGGCTTGTTCGTGTGCCGATGGGTGTCCCCCTCAGGGTTCAGTCTTGTTTTTAATTTATATTAATGATATTTTTGAACTGGATACCGGAGGGCCTCTTGTTGGTTTTGCGGATGGCCTAGCTTTGATCATCGTCGGGGAATCTTGGATCGCAGCTCATAGTCTTGCTTCTTACGCAGTAACAATTATCTCGAATTGGTTTGTCCAAAATGCGTTGACTGCAAACAAGCTAAAAACTTCTTACATAACCCACTCCATCACTGAAACAGGGCAGTCTGATTCGTTGGTGATCCCATCTCATGTTCGCTCGAGTTCATGCTCCTCTATTCGCTTTACTTGCCCTTGCATTGAACGAGTGGATTGCCGACGATATTTGGGTGTGTTGGTGGATAGGTTTTTGAAATGGAAAAACCATATCTTTGATGTGAGTAATACAATTAGAAGATCATCTTTCATTTTTTTATTTCTTAATAAATTCCTTCCACTGACAGCCTTAAAAATGACGTTTAATGCAAATGTTTACCCTATTTGAACCAACTGTATCCCTGTGGGGTGGGGTATATCAAAACACTTTTAGTTCAGTTGAGGTGGCAAAAAAGTCAGTATTACGGCTTATATTTAAATCTGGTTATCGAAGCGTTGTTCAAGAAAATTGGTATACTCCCCCCTAGACTTACTTATGTGTTTAAACTACTCCAATACTTTTTCAATGATGAACTTCCAAAATCGCTAGATTACATGGCGTAATTCGACTTCACGCGGATATTATGATAGCGATCCCTTACCCCAAATGCAGGGCCGGCGCGTGGTGTGGCGGCCCCCGGGGCGAGATTCTGTCATGCCCCCCTTCCGGCGACCACACCACAACTTACACTCAAAACCAAACGCAATGCGAGCCGCAGGTGTTTACAGGAATACAGGAATCCGGAATCACCCAATTAGAAATAACATATTTGTTTTTAACATTTATTCGCAATCCACGTACAGTTTTGTTGAAAAACCCAAGATAATATACATAATATGTATTATACATATTATGTTCCTAGGAATGTTAAAGTTATACGGAAATGAACCGCAAATACGTTTTTACAAGCTTTACCTTGCTATAGCTTCGCTCCGCACTGGCGACGGTAACTGGCGTGGTTAGCAATTCTCTTGAGGCAATCCAAAGATTCATATGCAAGTCTTTGTTGCCTGTTCTCTTGATTGTTCGCAAGACTTCGATGGGATGAACTTGAGGTGTTGTCAGTTCCAATATTTTGTGGATATGTTGCAGTTCACAAAAAGTTCATTGCCATTAATGTCTGAAGCGACGTCAGTATTTTTTAACGTAGATTCAAGATTCAAACAATTTTGTTTCAGCACGTCCTTTGTTGGGAGGTTAGCCACATTGTACATTGTACAATGTACAAGAAGCCCCACTGTACATTATGGTTTCCAATTGCAGTTGAACTACTTTTCACTGACGTGCTAACTGTGTCCACCAGTGAATAAAATACCTCCCTTTTGAATGTCTCTGTTGCAGAATCTGCAATGCATATGCTTGCACTTCCTCTTCCTCATAATTTTCATACAAAATAATTGTTTCTGTTTTCGTATTCATTTTTCTTGGAAGACTGGTTCGATTTCTAGCTCTTCTGCTATATCCTTCCCGAAATATTACCGCGTCAACGAATCCACTTTCCCGAAATTTTTCCAAACAATTACTGATGGTGTTAGCAGCATCACTTACACTCTTAGAATTCCCTTGAAGAGTTTGCTGATTATGTTGATTTCGAACAGCAAGTCATGCCATATGACTAAGCACACTAAGAAAGGAAAATTTTCCATCTGCTTGATCAAAGAAGGGGGCGCACAACTGCAATGATTGAGTAGAAAACCTCTTTAGAAAACGTAAATGAAAAGCACACAAATAATTTCATAGGTCATTATAATAAGTCAAAATCTTCTCAAAATTTAGAAATTGAATTAGGTATTCAATTTCTAAATTTTGAGAAGATACCTATTGACTTAATGGCCAATAGTATAGTTATTGTTGCAGAACGTTAATTTTGTTATTGTAAAAACGACTCTTTAAAAATTCTGGTTGTAAAAATTTCCGTTTTCCCTGCCGTAACGGCGCCCTGGGCGACAGTCCCGGTTGGCCCACCCATGCGACGGCCCTGCCCAAATGTGATATCTCTCTGAGGCATACATTTTATTTAGGTCCTAGATTGTTCATAGAATTACCTCCCAACATTAAAGCTATACAAAATTGCAACCAATTCAAAACAAGTGTTTTCGAATTTCATATAAAGCAGTAGTTCTACTGTTCAAATACCGTTACTGAGCTTTTTCCCTTGATATTGTACATGCTTTCTGAATCTTTTTCCTTTTTTTTTTAATATTTTTTCTAGGTCTTGATTTTGATTTATTGTCTATTGTTCATTAATGTAAAGTTCCAAAATTAATTTAAATTCAACTCCTAATCTCCGGACAATTTCCTTAAATTTTGGAGATCAGTACCTAATTGCCAAAACAGAAATTTTTTTTTGTTTTGTTACTTACATTAAATATACCTAATTAAGTATAATTTAAGTATTTAATACTTTACCTTTTGTATTTATGTTTTATATGTAAATAAACGGCATTAAGAATTGAAAAAAATGTAGTTGCTAAAATTGGGTTCAAGTCGATATAATATATTATATTCCCGATAGTGGAGTTACGACAGACCCGGTTCTGGGTTAATAAATAAAACCGCTCTGCAGATCCAGTTCACCTGTGGGAATTGCCAAGAGGATCTTCGAATTCCTAAGAACCCGAATCTAAGAGCTCCATTTACTTTAGTTCCACCTAGATGCCCTTGATGAGTCTCGAAAAAGCCCGACCTCCAGGCTTTGCGGCGAGTGGTTATATAACTTGTTTTGTTCTTGTGAGTCTCAAGCTAAGTCAGTGGTTGTTTCCTTCGGGACAGTTGCGTTCCGTTGGGAACGCTGCAAATTACCACACAAAGGTTTTCTTTTTCTCTATTAGAGAGCCGATTTACCTCAACTCATCATTCTACGATTCAAATGTCAGCCTTCTAAGTTGTTTGGGATAGAAATGAATGCTACTAGAAGGGTCTTTGCCACATTTCAGACGCCCCACAGAAGCCACCATTCAAATTTCAGCTATTTAAGCTCAAACGCAGGACATCATACTTCCCAGGGAGGCAGAGAACTAAATCCCATACGATCCTTCACATGATACCAGGCGATTCAAAAATTTGTGAAAACATTTGCAGCGTTTTTCAAGTTTATTTTTCCTAATTTGGCCAAATGTTCTATTTATAAGGGGATTCGATTCCCCCCTTTGCTTTTTCTCAAGATAAGCCTTAAAACTAGGCCTTTAGGTCCACGCCAGGGGATAAGCTCCCAGGTGCTTTTGCTTAGAGCCTCAAAATTCAAGAAACTAATCTACGCTTCAGCCTAGACTATCAATTATCGATCATAATTGCATACCTTTCTTCGTTAAATTCCCATTCGCTCTCATTCGTTCTGCGATATTTACTTATTAAAGTTCATGACATTTGCATTATTGATTTTTCGTCTTACTATTATTATGAGTGTGTGTTATACCAGGTTGCTAGAAGACATTACCTCACTACTTTCATTCCAATCTCATATAGCGTTTCAGTTCAGTCATTTGCCCCACTGTGGGTCGACATCTTTCAAGAAGGAGATGAGTTTAGCCACGTGTGTCCCTGAACACAGGTCGATCGAGCGACACGAGGTCGGCGCGGAACAAAAAAAAAAAATCTCCGAAATCAAAGTTGTACAAATTTCGATTTTTCGGCATTTTCGAACCGGAGTGAAGATGCATGACGGTGTTCAGCATGAATATTTATTTACGACCACTACGAATAATAATTTCAAACCTTATTGCAATAATGCTAAAAAATATCAATTTGGCGCTCAATTTTGTGCAAATTCTGAAGATGCCAATCTTACTCAATTTTTTAGACTTCTTTGTATGTATGTCAAAGTGAGATACATAGAATCAGTTCTGACAATTGATTAATATTGGGTGGTGAAAATCACCTTCTTTAAGGCCAAGTCGAAATATTGAGAAATGTTTCTATTTTAGAAATTAAATTAGCACTCTCTCTGGTAGCAAAGTAATCTACATCCATTACAAAACGTAACGCAAAAATTTCAGACCCAGTGTTGGGCAGGTTTTGCCACAGTAGATTGTTGGAGTCGTAGAAGACAACGTAGATGCGGGTCAGGTACCTATCCCTTCTGTTGCCACTGACATATTCTCGAGATCAACGGGAATGTGGTTTTAAAAACAGAATTTATCAATTTCTACTGGAAAATGCTCCTCAGTTTCCTATTGGCTTAGAGATTCGATATTCTGTTCGTTTTCGGCCGGTAACTTTTTTATTTTTTAGGTTAAGTTCATTTGAGGGCAGAACAAAGGCTTGGAATTAAATTGTAGGTGGCTGATTTCATTTAGATTGAATCTACTCTTTGTCATTTAACATTATTCAACAATATTTAATTACTTCGAACCAGAAAGCAACTTATTTGATTGAAAAAAAAAAAAATCCCTTATTTCGATTTCTAATTCTCTTTTTTCTCAGTTGTACCTTTATTTATTGACTATTCCTCAGTATTAGATACTTGTCTTATAACTACTTGCAAGGTCACTAAACAGTATTTAGCAAAGTGAAACATTAATTCAAGCGTCGTGAGTTGTGAAGAGATAATAAAATAAAACGGCCTAACACCGACCCCCCCCCCCCTCCACCATATATTCTACGTACGTTTAGTAGCGATCTTTTAAAGTTGTTGGTATCGAATAATGCCACTTGCGGTATCGAAATTCTAAAAGAAGTGTTGCCAACTAAATACTGCTTGTTTCCTCATTTTATACGTAGATTTGTTCTCCCCTAAAGCTCCTAAATTCTCAACCGGTTTCACTCGGGTTGGCCTCTGAATATTCGTCAGGGTTTCTCATTCGGCCCGTGAAAAAAGATAAAAGATCGGGGAAAAGTTGGATATTCCCATCTCAGCTATCAAAAATGTAAAGCCAACTTTGGTTCTTTGGAATTTACGGGCATCGCACTAAATCGGCAACCATTGATCGGGAGCACTTCTTATTGCAGCGACAAATTTGAGTTCCTATTTCAGTAGAACAATCAAGTAACCTTTTGTACTGGTATAGATACGTAGATGACATCATTATTTGATAGACAGGAACCGAGAGGTAACTAAATTCTTTTCAGGAAAAAATCAACAATTTATACCTTGAATTGGGTGGAAATAAGTTAAGTTTTTTTGAACTGTCCCTCTCATTGATTAATAAAAGGTATGATTTCTCCATTTATAGAGAAAATACCTAAAGTGATATAACTATTCATAGCACTTCAAATCATCCTTTAGTTCATAAACATGCCGCTTTCCATAGTATGATCAACAGGGCACTCTCCATATCAATGAATGATCAAAATTTATTGAAAGAAAAATCTGTTATTAAAAGTATAGCCGTAAGTAATGGATATGGGGGAGAACTTGTTGATTCTATTTGGAATAAGGTTCTTAGGAAAAAGAGTAGGGAAGGGGTGTGTAATTTAGTGAGAGAAATTGAGTTGGAAGAGAAAAAGCGGATTAGTATACCTCATTATGGGAAAATTTCGGATAAACTCGGTAGAATTCTGTCGTCCAGAGGTTTCAACGTTGAGTTCAAGAATAAAAATAATCTCAAAGCTTCTTTGGGTTCGGTTAAAGATAAAATTAACGTTCAGGATAAAAGTGGGGTTTATAAACTAAGATGTTCATGTAGGCTTGAGTACTGTGGTCAAACTGGTAGAAAATTTAGGGAACGAATAAAAGAGCATGAAAAGGATTTCAGGGACAACAAAGGTGATTCTGCCTTTGCAAGTCATCTGAATGAGTTTGCCTCTAGTTTGCCTATAGTTTTGCCTTTAGTTTTGGTCTGACAAACAGGCAATATGTCGAATTTCCTCTTTTTTGCCCAAAGGGAGGTATGTTGGATGTTCTAGAAAAATTCGAAATCGTTAAGAGTGATAGGTCAGGAAAATGTTTAAACGCAAAACACCAAAATCCCAAAACACCACCAAAACACAAAAAACTACAAAATACTTCACCATTATTGGGTTCATTCTTGTAATAAGTTTTGCTCCCCTTCTCCATGTTACTGTTTGTGCCCCCTTCACTTTTTGAGCCTTCAGTGGCATTGGTTGGTCCTACCGCCCCTTTCACTTCCCTGAGCCAATAGCTCCCTTCACACCTACGCTCAAGTCACGACCGAACGGGACACCCTTGAGTCGACGGATTCAAGTCAACGAATAGGATTCAATCTCCTTTCACTTGATCCTATATAAGATATGCTTTCTGAGATGTACCTTCAGATCATGTTTGTTACTGATGATGACCTAACCCTCGAAATCGATTTAACTGTGTAACTCTCTACTTTCGTGGAAATATAGACAACGTTCTATTTTACTCCGTTAGTATTGAAATGGGTTTCCACAACTTCGTCGCTAGTGACTTAGTCCGTAGCAGAGTGAAGATTGAGTGTTGTGTGGAGAACTGTCACCGCTTATCCTGCACATTCCTTGTGTAGTTCATCAAAGCCGTACGAAAACGGCAGAAATTATGCTGAACGAATTTTGCAGTTGAACATGCGCAGCAGTTACAAACGCTAGGCACTATTGTGTTGAAATTGCCATAGAATTTTAAGACCATTACCTATCCAAACTAACGTCAAAATTTCATCAATATCGAACAAGTACTTAGAACCTGCAAAAACGACGGGTATATTCGATGGGGCTGCGATGAATTTCATATGAGACCGCCCACACCGTAACTTAAACATTTCATTAAAATTGGATGAAAATTATATAAATTAAGCGTGATCTGCGGACACGACCGAAACAGAGAGACAAGAAACGGAAGCTGTTCATACTGTGCTAAAACGCAAAATTCGAGTGGGAATTCTGACTTTGGAGGTAACAAATTGTTTCATTCCACGAAAAAATGTTGAAACAAACGACAATTAGACTAAAAACAACTCCCCAATAAAACTAAACATCAGAGAGCATTAAATACTTTTATAAATTTAAAAAATCAGAACCTGAGTAACAGACAAACACTTTTTTCGGTTGATGTTCGTACCGAAACAGATAACAGCTCGTTAGGATCGAAAATTTAGGCTTTCGAAATGCTCAATTACTATCGGAAGAAAGGGGCGGAACAATTGATTGCCCTGTGATAATTGAAGCATTATAATAGGATTTGGAATGCATTCTGTTTCAACGCTCCACATGCGAAATGCATTTAACCTAGGTATATTATTTCATGTAAAGTTGTACGAACCTGTCTTGACTGGATCAGTCCATCTTTTTGGCAGACCCAGAGGAATGATGCCGCTGCGTAGGGGTTTTCCCGCTGAAATATTAACGGGAACCACTTCAGATATTGAATAAATCATGACTAATCCACCTTAAATAACAATAATAGGAAAATGAACACTTCTTATGCGATTTAAATATTGACCATTAGTGCCGCCATCAGTAAATATCTATAAACAGGTTTAAACAAATTGTTATAATTACTTACTCAGTAAAATCATCATATTTCAAATGGATTAATTCCCTCGCAGCTAGAAAAAAACATGCATGCTATGGGGCTCCGAAAATGTTAAAAAAAATAATAATCAACTAGGTACATGAATTTTCGACACAACCCAACAAACCTACCTATGTATTTTTCAAAAAACTGAGGAACGGTTAGGTATTTCATGGATTGTAATGACTTCTAATAATGAAGCGATAATAAAGTGAACTGTTTCCATGTAGACTTTTTCTTTAAGAATCATGCAAATTGAAACTTGAATGAGAGGAATTAAATAGAAATTTGGTGATAATTCGGTAGTAACTGGTGAATATTGTGTACTAACTTGAAAATTAAACGATCCAAATATCAACAAGCTAAAGACAGGAGAAATTAATTCAAATCCCATCAAAACATAAAAACCCGAAGAGTTCTCGACAAATGTAATTTTTCGTAATTATTTTTAGATTTCAAAAATGACAAAATGGCGTATTTGAGCCATGGCGTATCCATGAGCAATCGACACCAACTTTGTTTTTTCATATGGAAACCCAAACATTTTAATTACGGATTTGGATTCGAAGAAAAAGTCATGAAAGTCTGGCTCCTGACTCAACTTTTTCGGGTGTGCGCTATCCGTTCAGTGAGGGTTCAAAGACTTGAACACCAGGAAGGGTGCCAGAAGTGTGTGTCAGATAAAGTGTGGCACACGACTTAGCACTGTCTATCAACGCTGAACCGCATGGTGAGTTCCGTTTGCTTTATTTTACCGCATGTACGGCCGAAAACGTTGCTTATTCAGGAGGAAATAAAATTCCGTGGAATCACTAGGAGTTTCTTCACGAATTGTCCTTTTTTGCAGTTGAAGAATGCTGTTCATGTTTGACTATCGTATCCAGAAGATGCGTGATCTTGTTCAAAGTACGTTTTCAGCTATATGATAATTTGCAATGCGAACGAACAAAAGTGGGAAATAACAAAGCTCCTTTACATAATTGTTTTTTAGTGTTACTATTAATTCTTCTTATAGATTTGTTATCAATTATTTCGAATGCATTAGGAAGGCAGACAATTTTATAATAAGAAGAATCTTCTGATCGTAACATCTGATGTTACGTCTAAGCTGGCAGTATTACAAATTCTCCTATTAATGAACTCCAATGGAAAACGCTGCAAATTCATTCACTGGGGTTTATTATTCAATTTCATTCATGATTTGAATTTCTACTAAGCTTTGGAGTGTGCGTGTTCACAGGTGATAGAGCGATTATTGAATTTCAGGAGATATGCATAGGGCACGTAAATCTGTTCTCAACCAAAATACCTATTTGGATTGTTCAGTTGATCATATTTGTGTGAAGGGGTTGAAGCATTCTAATATGCATGCACCGTCTTACAAAATTTAAAATTTTCGAATAGAATATTTTTCCACTGCAATCGCTCTTGAAAAAACGCTGCAAATTCATTCACTGGGGTTTATTATTTGAGGAGATATGCATAGAGCACTTAAATCGGTGCTCAACCAAAATACGTATTTGGATTGATCAGTTTATCATATTTGTGTGCCTCCTGAAATTCAATAATCGCTCTGTCATCTGTGAAACACGCACACTCCAAAGCTTAGTAGAAATTCAAATCATGAATCATTGAATAATAAACCCCAGTGAAAGAGTTTGCAGCGTTTTTTGTTTTGATCGCAGTAACCTAATGATGTAGTGGATGTGGATGCAAATGTTGGCAGCATAAGATCATGCCATCTCACTTTAAATTAAGAGAGAGCTGGCTAAAGGATTGGGGCGTTGTCGGACCAACATCGATTTTTCCTGAAAATTTCAGATTTTTTGCTCAAGCCGTTTGAGAGAAAACGTGCGTACGGCGGGCGGACGGAAAAACTGGTTATTGCAGATTTGGATTCTACACCCTTCGAAACCATGAAACCATGAAATATCCAAGGGGGGTTAGAAATTTTTTTTTTCAAGAGCGATTACAATGGTTTATTATTGAATAATAAACCAAAAGTGATGTTTACGGCGCTAAATGTTGATAAGAAAGGCCAAATCCGGCAAACGCATCTCAAAATCCTGTTCCGCGTTGAAAACCAGTGCTGAGTCATGTGCCACTCTTGACTTATTTCTTCATCTCAATTTCGGCGCAACCCCTGGGTCACTAATATAGGTACATATAATATGATATTATATATATAATATAATATAATAAGTTGGTGTCGACAGCTCACCCAAGGGGGGCGAAAAGCAATTTCGTCATTTAATAGGAATTTTTCGACCGAAAATTAGAGAAAATAAGTAGGGAAGCGCAGTTACTTGGACCAATTTCTCAGTTTTTTTCATGACGCATACATTTTCCAAGCAGCAATGATAAAAACTCATCTTAATTCAAGAATGAAATCCACCTTGGGTTTTATTAGGTAGAAGTTTTATTTACTTGAAGTTATCGCAAACGGTAAGTAGAACAAACAATATACAAAACAAAAAATTTTGTTTTAATTCATTAGTAATAATTACAATTATTGTCTACGTTTAATGAAATTTTACGTCATTTAAATTAATTTTATTTTGCCAACTTACGATTTCTCTGGCTTTCTTGCTTCTCGCATCGGTCATTAGGACAAAACCATCTTCGTCGAGCCTCCGCAATATCAACGTCCTTGAACTAACTTTTCCTTCCCTAAACCACAAAACCATTTTTCTTAAAATTCGCCGCTGTTCGATAAAATAAAGCATGGTAACATGCAGTAGTTAAAATATTGAAATCATAATGTGGTGGTATACAGTTGGAGTAATAAATGATTTCTTTTCACCACTGCAAGATATTTTTCAGTCGAAACTTTTTCCTTGTGGAGTGTGTAGAGCGGATATAGGTATTTTAGACTGCTGAAACTCGTTTTAACGATTCATACCTATTGTGGGTGAAATTGATTAAAACTGATTCAAGATATAACTTGTAAAGGGGGGAAAACGCTGCAAAATATTACACAGAGGTTTATTATTTATGATTTCCCTATCAAAATAACCCTTCTACGTAAATCTATGTATGCGAGACGTTAGATGTGATTTAAATCTAAACTACTCTAAACCTATATGCTTTAAAAATAGTCATATAACCTCAAGATACCTTCAGCTGATATCTGTATACCTCATTGATCAGCTGGAGGACCATTGTGGGTAATCCCGTTCTTGATCGATCTACCTTGCTGATATGTAAATGTGACTCTTTTTAATTCACCTAGAATGAAAATATAAGATATGCGTTCACGAGGACTCAAGTTTAGACTCAATGTACGACAAACTACGTCTAATACACATGGATAAGTAAGTAATTTACAATACAGAAATTAGAAACATTTGTGTAACAATTTGCTGCGTTTTCTATTCGATTTTCGGGTTCTACAACCTTAAAACGTAAAACTAAAAATTTAGAGGGGGTTAAAAAATATGTTTTCCTTGGACAGTCACAAAGGTGAAAGAAAGACTGAGAAAAAACATTTAATGATCATTATATGGGGTGGAATGTTGGTTTAGTTGGGATTTGTGAAAAGTATAAATGCAACGTAAAGAAATGCTTTTACGTTGCATTAGTATTTTAAACAATATTTACTTCGGGTTTAAGCTTACTTGGAGGCAGTGGACAGGCAAAAGGCATTAGTCGAGAGATGGTTGGTTGTTCTGTTGTCTTCGTACCAATTTCTAAAAAGAGTAAAAGGGTTGCCAGGAATAGACGGGAATTTGTGGACTCCCGTGTCTTCAACCGTTCTGTCCACCTGTAACGAAACAAAAACATGAGTAACAGCTTTATTCAAATTTCCCCTCTCAAATCATGAAATATTTGGTTTAATCACCAAAATAACTAGACAGAGGAATGCCCATGTGAAGTGTGCTAAATTTATCAATGTTTTCCATCGATCCTCAGGTATATATAAAAGTGATGATTTGGTTCGCTGGGAGTTACTTTTTGAAAAACGGGAAGAGTCTTTTACAATGAACTTCTAATACTCTTGAAATTACAATTTGGTTTGGAGTTAAATAACACGTAACAGGGTTCGTCGAGAACAATAGCGAGGCCGAGACTGAAGACTCATATAGTCGCGGGATGGTTTCATTAGCTGGCCAGTTTGAGTCAGCAGTAAGGACTAGTCGAGGCACATAACTTAAATTCAAATTCTTTATCAAGGCACATAAGTCATAGATAACCCATCTCGTCTACTAAAATTGGAAAAATTTGATTGTTCGTGTTACTGTAACGTTTATGGAGTGACTTTTGATTCAGAAATTATTTGCTTTGATTTGATTGCAGAAATTATTTTGAGATATTTGCTACGGTTGAATTTATATGGGTCTGAAACCTATCCCAGTCGATTTTTAGTCAAAACATATAGGAAAATTACACACACACTTTCGTGACTCAACATTGAAATAAATACAAAAAACCTCGAAAAAAGTTTTGATCTTCAGATCTTTTCAATAGTCCATTTCAAACGTGGGAAATTTTTAACAAAACTGATATTTTCAAGTTTTGAATATCCATACGCCTCAATATATGACACTCCGCATGCCTACCTCCGTAAACAAAAATCCCCGAAGGTCACCTTTTCGGCACGCTTTTGTCAGTTTGGCCCATAGCATCTATGCGTGTGAGGGGATACTGCTGGCTGGAAGTTTGACAACTATACCCCGAACGGAGTACGAAAGAATGCATTTTTACATACATTATTTTTACGGTCTTTTATGGTTTGTACGGTATACTCAGAAATGTAAAGTGGAAAATTTTGAGTGGATTAAAAAAAATTCTCGCTGTACGATTACAAAGGATTACTATTGAAAATAAAACAAAAGTTAGGTATGGCAAACAGCTTCCTTTTAACGGTAACGTGAAGGTGCGGCTCATTGAAGGATTGCAAATAAACCTAAGAGAATCGAAATTTTGAAACATCTAGAATACAAACTAGTTTTATCAAATCACAGGACAATACGCGAAACAACAGTACTATGATCGTGTTTAAATTTATATGAGTTTATTTGATGGTTCTTGCCTCATTAGACATATCGGATGAAAAATGTAGTACATGGGCTCGTTAAAAGAGTTTCATTCTTCCTACTATCGTGTTGAAATCTATAAGACATAATTAACTGGCCCCTAAATCCACCGAATTTGAGCGGGACCGGACTCCTTGAATCTGAAAAAATGATGATGAGCAGATTTCAACTTTGGCGTATGGGCAGACTGAAACCTATACGGACCCCGTGCATTCCCCGAATATGTCATCAAAGTAGGATGAAACCTGTAGGAATGATTCATGTATATACATCCCGGACACAACAGGCCATACATTCTCCAATTCCTATCTCCAGCAACCAAGATTGAGGCATCAATCTTTCCTTTTTTGCTACCCTCATGTGATGGCTCATTCAGATTTTGAACATTCGTAGAATCACCAACTTAAAGAAACATTTTTTTAAATACTGGGGGAGGGGTAGTTGGATCTCACGGGAAACAGCCATTGAATATTAATATAGGTCAGATGAGCCATTCCGTGAATTGTTCTGGAGAACGCTTTTCCTAATATACATTACCACTGTTGAAACTGTTTCTGAAACATTCTTCAGGTAAATGAATATTTTTAGAAGTTGGGGAAATTTGATGGGCGAGTATTATCCTCAACCTTGAGTCGAAAGATCAATAGTAGATAATAGATAGCAGTTACTGCCAGTAATTACGATAGTGGAGCTATTTACCCCTTAATTGCCTATCGTCGTCCGAAATATTCTGCTAGGTGCCGAATTCGCGCCAGCCAGTACTGAGACAAGAGTCGTTAACATCGATTGCTTCGTTTACAGTCATGACTGACGAGCATCTAACTGGTGTGAGCAAAATTTATCGGGATGCGTTGGGTTTTTCACAGCTGGATGTGTTCTTGGACTCTGAGCCTCCACAAAACGGTAAATTTTTCTGGCACTTCAAAAGAAAAATCGCTCAATTCTTCGTTTGTTTCCTTGCTCCTTCTTTCATCACTCTCCAGATCATCGGGATCCTGTCGGCTGAGAGCAACAACCTCAAACAGGTGTCTTTCGACTTGGGGTTTCTGAGTCACAACATCCAGAACTTCGTGAAAATGACGTATTGGCTCACTCACCTGAAGTCCGTGAGGTCTTTGTGTTTGGATTTCTCAACATTTCACGTCAACAGGTACCGACCAGTATTGTCGTCTTGGGTGCTGAAGAAGGAGGCTGAAGTGACTCGAAAATTTGTGGCTCGATGTTTCTTAATATCGTATGGTAATTTGATATTTTGGGTGGCCCTCCCAACTGTTGTGTCGCTCAGCAACTATTTTCGATACGTCACAGGTAAGTAAAATATAGAACTAGAGCTAACTAAACGCCTTGTGAAATCAGATGATTCGCTTTAGATTCACTATTCCCTATACCAGAGTAATAAGAAGTTAAACGCTCTTTTCAGCAGCATAATCGAACTTGAACTTACTCCTCCAATTAAGAGCGATAATTTGTATTTATTAATCACGAAATATCTTATAACTCGGAAACCAAGTGAAATAAACAATGATATAGCGCAATCGGTTTTTTTGCAAATTAGTAGTGAGACCGAACCTTGAGACGTAAATGGTATCAAAGGTCAACACCGTGTTTAGTAAAACACCTTTGTCCGCATTCTGACACGAATTTGTCCACTGATTTCGACCATCAAACACAACAAATTACTACAAAGAGGTTCATTATTTTTTCATTAAATAATCCTCCTATGCAGATCGTTTGACAGCCAGAACTATACAGCCATAGACCACATATCCTAGATACACTCGGGAACACAAGAAACCAAACGTTGAAGAACCACCTATCAGTCTGACCGATTTTGGTTTATTATTCAATAATAAACCATTGTAATCCCTCTTGAAAAAGAAAAAAAAATTCTTCTTTGAAGTGCGCGTGTTTCACAGGTGATAGAGCGATTATCGAATTTCAGGAGATGTGCATAGAGCACGTAAATCTGTTCTCAACCAAAATATGTACCTATTCGGATTGATCAGTTGATCATATTTGTGTGCCTCCTGAAATTTAGCATTTTCTCCCGTACGCATGTTTTTATTGTGTTGGGGGGTATTGAGGGTCATATAAAAACGCTGCAAATTCTTTCACTAGAGTTTATTATTCAATTGGGTTGCGTTCATGATTTGAATTTCTACTAAGCTTTGGAAGATGCGTGTTTCACAGGTGATAGAGCGATTATTGAATTTCAGGAGGTACACAAATATGATCAACTGATCAATCCGAATAGGTATTTTGGTTGAGAACAGATATACGCGCTCTATGCATATCCCCTGAAATTCGATAATCGCTCTATCACCTGTGAAACAGGGACACTCCAAAGCTTAGTAGAAATTCAAATCATGAACGCAAGCCAAATGAATAAAATTGAATAATAAACCCCATTGAAAGAATTTGCAGCGTTTTGCAAGTAGTGAGTGAACGGATGATTGCATGGCGACCCGAGTGGTCTCGTTCGATCCACGGGACTAATTTGTATCTGAGTCAAAAAAGAAAACTAACCTCTTGAATCGAAATCTTTTGAGATTTCGATTTTTTGATCGATTAAAACTTGAATATTATCACTTAGGGTTATGTGATCAACACACCGAGATTGCTGGTACATTTAGGATTGATGACAAATCGCGTAAAATTCAGTTCGGTAGTAGCTTTTGACGAATCACTAGCATGAAAAAGTTGTTTGATTTATTAAACCAATAAAATGAAGTTAGCACTTGTTTTCTCAGCAAATGTCGGCTAAAAATGTGAAAAGTACGGGTTAAGCAAAAACTAAAGTCAGGTATATCATGTAGGTAGGTATAATAAAATAAAGGAGGAAGACAATTTTATTATCACAATCAATGTACTAAGTTGCTGTACATTCCGTTAAACTGTTAATTTCCAGGTTTGAACGTGAATAATGTGATCCGTAAATATTATCTCTCGGCTCAACTGCTTTAAAATAATTGAGTTGGATTATAAAATTTTAATTTTCAGAAAACCGATTTTTTGTCAATCGCGCCCCTGTGTACACTGTTGCCGACGGCTGCCCCTCTTCTACGAAAAGTTAGTTAAAAATCAGGAGGGGCAGATCTAAATCTTCAAGGGGACGGGTTTCATTATTATACATTTTCCTATAACTCTCATCGTGGACCTATTCCAGGATTCACGGAAGGTCAGGAAACGTACATACCCAGACTGAGTCCGACTAGGTTCCCGGTCGACATGTCAATCCCCGGAAATCGGTTCTTCGTCGGTTTTTTCGAGTTCGGATTGATAACGATGGGGTTCGTTTATTTCCAACCCATCGACATGTTTTTCTCGTCCCTCGTCAACATGCTGCGAGCGCAGTTCTTCATCCTCAACTCCAGCTTATTCGAGATGCCTGGAGCCCTTGAGGAGTTTTGGAGCAGTCGAATTCCCGTCCAGGACACCCAGCCCCCGATGAATTTACGTCTGTTTGTAGAGGATCACAAGAGGTTGATCTCGTAAGTATGTTAGAGCCAACCATCAAACTGCATTAGACCTTGCAGATTTCACGTTTGCGCATGCGACGAGCCGTTCGAGATCACGCGAATCACGTTCGGTCGGCGATCGTACCGATTCGGACTGCGGAAGGGAACACATGCACTCTAGCGGCCATACAACGGGCATTCGTTAACTACAGAAATACTGTCAATTTTTTGGATCAATAAGTTTCCTTAGCTGAGTGGACAAGAGGTTAATAACAGTATAAGAGGTTGTGGGTTCAAATTCAGAAAGGAAGCGGTATATATATAAATTTTTCTTCAAGGCTTACCTACACATTTTAACATTATAATGCAGAGGACCTTAAATCAAAATGCAGAAACACTAGCTCTAACACAGATTACACCCTATTTGTCCAAATAATCTACCAAATTGGTATTTAATACTAGAGGGATTGATTCATCGTTTTTTATTATTTTTGAGATCATCTAGACCACTAAACCAGACGGAACGCTAACCGATCCACGCAATACTTAACGGAACCAAAAAATCGAACTTGGATCCCATTAGCAGTATCGTTGACCGCTATTACCGCGGCGGGTTGTCCGTGAGGTCTCGAAAGTCTCGTGAGCATGCGCAGAGTGAAGCATTATTTTTATAAATATATATTATGTATGAAACTGCCTACATCCAGAACATATCATCAAAATTTGATGAAAACTAGAGCATGTTATAATGATTTGCGTACACACGTTACACACAGAAAATACCTACTTATCATTTTTATTTAGTGAAAACGAAACTAGACTCTGCCTCAATAGACCATTGAAATGTTTTATTAAGGAAGTTCACCTATAATGAATTCCAATACACGGGATCATAAGATGTAGCTGCGAGGGTACCGTCTGGACTCCAGCGCTCACTATCCCTGGACACTTCCAAGGGATTGAATGCAAATTGTTTATTATTGTTGACCTGGAAGTGATCAAATTAGCGCAGTCTGTTCACCTTTGTAATCGGCCAAGAAAAAAATAGTAACCCCCTCCAAATGTTATTGCTTAAATCTCAAAATTTGTAGGATCCGCTTATCAAATTTTACAAAATCCGTCAGTTCGCCGTTCTGAGCTTTCTTCCAAAACTACATAACGAAGTTAGTGAAACTTGGAGAAAAATAACATTTGGGGTGTAGTTGGGACGGAATTTCGGCATCGCGCTCCGTCAATCATAAAGAGTGAAATCAAGGCCTGAAATAATAAAAAATCAGAACAACAAAACAGTCGAAATGATTCAAATGTGTTCATTTTTTTTAAAATGATAGACGTCCGTTCAATGAATCGACTGAGCCCATCCGGACTACTTTACTTTCATCCATTCACTCTCCCGAAGGCAAGAAAAAAAAAAACCACACACATGTGAATGTGAATTTACTTGGACATAGTAATAAATCGCCTGGTCTCATATGAGGATAGCATCAGCTGATATAATTCCAATGGAATTTTGTGTCAAGAGTTCCTTACAAATCGAGGTTTTCAATACTTATAATATAAGTATAGCTGTCATAATACTAATAGTATACAAAAGTATAGTATACATGAGCTGATATAATACTTATAATATACATATTATGTAGTATAATTGGGGAACAGTGAAACGTAGGTAGATGTTTTATTTTATCTCTGTTGTTTTATCAGTGGATTTTCACAGTAAAATATAAATTACAGGTATTTTGATATCAGCTTTTGTTTTTTACAAAGGGATCATAAAGGTTGGGGTTAACAGTTATATTCAACACTAAGTCAGTTTACTATTTTGGACATAATCATTATCATCACATATGAATCAATTACCTTAGAAAACGGAGATCAACTGACGAACCCTTGTTGCTAATTTCGTCCCTAATCGATCTCCCATGCTGAAATTTAAAAGGGGGCTCTTTTTAAGGCATCTAGAATGTAAAATATGAAGACCCGACACGCCGAGTTCAGATGATACACCACATGATGATGATACTACGTCTAATATACGGGTTATTCTATATAGAAATTCTGACAACTCTGTGTAAATACGTTGCAGGATCTTTTTATTTCAATTCTATTTTTTTATTTTATAATTTTTTTTATTCAACGCACGTAAAACAATTTGTGTGTTCCTGATCGATCACAAAGCTTCATTATTGAAAATAGTCAACTATAACGTTATAGAACGCTGAGAATCTTTTCGGAAGAAATTTCCGTATTGAATTTTATTAAGGTGGTTTCCAATTTTAAACAAAAGACGACAAGTTAACTAAAATTTTTAAAAACTTAACCGGCCCAGCTCATAATGATACAAATTATATTTTGTGTTGAAAAACCTTCACAAAGCAAATTCATTAGGTGAAATGTACGATTCCCGAAAGTTTTGTTTACGAAGTGTGAATTCCTTCACAATGGCCTTGTATATAAAATTGTTTTGTGCAGATATGGAGTACGGCTGCGGAAATTTTTGAATCCCGTCTTGGGGATGGTCACAGTTGATTGCTTCAATATAATGTGCAGTTTGTTAATCGTCATCACTGAGGTGAGCTTATACAACGATGTGAAATAAATCACGCATGGTAAAAATTTTAACTTCTAAAAGGGAAGTTTTTGTTTCTGCGTATAAGAAATGACGGCTAACATTGTAGTACAGAACCGAGCGATTAGTTCTCATGAGTAACAAATGATACATATTATTATTTTGATAACGTACACATATTGGTAAGTGATGCTTGAATTACAAGGACATCACTATGTACTTATAGTTTTTATATGATTACACTTATAACAATAATTGTAAAAACTTACAATAGTTTTTAGAAACATGTCCAAATTCTTAACCGAACAAAAAATAAAGGCTAGAAAATTGGCTGGGAATTCTAGTTGATATGAGCAGCGCTTAAATGGATCTGTCATTACGCTCTCCATCCTCCTTCAGAATTTCCGAAGTTTATTGGACAAGAAAGGTGGGATAGACGAAAATTGAGATCGACAAAAAACAAATTTAAATTTAATTAAGAATTAAATTTAAAAGTTCCGAAATATGTTTCAAAACTAGTACAAAATTCTTGACCGAATGAAATGGACGATTATGTATTACCCTCTATATGGAAATTCAAGATTTGCGAAGTTTGTTAGGATTAGAGATGAGAAAGAAATGTTCTTAAATCAATAAAATTAGATGAAAATAGTGAATAAAAAACGATGTACCATTATTCCCCTTTATTGACCCCCTTCCATCTTGAAAATCGAATGTGATGGAATATTTCTAAATACTAAACCACAATTCCAATAGTACAACAAATGAACGATATGAATCGGCGCAGCAGCGTTTGAAAGGATTGGCTACTCCTCTCCCCATTCCCCATCCTGTTAGAGAAAGCAAAATTTTCGAGATTTGGTGCACATTTCAACTAAAATTGGGACTGAACAAAAAAATAACGAACATCGGTTGAGAATTGTAGTGTGAGTAGCGACAACAACGGAGGAAATTGAGGAATATGGATAAGGGAGAGAGGGATTGAAGGAAGTGCCCCTACCAATGTTCACCAGTTTAGGTAAGAGCCGAATGGTGACGCCACGAAGTACCCCTGATGAGATACCCAGCTCGAGTAATCCGTGGCACTTTTCCCGCACCTTTTTTTGTGGCATGATACGGTTGCAGCCATAACCTTGATGCTATCATTTTTACGAAAGTCGTCTTTGGTGGCCGGCAGCCGGAACGGTGGAACAGTGAATTGGAACCGCTCCACTTATGAAGCGGACTAGTTCCGGAGCCGTTCCAAATTTTTTGTGGTACCTACGCCACACCTCTATGTCCAAGTATCTCATGATGTAGTATAATTCCAGGTTTTAGAAGGAGATATGAACCTGATGGCTTTATTGGAGCTTACGTCCGGCTTACTAGTGATATTATCCAGCCTCGTTGTGTTTTACACTTATACATCGACGAGTGGAACGTTGAAGGAAGCTGTAAGTATTCTATCAGAATATACAGTATTATCCTTAAAATACATAATCAGTAAAATAGTTACGCGTTTATATATTTTCCACAGGAAGAAAGCGTATTCGAAGCTCTTTACGCACACAAATGGTATGGAATGAATGACGAGCATAAAAAAAACGTGATTTTCATGCAAATTCAGACCAGCTTAGCAAAGAAAATCCCAATGTTCCATATTGGAGACGTGGGCCGCGCTACATTTGTGGAAGTAAGAAAGAAATTGTTATTGTTATGGTTAACCAAAATCATCCTTTGGACTTTAGTTGATGAGCTCGTTTACGAAGGTTAATAACTCCACCCCAAGTCGAAATCCCATGTTTACCTATTTGCATAGCTTGGTGTCTCTCACCTGTCTTTTATCAGTTTCGACAGCCTATGTTTTCTATTTCCCCTTCAAATGTGGCTTCTCTTCATAATCCCCCTACCTCGTATCAGGCTCTTTTGAACATGTATCGATGTGTACTTTCATCGATATGGAACGTTTTTCGACGTCGGTATCGAGCTCAACCCGTGATATGACCGTCGACCCGGTGTCTCTTATCGATATAGGAAACCCATTAGGGGGCAAAGGCATGTATTATGGAATGATTTTCACGACCGTTATATCGATAAAATTATTTTTAATACGCAGAGACACAAGTGTTAACTCATTCTGTTCTATTTGCCCAACTGATCTATACTTTACTATGAGAATCGATGTAGGATAATTTTTTGTTTTGGAGATGCGAGCGAGGCGAGCATCTAAATCAGCAAACTAGACAGAACACACATCGAAAGCGTAGACCTATATCGATAGGAGACGTCGGGTTTCCCAATATGGCGACGGTCTATCAGGAAGGGGTCACCTATTCTCGACTTCTACCAAGAATCTTACTTCTGAGGATGAACCTGCTTTCCTTGCATGGAAAGCTGAAATCGAAAAACAGACCGCGTCTCGGTTTGTGAAACATGAAGCAACTGTGCAGTTCTTGTTAGTTTCATGAATATCAGAATGCTTCAACCCGTGTAGGGGTTTTAAGAGTTCACTCCAATATCCACATTTACTGCATCACTAGGTTACTGCGATCAAAACAAAACAAATGGAATGTTCGGCAATATTCGGCTCCACTGGATTCTCTCCAGTTTCTCCTCTAAAAATTACGGCTCAATCAATCATGCAAGGAATTGAAGAGTGTCTTTGTTTAGAAGAAGAGCCGTTTTTTCAAGTCTATTTTTTTAGTTTCAGCAAATTTTCTTAGAAAATAAAGCAATTTCTAGGGCTCAAAAAAATTATAATAAAAATTAAATTATATTAAAAAATAAAAGTTTCTTAATGAAAATCCGTTTTGCGATATTTTGAAATGAACTAACTCCCAATATTGTAACTAACTGTACATCCAAAAAAGAAACGTTTTTTCTCAATGTTCAAATCCTAATATTTCCGTGTCCCCCCCCCCCCCCCACAAAGCTATACATAGTATATACGTTGGCTCAGGCTGCAAGTGGATAACTCGAATTTTGACGGTTTTGAGTTAACTTCACTTTTCAATTGCTATGGTTGCAAGCTACAAAATGCGCTCACCAGTTCTAAAAAAAAAATGTATTCTTCAGTTAGTTATTGATGATTTACACAATTAGATATGTTTGCGATGGAGAACCAATTCAGTGCTTAAAGTAGGCAATTTAGATACCTTGTTGTAGAAATGGGAATGATATCTTGAGATACCTACTTTCAAAATTGAACGTCGTTGCCATGGTTGTTCGCCTCACAATGCATTCAAATGGAGTTATCCAGATTATGAATTGGTTCAGCTGGCTTTTTATCGATAAGATTATCCCGAGTTTTCGTCAGCGTTTTCCATGTGAAAATCATGGAAACGTACCATTTCCTCAATTTTCTCAAATCATCACGTTGTTGTGGGTGATGCAGTCGAATTTTTGACTGGAAATCTTACGTTCAAAGAAATTTCAACGTAAGAAAGGAGGACATGAATGGGAATTTGAGCATTTTTAATTCGAAAAGTTACAGCTGCAGCCGTTTATTTGGATCGTCAGAAAAGTGTTTGAAGGTGGAGTTATGAAAATTTCCAAGCGAACTCCTCAGTTATGGTTAACATAACAGTTTTCACGCCCACGTCCCCATAGTCCGGTACTAATGTATCTACTTGAGTTCTCTTTGTTGCAGGGGCTGAGAATGTGTTACACCTATTACAACTTCTTGAAACAATTCAAGTGAATTCTCCTGGTTACCCACATTCCAAGACTGTACCTACACATCTATTCTCGCAATCATTCAAGAATTACAGCTCTACAGCCCCTACGTAATTTCAACGTTTGGAGGGATTTACATACGGAAATTCAATCCATAAACATAACCCGTAATACCTGGAGTTTTTTTACGGTGATAGTGTATTATCAACAATTTAGGGTGAATAATCTACGCCAGAGTTAAGCAATACAAATCTAATTCAGATGTAGCTTTGTAGAAATAAGAGACCAACCAGCGGAGGGAAATCCGCGCATTTTAAAAACCTTGTGATCAAAAAGATGATTCATTTCCGTTGTTATTTTGGTTTTGGAAAACAAGTTTTACAATAAGGATTTCCAAGTTCCCGACCGAGTTGAGACCTATTTAAGCTCATCAAACAGCAGACCCTTGCACCGTTTGAAAAACACCCTTTCATTACGTACAACAATTTGAGTTAAATTTTAATTAATAAGGTAAATTCTAACTGTAATAATTACACGAAATTCCGTAAATATGAACTATTTTATGTATGTACCGTGATGAACCTTCAACTTAGATCAACGCAACGCCAAGGAAACTAGCAATTATCACCAGCAGGAAAGTCTTCAATTCAAATATAAATAAAGTAGACGGGTACAAACGTCACCAAACCGGTTGGTATTTGCGGTCCGGTGACCTGAGATTCGTACTAGCTCTACCATAAGTTGTTAAAAGTAATACAAACTGACATGGTTGTGTGCTGGCATCATTGTCGGACCAACAGGTAGGTACGGAGCGGGAAACCTTACTTGACAGTTTCCTTAGGTTCAGGGCTCGTTCTCCGTCAGTGTGAACACATCTTTACTGATTTTTAATGATTAATAAAATTTTCTTTAAAATGGCAGTGGTAATAGCAGTTACCCTTACTCGAGCTTTCCTATAAATGTGACCCCCCATTACAAGAAAGTTATTGTTCATAAAATTTATGAACCATTTAATGGTTTAAGTTAGCATGGTTGATTAGCAATCTCAAATTCGGGGCAATGGCTTACTATGTATTGACGAGCCATTTATCATTATTTTTAGGGGGAAAACTATGTGGATGTTTTCCCTAAAATCTGCACTTGTAGAAATCATTGGATTCTCAAAATTATTTTTCCGTTTTTGTGTGGGAAATGGCTTTCTGACCGAGTCTTAGTAGTAGAAACTTGGAAATGTCGTTTTCGCATAGTTGAAGGAATGACACTTTCTATAAAATGGGACTCGAGGTCCCCACTGACAAGTGATCGTAATGGTAAGTCAGCGAACGGATAATCTCATGCCAAATTTTGGCATGTAAATTAGGGACTTTAGAGCTAAAAACAATTCCACATTTTACAAAGAGATTTATTATTTTTGTGTTCTAGAAGGGCAATAACCTATCTTTGTGAATCACTGATCTAGGTGTATCAGACGCTGTCTGCAGTACTTCGTCTAAACTCGTCACCTCACGCCTTCACATCTTGTAACTGCATTGTAGATGTCGTGAAATAGCCCATTTTATATAGTTTTTCCAAGTCGAATTGAGAATTTTCCAAGTCGAATTGAGAATTTTCCAAGTCGAGTTGTCGAGTTGAGAATTTTCCAAGTCGAATTGAGAATTTTCCAAAACAAATTGAGATTTTTCCAAACTAATTTGAGAATTTTCCAAAACAATTTGAGAATTTTCCAAATCTATTTGAGAATTTTCCAATCTATGAAACTTTCACTACTGAAAAAGAAGAGGGAGTTTTCCAAACCGGATTGACAATTTTTTAAGCCAATCCAATACTTTTATTGAAAACAAAATTAGTGAAGCAAAATGAAAGAATAGTACTTTATGAACAAATTTTGTTTTTGTTGACTTCAATAGACCACCCCAAACGCTGAGTGGCTTCGATTTTTTTCGTTCATTTTTTTTAAATTTCAATGTTAATTTGTTGATAAAGCGCTATTCTTTCATTTTGCTTCACTAATTTTGTTTTCAATAAAAGTCTTGGATTGCCTTAAAAAATTGTCAATTCGGTTTGGAAAACTGGGGTTGACCTTCTGCTTTGACACGCGTCACATCGTGTCTCTGTGCTCGTGGAGTTTTCGTACAGTTTTGCCCCGATAAACCTCTGTTTTTTGTGATACAAGTGATCTTTGGGTAAGATATTGTCAGTATCAACTGAATACTGCTAGTTATTCGTGCATGCGCATGCGATATAATCAATTGAATTATAAAGACAACCAACCGGTTGATGTGACTTAAGATTGACAGGTTACATCACGATAAGATATCGAACGTTGAAGCGGCTGGTGGGGCTTATCAGCTCGGGAGGATAAGCCAGTGGTTCGCTGTTTCTTAGAGGATAAGGCAGTGGTTCGCTCGGCTCTGACTGCCTGTACGCACGTATTATAAGGAGTTTAATTTTAGAGGGACTTTGAATTGAATTTTATTTCTTTGAGTGATGATCTGCTCATGAGTAATTCTCCGTCAGGTTCTCGCAAAAGGAACCCTCGCATTTTGCTCGCGACTCCAGGATCCGTAAGTTCGAAGAGACCGTTGTCTTCTCCGGAACAGACTTCGAGAGAGGAAAAGATAAATAGATTAGAGGTGTCCGCTTCAAATTCATCCTTATCAATGCCTACCCCCGCGGTTGTTCCGGCAGCTGGCCAGGAATTGGCGTCGCTGGTGGAGGCTTTGAGAGCCGCTCTTTTGCCTGATTTCTGCAAATCTTTGGAGGAAGCCAAAAATGAGATTAAAAATGATCTAAAGGCGTTGAAATCGGACTACGAGGATAAGATGACCGCTTTGAAAGCCGAAAATGAGGAGCTGCGTCGGCATTTGAACGTTATAGATCGTCGTCTCTGTCAAAATAATCTAATTATCAAAGGGCTTGACCTCGCTGAAGGTAACACTTTACTCAGTAAGATCGGTGAGTTTTTGAAAAATACGCTACAAGTGGATATTGATACTCGTTTGCTCTCCGTGCGGTCTATTGAGGATAAGCGTACTAAGAAAAAAATGTTCCTTCTTAAATTTCTGCGGGAGGAAGACAAGTGGACCGTCCTAAACAACTCTTCGAAGCTGAAGAACACCGGCATTTATATCGACCAAGACTATCCGAGGGATATCCGCATCAAGCGTGGGTTCTTGATGCAGACAAGAAGGGAAATCAAGAAAAGGTTACCTAATGCCAATGTCATGTTGCGTGGAGAAAGTCTATTGATAAATCATCAACGTTATTTCTGGTGCTCCATCAATGGTATTATCGTCAACGGTAAACCAGGCGTACCAAATTTGCGTGAGGATCTTGGTATAGACCTGACAGACTTCATTAATAGATTGAAGAGGAGTGTCGACATGTCCTGATATACGGATGTCTGTCGGAAGAAGGAAACTGGTGCGGAAATTGGTTTGGAAAAATCTCAATTTGTTTTGGAAAATTCTCAATTCCACTTAAAAAATTCTCAGTTCGACTTGGAAAAGCTATATCTTACCACGGTAGGTCGATCTGTTTTATTAATGATGGGTCTCCAACCTTGATCCCTGCCATTAACCAGAGAATTGCATCAGCTGTTGACATAACTTTTGTGACCAGCACGCTTGCAACAAGAACCACGTGGAGTCAAATAGACGACTCTCTAGGCTCAAACCACTGGCCATCAGGCAGATTGGGACTGTTTTTATAATGTTTTGGGTCAACATGAGGAAAACCTGAAGGCGAATCTAAGTTGTTCAAATTACATGGAGGTGCTAAGTACAGCTTGTAATGATTCAATGCCACAGTATAGAGTAGCGGTATTCGGTAATACCCGTAGAGTGCACTGGTGGAGTCAGGATTGCTCAGAAGCTAACAGGCATTACAAAATTACAAGCGAACTCCTAATATAGATACATCAGGCTCGCTGAGGACATTGCGAAAAATGTTAAACAGAAGCAAAGAGGTCATCTTGGCGGGAGTTTTGTGGCAGGCTCGAAAAATCCACTCCAATTAAAGAAATATAATAACAGATTAGAATGATAAAGAATGGGTACAGGACTATTCTCCCACATAGTATACTTCGGGAGGAAGAAGGGGTACAGGATTTTTTACATAAACGCGCACCAGATAGGGTCCCGAGTTGTCCGGAAAGTGACTCTAAGGATAGCAACGAAGAGAATAACAATAATGATACACTTAATGCCCCATTCGTTTTGTGGAACTGCAGGCAGTCCTGAAAAGAAACACAACATCTTCTGCCGGAATGGACCAAATAACGTACCAGATTTTGAGTAAACCACCTGATAGTTCCCAGCGTATGCTGCTGCACCTCCTGAATGACTTTTGGGGGGTACTGGTAGATTTCAGGAGGATTGGTCCCTATACATTGTAATACCCATCTGGAAGCCCGGTAATCCCGGTAATGATGCCAACTCGCTTCCTGTGTGATGCAAATATTCGAAAGAATGATTGAATGTCGCCAACAATGGTGGGGTGAAAGTAGACGATAACTCCCGTCCACACAATTCGGATTCCGCTGCGACCGTTCCACAAATGATGCCATCAATAAATTCATTACAGGTGTACAAATTGGACTTACATCCAACAGATCAACAGTCGCGCTGTTCCTTGATATATCCTCGACATACGACGATGTGAATTGGCCCACATTGTGCTTAAAAATTCTAGACCTTGGTATACCACTATATACTCTTAGATAAATTAAAAATTATCTATCGTTTCAGTCCTTAATAATAATTTTTTTAAAGGAACTAAAGGGTAAAAATGAGCCTGAAAAGTAAATTTGTCAAATTTTGAAAAAAATTCTTTTTTTAATGGCTCATTAGTCCCCCTTAATTTTAATGACACGTTTGAGCCTGTAAGCCTAAAAAATGCGCAAAATTCTCAGCTTTCCAATAGTATATATAATTTTTAAGTTTTAGAGGTAACTTTTTTGAGAATAATGTCTCCCGTTCTTGCTGATATCGTGAGGTTTGATCCCGTTGTTTGTTATGATTTCCTCTTCTTATCGTTGATAGAAACATCGTCACGAGCAAAATGTTGAGTATGATAATGTGATTAACGGTCAAAGGTAGATCCACACACCCGTTCGATCACATCAAATGTGCTTGAAAATACACGATTTTTTGCATAAAATCTCAATTTCCTCAACAAAGTTCCCTCTAAAACCTAAAAATTAAATATACCATTGGAAGGCTGAGAATTTTGCGCATTTTTTAAGCTTACAGGCTCAAACGTATCATTAAAATTAAGGGGGACTAATGAGCCATTAAAAAAAGAATTTTTTTCAAAATTTGCCAAAATTTACTTTTCAGGCTCATTTTTATCCTTTAGTTCGTTTAAAAAAATCATTATTAAAGACTGAGACGATAGATAATTTTATGCTTCCAACGGCATACTTAGATTTGCAAATAAAAACGCCGGAGTTACGGCCGTTTTTGTTACGTAAGTTCGAAAACACGAAAAAAATCTTAAAAGTGAAATCACTCAAAAACAAAGCCTCTAAAAAAAATCTCTAGGAGGCACTTTTTGTTGGAAACTAGTTGTAGAACACGTGTGTGAAGATTTTCGGATCATACGCTGTACACCCTGTATATATATAAACATGAAAAGTACGAACAAGGGACTTACAGAACGTTTCGCGATTACGCGTTTTCATAAATATGTACGGCTAATAGCTACGGTAGAAATATAAATTGAACGTTTTTAGCCGTTTTTGACATTTTTGAAGATTTTGTTTGGGTGCTTCTTTTAAATAATGTAATATGCCGAAAAAGTGCTTCACAACGAATTAATTCTGTCAATTGAAATAAATTATTTTTGGCCAATGTTCTCGATTTCGACGGGAGTGATGATACGTACACAATGTTGAAATTGAGGGATCGTCCTAAAATGCCTGAAAAACGGATTTCAATTATGAAAATCTTGGAAAACTTTTAATTTCACATTCCATAATTTAATTCAACTAATTTCATAATATATTTCACGAAAGAACAAATGAGAAGTACTTAGGTATATATAATATCTTATTGCAAACAGTCCTTTCCCAGAGAGACGGAGAGTTTGTAAATTGCTCGGAATGCACTCTGGATAAAAGAAAAAGTGGTAGTTTCTATTGCAACTGGTTCAGGACCGGCTTACGATGAGGCGCAATAGCTAGTCAATGTTCAGGGTCAACCACCGCTCAGCCCAAGAAGGAAAATTGAGATAGATAGACGATTAATATGAACAGAAAACAAAGTCTGGCAAGTTGGGCGAGGCTCATAGCTTCCACGTAAAGGTGACATGAACATTATAACTACCTACCTATGAAATGTTTCAGATAATATCGAAAGATGTAGAATATAGAATTGTTACATTGATTGGGGACAAAATGCTAAGGGACATGGTAATCAGTTAGTTCAGGGGTCTCCAAACTATTTGCCCCAAGGGCCATATCATAATGTGGAGGTGGTGGGGCGGGGCAACAAGGGGTCTGGGGGGCTAGGCCCCCAGCTTAAAGGGGGGGGGGGGGGTACGGGGGCTTCCGACGGAAAATTTTAAAAATTAGACACTTGAAAACAGTGTTTTTAAGCACTCGTAGACGAGTTTGACAAATTCAAAATTAGCTGCCCAATATAGGAAACAAAACTTATTTGTATATAAGAAATATATTTTGTATTAATTTATTTGAAATTATTTACATTCAAATATATTTTAGAAAATTGGAGTTGTGGAGTAGGTTTCTTTTCACGGAATTCAAACTAAAAGTTATTAGCGAGTGAGGAAGATCAAATTCCTCTGGAAGAGTGGTACACCACAATTATACGTACCAGAATGTGGCTGTGCGATACAAAAGGGCTGGAAATTCAGATAAAAAATTATTAAATGATTAGTTTGAAACGTTTGGTTATCGGCTAATGTTGTTGGTGTGATTAGGGGTTCTCTGCTAATTTAAATGTCCCTTTGCCCCAAATCGGAAGGCTTCTACTTAACCATTTGCCACCTTCCTGATGTGAGGCCCACTAAGAAAGCACCGTTCACTTTCTTTATCTGGGCATAACGACCACGTTCACTCACATCTCCTCAATTTCGGAAGCAATTTTAGTGAAATAAGACCGAAAACAAGAGAAAAATGCAAGCTTTATTATCCCCCCCTATTGAGTTGAAATTTATATGAGATCATTACGCCGTTCATCCGTAACTACCCTGTAAATTTCAGAGCGATCGGACAATGAAAACCTGAGAAAATATTGCTTGGGGGATTCTTCGATGGCGCATGTGCAGACTTACATAATTATTTGTGAGCAATGGAACACATAGCGGACCATCTAGAGGACTGGACTACACCTCACTTCTCTAAAAACTTTGATCAAAATCGAATGAAAACAGTCAAAATTAGGGTTGTTGCATGGGCCTTCGAACACACGGACAGACAGACTAATGTTGGAACTTCAGAAAAACCCTCATTTTATTGTTTCTGTCTGGAAGTTGAAAGAACTTGGAAGAACTTTCATAACGTGATGGAGGACGAGGCATCGTCTATCAACAGCTCAATGGGAGGTTACGTAACCCCGAAGGGCGAAAGGAGGCTGAGGTAGTTCAAGGTTGAGGCTTGGTTCAAGGGTTCTGAGACTTCATTGAGGAAGAATATATTGATAAATAATGCTCGTATTACCGAAACGTTCCCATGTCCGATTTTGTATGATGCCGCTTATAAACATAATTATGAACACGTATAAATATTTTTTTAAACCAGACAAATCGACCAAAAAAAGCAAGATTTAAAAAAAAAATGAAAATGAACATTTATTCTTATTTTTAATTAATATTTAATTCTGATGTAGCTCAGTGTTACCAATCTTAGATTCTTAAAACCTCAAGGCCAAACGATGTCTGTTTGTGGCATAGATTTGAGTACTCCATGTTTTTCACGCGGGCAATGGTACGTAGCAAGCTCTCGAGTGGGTAAACCATCCAGTTTTCCTGTGCTTGCTAAATATCATCATTACTAGTTACAATAAACCAAATTTAATCTCTGTTGGTGAACAACAGTATGTATAAAAATAAAAAAAACCTGAAAATGCAATTAATTAATGAAACATATTGCCGAGTAATGCATGAATTACAGGCTACTCGCTAAGGTGCACCTCTAAGTCCGGTTTTCATATGATCGCACAATTCTACTCCAGGTGTGAGCAGCGCTTGGATGGTTCAGCCATCATCTCTCTTCTCTCCCGGCGAACCACCTTCGCGACATAAAATCAAATTTCACGAAGTTCATCGCGCGGCAGAGGTCTGTTAGACGAACATTAAAAAAATCACCAATGAAAATAGTGCAAGTGTAACGATTCATCACTATTACCCTCTCCATTACCTCTGCCTTCCGTTCTTGAACGTGAAAGATCTGAAATACGCTTCAAGGCCGACGTTCTTAATCGAACAAGATAATATAAATGGAAATCGACAGTATCTATGAGCCGAATGAGCAGTGTTAGCATATCAGGAGATCGACCGCCGCCTGTCAGGATTGTGCTGAACTGTCACCCAGATTTATTGATTTGGTTATATTTAGGGTTCACCAGTTTGCTTAACCTCGCTTTTCGAAAGACCACTGCCATCTGCATCCAACAATCGATATATACACACTATTGGTGATGAAATCTCGCGTTTCTGATTCCTCGTTTCAGAGGGGCCTGCTAAAGAACATATTGGTAAGTAGAGCATACATTACATGGGTGTTCCTGTACTTGGTTTGAAGGAACAATATCAAATATCTTCGATTTACTGGCTCCAACTCTGTTACAGTGTTTAAATTAGATGACGTGATTAGTCTAATGAGGAGAAGAAATGCAACAACTCCAATTAAAATCAAATGAAACTAGTGGAGGTATACCTTCGTTATAATAACCTACTGACTACCTTCCTCAACTAAATTTGACAGTTTTTAGATGTGTTTCGAAACCAAAATTCTTGGGTTAATGGATTGCCAAATGATCTCCTTCAGTCACCCTCCCTATAAAATTTAAGATTGTCGAGGTTTGTTAGACAACTGAATTAAAATTGAGGTCGAACGAGTAATAATTTTAAAAATCAAGGATCAAAGTCTGGACTGCCACTTTAATGTTCTGCTCGAGTATTTGTCGGAATTGGTCCCAGTCCGTGCGATTATTGGTTTCTTCTCTCAAGATGACTGATTCGCTTATTGTCATGACCACAGGAGAATGATCGGAAAGTAGCTTCGAGCTGTCTTCAGTATAGATACAACTACTCGAAAGACCCTTTGTGATGAAAAAATCCAGAAGGTCGGGTATTTTGTTGATGTCTGTCGGCCAGTAAGGTCCTTCTGAATGGAAGTCACAGTTCAACTCTCTTCCAGCTTGGAGAGTTCAGGTTTATGTATAATGTTCGTGTGAGGTGTGATTCTGAGACCAGGCCCACATCTATTTTTTCCTCCAAGAGGAAAATTTCAAGTTCTGAAATATGCTTGACTAGTCCATTTGCATTTCATGTTGCAATGCGTAGGCTTTTATTTGATGGTGTCATTTTCTCAGCTAAGATTCTAGTTTTTCCAGACGAGTTAACACGGTTCTGTTTATTTCATTTTGCTCTTCCAGCCTAGTAAGCACCTGGGAAAGCATTTCCTCGGCAGTAAGTTTGGGATTTTGCGGGACATGAGCTCCGGTTATTTGCGCATAAGTCCCTGTTTTTTTTAGTAGGTTGGCTGAATTCTACAATAGCAGATGCAGTGCTTTCAGATGCTAGCAGATGCTAGTGACTTGGGCCTTCCTGTGAGGCTTTTTTGGCTGATTACGTAGCTTCTGGAGCTCCTTTGCCACCTCACAACCACTATAGTTGGCTGGGTGGTCCCCCTTGCAGTTCACACACTTAGGGGTCGCGTCTTTACTGACATGGCACTTTTCTGTGCCATGTTTTCCAGCACATCTTACACATCTTGGTTCCATTTGGCAGTACCTATGTGTGTGATTGTAGCTTTGGCAGTTTATACATTGTGGTATGAGCGCTGTAGTTTTCCTAAGCGGCTCTATCTTAACCTTGATGTTTAGTATATGATTCAATTCGTATATTTTTTTAACATCCTCTTCCTTCTCGAAGGAGAGCATAAAAAGAGGAAGTTTTCTCATAACAGTGACAGATGACCCATGCTCATCTTTCTGCTTTTCCTTTTTCACTAGGCTGACAGCCTCTAGTATTTAGAGACCTCTATCTCTCAGGTCTTCAACTATTTCCTCAGCTAAACATGAATGGTGTAAGCCCCGAGCGACCACTTTAATAGGGCGATCGTTTTTATTCTCAAAGGTATACCACTGAAGGCGTTCGTCATTGAGTTTTTTTGTAACTTCCCGATAGGTGTCAGCGTACCTGAAGGAATTGATTGTATATATATTTTGGTTATATATGTATACAACCAAATAGCGGATTTGTTTGATTAAGTAGTTTCTTTCATATTTATATTCAACAGTATTCTTCTAGTACCTTTTTTCCCACACGGAAGTTATTTTTAATTGAAAGGTGACTATCGTTCGTAAACCAACAGTTTTGTCAACTAGGTTGGTTTTAATCGACTCAGCACATAAAAAGATGTGGAAATTGCCAAATCTGCAAAAATTGTGATTCGTTTTCTTCCAAATTTGCAATCTGGGCCTGGGTGTTGGTTGTCATTGGCACACGAAGGTCTTTGAAATCCTGCTAGGGTCCTTCGACTCGGATTACGTAACTACAAACAACGCGTATTCAAATCACCTGACCTATTATGTAACTTGGGTGTCTAGGTTAATTCCCAATCTTATTCACGTATAATTTATGTGCAAAATATGGATTTTCTGATGAAATGAGGCTGTGGGGACAGGCTTGAAAAAAGCGTCGCTAATTACTGGAGGCACGAAGTTCTCCGAGAGAAGTGCAGCGAATTTTCTTAAATAGCTAACCGTATTTCATAATTATGGTAAATTTTGTTTGTATGCCGCTTTACACGAGCTGTCAAGTGGGACTCTGAAACGGGCACGATTTTGAGACAATTAGTGAACAAAATAAGACTAGATGACTTACATCCTTACATATAAAACTCAACGTTTGATTCTATATATCCATCTATGCTCTCAATAGACGGCTTATCTGTGATCTTGACGGGAGCGGCCGTAAAATGATCAGCGAGTTATGGCCCAGAACAAAGGATAGACCAGAACTTTAAAAACATCCTTCTACTCCATGAACTCATCCTTCGAAACCGATTTGTTTTGTCCCCGAACTTTTGGTCGGATGATTGCTAACAGCTTGTTACCTTTCGGCGGAAAATCCTGACTGGAGAAGCCTCGGAAAGGAGTTTTATATTTCGTGCAAAGCACGGTTTTTTTGCTTGCTAAGTGGAAACAAATATATCAAATTAGAAACAAATAAATCAGAGATAGGATATCAACCCAATGAGGGTTTTCTTTGCAGGACTCTGAGGTCCAAAAAGGCTGGCCAATCCTCCGAGAAGAGGCGGATGGATAGATCACCCCACACCTCCCGCACACGGCATCACGAGCTACTACAATAAGCTGGTGTCCATAGGTAAGACGGGAGTACGCTCTAGCTACCCAGGATTCTACAACTCCTTCAAAGTTCAGTAAAGAAAATACCAATTGGGTAGAGGTTCCGAGGTCACCACGTAGATCGGAGACCTGAAACTGCCATTCTTCAAGCCAGATGGAGTTGGCTTCATGTTGCATATGATGAGCACTCCGTTCTCCATTTCTCTTTATAGGAAGTTTGAAATGGGATACCTACGAATGTTCTTTAGGAAGCATTGCTATTAGCTGTTTTTCAAAACGGTCAACGTATTCATGGTGAGTTACGTTGTGATGAGCTTTTACCCAAAGACCCATTACAGGGTTACCCCAACCCCAAGGGTTACAGGTTATCCCAAAAAAGATACACTGCCAAGGAGATAGCGCACCAGCTTCCTCGTTACATCCTTTATCACAAGAGCTAAATTGAATCAAAATTGTGAAAGTTATACCTGTTTCAAGAATTTCACGTTAGCGCACGCGCAGATTATATTGATATGAAATTCCTATGGGACCTCAAGAGGCCTTATCCGCATAGTCCCTCAAAATATGAGCTCACTTCATTCAAAATCGTGGAAGTTAAGGCTGTAACCAGAAAATGTGGGCAGACAGACCGACAGACACGGAACCAAATTTGTTCTGTAGGCTATGAAATGCAAAATGCGAGTGGAGATTTTGAATTCCGACAACAAAAATTTTTTGGCTCCCGTAAGTGAAAACAAGGCTTCAGCTGCTTCGCAGACTCGGAAGCAAAAATTGAACCGTGAAAGGTGGAGCGAGTACGAGAAAGTATCGTCAAAAGATACATTTGAACCAGACCGATTTCGGACAGTTGAAGTTTACTGTCAGTGCTATGATACCTGTTCGCGCAGTCGAGGATCCACATTTTGTTGACATTTTCAAAAAGTTTTACGTCGAGAGTTACGGCCTAAAACTCCCAAACAGATTTACAGTGGTAATTTCTTTCACTGGGGTTTATCATTCAATTGGCTTGCGTTCATGATTTGAATTTCTACTAAGCTTTGGAGTGTGCGTGTTTCACAGGTGATAGAGCGATTATTGAATTTCAGGAGATATGCATAGGGCACGTAAATCTGTTCTCAACCAAAATACCTATTTGGATTGTTCTGTTGATCATATTTGTGTGCCTCCTGAAATTCAATAATCACTCTATTACTTGTGAAACACGCACACTCCAAAGCTTAGTAGAAATTCAAATCATGAACGCAAGCCAATTGAATAATAAACCCCAGTGAAAGAATTTGCAGCGTTTTGTGTTACCAAACCAGGCGGTAAATTTTGCACGACGATTAGGATTGCTTGGCTCGAAAGGCACTCATCCAAGTGAATTTGGACAGGAATGCCCAGAATATATATGAAGTTCCTTAGAAGAAGAAGCAAAGGTAATCATTCCAGTCTGCTATCTGAATTTCGAGATAATTCCCACTGCTTTTTATTTATTTATTTTTTTTTTATGGTTATCAGAATGCTTCAACCCGTGTATCGGCTACAAAGTCTTTTAGGAGTTCACTGCAGTATCCACATTACTACATCACAACGTCACTAGGTTACTGATATCAACACAAAAACAATAATAAACCAAAATAACGCAAATGTTGGCACCCTAAATCGAGAATGGTTTGACCTACTGACCTGGGGAGGGGCTCATTCGATTCCTCGTGGAAAGTTCTTCAAAAAGAGTACAAATTTAGGCCGCCATGACTTTTTTTGAGGTTTTTAGGGATTTTACAAAACGTTGACAACCCTTAAAGGGCACTTTAAATTAAGTGAGAGACCTGGCTCAAGAATTAGGGCGTCGTCGGACCAATATTGATTTTTCCTGAAAATTTCAGATCTTTTGCTTCAGCCGTTTGGGAGAAATCGTGCGTACGGCGTACGGCAGACGGGCGGAAAATTTTTTATTGCAGATTCTGATTGTACACCCTTTGAAACGTGAACATTTTCAGGGGGGGTTAGAATTTTGTTCAAGAGCGATTACAATGGTTTATTATTGAATAATAAACCAATATTGAATAATAAACCAAAAATCATATCTCGCGAATGAACTGAGATAGAAACAAGCAGTTGGTGGTATTCCACTTCAAATGTGATTTACTCATTAAATTTTATGTCAACTTTTTACTATTAAATACGGTTTTTTCTAGATTTTCACCAGTAAGCGTATGTTTTCTTTCGTGATGTATATCTCCTATTAAATTGTTAGATGCTGTATGAATATAGTTGAAGCTGTGTCAAGATAATCAATCATTCACTTCAACTTCATCTTCATTCGTTCATTTTACTTATAAGCCAATGTATGGGTAAGTCAAGATTATGATAAACAAATTTTTCAAATTCTTAGAGAGAACAGGTTTATTGGCATTCGAATACACCAAAATAATGGGGCTATTTTCAAAATGAAGGAGAATAATTTACTTTATATTTAGTGAATTAAATTAATGTTCATTACTAATTTTGATGACTGTGAAGAGAAGTGTTGGATAGAAATGGTTGATCAGGAGAAAAATATTCCTTGCCGGATCCTGGGATAGAAATAGTGTTTTTTATGTCAACTGGGTTATGAGTTCAGCATCATAGCCGCCAGACCGATTACTAGCGCTATCAGAGTTTCACCTATCTTCGCTTCAATAGAGAAAGTTCGCTGTTGAAATCCCTAAATTTTCTAGCTTTTCTAAATGAATTGTAAGTGATGAATTGAGAAGCAATATTAGTCATGGAAAACATGGTGTAAGCACGTAAGTTCAGAAGTGTGTGAATAGCAGGGATGAAGGAGGATATCTGGATCCCATTTGTGGTTAAGTCTCTGCCTATTGAGAGTTCGGTGTTGGTCACCAACAAGCAGTTATGCCTCCCTTATTTTGATTTGTGCAATATTTTGGCACCATGATGGCGTCCTGCATCAGGCACAATCACAAAATGGCTGTTTTATGTTGTCCACTTAAAAGAGAGCATCATCCCTTCATGTGACGTCCATATCTCTCGGTGATTTCGATCACCATGGCCGTTGTAGGTCGTCCCCCTAGTAGATAATCCTGTGGTGGTTTTTTTTCGACCGAGTCAAAATCACCAAAGGACATGAAATCACATTACTTTCATTACAGGACATGAAGATATCACATTAGTATAATCTTAAATTTTGTTGATATTGGGTTTGATAAAATTTGCGTTTTTAAATAAAATTGTAAATTATTTAACTTTTTTAATGAAGTACGAAATAACACTCATCTCCAAACAGATGCTCCGTCAAGTTTGGTAGATGCTAATGCCACCAATGCGCTTTTTGAGTCCGGGCGAACTGCGATACTGACTTCTTCCGAGCAATCTGATACGAGTATTTCGCTCGTTATATAACATTGTGAATGTAATCAAAGCAGCGGTCGCTTAGGGATATAATTATCTCTTCACCCTCTCCGGTTAACTCAACTTCAAATAAGGTGGACCCAGTCAAGATAGCGTATGAACTTTTTAGTTCTGTTTCACAAGAAATGTTTCTGGCTCATGGTTCTTTTTTTCTACCATAATTTGTAGTTCTCTTTTTTCACGACAATTTGTGGCTCTGTTTAGATGTCCCTCTTACCCCAAATTCCGTCAGGCCTGACGGGATTTTCGAGATATTTTTTTTTGTTCGATTCCGATTTTAGTCCAGTTGTACCTCTCAAATTTCGCTTTTGCTGGCAGGATAGAGAGGGAAGAGGGTAATAGCCAATACCTTCAATCGCTGCTCACTTGGGAATCCTCGGCCGATTCTCTCATCATTTTTTCCTTCATCTAATATTTTGGTTTAGTATTATTACACGATTCATAACTTTCAATTTTCATTATCAAAGAGGGTGAATGGAGGTAGTAATAGTGATAAACCATTATATCTTCAAGATCATTATAGAATAGAAGATTGTGCTTTGTATCAGAAATTTTCGATTCTAATTTTATTTTAATCGTGCGCCGAACCCCGGAAACTTTGAATTCTCTTACAAGATCGGGACGAATGAAGCGTAAGACAATTCATTCAAGAACTGTACTTACAGCTTACACTACTCATGTTCGTGCTTCTTCTATTGATCGTATAAGAATTGTGGTCTCGTTTTGAAACGTATTTAAGTACCTACTTTTATCCATGGAAGGGGATAAATGGAGACATCCGATTTTGATTATTTAATTCAGTTCTATTCTGACCTTAGTACAGTTATTCAACAGACAAAATTTTGAATTTGCTGTCAAATGGGAGAAGGGAGGGAAAAAAATTGACATTTTTGTTCGTATTTTCGTTATTCTATTTTTTGTCCCGTTAATAATTTATTCTAGTTTTATAACTCATTATAATTTCAAATTTCATGATGAATGCAGTCGAAAGGAGAGGTCAATTTCGTTTTTTTCAATGGACAGATTATAAACGGATAATTTATGTATGTTCTCTCACACTTTAGTCGTCATCCCATCAGGTTCTTCGGGAACTTCGATGATATTGCTACTGACGGACGTCCCTAATGCTGAGTTATCCAGTCGTCGCTGTTTGGTAGTAGTTATTCCGTTTTTCTTTATAATCCATTAAGACCGATTTTTTAGTATTGATAGTAAGCTTGTTGCTATTCATACATTATCCTTAACCGTATTTTGATGAGCCTCTGCTTATCCGAAGTTAACCAGGGCAACATCGTCAGGGAACATGTAGATTTTGCCCAAATATTTGTGAGAAGCAAGTTCATAGACGTATAGCGAAAAACAAATCGTCCCAGTTGCTTTTTACTTTGCCTAAATGGACAGTTTGTTCTCTGTTACTTTCAACGATTTGTATGTTTTCAAGGCTTGTCCTGAAATTCCTCAGATTCCCATTTTGTCAACGAGTTTCGCTTTTGATATAGTATCGAGAGCGTTCGCCATGAAAAAGCATGTAATAGTTACTTTTTTGCACGCACTACTTACCAACACGTTTGTTCGAATTCAGATTAAAAACATCTGCCGTGTTTATTACGGCAAGTAGTATGAACATTAGTTCTTTTGAAGAAGTAGAAAGACAGCATGTTACAACGATTCTCGGAACAAATGTCGCTAGACATGTTCCTGTCATACGTCAGTTCAAAAGATTATTAAATAATCTTTCAAATTTTGACACGGAATGCGGGCTGTCAAATTCTAAATATATTAGATTGTTTTCCCCTGACTATAATGCAAATTTGAGCCCAATCGGTCCTGAGAAAATGATGCTTGGTGAATTTTTCGTTGCGGATGCTCGGATATATTGATTTTTTGAGCAACGTAACTCATAGGGGACCATCTACAGGCTAATCCACATTTCGACGGAAAATTTAATCAAAACTGGATGAAAACTGTAGGAATCGCTTCTCGGAATTGTTTGTTGTTGTTCTGATCGGCAAATACACACACAGAAGACAGACGCAAAACCAAAGTTGTTCAGAATTGTCTGAAACGCAAAATGCGAGAGGAAATTTTGATTTTGGAGAAAAAAGTCGAGTGTCGTACATAGCTTCCTCGTCTAGGTTACATTGAAACATAGGTTACAAATACATTCATCGTCGAAAATCATGGTTTTTCACGCGAAACAAACCAATTTTGGTCATTATTCCGCAAAAATTGAGTCGAATCAAGAAACTAATGGCATCACGTAAATCAGCGTTAAAAAAAATGAAAACGAGATTCACGTGATGCTATCCATTTTTTGATTCGACTCAATTTTTGCCGAATAATGACCAAAATTGGTTTGTTTCGCGTGAAAAACCATGATATTCGACTCTCAGATTAAGATGATTGTTCAGTTGATCACTGAAGAAGGTTTCAATCTCCTATTTGTACATTTTTCAATCAGAACTTGAAAATTAATCCCTGTAACAATTTGAAACAGGCGCTTAAAATAGAAAAACGGACGCGAAATAAACAAATTTTAGTCACTATTCCGCAAAAATTGAGTCAAATCAAAAAATTGATAGCATCACGTGCATCAGCGTTGAAAAACAATGAAAAACCATGTGCCACACTTTACAGTTCACTATCATCCACTATTTGGCAATTTTGGGGTTGCGCAACTTCGCGTGCTCACTGAACCGGTTACGCGCAATAAAAAAAATTGGTTGAGGTGTCAAATTTTCAAGAAATCTTGGGTAGAATCCGAAACTGCAATAAAAAATGGGGGTTCTCATTTAAAATAAGAAAGTTAGTGTCAATTGCGCATTGATACGCAGTTACGCGGAGTGCGCAAATATGAAATTTGAGATCCTTGGAAAAAAATTTGAAGATTAAAAAAAAAAATTCCTTGTTTACTCCCATTTTGACGATTTTAGGAGGGGGGGGGGGGGGGACAACTCGTGGGACACCCTGTATATTTGAACAATAACTTTCCACTCTTTCTTTTTAACTCAATTTCTTTATAATTGAATACAGAAACTAGTTGTTTTCTGTAAGACCGGGCTGACTTATAAAACAAATACAAACCAGAACATTGTTTACCATCCAGCAGCTCGTTTATTTACTGAGTGGTGAGTTGAGGTTTCCCTAGGCATCTCTTTCTCATATGGCGTAATACTGCGTATCTTCCCAGAAAGTGTTCCATATTTTCTGAATAATTCATGTTACACATGGAACATAGTTGAATCAAGCTCGGATCTCTTGGGCGGTAATTTAGATGTAGCAGCTCTCCACGTAATCTCATAATTAATTTCTTGTCATAAAAACTGAGATGGAGTGGATATATTTGGGATCCTTATCCAGGGCCTGTGATGGATATGGTTAGTTTGCCCTTCCCGATTTTAGAATCAATCGCCTTGGGAGATGAATCAGACGTTTTCAAGCGTCTGGGTCATCCTTTGAGCGTGGCGGAGCATTATTACCGCATTTAGCTCACAGGCCTTATGTAGGTATAATAGATGGTACTGAGGTTGGTATGGTTAACATCATATGATGATAATCAGGTTTAACCCTGTCCTACACTGTGGCTGTGGTTATTTTCCACGAGGATACCTTCTACGTCAAACAGGACGCTATGTCGTGTGGGCCCCTTTTTTCTATGATTTTTTCTACAATACTACATTTTTCAAAGATAAATATATTATTAAAATAGACAGCTCTTATAATGTTTACAAAAAATAAGTGAATAATTAACTTATGTTTTGTAAATATTATAAGAGCTGTACAATTATAGTAAAAAATACACAGACAAGAAGTAAATTGAAGAAAATTTCGAAAAAAGTAGAATTTTATTATAATTTTGGTTAAAAAAAACTTGAATTTTGGTCAAAATTGTCGTCAAATCGAGAAATTTCACTTTATGAAATTTATTGAAACTATTGTGAACTTTCTAGCAATTCACAAAAAAAGTTATTGCTTATTTATTCGTGTTCTTTTTCATATTCACATCCTTATTTGTATTCCTATTCGTATTTTGCAATTTACGAATTTCATTCGTATTCTTATTTATGAATACGAATATGCTCATTTCTGTCCTCTGTGTGTGTGTGTCTACCCGTGTGACCGAAGATCCTCGTAACAAACCTAATTTCTAAAGTTATCAACCGATCTTGATGAAATTTTCTTGCACTTTACAAAAGTCTTTACGTGGAGAATACAACGGTTCATTATTGAAAATAATTAACCAAAAATAGGTAGCACGTGATTTTTTGTTTTTCAAAAACCCCCACACTAAGGGATTTAAAAAAATTTCAATCTGTTGATAACTACCCCATATAATTCTGATTTAATTTTCTTAAAATGTGCTAAAAAAATCAATTAAAAAACGTCTGCCAAGTGGGTGTGGCACATAGCTTCCTCGTATCCAATACATGACTGTATAGATCATTGAAAATTATTATTGACTAAAGAACTTCGTTAATTAGGCGAAGTAAATATTGAATTAGGGTAAATTTATTGTTATGCAGGACCAAATCTTGCAAAAATAAAGGTAGGCATGTTCAACTATTGAACAAACTATAAAATATACCTAATAAGGTCGAACAATCCCTGAAAATTTCATCGAAATCGGTCAAGATCTCCCGGAGTTATGCGCGTAACAAGGATTTCGTTTGCGCATGTGCAGAGACTACTACTGATCCGGGGGTCATGAAACTATAGGGGACCATCTACACATCAAACTGAACAATCCCTGAAAATTTCATCGAAATTGGTCGAGAACTCTCAGAGTTATGAGCGTAACAAGGATTTCACGTTTGCGCATGCGCGGAGGCTGCTATTGATCCGGGGGTCATGAAACTCATAGGGGACCATTCACATATCAAACCGAACAATCCCTGGAAATTTCATCGAAATTGATCAAGAACTCCCGGAGTTATGCGCGTAACAAGGATTTCACGTTTGCGCATGCGCAGAGGCAACTATTGATCCGGGGGTCATGACACCTATAGGGGACCATCTACACACCAACCCGCACAATCCCTGGAAATTTCATCAAAATCGGACTATAACTTCGTGTAGTTTTGCCCGTAACAAGGATTTGCTGACAGACAGACAGACACACAGGCACACAGACAGACACGGAACCAAAATTGTTCAGAAAGGTCTAAAACGCAAAATGCGAGTGGAATTTTTGATTTTGGAGACAAAAAAAATTTTTACATTCCGAAAGTGAAAACAATGCTTCCGCTACTTTAGTAGACTCGGAAGCAAAAATGAAAAGTTTAGTTTGCATAGAAGAATATTATTTAGCACTGAATCTCTCGCAACCAAATTGATAATTAACCTTTTTCGGTTCATAAACTGTTCAAATTCCAACTTCATTCATCATAAATATTGCACGCCAATTTTGGAAAATTGCTCGTACGATGGTACTGCATGACTGGAAGTTTTGTAATAATTTCCAGTAATTTTGAAGTACAGCCGCTCCTGTCAACGCACCTTAGAACTCAAGTTTAGTAGGCTTGAGACGAAATTTACTACAGACACTTTACCTTTATCCTCAGTACACAGACTTTATATCTATAAAAAATTTCTTAAATATGATTTATAAGAGCTTTTTCACGATTTCGGACGACTGTGCGCTCCCGCACAATTGTATTAAAGCAACTGAACAACTTACCGGGTATGAAGTGTTGACCGAGTGCGTGGGGCTCATGTTGACTGAGTTCGGAGAGGCGACGTTGACGTCGAGAGTTCGTGAGAGCGAAAGAGCTTCCTGCGGCGTCGTCTAACGAGTGGGGAGCCGGCCGCGGACCTGTCGGAGGGTGGCTCGGGAGTTTTTGTTTTTGTTCGGGGGCTCTCATCCCATCCTTCGGGACGATACGATTCACCTCCCTGGCGGATGATGGCGGTCGTCCTTCGGCTCCAATGCCCAAAATCGGTTCGTACTTACAGCGTTTCCAAGTCAAATAATTTCCCCTTTCAAATGAACAATTGTCCCAGCCAAAAAATAATGGTCGTAGGCGTAACGAACAACTAAACCTCCAGTCATGCAGCATGATCGTATGAACGAATTTAAAAAAATTACTAGCTGACCCGGCAAACGTTACTTTGCCTTATAAAGTATTTCTAGTTTCTAGATAAATTCTAGTGTAGACATAAAATAACTTGCTTATAATAGGTGTGTAAGTATTTGATAAATGCGTGAAATAGGCCTGGAGAGCTATGAACGATAAAGGAATATAAAAATAACAAATGCCAACCACTACTATTTTCAAGTTGTTATACCTACTTTATTTCTTAAAATTACATATCACATATTAATTACGACAGTAACACTAACAAAACACATCAGTCTTTTAATGCTATAGCGTGAAAAATATTTTTTGTAACCCCATCTTTAGCGAGCACAAACAAACTGGATGGTTTACCCACTCGAGAGCATGCTACATACCATTGTCCGTGTGAAAAACATGGCGTGCTTAAATCTAAACCACAAACCGACATCGTTTGGCCTTGGGATTTATTGATGGTCATGGCAAATGCCAATCGAACTGGAAACTGAACACGTTTTAATTGAATTGGCACATCCGTAGGTATTATAGGAATCCGCGATATTAAGATATTTTTACCTTTGGACTTGCCATTTAAAATTTTGGCTTCGATAACGTTTTTCATCAATTTTCGAATGACTAATCGCGTAGTGGCGAATGCACAGCCGTGGCGGGTGTAAATTACGAAGCAAGATAAATGGAGATTCAACCTTTAATTGTAAATTATGCGGTGGCATGCCTGGAAAATCCAGTGAGTTCAAAAATTCTGTGGGAAAATTGACAGCTTCACTGGTTTCGCAAACTGTATCAATGGATTAGTACGATACCAAGTTCCCTGGAAACAACTGTTGTATCTTCAAATTTAAATTGTCAACGTCTGCATTTTATGCTGCTAACACAGCTCTTTCTGCAAGCTACCCATGATTTATGTGCTGTCAATGTACATCGGGAAATATTTGTTCAATGAGAGTTGAATGAATGTTGAACATTCAATTCATGCTTTCAAATGACATCGTTTGGAGCAACAGAAATAGTTCGAAATACTAACGCTAATGGTCAACAATACAATAATTGTATTGTTATTCTACATTCAATATCAGAGGCCAAGTTTATCATAAAATCAATGATGGCTCATTGCTAACCAATAAAAATAAAACAATTACTCAGATTATAACGTATCAGGATTGAACCACTTATCCATTTTGCCCACTTATCCAGGTTAAACCTATTATCCAGGTAAACTCTCTTGTCAAGGTTGAACCATTTATGAAGGTCATTTAACATATTCATTGCATTGTAATTGATATGAGATTTTTCGATTGTTGTTTCTTCTTTTAGATTGAAATTTTGAGCTCAATCGGACCATTGAAATCTGTGAAATCGTTTCTTGAAAGGTTTTACATTAGCGCATCAGCAGATTGACTTGTTCTGTCTTATATGTCATTAACTCAAAAACTGAAAAACCCATTAAAACCGGATGATAACAAAAGGAATGAGGCTGCTCATTCATCTATCAAATTCTTTATTGTGATTTTATTCGGTGATTTCGGTTTATTGTGATTTGTGATTACTTAACTGCATACATACATTAGTAAAACGAATGTTCTAATAGACGAACATACAGGGTGTCCCATCTATATGGGCCCATTAAGGAACTACAGCCATGCGGTGCGAGCTATCAAAAATTGAACCGGACCTTTTTTATAGTATTTTCACTCTGCTTGAAGGTGGTGGAACCCGTTTTTCATTTGTCGATGTTTAGTGCCTCAAATCTTCGATTGAAACTTGAGGTTACCTCTTGACCCACCCTTTTTTTATTTTAGTTTTCGATTCTACGTTAAATTTGAAAGAGAAAATGAATTGTTGGAAATTTTTTTAGAGACTTCGTTTCAGAGTCATTTCACTTTTTGCGAAAAACAAAAATCGACAAATTCTTTTCTCGAACGAAAAAAATCTAGTGGGGAGAAATCAGGATATCTCTCAGGCCCATTGACCGAGCCTTGCCTGCCAATCCATCGATTGGCGAATTGGTTGCTCTCTTCCCTCCTTGCAGCTAGGGAATAGTGAGCGTGACAACCATCTTGCTGTTTCCTTGCTTTCCTTTGGGGTTATCTCAATGATAAAATACCACTACACCAGAAGCGGCCCACACACTATCCAACCGTCGGCCGACATTCGGTGGTGGGGGGTGCCGATCTCAACCTGATTGGGCGGTGTGTGGAAAAACCGTCTGGCCCATTGGATGACTAGAACCACCCGACATCAAGCGGTCGGTTCCCCCCACCTTCAGTCCCGATTGTCGGCCGTCGGTTGGATAGTGTGTGGGCCGCTAGAGGTATTAAAAGGTGATCTGGTTCAAGCTTGCTTAGTTATTCCACCAGATGTTGTACGAAGAACAACTTCTTCGGTGTGAGATCGACTAGCAATCTGTCAAAATGGACCAATCCGGTTGGCCACCACGCAGTCCTTAACTCTACTTTCTACTTCTAAGGAAACTTGGAATCCAAGGTGTGCGAGGTCAGAATTGGGTCAAGGGACCAATGATTGGTATTATTAGTGGACCGAATTTTGGAGTATGGGGATGGTGAAACGAAGACATTAAATTTTGTTAATGACTCCCAAGTTGGAGATCATCCACTCTGAGTCGGTACGACCTTATGAGCTGGGCACCCATTCATTTGGAACCAAAGACCCCTCCTCTGTTCCAGGGGCATATCTTCCAGATAATAAAATATTTCAATTTCCAGGAGCTGCAATAACAAATCCGTAACTAGCCCAGAAATCAAAAACACCTCCAAATCGGTGGAGTTTTGAAATGTTGATATCAGCCACTAATACTCACTCTTCGACATTAGTCGCTGTTGACCCGTTTAGGTAGCACGAATGGGGTCGACTCCATTCGCAGACGAGCGTCCCTCTGTATCCGCGAGAACGGGGGATATTTTGAACGGTTCGTGCGAATTAAAAAAAAACCAAATTTGCTTGAAAACACTCTTTTTTTCGTGTGGATAAAACCTCATGTTTTACCCTTTATATATCTTTAAAAAATTACTGTTGAAGACTGAATAGATGGGAAATTCAATGCTCTTTCCAACGGTATCCTTAGATTTTCAAATACTTCAAAAACGCCGGGTTTACGGCCGTTTTAGTGACGTAAGGTCGAAAACACACAAAAAAACTTTAAAGTGAAATAACTCGAAAAAGAAGCCTCCAAAAAAAACTTTAAGAGGCACTTTTTGTTGGAAACTAGTTGTAGAACACGTGTGCGAAGTTTTTCGGATCATACGCTGGACACTCTGTAGAACTCTATAAACATCATTTCTCTTCCTTCTATTGACCTCATTGTATTTAGATCTTAATATTACATTAAGATAAAGAGGAATTATGCTTGTAGCAGGGATCGATGGACACGTGCACAGACAGACACAAAACGGAAGTAGTTCAAAATGATCTGAGACGCGAAATGCAAGAAAATAAAATTTTGATTTTGGAAAAAAATCAAAGTAAGTATTTGTGATTCAATTGCTTTGTAATTACATTACCTCACACGCGCGCGCACACACACACACACACACACATATATACATATTTATTTATCCACGACAAACAATCTCTCCACATCAACGTCAAAATTTCCCATTACAGTTATTTTTCTCGTACTTTGAAAAAGGCTAAAAGCCGAAATATAAAAATTAATGATCTCTCCTCAAAGGCGGAGGGGGCACACCATTGAAATACAAATGGAAAAACTAAACAAAAATAAAAGTGGGGAGGACGCCCAGGTTTACCCAACGCCGGCCCTAGATACGGGAAGTTGAGGATGATGGAGGAGGAAGGGAAGGATGAAAGGAAGTGCCCCTATAAAATGACCACCAGTTCAAGTAAGAGCCCCGGATGACGCGGGTGGTGATACCACGAAGTACTCCTGATGAGATGCCCAGCTCAAGTAACTCCGTGGCACTTTTCACTAAGTAACTTCGTGGACACGGTTGCAGCCATAACCTTGATGTTATTAGGCGCCAGTCCTTTTAGCTCAGACATCGCTTGCCGCAGGTCGTTTCTGTCATATTACTTTTCTTGGCCCTCCAGGTCAGCTCCATGTCCACAGACAACTTGGACATCCAGGATTATGGCAGACCCGTCGGGCTTAACGGCAACGATATCTGTCTTCTTGCCCTGGTCACTCGGCATATGATTACATACATACATACATACATCCATACATACATACACATATATATACATATTCTTATATATAAGAAACAAGCAAGAAATGGGGTACCGCTCATATGTATGTCGTATCAAAATCACTCACCGGATAAGAGGTAGCTGGGTTCGTGGCAGCAAAACGAACTGAGGGTATCCGCACTACCGTATTCCTCAGAGCAGCTGTCATATACGATAAGGGCGGCATTATCTGCATACAACAAAATAAAACGTCTGACATGCTGGGTGTTAATACCAACTTGCTCTATGTTGGTAAACGAATGTGAAGACTGTTGAAATATTTTAAGTGATCTAGAAAGATTCTTAATCTACAAGTTCTAGTGTAGCATGCTCGTAGCGAATTTCCCCAAAATTCGTCGTTTTACGAGTGTTTGATGTTGAATTGAGTTGAAATTTGAGCATGTAGTGAGCAAATAAATTGTTAACTATCAGTTTTGACATGAAAAACCTTGTTCTGAAAGTCATTCTTCTAAGCAAGGATTTTACTTCAATGTATTTTGGACGTATTCTGTGGAATATAATCTAACTCGGCTCCTCGTGCCTTTTATCTATTATTTACATTCTAGGTGCCATAAAAAGTGCCCCATTTACATTTCAGTGCGTTAGATCGATTAGGGACGATATTAGCCACAAGGGCATTTCAGCTGATCAGTGTGTGAAGTTGCTTCAAGATGTCCCAAAAACGGTCGGACGATTTTGTCTTGAATATAACAACATCCATGAACAACCTTTACTAGTTCCAATGTACAAAAAAATGTTATAATTATAACATAATAAATTACATTAATAATAAAAGACCTCTTCAGCACCATGTTCCAGCTTGGAAAAGGTGTTTTGCGAACATTGCAGCGGAGGGCAAGTTGGGGAGGCTTTGCAGCAGCACTTGTGGTAGCAACAATCGGGCTACTAACTCCTTGAAAACCAAATTCCGTTGCAATTATATCAGCTGATTCTATCCTCACATGAGAGCGATGTTTATTTCGTTCAAGCCCATTCACTTTCACATTTGTGATGTTGTTCCTTTTTATTAAAAACATGTATTTTACTTGCAATGTATGTATGTAAGTTATATACTGCAATATGCTTATTGTTATAAATTATGCAGACGTAAAGCTGACAGTGCAACTAGTATGGTACATAGGCTCCCCACTGACTCAAGGGAGCCAGTTGTCTGTTAACTCTCGCGCTAGCTACATCGTCGCCCCTGGAATTGCAACCTTTCTGTGAAGTGATTGTATTTTAAATTAAACTGTGGTTTTCAAAAAGGCAGTTTGTGATTAATTGAGCATAATTCGCGCAGTCGGTAGGACACTGCAAATTTACCTAGTTCTCCAGGACGATCATGCCATACCTCATTCAAGAGAAAAAATCCACCCGTATCTGAGTGGGTACATATCCAGCGTGTTCCACCTATGGTTGCTTCAAAGCGAAGTGCAGCTGGCCGTAATTTTATTTATTGATGGTCACTCATCACATTTAATTCTACACGAGAGCCAATTTTGCATTAAAAACGGGATTATTCTCGGGTCTCCCTACCCGAATTCCAACCAATTACAGCAGCCACTGAACGTCTCAGTTTTTATTCCCCTGATGGAATACGGAGGGAAAAGACACTTCAGTGGAGGAGAGACCATATCTACAATCTAGATGGAAAAGGAAGGACTTTTCACCACTTTTGCTGGAGGCCCTGCCATCATTCGAAATGGATTCAAGAAATATAGCCTAGTGCCATGGAACCAAGTTCTTATCAAGTAGATACTTTTTTGTTTAATTTGAGTTACAGTACCAAAAATTAATTGTATCCTAAAATCAATGTGTGTTTGTTTCATCGATCATGAATGGTTCTCGTAAAACAAGATTAATTACTTAAGATTAAAGCATATTTGAAAATTTTCTGAGATTTCAGTGCCCTGCGACAATTTTTCCATGTGTTTGAATGATAAGTTATTAAATAATATCTAATATGTATGTAATACCTAATATGTATATATATTATATACATGATTTTAAATGGGATTTTACGTCATCTGTTGATATCTACGACGTGTCCACTACTGGGTCATCAAGTGTCCACTATATCAACACTGGAAAATGTTAGCTGTCCGCTACTGGAGTATTCCGTTTTTCCACAAAATTTGACTCTATTTCTTCAAACATTTATACGATTGTTGTTTCCTTTGATTAAACTCAGATAAAAATGTCTGAAGAACGTGTAGACACCCAAAAAGAAATTTGAGAGCTAAAACTTTATGAGGCAACACAAAGAATCACACAAGATTTTCTTAACATGTCCACTACTGGTGTTTCCCCTTAGTGGTACTTAAAATGTTTTCAAAATCCTGATTTTTTAATATTAGCTTTATGGTCATTCGTTCTATCTCAATAAAAGCTGAATTATGACAGAAAAAAGAATATCAACACGATGTGAACGTGAACGTTCTTAAACAAGTAGAAATCACCTAGAAAATTGTTGAGATCGAGTCTTTTGAAATCGAGTTTTTCATATTATAGGTATGTTACAGTTTTGTGTTCAGGTTTATTTTGTCCTTCAGTTGATAGGTAGCTATTTCATTTCGTCTCGTTAAATTTTAGTTGATCCATTTGAGGATTTCAACGTACATTTCGATGTAGGTAAAGTTTGATGCACCATTATATGCCCATACTATGGGTCTGTTAAAGTTGAAGTTTGTTAGGTTATATTCGATGACGAAGTCTTCCTATCACGTCGTTTATTATATTTGTACTAGAAGGTGTTAGCAACAGTGTTCAGCTGAGCTGCCTTGTGGCTAATTCGTTTCCTAATCTGTTTACCGAGCTGAAGTATAGATAGACATCTGGATTGCACAAACAACTTATTTCATTAGGTGAGTTTAGATAAGATACCATAGACTAGTTTAATAAAAAAGTCGGCAATTTAGGCAGAGGGAATAGTAAAATAAAAACCCTTCGTTTAATAAGTTAAATTACAATTTAATTAAATGTTTGGTGGACGGAAATTTTTGAGCATGTTACATTCAAAACTTCTGTATAAAATTGAAAGTTAGTATATAATAATATAATAAAAGTTGGTCAAAGATGAACGAGAACATGTGAAAATGTATGCACAAAATTGTACAGAAAAAAATTACATGATATCCATCAAGTCTAACTATGATTTTTAATTTTCGGAATTCTTTTCATTTTTATAGATTTTGGTTTTTTATTTTCTATAATAAGCCTTTGTAATCGCATGGGTAACATTTTGTATAACCCCTCCTAAACTTTGTCACTTCACCTTTCAAAGCTCGTTGATTCAATGTCAGCCCACCTTTTTTTGGAAAAAAAAAGCCCACCTTACGTCTGTCCACTTTATAGGGCATCAAAAGCCTTAAAATTGATGTAAAAACTCCGTTCTTTCCCTCATGGATTTCATTTGGCTTCTACGTGGTCCTAACTTTTGCTGGTCATAAACGTGTTTTTTTCGGGGATTTTACAGACACAGACAGGTGGGTTTCATTTTCTAGTAAAATCGGTTGCGATAGGTTTCAGATAGAATAGGATTTCACCCGTAACAGATAATATCAATTTCTGAACGTGAAAGTGATCTTCCAAACCTCAAAACGGCAGGAGCAATCACACGCTATTCAAAATAAAATAAACCTATGTGTCAGATTTTTCTGTATTTCAGCACATTTTAGTGAAATTCAAGTTTAAATTTTGGTTTTTATCAAAAAAACGACCTAGTTCTGATGTGATAAACATTTTTTGGGCAAAGCCTAGCTAAAAAGTACAGATTTAATTGGATTTTACTGTTTCGTCATTTTTCGTGATTGATTGTTTTCAATAATCAGGATTTCTAAAACCATATGGCAAAATTGTCTATTACCCCTCCCCTTCAATTTCTTTATTTTACCTGGGTAGATTTCGCATCTGCAATGTCCGTTCGACGTACTGGCCACAAAAGGCCTTTGACTTGAAAACGTGGTTATTCGTGGTTTTTACTGACATAATCAAGCAGAGTGGAGCTTTCTTGGAAATTTTGGACCCAGACCAACACGGTTCCACATCGATAAAAATTCAGTCGTAGCAAATAGAAGCAATTTCTGAACCTAAATGTGATTCTCCAAACCTCATAATGCCACAAGCAATCAAATAATTCATTTTTCCACGTTTCTCATCGCTTACTAAATCTTTTCATCATACCTATTGAATATTGCTCTTTAAGCGCTACCTAACGGAATTGAATTAAACTTCTCTGGGACGTCGAGTTACGTAAGACTTCAAGACGTTCCAGCTGCTGCGTCTAGAGAGCAGCAGCGACTGGAGAGAGAAACTTGATGGATCACGTCACAAAACATAGAGTAAACATAGAGTTTTTTTCGATTTTTCCATATAACGTAGGCAAGACTCCTTTCAATCGAGAGAAGCTCATTGTTTCACAATCCTCAAAAAGATAGAGAGAGAGGTTCATTTTTTTCTCGAATAAAGCGTGGTCGTGAGATTGGGTGGATCTCAATTTGGTGCAGAAATCGCGATTGTCAGCTATGGTTGAAATTCTTCGTATCTGAAACGTACCCCACTCGATTTTATATACTTAGTTTCTAGGTAATGATATCCCGCTAGTCAAGACCAGTATAAATCCGAAGAATCCGCGTTTTGACGTGTTTTTTGAGCAAAAACTTTGAGTTATTACGAACTAGACCTTGAGTGGAGTCCATGTGCGACAAAACACAACCTCTGATCTGTTTTAAGGCGCATGGCAAGTGCTGATTGGGCACAATGCAGATGTTGGATAAAATGACAAAGGTTGAGGGGGGTTTGTGTGAAACAGGTTTGCTATACAGGGTGTCCCACGAATTATCCTATATATTTGAGAATTTTCGGGTTGCGCTACTGAACCGGTTGCACGCAATCAAAAAAATTGATTGAGGGGTCAAATTTCCATGAAATCTTACGTAGAATCCGTATCTGCAATAAAAAATGTGGGTTCTCTTCTAAAATAAGAAAATTAGTGTCAATTGCGCATGCTTGCCCAGTTGAGCAGAGTGCGCAAATATGATATTTGAGATCCTTGGAAAAAAATGTGTAGATTCAAAAAAAGATTTTGTTGTTTTCTGCCATTTTGACGATTTTAAGATGCGGGAACAACTCGTGGGACAACCTGTATATTGCAAAATGTTTATTTAAAAAAATCTCTGCTTGCCTGTCTCAGTAAATACCACGTTTTTGTTCGTTTTTGGGAAGATTTTGGCCCTTCGCATCTATGCGTGTGGGGCGATCGGGCAGCATGGGAGACAGGACAAACTAGACTCCAAGTGGAGTCCACGTGCGAAGTAATGGACTTTTGACATCAATTATTACGTCATTGACGGAAAACGTTGTGCCTAACGTCTTACTTTTGTGCTTTACTAAATGATACCGACTTTTCACATTCCTACGCAGTTTATTGTTTAACACTCAGTAAATTCCAATTGGCTCTGATGCCCAGAAGTGAAGTGAAGATTGGGAGTGATTGTACGTTGTTCATTTAGGGACTTGTTTGCTTACCGATAAGATGCCCAAAAAAGTAATTTCAACACCTAAGTAGCTGAAAGGTGAGTCCAATTGGAACATTTTTACATTTGAAACATTTATTGGTGTAGAAGCGAAAGAATGGAGAGGTTTGCTCCTGTTTCAACTGAAGGAGCCGCACATAGTGCCGAATTTCGGAAGTCAGTTGAGGTGTGGATTCAACTAGATAGGTACCTGGTAAAGTCAAAGAAATTGTAGTCACGCGACTCGAATAGCAGACTGTGATGCATTAGAATGAAAACGGAGTAAAAAAAACGCTGCAAATTCTTTCACTGGGTTTTATTATTCAATTGGCTTGCGTTCATAATTTGAATTTATACTAAAGCTTTGGAGTGTGCGTGTTTCACAGGTGATAGAGCGATTATTGAATTTCACGAGGTATGCTTAGAGCACGTAAATCTGTTCTCAACCAAAATACTTATTTGGATTGATCAGTTGATCATATTTGTGTCTCTCCCGAAATTCAATAATCCGTAGCAGTACAAATCATGAATGCAAGCCAATTGAATAATAAACCCCAGTGAAAGAATTTGCAGCGTTTTATTTAATGGTTGTCAGAAGGCTTCAACCCGTGTATCGGCTAGAAAGCCTTTTAGGAGTTCACTCCAGTATCCACATTATTGCATCACTAAGTCACTAGGTTACTGCTATCAAAACAAAAACAATTATAAACCAAAACCCCAGTGAAAGAATTTGCAGCGTTTTGTGTTACCAAACCGGGCGGTAAATTTTGCACGACGATTACGATTGATTGGCCCGAAAGGCACTCATCCAAGTGAATTTGGACAGGAATGCCCAGAATATACATGAAGTTCCTTACAAGAAGAGGCAAAGGTAATAATTTCAGTCTGCTATCTGAATTTCGAGGTAATTTCCACTGCTTTTTATTATTTATTTTTTATGGTTATCAGAATGCTTCAACCCGTGCATCAGCTACAAAGCCTTTTTGGAGTTCACTCCAGTATCCACATTCACTACATCACTAGGTTACTGTAATCGAAAAAAAACAATGATAAACCAAAATAACGCAAATGTTGGCACCATAAATCGGGCCATACATCGGGAATGGTTTGACCTACGGACCTTGGGAGGGGCTTATTCGATTCCTCATGGAACTTTCTTCAAAAAGAGTCCAAATTTAGGCCGCCTTTCTTTTTTGAGGTTTTTAGGGATTTTACAAAACTTTGACAACCCTTAAAGGGCACTTTAAATTAAGTGAGAGAGCTGGCTCAAGAATTGGGGCGTCGTCGGACCAACTTGGATTTTTCCTGAAAATTTCAGCTTTTTTGTTTCAGCCGTTCGGGAGAAATCGTGCGTACGGCGTGCGGCGGACGGACGGAAAAATTCGTATTGCGGATTCGGATTCTACACTCTTTGAAACGTAAACCACGAAATTTTCAGGGGTGGGTTAGAATTTTTTTTTTTTTTTTTTTCTTCAAGAGCGATTACAATGGTTTATTATTGAAATAAAAAATAAAAACGGAGTAGGTACTCATGAGTTCATGTTTGTTACTGATGATGACCTAACCGTCGAAATCGATTTAACAGTGTAACTCTTTACTTTCGTGGGAATATAGACCACGTTCTATCCTACTTCGTTTTTATTTTTTATTCCAAAAATAAACCATTGTAATCGCTCTTGAAAAAAAAATTCTAACCCACCCCTGAAAATTTCATGGTTTACGTTTCAAAGGGTGTAGAATCCGAATCTGCAATACAAATTTTTCCGTCCGTCCGCCGCACGCCGTACGCACGATTTCTCCCGAACGGCTGAAGCAAAAAAGCTGAAACATGAGTTCATGTTTGTTACTGATGATGACCTAACCGTCGAAATCGATTTAACCGTGTAACTCTTTACTTTCGTGGAAATATAGACAACGTTCTATCCTACTCCGTTTTTATTTTTTATTTGAAATGGGTTTCCACAACTTCGTCGCGAGTGACTTAGTCTGTTTATTATTGAATAATAAACCAAAACTAACTAACAAAATTCGTGTATTTTATAAAGGATAATTGCGGCGGGAACTATTTGAGAGCGTTTCAAGTTGGATGAATTCATATTTCCGAAGCGACCGTGGAAGTCGTAGAGACCAGTTGGGAGATATCCAACATGCGTGACTGCACCCCTCAGAATTCCACAAAATTTAAGGTTGGAAGGCTCATTTCACATCACAGAGCGGTCTAGGACTTATATAATCGGGTTACGCAAGAGGAAAACTGTTGGAAACTGTTGAAAACTCACCGTGGTCATTTTCAAAGGATTTTTCCAAACCCTTATGGGCGAATAAAAAGAGCGGTTCTTGGTCGTCGCACCGTGGTTACAAACCTTCAAAAACACAAAACCCTGTTTTTTTAAGTACTTCAAAACTCATTTACTACAATAGGAATATCCAGAGTTGTAGGTGAATTGAAGCGGTCAGACTATTTTTTTTTTCAAGATTTGCTACAAAAGTCCTTTATAATGTTGTTTCATCGTAAAATGTATAGGTTATTTGAGTTGATCGCACCATTTATGGCGGAAATTGAACCAATAAGGCTAATTTTCTGACTATCACTGTACGTACCTAACCTCGACACTTAGGGCCAAGATGGAAATACTCAAGGGACCGCCGTCAACAGGTTTTTTGTTTTTTGTTTTTAAATACAGCTAGAACAGCCAACAGGGTCGGTTTTATATTTTGGAGCTTTTTATTTATATTTCAATGGTGGTGCCGCCAATAGACACTTTCTCGTTCTCATTTTATCCCAATAACCTGTACTGCTATTCGATCGTAACCTCTACTGTTATTCTACCTACTGTTTGTTTATTTCTTTAGTGTTATTAAGTAACGTATAATATTCGTAATAAACCGTTAAATCATGAAAAAACGAAGTCATAGCACATTACAATTTATTTTTGTTGCAAATTGTTTATTTTATTAAAATGTTTTTTTTATTCAATAAATTTGTTTTTTAAAAAAGCATTTTTCCTCTTACCTACTGGTAAACTTTTAATACCCTATGAAAATGAAAAAAAATCAATTAACAATTACTGATTTGACCCCCCCCCCCCCCCCCCCCGGAACGAAATGTTGGCTACGGCCCTGTCCGACGATTAGGTTTTTCGAATGGTGAGTGAACGGATGATCGTACAGTGACTAGAGTGGCCTAATTCGATTAAGGGGACTAATTTCTATCTTAATCCAACGAAAGAACTTCCCTCTTCACAAAGATGCCGAAATCGCTGGTACATCCCTGATAGATGTTGTATTTTTCAACTAAATTTGGTAAAATATAAAAATATTGCGGAATTTATGTGAAGTAAATATCTAGATAGTTGCCTGTATATTACCTCAGTTGTAACTAGTTGATATATTAACAAATAAACGTTCTATTAAAAAAAATGATCTATATAGTCATGTTATGGATACGAGGAAGCCACACCCACTTGGCAAACGTTTTTTGGTTTATTATTGTTTGTTTGTAACTTAGTGATGCCCGGCCGATAGCGTCGTGTTGTAGTGAATGTGGATACTGGAGTGATAGTCGATGTGGATACTTGTTGTTTATAGCCGATACACGGGTTGAAGCATTCTGATATGCATGAAACGCTAATAATATATAGGTGAATGTTATTCAATAATATTAGGGGGGGTTTATTATTCAATATTATTACTGGGGTGAATAAGTATTCTTTCACTGGGGTTTATTATTCAATTGGCTTGCGTTAATGATTTGAATCTGTACTAAGCTTCGGAGTGTGCGTGTTTCACAGGTGATAGAGCGATTATTGAATTTCAGGAGATATGCATAGAGCACGTAAATCTGTTCTCAACCAAAATACCTATGTGGATTGATCAGTTGATCATATTTGTGTGCCTCCCGAAATTCAATAATCGCTCTATCACTTGTGAAACACGCACACTCCAAAGCTTAGTATAAATTCAAATCATGAACGCAAGCCAAATGAATAATAAACCCCAGTGATTTTACGAGTGGTAATTTTATCAACACAATAAAACACATTCAAATTACTGAGACATTTTCAATGCTCATAGCTCTTCTCTCACTACTTATTTAAATAATCGAAAAGAACCGATTCTCCTATCGACCCACTGTGGCTAAGTACGTCTGTTCCCAGTGAACGGTTGTTCTCCGAAGCCGGGGAAACCATTTCGGTGACAAGAAATATATTGAATGGAATGCTCTCGTCGATATTATTATTTTTGCATAATGTGGAGGACTAATTGTGGTTTACTTAATTTTTTTTTTCATCTCACATTTTTTATTTAATAATAATTTGTCTACATCATAATTTCTTCATTTCTCTACATTATTATTGAAAATTTATATATTATTATACACTACTCAATTGCCTATTTGTGTGGTTTATTTTTGCTATTGAGTTGAAAGTTAAAAACTATTTTTTTTTAAATAGATTTTCCCAAAAATTGATACTCAGAAGAAACGATTTTTCGTGAATCGATTCTTTAGAACCGACTCGGAAACGATTAAAAATCGATATTATTTTTTACCGATTGCCCTTCCCTATCACATGGCTGTGTTCCCTCCCACCTTAATTTAAGACACACACCATACTCGATACATCAGATATCTTGTATTCGAATGAGCAATTCGTGATCGATACCAATGCACTCTAGCAAGTTTTGGAACTAAACAGTTCAACTCTCTAGCAACAGATTAGTTGACTGTAATCGATCACATGACTGAATAGATCACATGGCTGTGTTGGATAAAGCATCTTAGAAACCGTTTAGTAACTATATAATGACCAACGATTTCCTATTTGGTTTATCTAATATAGAAATAATAAGACTTTGTGGAATGTTCTGGGGCGTTTTAAATAATTTTTAGTTGAATGACATGGTAGTTCAAAATTGGTCGTGGATACTTACGATAGACTTTTCTTTGGGGACCTCGGGCTGTCGAGCCCCAGCTTACGGGACTAGCCGGGATAATCAATGGACCGTTTTCGCAAATTGATCGGCTTTTGTCTCACTCATTTACAAGTTACCTACCCAGTAGTGATTAAAGTTTATTTTGCTTCCCTCGTGTTACTCAGTATGAATCGTATCGAAATGAAAAGACACAGTTCTCTCCTTGCCGCGTATTAATCTCAAAACCCATTGTAAGGGAGAAATCCTGGTTTCACCGCTACGACAGACAAACATATTCTCCGACTGCGTGTCTCCCTTTCTTAATACCCTTCCATTTCCTCACCAAGTTACCCCACTTATAAGTACCTAAAGAGAAGTGATAAAAGTTGACATTGTCATCCTGTCGAGAACCAGATATAAATTGTCCAAATTATTGAGTAAAAAACGTGATATTAATTTATATTCTCATTTGTTTTCACGAGAGGAAAGATGTTTTCTGAATTCCAAGGTCTGATTTTGTCTGAAGGCCAGAAAAGGGATTCAAACTCTTTCGTTGGATATTCTATATTACACCTACCTACCTATAGAATTTCAAGACAAAATTTGTTCCAACTTGAACACTGAAATTGTTTAAGATAAAACAGCAAACCTGTGTATTCGGACATGAGAGCTTCTTACCTGCACAGGTGTTACGTATGTGGGTTTACTATTCACAAAGGGAAAATGATGAAACTGAATCTTATCATGAGGCGCGGAGGAAGTGACACCTTGATCTGAACGCCCTTCAAATCGGCAATGCCCGCAGTATGGAGACGTCCAACTGAGTGGAACTAGCATTCCAGTAGGCGTAGCTATGAGCCGTGCATATATTCGAGCCTCGAAATGACACGTAAGAAAAATAAGTTGGGTGTGATACACAGCTTCCTCGTATTCGTACACAACTGTATGGATAATTAAAATGTTTTAAACGTATTATGAAACCACGTTTTTTAAAAAACGCTGCAAATTCTTTCACTGGGGTTTATTATTCAATTGGCTTGCGTTCATAATTTGAATTTCTACCAAGCTTTGTAGTGTGCGCGTTTCACAGGATAGAGCGATTATTGAATTTCAGGAGATATGCATGGAGCACGTAAATCTGTTCTCAAGCAAAATACCTATTTGGATTGATCAGTTGAAATTCAATAATCGCTCTATCACTGTGAAACGCGCACACTCCAAAGCTTGGTAGAAATTCAAATTATGAACGCAAGCCAATTGAATAATAAACCCCAATGAAAGAATTTGCAGCGTTTTTTGTGTCTTGTCATTTGTGATTTTTCTGTATTTCGTAATTCTGGAACTACTAGCAAATGTTTTTTCTAGTTTCCATCTAGTTAGATTGAAAAAAATTACATTTTTACAACAAAAAGTTTGAAAGAATTATAGTCCAAGTGGCCTTTTTGATACATCGCGCTTTTGTGAGTTAGGTACCTGTTCATGTAACATTCATACATAAGTTTAAATACCTATGTGTAAGCAATTCTATACCTTCTTATTTAGTTCAATTGAAATAAATAATCTAGTTTTTCAACAAAGAAAAGAGTTGAACAAAAGTAATCATTTTCCAAGAGGCCTTTTGAAGCCAATTGCGTGTTTTCGGAAGCAAGAGTTCATTTTTAGCCATTAACGACTATTAACGGCTGTTATTTTAAACAATAAAGAATTTTTTATGAAAAATGTGATTTTGAAATTGTATTCTGGTTCTTTTGTATTTACTGCAAATGGAAAGTAGAGAAACCAGCAAGATAATCATTGGAAAATCAAGGGCGGTCGACAGACAGCTGCGCGAGCGCCGGTGTGACTCAGGTTGGCGCGAACGCGTGATGGTTGATGGTTGTATCACATGTGAAGGCTGAACGGCTAAGGAAAATTCTTGGACTGAAGAAAAATCGAACACGCGGCACGATCGTTTTGCCGCAACAAAGCGCGATGCCGCGTTGTTACGTCTGACACATCTGTAGAGTTGTATTGTTTGATCGCACTGATAGATCGCAATGGGCGCCCCCCCGCCCCCGTCGATCGCGGTCGTTTTTCACTTAAGACACGACGTCGAGGTATGGTATCCATGATGCGTCTGCGGCCGGCGCCTGCTGCTTGCGATTTCTTTATGTACCTACCGAAACAGACGCCAGCTGCGCCGCGCTGCAGGAGAGTTATCTCTCAAGAGGCGCGGCGCTGCAGGCGGCGTACCTATGTGCCAGCGTCAGTTTTGATCAATCATCAATCATCATCAATCTATATACAGACGAAAATATCAGAGCAGGTAGGTATATCAGGGGGTGGTAACGTTGGGCGGGTGGAATTCTCCGCCACCCCCCGCCCCCACCCTTGAAGGGGAGCGTCGGACCGTCTCCCAGGGCAACCGCTGGGTGGAATTCACCCTCCCCCCCCTCACTCGACCACGCCAGTGGAGGGGAACCCACCAATGAGGAGCGTCTCCCAGGGCAACCTGCTCCCCTCCTCGGGGACTTGGAATATACGATTTTAGGTTTATTATTCAATAATCACTGGGGTTTATTATTCAATTGGCTTGCGTTCATAATTTGAATTTCTACTAAGCTTTTGAGTGTGCGTGTTTCACAGGTGATAGAGCGATTATTGAATTTCAGGAGATATGCATAGAGCACGTAAATCTGTTCTCAACCAAAATACCTATTTGGATTGATCAGTTGATCATTTTTGTGTGCCTCCTGAAATTCAATAATCGCTCTATCCTGTGAAACACGCACCAAAGCTTAGTAGAAATTCAAATTATGAACGCAAGCCAATTGAATAATAAACCCCAGTGAAGCCGGAAACATCCGGGAGTGCAGGGGGCGAAGCCCCCGCCGAGGTACCTTTTTGTTTTTAAATACAGCCAACTGGGTAGGTTGGATATTTTTGTAGCTTTTTATTTATATTTTAGTAATGCTGGTGCCGCCAATGGACACCTTCTCGTTCTTATTTTCTCCTAATAACCTGTACTGCTATTCGATCGTAACCTCTACTGTTATTTTACCTACTGTTTGTTTATTTCTTTAATGTTATTAAGTAACGTATAATAATCGTAATAAACTGTTGAATCATGAAAAAACGAAGTCATAGCACATTACAAATTATTTTTGTTGCAAATCGTTTATTTTATTAAAATGTTTTTTATTCAATAAATTTGTTTTTTTTTTAATCCTTTTTTTAAAATCCCCTCTCGCCCTCCTTCATCATCCTTGACTTCCCAAATCCCAAGGGCCGGCGTCGGATAAACATGGGCAGGACGCCCAAATGGAGAGGACCTCCATTTTCATTTTCTTAAGTTTTTTCGTTTCTATTTTATGGTCTGCCCCTCCGCCTTTGAGGGGAGATCTTTAAGAAAAACAAAAATCAGCTTCTGTTTCTAACAAAAGGACTAGCAAACGTACCGCGAACACTAGTCACGGAATTATATAATTATTATAATATTGTACGTAATATGTAATATTATTAATCTTACATGTTATGTAAGACGAAGTCATCCATCTGTCTAATGGCTTCTTGAAGTCAATTACATATTATAGAGTTCAGTGATCCCATGGCGCCGAGTTATGTAATGCACCACTGACTACGTTCAATATACATAGGTCAGTGATTTACGGAGATTTTAATCAGTGTTTGACAAATTTAAGGCTTACACCCGTTCCCCAGAAGTTTGGTAGGCACCTGTTAAGTTATACTTGAACGGTGGCTTGAGAAGGATGCGTTGTTTGTGCGAAAGAGTCACAAACTGTATTTACCTTATGTTTGATCGCTCGTGATGGTTTCAAGCCGTAGGTAAGCTATGCAGTGTACAGTATACACCTACCAATCCAAGCCAGTGAGGGAGGTCGTCAACCTGCATTCACCGCGACTGGGGTAGCACCATTCGAAGGCCGAAAAAAATATCATGAAGAATCCCGCCCTCAACCACACTCAACTCCCGAATCATTAGAAAGTCCTGCAAAAACCAGTAAGCCTATAAAAATTCTCCCTCAGAAACAAGTTTTCCCAGGCTGTATTGGAAGTTTAAACAATTTTGTAATACGCCGAAGGAAACGTGAGCTTTTGACCCAATTTTTGGTCAGTTGCAGAAGAAAACCATGATATTCAACAACGATGAGGCATGTCGGTACGACGTATAGAAAAATTATTTTAAAAAAAACTTGAAATTTTCAATATTTTACAAATGAACTAATTTTTCTCCATTCCAATTCTTCAGAAAACTACACGATGATTAAAATTTGTTGCACACAAAGGTCATTTCCCTCAAAACATTTCGAGTGAAAAAATTTGGTTTCGTACGCTGGTGGTAAGCTGAAGTTTCTCCTCGGAAGCGGGAGTTACAGAACTTGTTTATTATAAGCAAGTGAAAACACGGGAAAAAGTTGTTTTTCCTATAAATTCTGGGAATTTGATCTTCGGACTAATTTTTCACTAAGTTTTCTCAAGTCATATTGAAATGTTCTTATTCAGCCTTAAAGAGATAGAAGATTTAACGCTCTTTATGACGGTGTCGTCAAAATTTTATAGAGACGTTTAAGGGAATGTTGGCCATTTTTTTGGTTCAAAATCGGAAACGTGAAAAAATAATCTTGACAATGAAATAACTAGGAACAAAGCCTTTCAAAAAATTGTGCGACTTTTTTTATTTTTTTTTTTGTTGAATATTTTGTTATGGCAATGGCCTCAAGAATTGATTATTGGATTTCTTACCTTTTGGTTTGTTCCACCCTGCTTGATAATTCCAAGTTGTTTATTGAAGGTTTCTGCGTCCTTTATTGCCTAGAAAGATACGTAAAGTGAATTACTGTACGTTGGATGTCATTGTTCCCAGAGGAACCTCCCTCTCTGCCTGTATTTGGTTACGATCTAGAAAAAATATCGGCTGTACATACCACGCCTCCAACTTGACAGAACTCAACGTCTGGTCTCTTTCCTTTCCCGGGAACAACCAACCGCAGGTACTAAGATAGAGTTACTCTTCCACAGGGCCTTATATAAGACTCCCTTCCACCATAATCGTGACGAGGTAAACCGAATTTTAGTGTTCTATCTTTTTTTTTACCTAAAAATAGAAAGTGCAACGAAGCAGGCACCTGATATTGACTTTTTGTAGGGATTAAGGATGACTAAATTGACCACCAATAAACCTATGAATTCATTGTTGTATTTTTCATGAGCCTTTGACCGTAAGAGTTAACTAACGCGAAGTTTTGGAACTTGGGATCCAAGGTAACCAGAATCACGATACCAATTTACGCCATTTCACGAACTTTGGTATAACCCGTTCGTTGAATATTTTTCACTAATCTTCATCATGGTATCGTCTCTATTTTCCCAACATCGTAAAGTGTTAAAGGAAAACCAATTTTATTATATTTTTATTGTTACAAATCAAGAAACAACAGCAAATTATGACAAAAACGTCGATTCTGAGTTAGAAAGCTCTTTTGGCCAGATCACTAGTACAGCAATACTATTATTAAACAGAGCCAGCGGAAGCAAATGTGGTCGAAATGAAAAGAAAAGGAAGGTTGAATGTGACAAAAAGCTTCTTCATCTGGATCACGCGAACTTTTTTTGGAATGGTTTAGTTAATCGCCTTAAAAAGGTTGTCAATTCTAAAAAGTCAAATCAATATTAAAAAAATAATACCGAAAACTTTCGAATAAATACCAACGTCCTAATGTTGTCTGTTGAACCCATAGATATTCTTCCCATGAATCAAACGAGCCCCCTCCCATTTCGTTACGTTAATCTGTTCACCCTTCAGAAAGAAAGAATTTCAACACAAAACTTCTGAATGTCCTTCGGAAAAAATCCCCTAGAATACTATGACGAAAGAATCAGCTGGTTCTGAATAATTGCAACGGAATTTTTATTTCAAGAGTTCCTTTGAAATCGAGTTTTGCATGACGTATGTTATACGCTCGTAGTTGTATGCAGGTGAAGCATAATTTTTTGCATGTTTTAAAAAATTTATCTGGTTAAATTCCAGAAGTTCCATTTATGGGTTTCAATCTCCGTGTCAATGTTCAGTATATTGCACCGTTGTAGGACTTGAATTTCAGCTTGTGTTACGTACTAAGGGACAACTAGGAAGTTATATTTGTTAAATATTCATGAAGAAGTCATGCTATCATCTTCGGTACCTATATCTGGGAGTCTATTATCAGGTGTTAATAGACACTGATCATCAGAAGGACCCTTGTGGCTTCTTTGTTTCGATCTGAAGCCCTCTGTTTAAGGCATCTAAAATTCAAATACACGATATGTAACCAGCGATTTTAGATATTATATCAGAAACTACGTCTGAAAGCCATAGATAAGTGATTTACATAGAAGAGAATTATTTATTCATTTATTTACGGAGAAGCCTAATTACAATATAAAGAATATGTCATTCAACATCTGTTGAGGGTCCTAAAATTGTCAATATTACATGAATAGTTCTAGAATAATGGTTGTTTAAGATTACGGTAAATGTAATTGTCAACTAAAAATAAGTGGAATGTTAGCGACAGTGGTTCGCGAGAGATTAGAACGAGAGAAATGGAAAAAATCTTACTTAAAATAGAGAAACTTTGTGTGATGATTTGCAGGGTTCTCGAATGAGGAAGTGCAAGAAATACTAAAGGTAGAACAGAGATTATAATAAGTAGGACCTGTTGATGACGGGTTGAGATGCGTGAGCCGAGGGAAATGAATCCGTTAGTGCGTTCTAACGTTACGTAACATCCTAAAAACGTCTGCCAAGTGGGTGTGGCACATAGCTACCTCGTATCCATAACATGACTGTAATGATCATTGAAAATTATTATTGACTAAAGCTACATCAGTCCGAACAATCCCTGAAAATTTCATCGAAATTGGTCAAGAACTCCCAGAGTTATGCGCGTGACAAGAATATCGTTTGCGCATGCGCAGAGACTACTATTGATCCGGGGGTCATGAAACCTATAGGAGACTATCTACACATCAAACCGGACAATCCCTGAAAATTTCATCGAAATTGGTCAAGAACTCCCAGAGTTAAGCGCGTAACAAGGATTTCACGTTTGCGCATGCGCAGAGACTACTATTGATCCGGGGGTCATGAAACCCATAGGGGACCATCTACATCCCAACCCGCACAATCCCTGAAAATTTCATCAAAATCGGACTATAACTTCGTGTAGTTTTGCTCGTAACAAGGATTTGCTGACAGACAGACAGACACGGAACCAAAATTGTTCAGAAAGGTCTAAAACGCAAAATGCGAGTGGAATTTTTGATTTTGGAGACAAAAAAATTTTCACATTCCGAATGTGAAAACAATGCTTCCGCTAAGTTGGTAGACTCGGAAGCAAAATTCGAAATGAATATTTAGTACAAGGTTCACACACAGAAGGTTGTTTGAGGAAACATTTTCGACCCCGATCCAGTTCGTCATGGAGCTTGGTCGTGCGAGTGAATTTTCCAAAATTATCGTATCACATTTATGTTAAGTTGAGTGGATGTTTTTGTGTGAAATTTCGTTTTTTAATCCAAGTTTGAATAATTGGAGCAATTTTGTTAGGGAAAATTCCAACTATCTATGTTATTTCGAAAAAAAAAATGTGCTAAACAATATTCTTCTACTCAAACTAAGTTCTGGACTTATAGCATTTTTATCCATTTTTTTGCACATTTTGATGAAAGTTAAGTAAAAGTTTCTACATAAATTTGAGCTTCAATATTGAAATTACCTATTTCATTGTTGATAAATTTGTTGGGGTGAATGACATTCTGCTTTTAAGAAAAATATATATAAGTACATCAATTCAACGATTTCCAGACGTTTGAAATGAGACACTCGCACATATTGATATGAGAGTTAAAATCCAATAATAATTTCAGAATGCTTCAAAACAGATGTCAAAGATGGAATTTTTCGACAATTTGTATTTGAAAATTTTTAGACCGTTGCAGTAGCTTCATTTTCTTTGAATATTCGCTAAAACCGGAACTTAATCTTGTGTAATTTAGGGGTGGCTATAAAAGCTTCATTGCGTAAAACAGTTAGATGAAGAAGATGGTTAAAAGGGCGGGACTTCATCGTAATCCGCTTATACTTCAACAAGGCCGAACTGAAACACGCCCTACAGATGAAAAATACTGTCGACATCAAAAATGAGCCTCCGGTTATAAGGCCAACACACAACTTTTGTGCTCAACCTTTCACTAACAAAGCCAAACATTTCAGCTATTATTGTAAGAAAGTTTCGAGTCTAAAGTTGTATTAATTGTTCTGACCTCGGGTTAGAAAAGGCGTTAAATCCGTTAGTCACCATGAAAATCTATTCCCCTCCCCCATTTCAAGAGATTCGTAAATTTGTTTTCAAGCTCCTCTCCCTCGAACCATAACCTCTGTAATGCCCATAAAACGAATGATCATTAAAGGTGAGTTATTGGATAATGGAAATTCAGTTCCTTGTAGATTCCATATATTCAGTGCCAATTGGTTCGAACAGAAACACAGGAGAATTCATCAAAACACCACATCCTTAATTCCCTCGAAAATGAGGTCTACCGTGATTATTACAAGTGTTAAACAACTCGATTGTTGAACTATCTTTTAACTCGAAAGTGGGCCGTTTTGTGTGAGGATTGGTCTTGGTACCAAACGGTGCATTCTCGCGGTTAAAATGGTAATTTTCCCCAAAAATCTGCGGAAAAAAATTCAAAAAGGTATGAAAACTAAATTTTGTCTTTCCAACGTTTCGAATTAGAATAGTTCGTTGTAGAGTGCCTGCACAGATATGCCACACTTTGAGTATTTAAAGTCAAATATATTGTTGTTTCATTGATGGGTCCAAGACCTCCACAATGCAATATGAAGCAAAGTGGAACATTCGATTATTGTAATAACCAATCCGACGGTCTTGTCATTGAGTAGTAGTTTGTCCACATTCGGATACTATTGCAATTACCTTGTAATCTGAATCACCAGGAGAAAATATTTCAAGACTGAGATAAAATGCTTTGGAATTGAAGGATTTACAAATGCTCCCCCTAATATTTTCCTAATTATAGATGGCAGTAACAGCGCTTATTTGATTAAATACTTACTTTTCAGAGTAAACGTATCAGGTACTTGAGCCTACTGTCATTCATCAGTTCAGGAAGTGCCAGGCCCAAGGTGACCAACAGCTGGGGATACAAGAAATCGCTAGGAGGAGGAGGTGCGCGGTCTGAGAGTGATAGGCCTGAAGTGGTGTCGCCCTTCGGAGCTTCTCTCTTTTCATAGGCCCCTTCTTCACAAGATTTTTTTTTTCTTATTTATCTTCGAGAAGTCGAGATGGGGTAGGCTGTAGTCGAAAACCTACATCCCTGCGTGTAGTGGGGATCTCATTCGGTGAAGGACGTACGCATGATTGTTTTTTGCCCCGAAAATGTAGACGCAGGGATAATAAATTGAGCCCAACTTGTGGAGAGCTTAAAGTGACAAAGAGAGAGAGAAAGAAAGAAAGAAAGAAGAGATTGATTGATGAGATTTAACCAACCAGAGGGATTAGGACCAAATGAGAGAGAGAGAGAGAGAGAGAGAGAGAGAGAGAGAGAGAGAGAGAGAGAGAGAGAGAGAGAGAGAGAGAGAGAGAGAGAGAGAGAGAGAGAGAGAGAGAGAGAGAGAGAGAGAGAGAGAGAGAGAGAGAGAGAGAGAGAGAGAGAGAGAGAGAGAGAGAGAGAGAGAGAGAGAGATTGTAGAGAGAGAGAGAGAGAGAGAGAGGATAAAGAGAATATCCTCTCCAGAGAGAGAGAGAATTACAAAGAAGTTTAAAGAGATTAAATCAACTAAAATGAAACAGAATTTAATATTCTTCTAAAAGTTTCTTCTTTAAATTAAGAGAGAAAGACCTCTCAAAGAAGTTCGAGAGAGAGAGAAGAGATTTTCACGATTTCTTGTGTTTTTGTCGTGCAAATTACTCATCAAGTTGAAGGCTTGGAAGAGGTGGTGTGGTCTCCTAAATTTTAGAACCTTGAATACCATACATGCAATCTGGAGTTTTTTTCAAATCTTTAATCTTCAGTATCCCCAGTTTTTTATATGCAGGGGTGACGTGGTCATCCAGTCTCAGGCGCATAACGAACCGAATTGCTGACTTTTGAACCCGCTGGAGCTTTGTTAAATCCTCGCTTTTAAGATCTGATAAGGCGGCAGCAGCAGCGTATTCAAAGGTCGGGAAAATAAGATTGGACCAACCGTAGTCTGGTGTGGACTGGAAAATCAGATACCATCCTACGTCACTGGTACAAACTCTTATAAACCGAATTGCACATTTTCATTACTTTTGTTTCCCAGGCCAGCGAGTTTTGGATAACGATCCCTATGTTTTTAAATTCAACAACATACTCCAGCGGGGTGCTATTGTAGAGTGGGGGTATTCATATGAATCTTTGAAAGAATTTTAGAATATCGCAGTACCGTTGCTTTAGTCTTCTTCTCATTTACGATCATCCAATGGGATGTACACAACTTTTTCAATTTAAGAAATTCGGCATTCAAATAGGCAATGGTATCATGGACATCTTCTGGGTTACATGTTCGGCAGATATGAAAATCATCTGCATATAGCATGTATTCAGCATCGGGTTGGAGAATTTTGGGCAGGGGTAAAATATAAATTATAAAGATTAAAGCCGACAACACAGATCCTTGTGGAGTACCGAAGGGCAAGTTTTTCCAAGACGAAAAAATATTCGCTGATCCCTTTACAAATTGCTTGCGATCCGACAAATAGGATTGAACCACATTAGTAGGTTTCCCGAAAGTCCTGCCGAGTGCAGATTGCTGAACAGTGAGTCAGGTCTCACAAGGTCAAAAGCAGAAGAAAAATCGATGAAAATCATTATACATAATTTCTTCTGATCCATAAGTACCCCTTCGAATGTCATCCAATACTTTTATGAGACATGTTTCGGTTGCAAAACCAACTCTATAGCCTGATTGCTTAGGATCGAAAGAAAGGTGTAGGTGTAGGTGAAATTATTTTCTTCAACATAGGTACACAGTTCCCAATACATAATTTTATCAAGCACTTTACCCGTGGTACGCAGTAGCGATATGGCGCGAAAGTCTCTTTCATCTGCTGGGGGTGTGGCTTTTGGAGAGAGAGAGAGAGAGAGAGAGAGAGAGAGAGAGAGAGAGAGAGAGAGAGAGAGAGAGAGAGAGAGAGAGAGAGAGAGAGAGAGAGAGAGAGAGAGAGAGAGAGAGAGAGAGAGAGAGAGAGAGAGAGAGAGAGAGAGAGAGAGAGAGAGAGAGAGAGAGAGAGAGAGAGAGAGAGAGAGAGAGAGAGAGAGAGAGAGAGAGAGAGAGAGAGAGAGAGAGAGAGAGATTTATTTATTAATCTGTACATTATCGGACCTATGTTGGTCCGCTCTTCCTAATATACAGAATTTATCATTACAATTATAAATCAGGCTGTAATCTTATTATTTAACTATACAAAAAAAAGTAAAAATAAATATATTTTCCTCTATACTGTGCATATACTAAGCAAAACAAATTCGTTGGTAGTTCATTTGTATTTTTAAAAGATAAAGTAGAAATCAGAGCTTCAACAAATGTCCTTAATTCTGTTTATCTTTTATAATGTCCTTATATTTATTCTTAAAATTGTCATTAGTCTTGGATTCTTGAAATATTGATAAATTATTATTATAAATTCGGGAAGCTTGTATTAAGTAGGATTTACTATAAACTTCGGTTCTATGCAACGGAATTCTCAAAGTATGATGAGCGAAACGGGATCGGGTAGGGTTTATCATAACTTCAGCGGATATTTCAAAATTTTCATATAGGTAGAGTGGTTGCTTAAATTTCATTATTTTATGCGTTAACAACGCAACTTGTAGTTCTCTTCTAGGCTTAACCTTCAACCAATCTAGTTTTTCAAAATATGGTGATATATGCTGGTCATAATCTAAATCAAAAATAAATCTAACACTTGCATTTAGTGCCTTCTGTAATTTATCACAATTTGCGTCTGTCATATCTGTAAATACACAAGGGGCATAATCAAAATAAGGGAGAATTAATGACTTAACCAGCCGGGCTTTAACAAATTGCGGGAAATGGAAAGCTTGCCTTTTCAACTGATGTAAAGCTTTAAATGTTTTCTTACATACTGAAGTAACTTGAGAATCCCAAGATAAATTCTTATGAAGTATTACGCCAAGGTTTTTCACCTCTGTTTGGTAATCAAGTTTTACGTTATTTATTTCAATTTTTTTCAAATTATCAATATTTATCAAATTCAACATTCTGGAAGTTCCCAATACTATGGCTTTACATTTTGTTGGATTGAATTGCATTGAATGCATTTAGCACCACTCAGCTAAATTCTCTATTTCTTTATTGAATTGATCAATTAGGATATTTATATTATCAATGTATGTTGAGGCATAGACCTGAAGGTCATCTGCGTATAACATATATTTCACATCACAATATTTGCCTAAGCTTTCAGAAATCTTATTAATGAACATTACAAAACAAATTGAGGACAACACAGACCCTTGCGGGACACCAACTCGTATTGATTTCCACTGAGAAAATTTCCCATCAGGTGCTTTAACTCGCTGCATCCTATCTTGTAAATATGATTCGAACCAGCCTAATGTTTCATTAGACAATTTTAAACTTTTTAATATACTAAGCAAAATATCAGGCCTCACTGACTCGAACGCTCGAACAAAGTCAAATAACACAAGTATAGTTATCTTCCTATCATCTATATTTTTTCGAATTTGTTCAACAACACATGTCAGGGCAGTTTCCGTACTGCATCTACGATTATATCCAGATTGGTATTTATCCATTAAATTATTTTCATATATAAAATCACTAAAATATTCATATACTGATCTATCCAACATCTTCGCTAACACGCAGAGTGTGTTAATCGGTCGATGCTCGTTTAAACTTTTTGGTTTCGTGACCTTAGGAATCGGTACTACCGTCGACTTCTTCCAACTTTCCGGATATATACCCCAAGCTATTGAGCAATTAAAAATATGAACGATAACGGGTCCTACCGTAGGGAAAATCATTTTCAAAAATTCTGCAGAAATATCATCGTGACCTACTGATTTAGATGTTATTCGTTTCAACGATGACTCAACATTTTCAAAACTAATCTCATTAATACTAAACGGAACCCGCGTTTCACAATTATTCAGTATTTGCTGATAACGTTCGAAAACTTCTGTTCGAACGGGCTTCATCTCTACATCGCAGAAATAATCATTCAACTCATCAGCGGAAAACAAAAAACCGTCTCTTGTTTTATTTTTCGAACATACCCCCTGACCTCTTACTAATTTCCAAAAATTAGAGGAGTTTTTCGAGTTTTGTGTGAACAACGTAGCGAAGTATTTATTTTTTTTATTACGAAATTCCTGTTTTACTTTATTTCTAACTCGTTTATAATCCAGCCAGTGTTCGTGAATTTTAGTTTTAGCCCATTTTTTGTAATATTTGTCCCTAACGACCATCATTTCTCTTAATTCTGAGTCAATCCAAGGCGCTGGTGTTCGTTTGATCCTAACTCGTTTTTTGGGAGCAAATTCATTACACAATTCCATCACCTTTGCTCTAAAGAGTTCCACTTTTCTATTAATATCATTTTCTAAATAGACAGACTCATAATTGATTAATTGGGATGCTTTCATTAATGCCTCTCTGTTCACTTTTTTATAATCCCGAATTTCGATTACCGTATCTAATTTGTCTACAGTTCTTATATTGAGTACACAAAAAACTAAATCATGCTTTGAAAGTCCGGGGACTGCAATTTGACCAAAAGAGTAGACAATTTTCTTGGAATTTACCACGATCAGGTCCAGTAGAGTACGAGATACATCGGTGTGATGGGTAGCATCAAATGGTATGTAATTTAAATGTAAATTTTCAAAAATTCCTTTTAATTCCCTAGCGTATATTGACTGAGAAAGCATATCGGAATTCATGTCTCCCATAACAATAACATCTGTATACTTAGGTAAAAGCTGAGAAAGTTCATCGAAGACCATATTAATTTTTCCTACTTTGGGCGGGCGATAAATCACTCCAGCCAAAAAACATTTATTCCGAATTCTTAGTTCTACAAACATGTACTCGGGGGACTTCGAATAAGCAGATTCTGACTGTGCAATTACTTTACAAGGGATGGACTTTTTAACATATAACGCAATGCCACCTCCTCCCTTTCCGGTTCTATCTACTCTAAGCAGATTATACAGGTTCAAGTTATAATTATTGGGGCTCATATATGGTTTTAGGAAGGTTTCAGATACACCAACCAAGTCGAATGATCCCTCCGCGAATATTTCAGCGAATTCATCGAAATGTGCATGTAATGACTGCGCATTAACATGCGCAACCTTAAGTTTCCCACCCCCGATATTTAATCTCTCTTTTAGTTTATCTCTAACCGCGCCAATGTTTAAAACAAAATATAATCCTTCTTGTGACACAGACTTTTCTAATGCATCTTATGATTTTCGACAGAACTAAATCAAATTCAAGTGAGTTAATATAAACAGAACCAAATCTTCTAATAAAAATATTTGCTAAACTACCCTCAAAGCAACAAACGAAAAACATAAACAAGAACTTAGTTGACAGGAATAAATCAAACTTTTGATTCCGACGTGGCTGTGAAATCAACACCGACTTGACTTTGAAGACACCGGAGATCCATTTCCATCGATGGCAGAGTGCCTTGCAGCCAAGTCCATCTTCCGGAGTTCGTTTAGGGTATTGATTGACCGCACATGTATAGCGGGCTCGTCTTTCCCCTCGGCTTTCCGTAAAAAAATTTTGCCATAACGAGTCCATAAAAAACGGTATTTATTTTCCCTCTTGAAAATCTTCGCGTCATTGAGCAGTTTACGATTATTGTATGTAAGGCTTTGATTAACGTATACTTTCTCATCATTGCCGGTTAAATAACCAAGCTTTCGTGTGGTTAATACGTTCTTATGTTTCCAAACGCTGTCATAAAACCTCTTTTTATCCATTTTTCTTACAAATTCCAACACCACAACACCAGAAAATTGCTTATCACCTCTGGGACGAGTTCGATATAATTCGCTAACCATATTATCGGTGATCGGAAATTCAATTAAATTACCAATATTCCTCGTAATTCCCATTAGATCTTCATTCGGATCGTAAGGTATTCCAGAAATTTCTACAACGTTTTCACGAAGTTGTTGCTCTAGTTCATTCACCATTACCTGCATTTCGTCGACTCGTTTGGAACCTATGATAGTCGCATCTTCAATATCGTCCATCTTACTTTCCAATTTCTCGATTTTGTTGGACAAAGCCTGAATTGATGAAGTATTTTCCTCAATCCTCTCACTGTAGGTATTCAAGTTTTGTTGAAGAGATTTGACTTCGGTTTTTACAGCCTCCAACTCATCTCTAACCGATCGACACGATTTATTAACATCTTCCTTTATCTCCTCGACCAGGTCAAGCAATATCAACATTTGATTGTTAGGGTGATTACCGCTCGGGTTAGATGGGACATTGGACGTTCCGCTCGCAGATTGGTCGGGTGGGGACGCTATCAATCTTGATCGCCTCTTCTCCTTAACGCAGCCGTTGCAAGTCCACTGGGAATCATTGTTTTTCATATAAAGGTAGTCTTCCTTACCAATATTTTGGCACTTTATATGAAAAGTTCCTTCACAATTCTTACAAAGGACACGATACGCGTTGTTTGAAAAACCAGACGAACACGTTGCACACTTTTGCGACATGATAACTCGTTTTATTTCGGCACAAATGGAAACACAACACGGAGCAGATGTGACCTGTACCGCGACTCGAGCCTAACCATCCCTAACCATCCCTAACCATCCCTAACCATCCCTAACCATCCCTAACCATCCCTAACCATCCCTAACCATCCCTAACCATCCCTAACCATCCCTAACCATCCCTAACCATCTAACCATCCCTAACCATCCCTAACCATCCCTAACCATCCCTAACCATCCCTAACCATCCCTAACCATCCCTAACCATCCCTAACCATCCCTAACCATCCCTAACCATCCCTAACCATCCCTAACCATCCCTAACCATCCCTAACCATCCCTAACCATCCCTAACCATCCCTAACCATCCCTAACCATCCCTAACCATCCCTAACCATCCCTAACCATCCCTAACCATCCCTAACCATCCCTAACCATCCCTAACCATCCCTAACCATCCCTAACCATCCTAACCATCCCTAACCATCCCTAACCATCCCTAACCATCCCTAACCATCCCTAACCATCCTAACCATCCCTAACCATCCCTAACCATCCCTAACCATCCCTAACCATCCCTAACCATCCCTAACCATCCCTAACCATCCCTAACCATCCCTAACCATCCCTAACCATCCTAAACCATCCCTAACCATCCCTAACCATCCCTAACCATCCCTAACCATCCCTAACCATCCCTAACCATCCCTAACCATCCCTAACCATCCCTAACCATCCCTAACCATCCCTAACCATCCCTAACCATCCCTCCCTAACCATCCCTAACCATCCCTAACCATCCCTAACCATCCCTAACCATCCCTAACCATCCCTAACCATCCCTAACCATCCCTAACCATCCCTAACCATCCCTAACCATCCCTAACCATCCCTAACCATCCCTAACCATCCCTAACCATCCCTAACCATCCCTAACCATCCCTAACCATCCCTAACCATCCCTAACCATCCAACCATCCCTAACCATCCCTAACCATCCCTAACCATCCCTAACCATCCCTAACCATCCCTAACCATCCCTAACCATCCCTAACCATCCCTAACCATCCCTAACCATCCCTAACCATCCCTAACCATCCCTAACCATCCCTAACCATCCCTAACCATCCCTAACCATCCCTAACCATCCCTAACCATCCCTAACCATCCCTAACCATCCCTAACCATCCCTAACCATCCCTAACCATCCCTAACCATCCTAACCATCCCTAACCATCCCTAACCATCCCTAACCATCCCTAACCATCCCTAACCATCCTAACCATCTCTAACCATCCCTAACCATCCCTAACCACCCTAACCATCCCTAACCATCCCTAACCATCCCTATCCCTAACCATCCGTAACCATCCCTAACCATCCCTAACCATCCCTAACCAACCATCCCTAACCATCCCTAACCATCCTAACCATCCCTAACCATCCCTAACCATCCCTAACCATCCCTAACCATCCCTAACCATCCCTAACCATCCCTAACCATCCCTAACCATCCTAACCATCCCTAACCATCCCTAACCATCCCTAACCATCCCTAACCATCCCTAACCATCCCCATAACCATCCCTAACCATCCCTAACCATCCCTAACCATCCCTAACCATCCCTAACCATCCCTAACCATCCCTAACCATCCCTAACCATCCCTAACCATCCCTAACCATCCCTAACCATCCCTAACCATCCCTAACCATCCCTAACCATCCCTAACCATCCCTAACCATCCCTAACCATCCCTAACCATCCCTAACCATCCCTAACCATCCCTAACCATCCCTAACCATCCCTAACCATCCCTAACCATCCCTAACCATCCCTAACCATCCCTAACCATCCCTATCCTAACCATCCCTAACCATCCCTAACCATCCCTAACCATCCCTAACCATCCCTAACCATCCCTAACCATCCCTAACCATCCCTAACCATCCCTAACCATCCCTAACCATCCCTAACCATCCCTAACCATCCCTAACCATCCCTAACCATCCCTAACCATCCCTAACCATCCCTAACCATCCCTAACCATCCCTAACCATCCCTAACCATCCCTAACCATCCCTAACCATCCCTAACCATCCCTAACCATCCCATAACCATCCCTAACCATCCCCATAACCATCCCTAACCATCCCTAACCATCCCTAACCATCCCTAACCATCCTAACCATCCCTAACCATCCCTAACCATCCCTAACCATCCCTAACCATCCCTAACCATCTCTAACCATCCCTAACCATCCCTAACCATCCCTAACCATCCCTAACCATCCCTAACCATCCCTAACCATCCCTAACCATCCCTAACCATCCCTAACCATCCCTAACCATCCCTAACCATCCCTAACCATCCCTAACCATCCCTAACCATCCCTAACCATCCCTAACCATCCCTAACCATCCCTAACCATCCCTAACCATCCCTAACCATCCCTAACCATCCCTAACCATCCCTAACCATCCCTCCCTAACCATCCTAACCATCCCTAACCATCCCTAACCATCCTAACCATCCCTAACCATCCCTAACCATCCCTAACCATCCCTAACCATCCCTAACCATCCCTAACCATCCCTAACCATCCCTAACCATCCCTAACCATCCCTAACCATCCCTAACCATCCCTAACCATCCCTAACCATCCCTAACCATCCCTAACCATCCCTAACCATCCCTAACCATCCCTAACCATCCTAACCATCCCTAACCATCCCTAACCATCCCTAACCATCCCTAACCATCCCTAACCATCCCTAACCATCCCTAACCATCTCTAACCATCCCTAACCATCTCTAACCATCCCTAACCATCTCTAACCATCCCTAACCATCCCTAACCATCCCTAACCATCTCTAACCATCCCTAACCATCCCTAACCATCCCAAACCATCCCTAACCATCCCTAACCATCCCTAACCATCCCTAACCAACCCATTGGAAGCAGGCTTATGGGACGGAAACTACCACAATCAGTTGGATCTCAGCCTTTAGCTTTCAGAAGTGCCTTGATGCTCGCTACCTTCCATTGCTGAGGGAATATCCCTTCACTGAGAGCAAGATTGTAAATGTTAAGCAAAGCCGAGAAATAAGATGGAGGTGATTCCTTTATCATGGACATGTCAATCATGTCCGGGCCCGGGGCCTTGCTCCTCCCGAATGATGACACAGCACTCATAAGTTCCTGGATGGGATCATCATGGAGGAGTGTCATTTGGCATGCTTGAGAATATCAGCAGCCCGTGACAACATCCCCAACTCGCAACTATCCTTCGTTCGAGGCTGGGAAGAGGAGAGAACCTACGAGAGAAGAGGATCATCAAGAGAGAAGAGAGAGAGAGAGAGAGAGAGAGAGAGAGAGAGAGAGAGAGAGAGAGAGAGAGAGAGAGAGAGAGAGAGAGAGAGAGAGAGAGAGAGAGAGAGAGAGAGAGAGAGAGAGAGAGAGAGAGAGAGAGAGAGAGAGAGAGAGAGAGAGAGAGAGAGAGAGAGAGAGAGAGAGAGAGAGAGAGAGAGAGAGAGAGAGAGAGAGAGAGAGAGAGAGAGAGAGAGAGAGAGAGAGAGAGAGAGAGAGAGAGAGAGAGAGAGAGAGAGAATGAATGAATGAATGAATGAATATCGATTTATTTATACATCTCGCAAATGTTGGTCGCAAGCGACCATTCTTACCATTAACGAGAAGAAAAAGAAAATGAAACCTTTACAATGAGTAATTTTAAACTTTACGTCTTAAACGCTACAATGATCGTATACAAAATTATTTAATAATAATGTGATACAAATAAATACGTATCTTCTTGAGATCAACTGGGTCCTGCCTCACAACGCACAAATTAATGAATCAAAATTATAAATACAATGAAAATTATGAAGTGCGAAATGGAAGAATAGTATCTCCTATGACAGCAAATGATTTTTCAAATTCTTTTTAAACGCAATTATCGATCCAGACTTCTTTATTTCAACTGGCAATTCATTATAAACCTTCACTGACTTAAATTATTATGAGTTGTGAAAAACGGTAGTTCTGCATTTAGGCAATCTAAAATTTAAATTTGCAAATCTATTTCCTATTGAGTGAGAATCTGATATAAATTAATACATGTTAAATAAATACGCAGGTTTACCGAGCTGAATTGTTTTGTTCATAGTGGTTAAAATAGAATATTCATGTAATTTATTAAATTGTAGGATTTCCAATTTTTTGTACTTATCGACCACTTTATCGTCGTATGACAAATTTAATATGAAGCGAATACACGAATTCAACGTTCGATGCAACTTGAGGGACAAGTCGTAGTTCAAGTCACACATGACCGATCCAACTTGATGCAAATGTGGTAGGTAATACAAGTGTATTAACCAATTTCAGTTTTATAGAAATAGTTTTGTACTTAAGAAGTTTCTTAGGGTTTACACTGAAATTTGAACCAAAACACCAGTGCACAATAACCCACTCATGATTGATTCAGAACGCTGATGATGTGGTTCGTTTGTTTCCTCAAACAGACAAGCAAGTTTCATCTAAGTACGCAGTGCCATTCGATTTAATGAAAAGCGCAACAGCGGTAAAGATCAAACCTTATCGATTATCACGTGAAAAATATCTTTGGGCTCAAGAGAAAGTACAAGAACTTCTCGATAAGAAAATAATTCGTTTTTCAACCTCTAAATTCGCTTCTCCATGCGTTATAGTCCCCAAAGCAGGTGGATCTTGGCGGCTTTGTCAAGATTACAGAGAAGTAAACAAAATTACTGAATTAGATCCGTTTCCGTTTCCTATCATAGACGATGTTATATGTTGTTTTGGTGGTTGTAATTTTTTCAGCAAAATTGATTTGAAGGATGGTTTTTTGCAACTTCCATTGACAGAAGAAACTAAAGAATTTACTGCGTTCGTCCTACCAGTTGGTCATTAAGAATACAATCAACTTCCATTTGGATGGAAAAACTCTCCTTCGAAATTCCAAAGTTTCATGACCCAAGTGTTAGGAGACCTTTTAAAACACCCTTATATTCGTGTCTACATCGACGACATTTTGGTCGGGGGGAGATCTAAAGAAGAATGTGCATCTTTAACCTATCTTATAGTGGGAAGGCTGTCGCCAACTAATTTCAAAAGTAATCTTGATAAAAGCGAATTAACAAAACGAGCGTAACTTACTTAGGACGGTTGATCGATGGCAAAACTAAGACAACAAAAGAAGAAGAGGAAAGAGAACGGAAGAGAAAAGAGAGCAGCAGTAAAGAATGCATTACCCTATTATTGTAGGAGCAATAACCATTCTTCAGATGAGGCGTGTAATACAGTAGGTACTTAATTGCAATCCATCGCGGTTGTTATTATAACTATTTAATGGATACAGCTGTGTAACCTTGGTGCTATAAACACGTGAGATGGAAAATATGAGAGATTCGGCTCAATATATAGAAGTTATGATTGCTAAAAATTGTTTCCATTCACTATAATCTTAATACTTTTAATGTAAGAAGTAGTAGACCCTTCCAACTTACTTTTAAATTTAAACCGAAAAACATAGCTATTAGAGTTGTCCAGTTTCTATCAGCAGCCGGACGCACTAAAACATCGCAAAACGCTGTTTCTTGACGGTTGATGGTCCGTTTTTTGAGGCCATACTGTCCAGGTCTTCCACTTATAATACTCGTCCATTTGATATCCAAGCATACTTGTAGTTACTTTCTCTTTTGAAATTCTTCGCTTGTTTTAGTTACTGAAGCTTGCTGTAGGTCAGACAAACTGGGACTTGGAATGACAAACAACCTGCCGTTGCTTCTGCCCATGTCACGAAGTGATAGGTTTTGGTTTATTATTCAATAATAAACCATTGTAATCGCTCTTGAAAAAAAAATTCTAACCCTCCCTTAAAATTTCATGGTTTAAACGGCGTTGAATTACGTTTCAAATGGCGTAGAATCCGAATCTGCAATAACAATTTTTCCGTCCGTCCGCCGTACGCACGGTTTCTCAAAAACGGCTGAAGCAAAAAAGCTGAAATTTTCAGGAAAAATCCATGTTGATCCGACGACGCCCCAATTCTTGAGCCAGCTCTCTCACTTAATTTAAAGTGCCCTTTAAGGGTTGTCGAAGTTTTGTAAAATCCCTAAAAACGTAAAAAAAATTGCACTCCTTTTGAAGAACTATCCACGAGGAATCGAATGAGCCACTCCCCAGGTCCGTAGGTCCAACCGTTCCCGATGTATGGCCCGATTTATGGTGCCAACATTTGCGTTATTTTGGTTTTGTTGTATTGTTTCGTTATATTGTTTTTGTTCTGATGTCAGTAACCTAGTGATGTAGTGATGTAGTAATGTGAATACTGGAGTGAACTCCTAAAATGCTTTGTAGCCGACACAAGGGCTGAAGCCTTCTGATATTCATGAAACGCTGCAAATTCTTTCACTGGGGTTTATTATTCAATTGGCTTGCGTTCATGATTTGAATTTCTACTAAGCTTTGGAGTGTGCGTGTTTCACAAGTGATAGAGCGATTATTGAATTTCAGGAGGCACACAAATATGATCAACTGATCAATCCAAGTAGGTATTTTGGTTTAGAACAGATTTACGTGCTCTATGCATATTTCCTGAAATTCGATAATCGCTCTATCACTTGTGAAACACGCACACTCCAAAGCTTAGTAGAAATTCAAATTATGAACGCAAGCCACTTGAATAATAAACCCCAGTGAAAGAATTTGCATCGTTTTCTTTTGTCGGGTAAGCAATACGAATTCATCCTTACGGCGATCAAGACGGCGTAAAAAGGTCACAGAGATATTACCCGGTTCGGAAGATCCTGCGACTGGGCGTCTTCTAAAACAATTATCGATCATTGTCTCACTCATCTCAAAGTTTACCGCTCGACCGACAGCCTTTGCAATATCAACAACTGATTCCTCTGCGACAACCGGAATACCAGCGATCTCGATCGTTTTATCCAATGCACCTTGTTCAAAACTAGCCAATCTTGATTCAAGTGTTTTTAGTTCGTTATTTAGATCAACAACAGCACTCAACTCTGAACGAAGCTGTGCGGTTGCCCGTATGATATCGGAATAGACACTTAAATGTTCCTTCAAATCTTTTATGTCTGTGTCATTATTAGATAGTTGTTTTTGAATATCCTTGTTATTATTTCTCACCTCTGATCTGAATGACACAATCAATGACATCAAATCGGACTCCGATCCCAATCCTACAGACTCGCCTTCACTATCATCATGTTCTGACAATTGACGACTAGAGCTTCTTACTTCAAAGTCCACAACAGCTGCACCTTCAGACGAAGATTTAGACGCGCGTTTAACTTTCCAACAGGACCCACACAACCATGTTTTCTCGGAATCCCTGTGAAAACAAATAATCCGCTTTGGTGAAATTAACGCATTCCAAATGAAAACAACCCTCGCATTTGCTGCACTTCATCCGGTATGAGTTATTAGCAAAGCCTTTAACACTGTCCTTTAGCGCCTTTAGACATCTCTACACTATGCCAATAACAAACTAGGAAGGAGGTGATCCTCCTTCATCATCATCACCAAGTACGTTAATAACAATAAACTTGGCGGAAAAGAGTGATTTCTGCTGATTTTTCCCATTTTGGGAAAATTTACCAATCTTTGAGCCCCTGTATCTTGAAGACCGCTTGGTCAAAAATTAAGTTTGAGGTCATTTTGTAGCAAGTTTTGCCTACTTCAATTTATAATGGAGTGGTCTTCTCGTTAGGATGCGTGGTTTTCGAGTTATAGCGAAAAAACTGAAAAAAGTCCGAAAAAATCGGGGTTTTTCGGCCCCCCTGAAGTTAGCACAAGGTTAATTTGTCCGCAAAATGAGGTGTAGCACTCCGGGGGGGGGGGGGGGGGGGTAGGAACAACCCAGCAAATTCTCGGAAAGTTGGGAATTTTCGCAAGCTATTAGGTGTGAATAACATTTTCCGATGCACGCGAAAAATCAAATAATACTGTTACTTTACGATTATCTACATTACATCTTATATCATTTGTTACTTTCAATAGAGCTGTCTCCGTACTAAATCCTTTTTTATATCCAGACTGCAATGGATCCAGCAATTCGTGACAGAGAATGTAATCATTAAAAAGTTCATAAGTTATTCTATCTATTATTTTAACATTACACAAAATGTATTTATACTCCTGTGTTCCTTAAGCGGTAACGGTTCTTTTACTTTTGGCAAACATCTGGATAGACCCCATTCTTTATTGAGTAATTAAATAAGTGACACATAATTGTACCAATTTTAGAGAAAATTAATCGGAGAATGTCAGCGGCAATATTATCAGCACCAACAGATTTTGATGTGATTCTATAAAGTGCGGAATGATGACCAAAATTTGTTTATTTTGCATCCGTTTTGTTGCAAAATTTGTTTATGCGCCTTTTTTCAGATTGTTACGGGGATTAATTTTCGAGATCTGGTTGAAAAATGTCAAAAAAGGATATTCAAACCTTTTCCAGTGATCAAGGGAAAAATCGAAAATGCCGCCTCAAACTAAACGAAACTAAGTCTACTCATGTGAACTTCACGAATAAGAAAATTACAAACCCTCCTTTGTATCTGAATCAGTGCACAGTCCCATATTCCAACTCAGCTAAGTACCTAGGAATGACCTTAGATGCAAAGCTGAAGTGGAAAGAACATGTCAGGTATAGAAAACTTTATTGGCTGCTGGGCCGAAATTCACAACTCAGTTTGCACAATAAATTGCTGTTATACAAAACAGTACTTATGCCCATCTGGACCTACGGTATCCAGCTATGGGGATGTACAGCTAAAAGTAACTTGGAAATAATTCAAACATTCCAAAATAAGGTACTAAGGAGTATTGTGAATGCTCCATGGTACATTCGTAATGATGACCTCCACAAGGACCTCCAAATCGAAAGAGTCACCGATGTCATTAAAAGATACGCAAGGAACTACGAAAAGAGGCTTGTTGCTCATACCAACCCAGAAGCCATTAGGCTTCTCCACAACTCCCAAGTCGCCGACGCCTGAAAAGGACCAAGCCATTGGACCTTGGATGCTGATGTGAAGCTGAAATGTGGTGTATTGTCAATGGACTAACACTCGTATAATATTGCGGAATTTATGTGAAGTAAATATCCAGATAGTTGCCTGTATATTACCTCAGTTGTAACTAGTTGATATATTAACAAATAAACGCTCGATAATAAAAAAAAATCTTAATCTGACATATCATGTACAAATATATAGCGCTCCACTGACAATTTAGGGAGCTTACGTTTTAAAGCACTTACAGAATTCATCGTATATTCACACAGTTCAGTCACAAGGGTTGGGGAAAATCAACTTACAATAGGATAAGAGTGTTTCTGTGATTAGGTGCAAGCGTTGTAGAGGGAGAGCAGACGCTTAGGTGTGGTGCTTCGTCCACTGTATCTCGGTTGCCTTTGTTGGTTCATTCTCACGACTACACCATCCTCTCATCCATCCTGTTTGGCGCGTGGATTTGAAACTCTTCTACTCTTCGATGAGGGTTAATGGGGAAAAGTTGGAAAACAGTATGATAATATTATACGTATAATATTATTATTATTACCTGGTATCTTCTTCATTTTGGCCAGGGGGTGCAGATGCGCCTGAGCTCCTGTCAGTAGCCGCCCTTGTGCTATATGTATTACATGTTCCTTTTGCTAAACAACCATCAGGTTCAAATACTAACACCTACTTCTTCCATATATGTTCTAACATTACTGCTATTGATTGCTGATAACAGAAATTCCAGAAAGTAATTCACACAAAAATCTGTATCTATGGATGGAATGAAATAGCAATATCTCTAGATAACATCTTTTTGAATATCAGGTTAAAAATTTGTTTGCACTTCATCTGTTTTTCTAACTTGTAAATTTGCTTCAAGGTCATCAATGACCAAGTTTTCAAGAAGTTAGAGGAATGAACTTGTTTAAAATTGTGAATGGTCATCCAGTAATCCGATTTTAATTTGGTGTTTACCAAAATGTCATGCAATTCATGCAGTTATGTTGAAAATTAGAAAAGAAAAATGGAGTCTTTTTTAGGTGCTAAGCAATTGAATTGTTTTCGAAAAAGTTGCCTACATGCGCGGGCCAAAATGTAAATACAGATATCCTTAAAATTTAAGCTCTCAATTGTAAGATATTGACAAATGAGATAGTATAATATGATTGGGTATACAAGAAGAAAACATAAACCAAATATCAATATTTGTATTTGAAACAAGTTCGCATATGTTGACCTATAAATAATTACAGAGGTGGTTAATTAAAAGGTACATCATTTGGGGGAACGAGCAAGGTAATCAGTAAGCGGATGACTTTCTGCTTCTCTTCGCGAAGAACATGTATCCTACTATGTGGAGGAGGATGAACATGATCATGAGGCCGGACAGGTCCAGGAAGAGGTTGTTGGGGTGATAGCCATAGTTGTACATCACTCCCGTACCGTCTTCTATGCAAGGGAGTTCCTTGTTCTCAGAGCAAGCTGCAGCAATGCAACACAATAGATTGCCTAGATTAATATCTAGTCACACTTTTTTTCAAGTTTGAACAATGGTACGCAAATGGTTGGGACAATGGTAGTTCGAGCATGGTACGCTTTGCCCTTCATTAATTTGCAATAGTTCAACAATAATGATAACAATGTTCATTCGACTTGTAGGACAATATTGTCCCACCCCGCACGTTGAAATATAAATTAATAGGCATTGTGCTAAACGAAATTACACTAGAAACCTGAAGTAGGATAACTAAATGTAAAGCCATAAGAGCTGATTGAGATACCATTAACAAATATACAGCAATTTTTCGTTTTTAATAAACGACAAATAAAGTTTTCGAGATTATGTAAGATTTTCTGTAACAGAAACCCGACAATACTGAGAAGGAAGCTAGGGAAACATAATGCGGGTAAGACAAGGAGAGGGGAGAAAAACGGATTCTGAAATATTAGAGAAAGAAAGAGTAGAAGGAATTCGATACTCGATAGGGAAATGGTACACAACGGCAGATCTGAATGCGCCTAGGGAGCGGGAACGCCTCACCGAGATTGGTAGGGCCTTCCATAACCTCGCTCCTACAGTGGAAACGGAACTAATAATGGTCATATTAAAGTGACGTGTGACAGCTCACTTACCTCATTTTAATTTGAACAATTTTGAAAACTAAAGAATCACTTTTTTTGCCAATTTTGCTTATCTACCCAGTTTTATTATCTTCAAACTGTTCTAGTTTGAACGGATTAAGATAAAATCCCCTATCCGATTTTTAAACAATCGTGTTCAGCCAGATAAAAAGTTTTAGCGAAAGTAAGGTGTAGGAGAATCCTGGAGGCGTAAGCGAAATGGAGTTTTAAGATGCGAAGGAAATGCAAAGGAAAGAAGACCGATCTCGGGGCCTTTCTGCTAAGATAGCAATTATCATGATATCAAGTCTATATATATATATATCTTTTTCAAATTTTCGATGATTTTTCAAGTTTTTCCGACTTTAAATACTGGATAACTTTAGTAAGCCACCGCTCCCCAATATTTATAGTTTTGGAAGTATGCGTTTTTCAAAAATACTTGGCACTAGGAATGATATTAAAGGTCACGGTGCTAGGTAGTGGCGGAACGACACAATAAATGTTATTAGTGTATTTAAATGCCACGAAAAACAGTTCATTATTGTCATTCCCGAAATTACAGTACAATCACTCCAAAACTATAAATAAAATGACTCTACGTTTTGATACTTAGTCAAAATATTTGACGTAACTGGTAAAATCCTGAACCAAAGTGAAGGGGACTGAAATGTTAAAAAGATAGAGGGCTTTAGATTGAGGGCGGGTATTTCAAAAACATCGTGAAAGTGACTTTGAATCGTGGGAGGGGAGGTAAAAAACCCGTGGAGACTAAGAGCCTGGCACGTCTACGTATTTATTTATGAACACAAAGTTCAACCCTCTGTAGACCATGTAAGGATCCTGATGAAACGGTCACACATTGTTTCAATGCTCTGCACTATTTACCCATCGCAGATTCGAACACTTTGGAGAACAAACCCCTGAAAGTTCTATTCAAAGAAAACAACTAAACAAAGATCTCGCACCCATCAACAGACGGCCGAGTCTCTTCAATTAATCGAAAAAATCTCCTCCAAGTACAATAAAGCAACATGCTTTCACGCTTGGGCCACCAAATCCCCGCCCCTAGAGTTTCCCTGTACATTTATATCTACCTGTTTCACAAAACTGTATCTTGGATCTGACGCAGTGTCAGGCGCAGTTCTACCTCGCCAGCATAACTGCCAAGTATTGAGGGTTTGCATTCTATTTACCTATAAAACTGGGTGAACAACTTTTATAGGAAATGTTTAGAACTGCTGACTACTTGCATGAACGAAGTAGTAATTTAATTGGTTATACTCACGTATAGAGCGTATGTCTTTCCATTGAAGAATAGTCATCGCTTCGAGACCGTAGTAGAATCTCGACAAATATTTTATCCACGACAAGTAGAGAGGAACAGAACTGAAACATATTTACATTCAGTTTATTTAAATTTTCTTTATTCATTTGGAAAATCTTTTTAAAAAATTTAAATTTGAATTAATTATGAAATTAAAATTAATTCAATCATTTTTTCAAAATGTGAAAATGTATAAGTACATATAATTTCCAATTGACCAAGAAAAAATATGTTTAATCCTCCTCAAAAGTTGTTGGTTTACATAACAAGATGTGGGAATCTAAAAATCGAATTAAAGAAACACTGCAAATTATAATTTATAATTAATATTATAGATATTATTAATTAGAATTAGAATTAATAATAATTATTGATAATGATTATTAAGCAGAGATATGATCTCTTCTCTTCGTCTTGCAATTGTATTCTAGATGCCTTACAAAGAACTCTATTTATAGTCCACCTCCGTAAATTATTAGGAAAAAATTAGCCATAAGTGCTTTTCAGCTGATCAGTGTTTCAAAATACCTATTCTTTTGAATGTAGGATTAAATGAATTTGGCCTGAGTCGACCCAATAGCCAGTCGGCTGCCACTGCAGTAAAATATAGTTTTTACGCATTTAAGTAATATTAGTAAAAATGTAAATTAACAGTCTCAGTTCAGTCTCTTTATTTCATGGCCTGCCGAAAATAGTGACGGACATAACAGCAGTCATCTCACCAAATGGATATCTTGTAATTCAGCAAAGAAATACGGTACCACATCATATCAGTGCACCACATGGGGTCTACTGCCTTACAACTCACTGTGCCGGATTTCACAGTTTTATCAGCAATAAAAACAAAAAAATGCTGTAAACTGCTATAGTGAAGGGATAGTGTACCTATGTGAACGTTCAGAGATCATTACGCTAAATCCCAAAAAGGAAGAACATTATTTTTGGAGCGCTGGAGCCTTGCAGTCTTTGAAAAAATTTCCTAATGAGAGGGAAAAGATCGAGGAAATGTATAGTCTATTTGCACATTTTTTCGACTTGAACCTCAATGTAAAGTTATTATTATTAATTAAATACAATATAATAATTATTTATAATTAATAATAATGTTCATTTTATTTGAAAAAATCAGTGAAGAGAGAAGAAAAGCTGCATATTACTACACTGAGGTCTATTATGTCTGTATAGGAATATCCCTCCTATGTCAATCACTGGCCTATGAACATTTATCAGAAAAGAAAAAGTTTTGGTTTATTATTTTTCAATAATAATAATCTATTATTTTTGCAATCGACCACGAAGAAAAACCCTGCTAATTCTTTCACTGGGATTTATTATTAAATTTCATTCATTTGGGTTGCATTCATGATTTGAATTTCTACTAAGCTTTGGAGTGTGCGTGTTTCACAGGTGATAGAGCGATTATTGAATTTCAGGAGACACACAAATATGATCAACTGATCAATCCAAATAGGTATTTTGGTTTAGAACCGATTTAAGTGCTCTATGCATATCTCCTGAAATTCTATAATCGCTCTATAACCTGTGAAACACGCACACTCCAAAGCTTAGTAGAAATTCAAATCATGAATCATTGAATAATAAACCCCAGTGAAAGAATTTGCAGCGTTTTTTTCAACAGCGATTACAATGGAAAAATATTCTATTTGAAAATTTTAAATTTCGTAAGACGGAGCATGCATATCGGCTATAAACCCTTTTAGGAGTTCACTGCAGTATCCCCATTCACTACATCACTAGGTTACTGCGATAAAAAGAAAGAAAAAAACGCTGTTGTTTTTGTTTTGATCGCAGTAACCTAGTGGTGTAGTGAATGTGGATGCAAATGTTGGCAGCACGAGATCATGCCATACACCGGGAATGGTTTGAGCTACAGACTCGCTCGATCGATTCCTCATGGAAAGTTCTTCAAAAAAATTCCACATTTAGGCCGCCTTGGTTTTGTTGGAGGTTTTCAGGGATTTTACAAAACTTTGACGACCCTTAAAGGGCACTTTAAATTAAGTGAGAGAGCTGGCTGAAGAATTGGGGCGTTGCCGGACCAATTTTGATTTTTCCTAAAAAAACTGAGAAAACGTGCGGTAAGCGTACGGCGGGCGAACGGAAACATTTTTTTTTTTTTTGCAGATTTGGATTCTACACCCTTTGAAACGTAAACCATGAAATTTTCTGGGGGGTTAGAATTTTTTTTTTCAAGAGCGATTACAATGGTTTATTATTGAATAATAAACCGAAAGTTTAACCCCCACCCCTCTTAATTTGTTCTTTTAAGTTTCAAGATGTGTAGAAATCGAAAATCGAATTAAAATACCCGACCGCAGACCACCGATTTTCATTAGGTACTCAAGGATGAGGTTTCCCAAATGGTGAGCGAACGGACGACCGTGCAGACATCCGAAAAGCCTCAATTTTCCTAATAAAATATTGTTTTGTCGTGTACGGTTTAGTAAGATACACTTCAAACATCCCAAACCCAAATTTATCTGTTCATATTTTAGAGTGAACCAGGGTGGTGCAATACTTTTGGTTTAGGTAATGTTTTCAATATTGAACCTTTGTTATCGACCATGAAAAAGATTTTTTAACCCCGCACAAAAGTTGTTAGTTACATTTCAAGTAAATACGTGGAGGTTGGCATGAGGATGGATGGAAAATTACACTGATCTCCTAGGTTAAAATTCAATTGTTGGTTTGAGGATGTATGGAAACTTACACTGATCTCCTAAGTTAAAATTCAATTGTCCGTCAATATCTTCATCTTTGGGTTTATATCAAATGAATGAATTAAATAAAAAACACAATTATTATTAGGTATTCAATTTCGGTAATTTTTCTCTCGAAAATTCACCAACATGCAATGGAACTGAGGAACTGACAAATGTTTCACGTTGACAATCCCCTGCTACCTCCACATGAACTGTTCAACTCCCAGTGAAGCGGTTTTCGAATTCAGAAGGAAATGAGGGATTAATCACTTAGGTAGTTGTTGTAGATACATACCTTAATTGTAAGAACAAACCAGAGAAAGTGTAAGAGACAAAATCGAACGGTACAGCTAGCAAAGATGCAGTTCGTGTGTTTTCAAACATGGCCGATATACAACATCCTGAAACATGAACACGTTCATGAAGTACACAATATGTACCTACTTAGTAAAGTAAATGTATTTAAAACTTGTTTAATGTAAATGTATACCACAATGTACATAGTACTTAATTATAAAATAACTTATTACAGAGCGGCCCTTCAAATATTGCCCCAGATCATGGCTAGACTGGTTGAAGCTGAGGGCCCAGGAGCTTGAACTAGACTAAATAATATTCATATTATGAATTCCGGAGCTTTTTTCCAAAACTTCCTTCTAAATTAGTATTAGTGTGACACGGCCCGAGCCCGGCTTTGCTTCCACACAGCTTCGAGCTCTGAGTTCCCAGTGCGTTCCTGTTCCGTACGGTCTAGGTCACTCAATGTATATTTAATTTGTTATATTTATAACTCCAGTTTTTCATAATGTCTTTTTTTGTCGTCAATTACACTTTTATGTTCTTTAGTAGTCTACAATTCTACATCTATGTAATTTTTATCACCAAAGAAATATTTTGTGATGTAACAGTAGAAATATTTGTGTTAAGTTTTTCGTTGTTTTGTTGAATTTCATGCTAAAGAATTTGTGCTACCATTCGACATGAATTTATATTAACTCCCATTCATAAGTTCCTTAAAACATGACGTTTTCATGTAATAAAAAAATTTTTAAAGAGATGAATGTGTTTTTAAATTTTCTCTTCTTCTTCTTATTCAGACGTTTTAAATTTAGTAAAACATTTTTTTACATATGCAAGAATGAAAACAGATTATTATTATTTTACTGTAAAGCAATCCCACTTCAATCATAAAAATTTATGTTCAACATTTCTTTTTATGCTTCCTTCCTTCAAAAAACTGTGACAGCGCCACATTTCATTCATTTCCACTCTCTATCACCGATATGCCAGTCACCGATAATTGTCACCGATATTTCCTTGTCACTAGAACCGAAGTCACCGATATTTGTAAGTCACTGGATCGCACATCTCTAGGTGCAGGAATTGCAATTATTTGTTATGGGTGATTTTCTACTGATTTGAAACCCATACCAGTCGATTTGTCGCCCAAAAGTACTTGGAAATGTAACCCTTCTTGCCTATGGTTATAAACTCTTTTATGACGTTTTTGTCCAGCTTACTGTGAGGAAGTAATCCTTGTCACCGATATATCGGTGACAAACCCATATCGGGGACTTTGTCACCGGTACAGAAATATCGAACATCTCTACCTGCACCTGAAAGTGACCCTCCAAACGTCACATCGGCACGAGCAATCATTCACCATCAAAAACAGTAATAAACCGATATGAATTGGTAGCGTTTTTCTATCGAAGTAACAATAAATTTTGGTTCTACCTGTTGGCAAATTGTCTCTAAAAAATAGAGCTATAGCTCCTCTAGCAATAGCTAGCTCTCTAGCAATAGCTCCAAAAATATAAAATAGAAATTCAAAAATATTTCCTTCATGGGAATCCGTTTTGAGGTATTCTTAAATTATTTTTGAATTTAAACGCTTTTATGTGCAAACACGTGGTTCTGTTATTATATACTATAATTCTCGATAGTGTTAAGATAAAAACTTCGTTTTTGGGCTTAAAAAAAATCATAGTTAAATTTCGTTAAGTAAAGTGTGCTAAAAAAAATCGATAACAATTCAAAAAATCATGGAAATACAATGTTTTTGTTCCAATGGAAGAATATTATTCAGAACAGTTTTTTTCTCATCAAAATTGATACTAAACAATTGATTCGGTTACAAAGTTTCAACTCAATTTAACGTAAATGTGATATGAAAGAATTCGAAAATTGGCTGATACAATCCTTCTACATGCATGTATTGCCGGACAAACTATGAATAGGTATGGGCTATTCAATATAAGTTGAATTTAAGAATAAAAAATCCACTAAATCATTCAAGAAGTTTCTGTGAAATGAATGGAGATAGAAATACAATTCTATTGGTTGGAAAGGAGGAAGGGGGGGGGGGGTAGTAAAGGAAAAAGAAAAAAAAAGTTATAATAAATAAAAATAACCTCAAAACTTCGTCAGGTTCTATAGGCGATAATGTTAACGCACACGATATAAGTGGGGTTTATAAACTTAAATGCTCTGACGAACTCGAATATTATGGCAGACAGGCAGACAATAAAAGGAAAGAATAAAGAACATCAAGAAGATTTTGGGGATAATAAGGGAGAGTCAGCATTTGCCAATCATCTGTCAGGTTCCAATCACAATTTTAGTTTTGATTTAAAAAATTAACAGTCCGAGGGATTAGTTCACTTTTTTTGAAAAGGAGGTGTTCCGAATGTCCTAGAACATTTTAAAATAATTAAAAGCGAAAGAGCTGGTAAATGTTTGAATGAGTATATTCCTAGATACATTCCCTCATTCATAGGTTCTTTTCTAAAATAGCATTGCCTTTTCATTTTATATTGCTTTCATTTTTATTAGGTTTCTTGTATTACCAATATGCTATTCCTCAACATTTTTCGACCCCCCCGACTAACTCTCCCGCCCCATTCCATGGTTTTGCTGCTATAAAGTTCAATAACACAAAAAAGAGTCTTCAAAATCCAACTTTCTCATTGTTTCTGAACTCATTAGGCTTGATTTTGATGGCTGTATATGCCATTAGTTTTCCTCCAGAAGGCCTGGAAGTGTCCAATAATTTCTATCAGTCAATCAGTCAGGCGGTGAGCAAGTCAACTGTGCAGCTATATGGTGTTTGAATTCTAAATTAGTATAATATATTCAGCCCTAATAATATATCTAACTAACGTATTTTTCCTATGCAACATGAGTTTCTCTTACCGTATGCGGATGAGGCGACGGCGCACACGACCACAGGGAACACGAACCAGAAAAAGCCAACGTCACCGGTCACTCCAGACACGCAATAAATGATGAACGAGAATATTATGGTCTCTAAAATGGCCTTGGGCAACTGGAAAATAAAAGTTTTGTTTGTGCGAGTGACTAGGAGGAAGAGCATTTATAAATACTTGATTAATGTTAGTCGTACAGTAGTGCCCAGCGACCTCTTAACAGTAAAAAAATGTCGTGTAGCAGGGAAGATGAATATGATGCATGAGTTTGCAATAAGTAAACTGAATAAAAACCCAATTTTCGGTTCAGTACATTATTAGATAATAATACAGAAAATAAAGCTTCTAATTTCTCCACTTCATTGAAAAATGTACGATAGACATGTTTTTGGGTATTGCATTTTCATATCTGAATCCTAATGGTTTTCCGTGAAGTCGAGCAAAATTAGTTATTTTTTCGACTCAAGACTTGAAAAGACCAACTGCAAAAGTTATGCCGTGAGTATATATAATCAGCTGAACTTAATGAAGCCTGTTCCTCCTGGGTTTAGCCCCATGTTCTCTCGCACCAGTTCCTACTTTCATTTTAGACCCAGGAGCAGCATCTGTTCTCCCATTGCCCATCTCTTGTTATGGTTGAGGTGTAGGGTTAGGAGAAGGTTTTGGGCATGGTATCGGCAACCATAGCAAGCAGTGGTTATGTACCATTTCCAAGATGTTGGTGTGGCCTCGGTGGGACGTCTTCCACCAAGAGCCATTCCACTTCAGCCTCAGGGAGGCCATCATAGCCTCTCCTTTTATGAAAACATCCACTGGATGCAAGCCCAGTAGAATTTCCATAGTTGCCGTGGGTGTACCATGCATTGGTCCGGCGATGGTTAAGCTAGCGGGAGTAGAATGGAGACCCCTGGTATAGTTCACCAGCCGTTTCGGAGAAAAGCTCTGTATGGCGTGCGGTGGACGGACGGATTTTTGGTTTATTATTCAATAATAAACCATTGTAATCGCTCTTGAAAAAAGAATTCTAACCCCCACCCCCCTGAAAATTTCATGGTTCACGTTTCAAAGGGTGTAGAATCCAAATCTGCAATAAAAAATTTTCGTCCGTCCGCCGTACGGCGTGCGCACGATTTCTCCCAAACGGCTGAAGCAAAAAAGCTGAAATTTTCAGGAAAAATCCATGTTGGTCCGACGACGCCCCAATTCTGAGCTAGCTCTCTCAATTAAGTTAAGTTAAGGTTGTCAAAGTTGTGTGAAATCCCTAAAAACCTCAAAAAAAGTCAAGGCGGCCTAAATTTGTACTCTTTTTGAAGAACTCTCCACGGGGAATCGAATGAGCCGCTCCCCAGGTCCGTAGGTCAAACCATTCCCGATCTATGGCCCGATTTATGGTGCCAACATTCGCGTTACTTTGGTTTATTATTGTTTTTGTGTTGCTATCAGTAACCTAGTGGCGTAGTGATGTAGTAATGTGGATACTGGAGTGAACTCCTAAAAGGCTTTGTAGCCGATACACGTGTTGAAGCATTCTGATAACCATAAAAAACGCTGCAAATTCTTCCACCACTGGGGTTTATTATTCAATTGGCTTGCGTTCGTGATTTGAATTTCTACAAAGCTTTCGAGTGTGCGTGTTTCACAGGTGATAGAGCGATTATTGAATTTCAGGAGATATGCATAGAGCACGTAAATCTGTTCTCAACCAAAATACCTATTTGAATTTTTTTTGCATTTATTTATGGAAAACATATTTTTACAGAACAAAAATAATTAATCCCATGCTACTCCCCACTTTGTGCTGTGGGGAGGAGTCGCAGTTACAAAAATCTATTAAATATGTTACAAATAATTGTTAATTTAAAATGTTAAAATAAAAAAGAATAATATCTCAAACTAAGAAAAATATCAATATCTCCCTATCTAATTCAAAAAGAAAAAATTTCTTTGAAGAACATAAAATAAAAGAAAGATTTCTTAGTAATTAACACCTGATACAAATGACTATATATATACTTGAACAAAAAGGATTTCATTGACATCTAAAACAAGAAAAAAAAACCAAAACAATGTAAACACTTCTGATTTCTTTTTCATTGACATTTACCTACTGGCTGAGAGTTACCCAATACCTAATTTATCATAAAAAAACGTATTCAAACTCTTTTTAAATGTTGAGGGCGCATTTATGGAACGTATATGCTGGGGGAGAGCATTAAATAGACTCCCACCCCTATAATCGTAGGTACGTTGGCCTCGCGTGGTTCTCCGAAATGGCAGCCTCACATATCCTCCGCTAGAAACCCGGGTAATACCGCTCTCATGCAAAGGAATCTCACCCTTCTGCACCTCCTTATGCACCCTAATGATATGGATTTTGTCCCTAAGGTCCAGGAATGGGAGGACGCCCATCTGTCTAAAAAGCTCGTCTGAGGGATGCCGATTTTTTTTCTTCAACAATACTTTTATCAGCAATTTCTGGGCCACTGATACCGTATCTAACAAGCCTACGCTGGCTCCACCCCATTATGACACGCCGTACATCATCAGGGACTGGATAAGGGGGAAATAAAGCACTCTGATACCCTCCCCGGACAAAAAACCTCTTACTTCTATGCATATATAGACCAGTTTGCGCAGCCTAGCAACCAGCATATTAATATGTTTCTCCCACCTCAAGCATTGGTCAACCTCAACCGCTAAATAACGAACAGAGGTGGTTTGATTGATTGAGGGACACTCACATTCTGCACCTGACGGTGCGTATGAAGAGGAAACAACACAATACTTTTCATGGCACCTGATTGCGCCAAGACAAGGGATGTCACTATCTCTATTGCCAAAGGCAATAAATTTAGTCTTTGACAGATTTACCAACATCCCCATGTCCCCGAGGCAACGGGCCGCAATAGCAAGGTTTCCTTCGGCTTCCTTCATTACCATTTCCCATGTTTGCCCAGTGACTATAATTGCCGTATCATCTGCGAATGAGAACGAGGTTCCACTCAACCGTTCTCTTAACAGTTTCTCCATATATACAATGAAATGAATTGGTCCAAGTACGGTACCCTGTGGAATTCCACATCTGCAAATGAGCTCATCGCTGATAGCTCCTCCCACCTTTGTTGAATGTTGTCGGCTATCTAAATAGCTGGCTGTCCATTGGGTGAAACCTCTGCCAATCCCTGTTTCTTCAATGGCCCTAAGAAGATTATCGTGAGGAACAGTGTCAAATGCTTTGGTTAGGTCTTTGAAAATGCAAAGAACTTTTTTACCCGAGTCCAAAGTAATAACTATATTTTTGACAAGGAAGCTGATGGCGTCATCTGTGCTTTTCCCCTCACGGAAACCAAATTGAGTTGTACTCAATTTCGCATTGGATTCCAAGTAATCAACAAAGAACTTCTTTACCAATCTTTCAATTATTTTTGCTACCGTTGACAGAAAAGAAATAGGTCTATAATTTCCCATATCCTCTGGGTCTCCCTTTTTATATAGAGGCACCAACAGTGCCTTCTTATAAATTGCAGGAAAGCGATTGGTCTGATAGCTTAGATTAGCGATATAGGCCACTGGAGGTGACAGTAGCTCTTTAAATTTTTTAAATAATTCCGCACTAAATTTGTCTACTCCTGGGCTAGAGTTTCCTTTTAGACTACAAATAACTTTATCTATATCTTCCTCATTCACTTGGAGGAAGGGTTCAGCATGTTCAGAAATATGAGAGCTAACCCCGCAAACAGGTTGATCAGTTACATTGGTAACTATAGTTTCTCCTACCAATGCAAAATGATTATTGAATGCGTTTGCAACTTTCTTTGGGTTCGAAACCGTCTCTATAACTGTATCATTTACCTTAATTGATTTTATTTGTGAGTGACTTCTTATTCTACCAACACTTTCATTGATTATTTTCCACATCATTTTAGTGTTGCGCCCAGCCAATTGAAATTTGTGCTTGTAATACTGATTTTTTACTATTTTGATAAGAATATCTAATTTATTCTTGTAGTCAAGCAGTTGTTTTTTTTAAGAGCGATATTAAATGGTTGCCTGCGTAAGCGCTGTGATAGTTTCTCTTTAAAGCGAACTGATGTAAGCAGCCCAGGCGTCATCCATGGTTTCAATTGGGTCATTTTGTGAGTTTTTCGACTAACAGAAATTTGAGATGCATTTATCAATGATGTTAAGATAGATTGGAAAAGTTCTGCTGCCTTGTCAACATCTTGAGTCCCAAAAACAGTACGCCAGTTTTCCGATTCCAATTTACCTTTCAGCAACCTATAGTCAATTTTTCCTATTCTATCATTGCATGCCCAATTACTTGTTGATTTCCCCTGTTGAAGTTCTATTAAGAGGATTGTGGTAAAATGATCGGTAATCGCCGTTTTCCATATAATGGATAAAGGAGAAGCAGAGGAAACTCCTTTATAAAAAATGTGGTCAATGGTAGATTTGCTCTCCTGTTGAACACGTGTAAACCCATTCACACATGAAATGAGTCCTCTTTCTGCCATCATATTCAAGTATTCGGTTTTGAGAGGATCCACAGAATCGTCATTAATGTTTATGTTAAGATCACTCAGAACTATACAATTTCGTGAATTTCTACACGCTCTGTCAATTTCCCAACCTAACTGATCAATAAATTCTCTAGACTGTGCGGCGCTCACATCCTGGCAACGATAAACAGCCAAAAGACTTATTCTGCTCCCAAACCACTCAAACTCAAGTAACATGTTAGTTGAATTGGCTAAGCGCAGTTCATGAAATTCGACGTTTACACAGTTTTCATGTAACAGAACTACCACACCCGCAATCGTTCAGTTGATCATATTTGTGTGCCTCCTGAAATTCAATAATCACTCTATCACCTGTGAAACACGCACACTCCAAAGCTTAGTAGAAATTCAAATCATGAACGCAAGCCAATTGAATAATAAACCCCAGTGGAAGAATTTGCAGCGTTTTTCAAATTCGATTTCTGGATTTAATTTCGATTTGTTGTACAACAACAAATTTTAATAGACGGAGAGGGATGGGGAGGGGTTGAAATCGATTTCTTGGTGGATGGAAAAAACTTCATTATTGGAAAAAACAAACGAAAAAATCAGAAAGTTCCCCTTCTCGACCTTTTGTGTGATTCTCATTTTACGGGACAATCGAGGTTTTGATTCTGCTGAAAAAATTTTGTTCACCTGAATTTATGATTTTTTTATTATACAATCTAGATGTTACTCTAATGGTATAGTGACGCACAAGCACGTATGTTTCCTCAAAATTCAGGTTTTAAAATTTTATAGGTTACGAGAATGGTATGTATCCATGACAATGAGCTTTATCAACCAAATAACGATAGAATTACGTAAACGATGTAAGGTTGAATGAGACAGATATCTGATTTCGGTTATTTCTGACTTCGTGCTAGAACAAGTATCACATTTTAAAATTGGTATTTATTTAGTATCATATACCATACTTGAAAACAAAATTTTTTTTCAAACAGCCATGTCGGCTTTTGTGTAGCCACAACAATTAGGTTTAAAATTGCCACGACAATGAGAAATTAACATTAACCTTCTACAACTAAGAGTCTAATGAACACTTATAGAAATTGAAACTTGCATTAAATAGAGTTTTTACATCTCTATCCCAAAATGAATTCTAAACGAATCAATAAGATTGATTAAGAGTGATTCACGAACCCATAACAATGAGAAGTATGAAACGTACATACCTGTTTTAGAAACGGCTAACTCCATTTTTCAGCCCCAACTGTACAGAAATGGCGAAAGCATGGTGTTTCCTCAAAGAGCAGGGTTACCAACGCTGAAAAAACTTTGAATTGCCAAAAAATGCCCTCATTTGAGAGAGCTACGATGATTTCCTTCAAACCCATGACAATGAGACAGAAGGTTTGGGACAAACTTTGAGCACTTGATTCGTACAGACTATCTAAAAGTTAGTCCCACTTGTAACACCCAGTAACTAATGCTAAAAAAATACTAGTTGAAATATTTCCGGTAAAATGTGCTTTGAGCGGATATATTTTCGGTTCAAGTTCAAATTCTGACTCGCGGACAGACCATCATGACAATGAGATTAGAGGTACATTTCGATCAATTACCGGCATGTAAAATGAAGAGTAGCCCAACTTTATGACAGCCATGCGTAGGCCTGGTTACCACATAAGGTCAACAAAAATAATTTTTGGAAAAAGTTCAACAGACAATTATTTATCAACGAAGGGCAGCGATTGTCCCGTTAAATAGGAATCACCCTTTTCTCCGAAACAATTGGACCAAACTTAATGAAACGGGTGTCAAAAATCAAATAGATTGTCAAGTTGTAACTGACTGTCTCTCAGCCTCTCCTAAAGGGTGAGAGCAAATTGCAGAAGTATTTAGAATAAAAATATCGACATCTGTTTTTATGTTTGCATTGACAGATGTCCTTTCAATAAGTAACGAGCCCACCTGGACCACTTTTCATAATTTGGTTAGCTCTCCAGCAGATCTAGAACTTTGGCAGAGGGAGAACGTCAACAGGCATGAGAATGTTAAAGTGGGGGGGGGGGGGGACATAGTAAATGTCGCATACCTAATATCGTGTGAAGATCGCACTGGATGATACAATTGAAGCAGAATTTGGTTTTTGTCTATATGCAGTATATTGCACCATTGCAGGTATTGACATTCCATGTAATTACTTTCACCTGAACCTCCCCTAGGAAAACTGTAATATACTGTTTTCAGTTATAATAACAAATAGCTTTTGTGCGACATTTATAATACCTGATTTTGAATTTTATTTTCTACTTATTTTTTCATTTCATGAAAATTCTTTCTTCATTAATAAATTTTTTTGAAAATAATTTCCAATAATAATCCTGTTTGATCGAACAAAAAAAAGCGTTCAAATCCAGCCCTTGTACTTAACGTTTCAACATATCAGAATGCAGTAAGAAAAAATCAGAATATTGAAATCTTTCGAAATAACAGTAATGTTTTTTTGTTCGTTCAAGAGATGCATCGAGAGAAATGTGGTTGCCCCACGCACCGGTGCCTATCAGTCCGTGGGGAATTTGAAATGAGCTATGGAAGACGGGCGAGGTCGCTAGGAGGAAAAACCATTCAGCCCCAAACCGGTTCCTCGAGATCTAACATTATTATTCTGGTTGGGAAGCCCACATTCCCAACGCACTGCTACGCACCGCGTGCCAAGGCCACTCAGCGTCCCAAGTCAACGCATATTTCTAGTTTCGTAAACTTTCGATTGATGATGAAATTATTACCAATTCTAGAAGTCAAGATCAGCACCCTTCAGCTCTAACTCCAGTGGATTTATAGATAATATTGTTATATAATACATAATATATAATCTAATATTATATTACATAATATTATATAAATAAGTTGTTTTTATTCAATCGTTGAAGCGACGAAGAGGATTAAGAAACTTGTGGAAATTATTTACTGTACGTAGGAAGGCTTCGCTTCCAATTTCCCCATCAAAGGTTTGCTACAAAAGAAAATTAGTTTCCGATTTAATTATCAATTCTTTATAATTATCAATTCTAGTATAATTTATTAACTTGAACTATTGACATGAATTAGTCTTGTTGACCATCCTATAAAATTCGTCACGTAGCCCGTTACCAATAGAGTGTAAAATAATCCCTTTGGTATATTATTTTAAATAACGAATCTTATTAACGAAAATAGCGAGCCTTGCATGGAACGGCGTGGTCACAGAACCAGTTTTACGTGACAGTGCTGATGGCAGCCCCGGCTTGGTAGCGGACATGAAGGTCCATGGCGTGTGGGACCGTGAGAGACCTGCGTTTTTCGATACCCGCGTTATAAACGCTGACGCAGTCTCTTACTCGTCCATGGATTGGCCTACCATCTCCCGTCATACAGCCCAAGCCAAACACGCAAAATACGACAGAGTTGCTGAAGACCTGAGAGGGTCTTTCAAGCCACTCGTCGTTTCATGCGATGGCGCGTTGCATGAAGAATACGAAGCCTTCCTGAAGAACGTTTCCTTACGCCTCGCCAACAAGTGGTCGAAATCCTACTCCCCGGTGATGATGTGGGCACGAGTGAAAACTCAATTCTCGGTTCATCGAGCAGTTTCCATGAGGCTAAGGGGCCCGAGGAAACACGTACGAGGACTGGGACTGGAGGACGGAGCAGCAATTTGGCTGCCGGAAGAATAAAATCACACACACACACACACACACACACACACACACACACACACACATACATATATATAGTTAGGAAAAAAAAAGAAAATCACATTAGTTTGGCAAAATCAATTTGAATTTTTGGCATATTATCAAATTGAAAATTTTGGCAAATTAATTTGAACCTTCGGCACAAATCAATTTTAATATTTTTGGCATCTCAATTTAAACTTTCGGCGACTCAATTTCAACTTCTGGCATACCACTTCGAGCTTTTGGCAGATCAATTTATACTTTTCACAAATCCCAACTAACCCAACATTCCACCCCATATAATGATCAATAAATGTTTCTTCAATCTTATAGGTAATCGACCAAAACAATTTTTTTTACGTTTCAGAATGCGCAAGAATCCAAAAATCGAATTTTTAAAAAATCCGCCCGTCTACCGTACAGAAGCATTTCTACGAAACTACTGAACCAAAACTAATGAAACTTGGGTTACAAAGAAGTTTGACAGGAAAAAAGAACGTCAACACGAATGTGAATATGAACGTCCTTTGGCTTCGTAAAAATCGCCTTGTGAATTGTATTGATCGAATCAGTGGATTTCATTGCAACGGAAATTTGATTCCAAGAGTACCTTTTGAATCGATTTTTTAACACGTTATCTATCTGTGGACAATTGAAGTTAAGGAGTTTATTTTATCTTGGAAAATGTCGTTGTACATTAGTGGGATTCAACATCCGTGTCGAATACTGCTTATTGTAGGTATTTAAATATCTGCTCTTGTTACACATTAACGGACAGGTAAAGTTTTAATGTGTAAGGAGTTCATTTATGACGAAGTCATAATATCATCACTGGTAGGCTTACCTAGAAGTCAATTACAACGTGTGGTACTCACTAATCTGCTAAAATATCCTCGTGGAAAATGTTATTCCTAATTGATATACGGAGGTGAAGTGTAAATGCATGAACGAAAGCGGGAATAAATACTTTGATTTGCAGACAAGTGGTAGACAGGTATGTAACGACAGTTCTTCAGAATGGACTAAAGATTTTGATTTTGAAGAAGAACAATTTTTCATCTCCCTATGGTGAAAACAACTTTTGCTATCTATAGGTAGACTCCGACGCACTGCCAACTATTTCTTTTACTCGAGCCCGGGGCCTGAAGGTTAATTACCTATATCAACGGAATCGTTCACAAATGAGTCTGGAGAATGAGTTTTGGTAAAATCGACTCTCTCCAACCCAGCCCATATTTCCAACATGTCTTCAGAATCTTTAAAACATTTCAGAGTTTTTAATTAGAACCACAGCCCCTCGCTTTTCAATTTACCTATTACCTGTCAACTTGACTTGGTTTTATTGTGCCATTCTCCTCTAACACCTTCAATTTGGTAGCAAATTTCCTTAAAAAAATTAATGTATTGCACTGGCTCCGAAAATTTAAAGATACAGATTTAAAAAAACTCAAATTAAATCCGAGAAATTGTTTCCTGGGTTTTAACGATTCTTATCAGATTCTTGTCAGCCTGTCTGTGCGTTCACCGATCTTGGTAGCAAGCCTACTTCCTGCAGTAATAATTGATCAAATAAACAAAGCTTTACTGTTAGAAAAAAATTGCACAATACTGATTTGGGGTAACAACAACATGTACTGAAATTAACTTACCAGAATGAGGAGCTTAGACATATAGTACGGAGCGGGTTTATATAGCCCGTTTCCGATTTCTCGTAACAGCACCGGAATCTCGGCGGGGAACGTGTTCATCACGGCGTAGGCTTGCGTGAATATCGTCTCAGTCACCACCGAATAATTTCTGCCTTGAATGTTTTGAATCCCTTCTTGATCCAGGCGTGTTCGGGTGTAGGGCAAGGATATGAGGAGAGCTGTAAACTGTAAATATACGTTATTTATGAGTTGTGAGAAAAAATAGTACAGTCAAATTTTATTATTTCGACCAACTAGACGAATTTCCATCTACTAGCCAACAACTTTCACCCACTATCTGAAATTTGATTATTTGAATGTTGTCTTCAATAAATCGTAATGCTCACCTACCAACGATTTCATTTTAAAAAGTAGCTATTTTAAGCGTTTTTTGAAGGAAAAGTTGCTTTTAACCTTTTTTATAAAAAAATATTGCTATTACCATCATTTGCCAAATTTACTATACCTCATCTTGAAACACCTAACTCTGAATTGAACATATAAACTCAAGACTAATTAAACACTGATCATTGAATCACATATTCTTCAAGTTCTGTCATGCTTATCATGATTGGATTCTGGAGATATACAATACATAAGTTTGCGATTGAAGAATCGGATAACATACCGCATAAATCGACATCCTGAAAAAGAGTTTCTGCATATTTCTGTAGATATCCAAGGCCGATCGCCAGGCCAACCATTTCATTTGAGTGAAGGCAGAAGCGGTTTGCCTGTAGAACAAATACATAGAGATTTTTAGCAAAAACTTCGGACCAGTCGTTTAGGAGAAAAGCCCCAAACGACCCTTTTTGGTTCATCATTTTCAATGATAAACCTTCGCAATCGATCAAAAAAGAAAAGCTTTTTTAAAACCCCTCTCAACATTTTTCTACATTTCATGTGTGGAATCCTAAAATCAAATAAAACAGAAGTTGATTATTTCTGTATTATACCCTTCTCAGCGAATGACTGATCTGACTTTATCAAACTTAGTCTGTGGTGTATTATCTAAACTTCGCTCTTTCCAGCTCCATTTCTTGTAATTCTGTTCTCAAGTGCCATAAAAAGCCATAAGAGCGCCACTAAAATCCAGCATGGCTCATTCAAATTCAGCATCGATAGAGACGAAATTAGTTACAGGGGGCTTTTAAAGCTAATTAGTGAAACACCTTACCTTATAATTGACTTGTAGATTCAAGATTCTTTTATTGGTGCAACAAGAAAATGAACATAAGGAATTATACTTACTTATAAATAAAATGATAAAAGTAAAACAAAAAACTGAACCAATACAGTACATACTTGAGCCCACAGAGGCCCCAATTCAATGAATTTTGGTCCCTCTGTGGAGTCTCAATTATCCCTCAAGATTATTTCAAAAACAAATCAAAAATAACTAAATTAAAAACAATTATGGAAACCTCTTCTTAGAATAAAAACGATAAGTTGCCGTATTCCGCAAGTTTAAAAGTATATACTTTTTAAATATCTTAAATTTGCCAAACTGTCTGATATCAATCGTATGCCTTTGAAAAAATGTTAAGCCACAACATTTCCTTTCCTTCTGTAAATTATCAGATTAATTTTTGGAAGTCTGATATGGGACCTATTTGCGGTTCTCGTGTAATCTAACTGCGATAAATTACTGGCGTCAATACCAGTTTTAAATAAATGTACACATGACTCCTTCAGAAAAATATCCCTAATTTTCAATAAACCCAATTACTTATAGAGTAAAGCTGAGGTATTTCTATTGTAGATGACTTTTTTAAAAACATACGTAAATTGTATTTTGTACAACCTGTACTGACTGAATCGAACTTTTACAAGCCCCTTCCCGTATCAAAATACTATATTTAATCAAAGAATTGCCTAAATATCCCATATTTCAAATATTCCAAAATTAATCATCTTTCAAAAATTTATAATTGAGAAATCTCTTAAAATTTTCCTTAAACCTTCTGAAAGTTTCTTTATTCTCTCAACTAGTAAGTTTATATGGGTCTTGAATCTCAAATGTTGATCCATAAGTACCTCCAAATATTTACATTTCTTTACAAATGTCAGAACACTATAGGAACATTCTGGAAGTCCACTACAATCGTGGATCTTCAGACGTCGATGGGAGATATTCCCACTATCAGAAGCAGAGAATCTCATTGCTGAGGCCTTGCGCAAATTGAGTCGTAAATAATTAAAGTCCTCACTAACTAAAAATCTGAACTCTCAGTGGCTCCCCTGCCATCAAAGGACTCACTCCAAAACATCATAGCAGTGCGATCTGCTGAACCAAATATTCTATATTCTATTCTATTTTCTATTCCCACGAGTTCCTTGGGGAACTTCGTACACAATTTCTCTGGCAGTACTTATGGAATCTCCAACCCTTACTACTCGCGTACGATTCGCTAGGTACGATCGCAACAGCGTTAAGGGCAAACTTCGAATACCAAACTATACAATTTATCCAATAAAGATTTATTTTGTACACTGTCAAACGCCTTAATAATAACGAGAAATATACAAGTACGTGAAAACCATCATGCACGGTCAGATGTCACAAAAACAGTCTTTATACGAAACAAAATCTGATATCAAGATATCTGAAATGGTGCAATGTACTCTATATGAGCACGACGTAGAGTTCCACGATTAGAACAACTGGGATTGAACAGGAAAAAATACCTAGCACACCTTCACGTGACCGCAAATATATAAAACATCTCAGTCTTCGAAACTGCATTTCAATAGAAACAGTTGATACTCTGGTTGATTCTGGAGAATTCATAGAATCATGCTGCATGACTAGAACTTTTTCCCATTTGTAGCACATGTTAATGAATTCAAGTACAAAAATGAGCATAATAGGTATGTGCTTCCATTTTTAAATAAACTATTTCATTGTTGGTACCATTTTTTGAGTACTTTGTTGCTAAAAATTATAAATTTTAACAATATCTAGTAGTTTTGTAATTTTTTAAAATTTGTTTTTATGACCATTTTTTTTTTAATTTGACAAATTTATTGTGCTCCAAACAAGTTGTCTAACGAATATACATAAAGCGTAAAATCCAGCAATTATTTCGAAATGGTTAAAAACGGATTTCGGAGGAGAAATTTGTGGAGTCATTGCTAAATCCCAAAATATCCGGTCAAACAGCTTAATTAATATTTTTCAGCAGAATATAACCCAGACGACGTCTATCAACAATTAAATAAGTCTTTTAAAAATTGAAGCTCAAATTTATGCTGAAAATCATACTTAAATTTCATTTAAATATGCTAAAAAATTGATGAAAAATAATAAAAATTCGAAAAATCCGAAAACATTGTTGGAAAAGACGAATATGATTTACAAGTTTTCTCGCAATAACATTGATAGTTAACAGCTTTTCTACACATAAAGTGTATCCTCACTATACACAGAAATCCCTCACGACTAGGGCTTGGCAGCAATCAGTCATTAGTTAGACCAAAAACCCTCCCACATAAATCTTTAACTTCGTTTGTAGTCATGCTTGCAAATTTTGTATTGACGAAAAACAAGATTCAAATTTGAAAATCAGCTTTTCCTGCAACAAAAAGGTAAGCAATGGGTACCGGAATGGCACCATCTTATGCGAATATCTGTAAGGCCCATCTCGGACAAAAATTCCTTTCGTTCGGACGCTTGTATGTTTAATTTGGAAAAGATTTATTTATGACATTTTTTATTTGGTTTGGATTACGGAGAAGAAAACCTCAAAGAATTTCTAAGTGCTCTAAATTCCGAATTTTCAGGTCATTGGAAGGGGCAACTATACCATTCCATCACCTCACATGTTAGCATGAGCGTGGTTACGTCCATTGGCCCTTTTGTTGATTGTCCTGATTATCCTGCTGCCCGTATTCACTGGCAATCCCCCCCTCCCCCTCAGTGGCTGTATGCCCTTTAATATGATCAATTTAATAATTGTCATTCCCTGTCCAACTCATTACGAGCCCCCCCCCCCCCCCCCCCCCGGCTTTTCAGAGCCCAGGGAGTGTGATGGATATGGTTAGTTTGCCCCTTCCCGATTTTGGAATCTGACGCCTTGCAGGATGAACCAGACGTTTACAAACATTGATTAATGCATCCACCTCTTCGGAAGGGACAATTAAACCATCCACACCCTCACAAAGTCCTAGTACAAAAACAGTTTTTCGAGATTCACCCACACTATTATTATCTTATTATTATTATTATTATCGTCAGGAATCATTAATAGGGGATATTCTCACACACCGCAGAACAAAGAAGAACGATCTAGTACCCAAAGGGCTCCGTCCTTGGAATAGACGGGTACTTGTACGAGCGGCCCCGTAGGGAGGGAAGGCGATGTTTTGGAGTCATAGGCATGTACGAGGGCACAGATTAAAAATGGTACGGGCGGCCCCGCTCGAGCGAAGGCCCGCAGGCCAGTAGAACCGAATGATTGGACGAAATTCGAGCGAAGATGGAACCCGAAGTAGCCTTGTTAACGAAAAGTTCGCGTGGAAATCGAGATATGATGCTGGTAAACGGTTACCCTAGCCAAGTATGTCCAAATCGTTCCTTATAAGTACCAGCCCAGATCGAATAACTGAGAAGTACCTACTTGGGTCGAGAGTCATGTGACTGTGATTGTCTATTTGCATGTTTTGACAGTGTTAATTTTAGAGCGATAAATTATACGCATGAAAAAAGTTTCGAGTTGGTGCTATTGGTTTCATTTCCCATATTTCCGTGGGACCGCTCGTACATATACGCCTAGACCGAGCGGGGCCGCTGGTACAAGTGCTCCCACACTGAGTGGGGCCGCTCATGTACCCCAACTTGCCCGCGGGGCCGCTCATGCCGTCAACCGAATAGACAACGATGCAAAATTTGCCCCCTTGTAATAGACGAAGTAGTTTTCAGCTCGGCCAACAACTCCAACTCATACGCATCCAAAGGGCCGGCAGAATGCCAGACGCCAATGTGTGTGTATGAATTGCTTTGCGAAGAATGCCCTGCTTTTCACGTGGGATAAGCTGAAACCCAACTCCACTTGAGGATCAACAACCATAGTGCTTCATTGGTGAGACGTGATGAAGATCTACCCGTGAGTCGGCATTCAATGTCCCACAATGCATCTTTCGATGATTGTTTCGGCATGAAAGTTCTGCGAAAAATGAAATCCCATGAAAATAATACGACAGGGCATCAATCTGAAAAAGCTCACTGCAACGTTTTGCGTGCATTCGATTCACCAGGGCTAAACATCAGACAATGACAAGCAACGTGATGGTACAATGTCGTCAACTCCCAAAAAATCATTCTCTTTCTTAGTTCTGAATCAGAACTTCAGATAAAGGCAGTAGCCGAAATATTAAAAAATAGTTGGTGGAAAAATGGTTGGAAAAAAATGTTGTATTAATTTCAGTGTTACCTTTTCATTTTGGTTTATTATTCAATAATAAACCATTGTAATTGCTCTTGAAAAAAAAATTCTATTTGGATTGATCATTTGATCATATTTGTGTGCCTCCTGAAATTCAATAATCGCTCTATCACCTGTGAAACACGCACACTCCAAAGCTGGAGTGGAGGAGTGGAAAGTGGAGGAATGACTCACATTAGGGACTGGGGGGGGGGGGGGGGGCCGGGTCGCAACAATAGGGCTGTGGTATGATAATTATTAAAGGGGTCATAATTAATGGCATATAGCATAAGGGGAAATGCGAGTGAATGGGGTGACAGGACAGTTAAATATAAAAGGGCCAGTAGTCGTAATATTTTGAGACGGCTTGAAGGCCACCTTGATTCATCTCCCAAGGCGACGGATTCAAGAATCAGTAAGGGTCAAGTAACCATATCCATCGCAAGTCTTAAGGCTGGTTAAAAAAGTAGTTTATATCTGTTCATCACGAGATTATATGCTGTGCTTGTATGTGCGTGCTCCTCAAATTTTCTGAGTGCAACAAAATTATGGGAAAAAAAGAAGAATATGGAAATAATGAAATAAACTTACACAGAGTAAAATTTGAGGAAATTCTCGTCCATCTGAAAAATAAAACATTAATCATTTCTAAAAGTTCCAATTTCAATAGATTGGCGTACGTATTATATTATTTTATTATTTTGAAACAGGAAAACTACGCTTACCGACCCGAATTTGGCCATGTCAATGGTGACATTGCTAAATAAAGTGCACTAATTGTGGGGCAAAAAATTTGTCCTTAACTAATTGTACTTATTCTACTATTAAGAATAATACTTTGGCTTTTTATAATTTTGTTGCAGTTTTAATATATTTTGTATCAGCCAATAATGAAAAAGGCTTTACGGATCATAAGAGGCCTTATAAGAGGCCTTCAGAATTGATGTAAAAACTCCGTTCATTCGAACGTTATCTCCACCTGGGATCTAGTTGGTTTAAACTTATAAATCGCATCATACGCATAGATGCTATGGCCCGAAAACGTTATTTTTCGAGGTTCTTGCTCACATAGGCAATAGGTATCAAATGTTCTATAATTTTGGACTCAAAGTTGACTGTGAGAGGTTCCACGACCATTGAAATTCACCGAGAGCAAATAATCGCAATTTCCGAGCCCTAAAGTAACCACCACTACGAAACGAGCATTATTTAAAAAATGGTAAACCCATGTGCTCGAAACTGCACGTTTTTACTGTAATCCTTGTTTGAAATGGTTTCATTTTCTTTGAAAAGTTTCAAATGGAGCAAAGAGATTAATACTCGTATCAAGAGACATGAACACTTTCTGTAGGCAGGAAAGAAGATTTAAAAGGCTACCAATTGAGTTTGACAGAAGAAACCAATTTCCACGGAGATCCATAGGAATATTAATATTTTCATTCCTAAACATTTGTGTTGGTGAAGTCAAGAATATATTCTACACGAAACCGTGGGATTTATTAAGGCAGTTGAGGCTACTGGGAGCGATACATCACCCACCTGAAACATAAGTGACAAACAACCAAGCCATAGTTCATACCGATCTGGTTCCGAGTCCAAGGAGTTTCGGAAGCCTAAGCGTGGTCTTGTATTTTAAAGGTCCAAGACGAATAATTATTGGTCTTCAGCATTAAAGAAAAGAAACATCAATTTGGTTGTCGTGCTTAGGGGCTTCTATCAGTCTGCCAGCAATCGTCGCTTTCACAGCTCCCTCAATAATTTGAATTATTCATCTCTCGATTTATGATAAACCTTCACGCAGAGCTCTGGCCTCGTCCGCAAGAGCGCCAAAAATGAAAATATGCCTCAGACCATTCTAAGACCAAAATTGTGGAAAAAAACGCTGCAAATTCTTTCACTGGGGTTTATTATTCAATTGGCTTGCGTTCATGATTTGAATTTCTACTAAGCTTTGGAGTGTGCGCGTTTCACAGGATAGAGCGATTATTGAATTTGAGGAGATATGCATGGAGCACGTAAATCTGTTCTCAACCAAAATACCTATTTGGATTGATCAGTTGATCATATTTGTGTGCCTTCTGAAATTCAATAATCGCTCTATCCTGTGAAACGCGCACACTCCAAAGCTTAGTAGAAATTCAAATAATGAACGCAAGCCAATTGAATAAACCCCAGTGAAAGAATTTGCAGCGTTTTTTTTATTGAAACACGCACACTCCGAAGCTTAGTACAGATTCAAATCATAAATGCAAGCCAATTGAATAATAAACCCCAGTGAAAGACTACTTATTTACCACAGCAATAATATTGAATAATAATCCCCAGTAATAATACATATCAGAATGCTTCAACCCGTGTATCGCCTATAAACTACAAGTATCGACATCGGGTATCACTCCAGTAACCACATTCACTACAACTCGACGCTATCGGCATCACTAGGTTACAAACAAACAATAATAAACCAAAAAACGCAAATGTTGTCACCATAAATGGGGCCATACATCGAGAATGGTTTGATCTACGGACGTGGGGAAGGGCTCGTTCGATTCCTCACGGTATGTTCTTCAAATAGGTAAATATTTAGGCCGATTCGACTTGTTTTGAGGTTTTTAAGGATTTTACAAAACTTTGACAGCCCTTAAAGGGCACTTTAAATTGAGTGAGAGAGCTGGCTCAAGAATTGGGGCGTCGTCGGACCAAGATGAATTTTCCCTGAAAATTTCAGATCTTTTGCTCCAGCCGTTTGGGAGAAATCGTGCGTACGGCGTACGGCGGACGGACGGAAAATTGTTTATTGCAGATTCGGATTCTACACCCTTTGAAACGTAAACCATGAAATTTTCAGGGGGGTTAGAATTTTTTTTCCAGAGCGATTACAACGGTTTATTATTGAATAATAAACCAAAACAGCAGGTTGGTAAATTTTATTGTGTGTGTGTGTGTGTGTATGAAAGCATACATGTGTGTTAGTGTCTGACAAGTTCAATAGACGCTACAAAGGAAATAAACCGATTTTCCTGATTTTTTCAATTCCAATATCAGTGAAGATTAGGAACAACTTTTGCTTTCGCTGACAGGAAGGAGGATGGAGTGGGTGATTTCCAACCTGTTTAATCTCTACTCCCATAGAAAATGATCGGTATTAGTGAATCAAGAAGGAACCTCAAACCTCACAATAACTCATCATTTAAAAAATAAGAGACCCATACACTTTTTGTTGGTATTTGAGGCTGTACCAATTACTTTCAGTTTATCATTTTTCATAATGAGCCTTCGCAATCGTAAAGAAAATGTGTTTTATAATCCCCTCAAACTTCGTCATTTAACGTTTCAAGGTGCGTAGATGGCAAATCTGCAATGTCCGTTCGGCCGTGCGCGTAAAAAAAACCTTAAAATTGATCTAAAAAATTAGTTATTCCGCACATAGACTCCAATCTGTGCCTGGTTTGTCCCAACTTCTTGGGAGTCGCATCGATACTTGGGCCAAAAATTGTCAAAAACGTGTTTTACCGAGGTTTTCCTGACATAGACAAGTGAGGAGTCATTTCTAAGTAATTTTGGACCCCAAATCGATTGGGATCTATCCCTGTTCAGTCCGAGCTCATCTGACTTGGAAAATCTCTGTTGAGGGTAAAAATGTTAAAACGGGTGAAATTTCAATTTTTTCATTTACTTGTTAATAATAATCACACTTGACAAAAATAATCAACCTTTATGAAGCAATTTGCAGCAGTTTTACCCTTGTCATGGTACAGTAGTATAGAATTCGAAACCAAAAATATGTACATACCCCGTATATGAGATTACACTTCCGGGAAGTGGAATTGACGGAGCTGATCTCTTTGAGAAGAGAGTTGAAAGCTGTTGAGCTCTCGAATTTCTGGCAGAACATATCTGGCTCCGTGCTCAACTGCGTCAGGAAGTACTCCGCGGAATTGTAGTCCTGGGGGCAGACGTAGCCGAGTCTGGGGGGCAAAACAAAGGAATGAAAGGCTAATAACTGCGATCAAAAAATAATATGCAGTAAGACTCGGCATATTGAAGACACAAAGGTGTATTGTGTCTTCGTTAGTTAGCCCTTCTACGTACATGCCCACTCAGTGCCATGCAAAAGTGGTGAATGGGTTTCTGTGCGTAGAAAGTAAAATACATGCGCAAGCGTAAAACAGTTTTCTTGCGTCATATTAGTCCGACCGCGCTCACATTTTCAGCGAAGTTCGGGAAAAACTCATATCAAACTGTCAATAGCTAATAATATTAATCTTCCGATCAAGTCTAGTAGCGACAGTTTTCATAAAATTTTGAAACCTGAACCAAGCATGTGGGTCTGAAAGGCACCCTTTGAACAATGTACATCAGCAAACGAAGTTGTGCTGTTTCTAAGACTATGGGTGTTACCCAAATCTGTTGAAGTGGCTGTGGCAACTAATACATATAAAGAGGTTTGGCATAAGCGATCTGCTCACGAATGAAAGAAGGTGGATTTTCCTGACTTAATTTCTTTTGGGGCATTTGTGTTGTTTGTGGAGGTTAATGGCAACTCCAACCTTATCTTGAGGGTGTTTTTCCACACACCAAGATATTAGGAAGACTGTTTGACAAACAGTGTTTGTACATGGTGAAGTACAATGAAGTACGATTGTAATTTAGGTAGTAAATGTTCGTAATCTTGTAGTATGGAAAAAATAAAATTCTATTAATGAGGAACATTTCAAGGAATGTGAGGGGCTAGGCTGTCGATGATTCCCATGAGCAGCACTCGAAAATCAATTCATCGCTCTGCGTATGCCGAACGTAAACCCCCCAAACATAGTTTTCTCGGATCGTACAATTTTCAAGGTAGTCGCGAAAGAACGGTCTAATAATCCCAAGCCAATTTCAATATGATTGTATCATCATTCTATCCGTTGTGGAATAAGCGCTACGGACCCTTTTACATGTCGACAAACGTCTGAAGGCGTCGGCCTACGCCGGAGTATGTCCAGTCGCATTTCTGTCCCGTGAGTCGTAATAAGCTTATAATTTTTATTTTTAGTGATTATTTGAAACATTTCAAATTTATACGACCATTTGGCATAAATGAGGAAGCTTTTTTTGTCCATGAATAACAATTTTACCAGGGGAGGCGAACTTCTCGTTAGACACCCTGTATGTCTTACAATGTACATTCTACGTAGTAACTCTTTCGAGGAAGAAATATCTGGATGAGGACCAAACGGACATTCTAAATTTTCTCGTGTTGCGTGCTTGCGTTTGACAGATAGAATCGAAGTTCTCGAGCCTTTCAAGCGGGTGTGTTGTTGAGGTTTGATACCAATAATTGTAGGTGCCCACAGAGAACATCTTCCCAGCTAAAGGTCAAACCTCAATCACAGACGAAAAGCTTACTAGGGAACTTCGTGATCAAGAATGCTTGGGATTGAAACACATTCACTTCAGAGTCCAAATAAGCGAACAATAGAATTTTCAATCATTCACTCAAAATTTGGAATCAGCCTTAAGAGAAAACAGTTTTTCTTCACGGAAATCCATTTTAGATTGTAGATCATGATAAAATTATCTTTGGATTCAAACGCTTCTCATTAATTCGTCGTTTATTCATTATTAAAAACTGGGGAATTCGGTGAACTTGGCTATCGAAACTGAAAGAAATAGTAAATCCTGCCAATTCATACACATGGATTCATTATTCTCAATAATAAGCCTTTGAAATCGCGCAGCGAAAATCGTTTAAGAAGCCCCTTCAAACTTTGCCATTCAAAAATCTGCAATGCCGTACTCCGTAATAGCCATAAAAGACCTCAGAATTTATGTAAAGAACTTCTAGTCATACAGCATGGTCTTATGAGCGAATTTACAACAACTATCATATAACAATTGTGGTAATCGGGTTGAAATTTGAGCATTTTCGAATGCAAAAAAAATCTAACTGTTGATGTTATTGAGAAAAAACTTGTTCTAAACAAAATTCTCCTGATCAAGAGGTTTTGAATTTTTGTTTAAATTTTAGTTGTTTATGAAAGTTTTGATAATATCGAAGGAAAAAAGTTCTTCCTGTGTATGGAGGATGACAACATGTTAGGGGACAGGTTGTCCGAGCGAGCTAAGGGATCAGTCCTTTGGCTGTTTACTTTCAGTGGGAGTACCGTTTAGCCCGGTGCGATTCCGGCAGGCACCAATGATTAGACCAAAATCCTATCAATTGTCGTATACCTGTCCTGTCGTTAGACAGTTCACATCTGAACTCGATATCACGTGAATCCAAAGGCGCTTGAAGCAATGGGAAGCCACGAGCGAAATCGTCAGACCTTGTACCGATTCTCTCTATAGGACGGCTGGCGACGTCCGCGACACCTCCGGGTAGTCGGACGAAAATCCAATGTGAAATTCCTTGTTTATTCTACTTTACTTTTACTTTATGACAACATGTTTTGGTCATCAAGTGTAAGATAAAACTGTGTTAAACTAATTGAAACCAATAATTGTTCCTCATTATCTTTTACGAGTAGTTTTGATACATTCGCTCTTCACAATCATCATAATTCTTAAAGTCGTTTTATCCCTCCCTATTTCTTTTGAAATGCATAGGAAATTTCTGCTCTCAATCAAAACACTCATAAGTTTATCACTAACACACAGGTCATTACATTTTTTCTGTATGTTTGTAGATTCTCCCCGGAAGTGGGGAAATAAAACCCCAAAACGTTGGAAACAGGCTTTTTATTCAAGACCAAACCTCAATAAATCCCCAGAAGCTTCTTGTGAATAAACATACGTGTGTCATTATTTATATCGAGCTTGTCAATTTCGTTCCAGTCTGCAGTTTTAGGGATCATTCGGAGAACAACATTACCCCAGCCATCTGGGATTTGGTCCTGCTCTAGAATCGAATTAAAGATATTTGTTAGAACCTCAATACCACTGTCTGGTAAATTCTTCAGCACCTCATTTGGTATACTATCCCACTCCGCAGCTTTTTTATTTTTCAGATTTAGCAAAACTGATTTGACCTCGCCTATCGTGAAAGGCACATTCAAGCTCGAAAACACTACTTCGTCATCGATACCCATACAGCTGGATGTTGGCGATGGCGTAACCATTTCCACCAGATAAGATTCCCATTGTTCTAACGAAATGTCAGAAGTCTTGTGTTCTCTATTTCTCAGTATCCTGACTATCTTCCAAAATTCAGGGGAGTTGCTCACATTACACAAACCCTCTCTCAGAATGTCATAGAACATTTTTCTTTCATATTTCAACAACGACCCATATCTTTTTTTTTTGCCAGTAAATAATCCGCCATGGGACCCATTCACTTTTTCCAAATTTTGTAGGTGGATTTGACAAGCTTCAGCGATGTTTTACAATTTTGGTTAAACCAAGGTTTATGTGTATGATTGGTCCACAATGAACTAATGCAGCTCAAATGCAGTTCAAATTTATGCTGAAAGTTGTACTAAAAGTTTAATTGAAATGTCCTAAAAAATGGACAAAACTTTAAAAACCCAAGAACAATATTATTTAGAACAAGTTTTTTTGCAATAATATTAATCGTTGGATTTTTTTTAATACAAAATCGCTCAAATTTCAACCTAGTTCAACATAAATGTAATACGAACATTTTGGGAAATTCGCTCATACGATCATGCTGTTTGATTGAAACATTTTTTTGCCCATTTTAATGAAATTTAAGTACAATTTATCAGCGTAAATTTGAGCTTACATTTTCAAAAGACCTATTTCATTGTCGACTAACTCTGTTTGAGTAATATTCTGCTGAAAAATATAAATTTAACAATTTTTAGCCGTATGTCTTTATTTTTATGATTTTTCTAAGCACAATTTTTGAAATTTGACCAATTTAATGAGCTTAAAAAATGTTATACAACGAACTCATCAGCTATAAGGAATGCTTAATTTTTTTGGCGGAAGAACGAAGTTATTATCTCAACCCTATTGAGAGTTATCATCTGGAAACACACATACACAGGAATAATTTTGGAATGCGCCATAACGGATTTCGATGGAGAAATGTTTATAACATTTGTATTTTAAAATTCTCAGAGCAATTACGATAGGTGCATTTTCTACGAAAATTCCCTAAAATCCGTTCTTTCGCTCATTGAAATAGGTACAGTTGGGGGGAGAAATGGAGATTTTAGTGAAATAAGGTCGAAAACACTGGGGTAGATTTTAGGACGTAATAATAATTTTTCTTCGTAGAAACATTATGTGTAGGTCAACAGTTTTGTAAATCAGTAGCCAAATCCACCCGCAAAGTCTGTAGCATTAATTCTTGGATACCCTACATACCTATGCAATGCATAGTTATCTAGATAGTCGGTACCCTAAATTATTCTAAAAATTGTGCAATTACACCGAGTGGTAGACTAAAGTGCCGCCTCCAACCCTACAAATTACCTGTGAGTCGTTGAGTGATCATCTACCTACCTATCAACTAATGAAATTGTTAGTTGCGTAACTTGTTTGAGAGTTGACAAATAGGAATGGAAAATAGAAACAGTTTTTTTTTTAGGCAATAGGCCTATATAATTCCACTTCGTTCCGTTACGTAACTAACAAAGATGGAGGTGATCGGTAAACGAGTGGGACTTCCCGCGAGATCTCTCACCGTAGAATTAGTCCTACCCTAGCGAATGAAATTCGAGACGGCAACGGTGCCAAGGTTTTCCTTTTCGCCTGAGTCAAAGATCCAGTTGCAGATATCTGATGTCCAGTGGACAGCAAAAGGCTACTTACTGTCATCGCTTGATCGATAACTCTTCGTATTCCTACTCACGAATACGTAGTTTTTCCCATTCCTTCCTCCATCAACTTCTACTACTATTGGCTACTAACTTTTTTGTATCTGTTACTTGAGTGTGCAGGCCACACCCAGTAGCACATCTCCCGTACAGAGTGTCCGAGAAAGATAGGGTCTCACTTTAGAGGTCAGTTCTGCAACTCTAAGGAACCTCAACTCTAAGAGTTAAAACGTTTATTTCCTGACGTAAAGTTCACGATGTCGTCAAAATTACCCCAATACCAAAAAGTTGTATAATTTCCTCCAGAACCAATCATAAAACATTTTTTGAACGTGAAAATATCATAATACAACTTGTTCAGTCGTAAGGTCTCCTTACTTGGGTTTTCAAAACTTTTTTTTTTTTTTTTGGTTTCTGTGATGTTGGAACATTGAAGAACATTGGAAGAATTGAAGTGGACTTCAAAATTTGAAACCTTTGTAATAAAAAATCAGTGTTTTTCTTGATTCATCTGGGTTTTCATTTATCATTCAACCTGAGAATGGGCACAATCCGATTTTACTCAGTGGGCTTCTTATAACACCTTATCAAACTTGTCGCTTTTTTGAAAAATAGCATTTTTCTTCTCTCACAAGAAGAATGTGATCTTGCTGTTGCGTTAGAGACCCATTGTTATTGTAAAATATTTGTGAACACGAGGGGGAAAAAAGGGTTAAAACAGAGAAATCACCACAAACATTTTTTTTTTAATCAATCCCCAAAATTCATCAAATTTACCGAAAAAAATCTACCATAAACTTCTTTCACACTATAGGCGAAGCATGAACTTTTTTACCAACCATACATCTTCCATTTTTATCCCCTAGACTGTTTCATCAATCCCCAAATTACTACAAATACCGCTAAAGTAAACAACCCATCTACCATGATCTAAAATATTAGAAAGGTACGATTGCGATCGAAGTTCAATCATTGCACTCAACACATGGAAATCACACTCTGGGTTGAAGCATTCTTCTTCTTAAAAAGAAGATTAAGACTATTTGCAAGAATTCAAAAAGCAGCAGATACAAGAAAGTAAATTCCATCGAGAATAATTGTACCTCTAAAAATAATCATGATGGTTATGATGAGAATGAATTGGAAATAAAAATTGTTTCCTCATACCACAGTACAAATTATTCAGTACTCCCTACCAGGAAGTTGGTGGTTAACGGTGTTGAAATTATAGCACTTCTAGATACTGGAGCAAGTACTGATATTATAAATAGCGAGGTGGTTCAGAAAAACTCCTGGAAAACCGTATCTGATAATCAAATTATGCGTGGTTTCAATGGTTCAAAAGAACGCATTGAATTTTGTACACCATTGACAGTAAAATACGAAGACACAGTAGTTGAAGTATCGGCTTATATTTCTGATGCAATTTCATTTGAGATGATCGTCGGGATCCCAACGCTCCATCAATTAGGTTTCTCCCTAAAATTTTCATCATCACCACAAAATAATGTTCACAAAGGACCTCTTCCTAGATCGATATATAGCAAGGATGATTTGGAAAAGATGTTTCCCATTCAGATAAGCCAATTTGTGATTCAACATTTTCTGTACCTTTTGAGTTGATGAAGGGCGCTACCCCTATAAAACTAAAACCTTATAGACTATCTCGCGAAAAATATCTTTGGGCACAGGATAAAATTCAAGAACTTCTCGATAAAAAGATAATACGAGCCTCTTCGTCAATGTATGCTTCTCCATGCGTGATTGTCCCTAAAGCTGATGGTTCGTGGCGACTTTGCCAGGATTATCGGCAAATCAACAAGATAACCGAATTAGATCCATTTCCTTTCCCTGTTATTGACGATGTCATTTGTTCTTTTGGAGGATGTAGTTTCTTCACGAAAATCGATTTGAAGGATGGTTTCCTACAAGTTCCTCTAGTAGAGGAAACCAAAGCATTTACCGCTTTTGTACTTCCTTTTGGCCACTTCGAGTTCAACCGACTACCATTTGGATGGAAGAATTCCCCCCCAAAATTTCAACGGTTCATCACTTCGGGACTGGGAGACCTACTCAAAAATCCATTCATTCGAGTGTACATCGACGATATTTTGGTAGGTGGGCGAACGAAAAAGGAATGCGCGGTTCTTACATCCCTTGTTCTGGAGAAATCATCAACAAACGACTTGAAAATTAATCTGGGAAAGAGTCAATTTGGTCAGTCATCTGTTTCGTACCTACGAAGGTTGATTAATGGTAAAACCAAGACCACTAAGCAGGAATCAATTGATAAAGTACGTAGCATGAGAAGACCTAATGATGTACATTCAGTTCTTGTCTTTATAGGTTTGACTGGACACTTCCGAGCATTTATCCCACGGTATGCGGAAATCATTAGGCCTCTAGACCGCCTGAAGAGCAAGGGTGTTGCGTTTGAATGCTGTGACAAGGCCGAGGAATCTTTCCAGACATTGGTGAAGAAAATCACTTCAAACCCAATTCTGCAGCTGCCTGATTGGGGACTACCATTCGAATTGTGCTCTGACGCTTCTCAGTTTGGATCTGGTGCCATATTGTACCAAAGGAATGTTCAACGTCCTAAAGCACATCAACTCCGGGTAATTGGATATTACTCATACACTTTCACCCCAGCTGAAATCGGGTACTCAGTCACAGATAAGGAGGCTCTAGCAGTTATCAAGGCTATAAAGTATTTTCGATCTTACTTGGAAGGGAGGAACTTTGTTTGTCACACCGATCACCAAGCACTTTCACATCTTTTGAATCTCAGAGAACCTAAAGGCCGTCTTGCACGATGGCAGATCTTTCGTATGAGCTACAACATTACTATTAACCACAGGAGTGGAAGAGAATTGGAAGATGCTGACGCTTTGTCACGGCTCTGTTCGGATCATTCAGAACTCCCAGTGGTGAACTTTGCACGAAGAGGAGGGAAAATGACGATTGATGATTCTATGATACCGGAAGTTCTTTGAGCTTACCATGACGATCCGGACTCAGGAGGGCATGACGAATTTTGGAGAACATACCGCAAAATCAATACTCGCTTCACGTGGCCTGAGTTGAAGAAAACTGACAAAAATTACGTTAAGTCCTGTCATGAATGCCAAATTACCAAATTTAAATTCAAACCAAAACCTGACACCATGATAATTCCTGAAAAATCAAAAATCCCTTTTGAATGTATCCATATAGATTTCGGAGAACGAGCCAAATTTATCCATTAGATTTCGGAGAACGAGCCAAAAAGTCAGACGCTTCATTGACTACACAATCATTCCTCCTCGTCGTTGATGAAGCCACAAGATTTACGTTAGCCAAAGCAATGAAAGAGAGTTCAGCTGCAGTTATAAAATATTTAAAAAACCTTCCCTACCTTGACAAAGTTTAAAAAAATAGTATCCGACAACGGAACTCAGTTCAGTTCTCAGGAAATGAAAAAATTCGCTTCGGACAGGAATATTGAGTGGATCACGACAGCCCCCTATCACCCTGAAGCAAATGGTCTTGTTGAGAGGAAAATGCGTGAAGTGAAGCAATTCTTGGCACTCTACCCAAGCTTAAGAGGTGGTTGGAAAAATTGTTTAGAGGCAAGCGTTAGCCATATCAATTGCTCATATTCTTCAGCATTAGGTTGTTCACCTCAATTCAAGGCTTTCCATCAAAAGTCGATATATCCAGCAGATGTGAGGTTCGGGGTCACAGTTGACATGTTACACGAAGAAGAATTCACGGAAGAACAAGAAGGAAAATACAGCGAAGCCATGAAGCAATCGTTCGATAAGAGACACTAAGAACTACCCTGAATTCAAAGAAGGCGGCAAAATACTTGTGCAGTGCGGAACTTATGGCAAAACTCCCAACGTTCGAGGACCATTCCTCGTTAAGAAAATTGTCCTAATGGACAACTTCCCGAAAAAATAATATACTTCGATGAAAACGGGGATGAAAAATATGCTGTAATAAAAAATTCCGTTCCATACCATTGCAGGAGCAATGTAGACTCTTACTGGGGGAATGAAATGGACTCATTTAATTAATGAACACTCCAGTGACACCTCCTTAGATCAGTTGTTGTTTTATTTGTTAGAAGCTTAGCAGCGCTTTAAACTTATTCAAAACTCTCCGCTAAATACAGAATTGGAGATCGAAATAACGATCAGTTAGGTATTTATTCAATCTTATTCTTTCAGTATTTCTTAATTTAGTCATTTTTTTGCTGTAGATCAATTACATATGTGGAATACAGACTGCAGCTAAAACTATGGGGGCGGAGAACTTCGGCGGAACAAACGTCTGACGCGCACGGCAGCAAGCTGAGAACTACTTGACTCGAGCTAGCCGCGTTCCTTAACTACCCTCGTTAGCTGAGGTCAGCAGAAATGGAGGGTTTGGGTACTTAACTTGTATATATAAACACGACAGAAAAACAAAAATAAAAACAAATGACTCACGGTGGATATCTTTGTGAAATATATATGACAGCGTTAAAATTTGAGCAGGTGTGGCGGTCATAAATCGACTCAGCACTAGGAAGGTGCAGTCTATTATTGAATGCTCTTAAGCAGGGTTCACATCCATCGGTACGTAAGCAGTACGAGCAGCTGAGTGGTTGGACATGAGCTGGGGAGGGGGAATATTTTTTCCGGACAGGCACTTTTGAAACAAACTGCACGCATCAGATTTTTCAGATATTTTTCGTTCCGCATCTGCGCAGTTCTCTACCGCGCATACGGAATGGCGTCGGGAACCGAAACAGCTGTGGGAGGAAGTGCGGGAAACGAGTTGTTAGCTTGTACTAGGCCGATTCCCCTCCATCCTCTCCACTGCTTTCTACTAGATTCGCCTTTCCGTATTTCCAGACGTTTCGGATGGATGTGAACCCTGCTTTGCTCCCCCATACCCTTGCAAGCCCCCAAGGGCAAAATCCCTTTTGAATGCATTACCATGCCCTCGACCATTGCAAGCCTTTGCCACCTTTCAGGAAACCCCCCTCCCCTCCAACTTTTTTAGATAAACTGTCGCCTTCTAGCGGTATGGATATCCTATGGCGGACATGAATCGCCTCAGCCTTTAGAAGGGGCTTCTGTACCATTCGATCACCTCCCATATTAAGAGTTGTGAATGGGATTGCTTACCGTCCAAAGTGGGCTTTGGCGTCATCAACATCCCCGAAATATACTTGCTTTCCTCCTGGAGCAAGGAGGCAAACTTTGTCGAACATCTCAAAGATGCCGGACGCGGGTTGGTGGATGGATGCGATCACGACTTTTCCTTTGGCGGCGAAGGTTCGGAGGACTGTCACAACTTGTGAGGCCGAGAAGCTATCGAGGCCCGTCGTTGGCTCGTCGCAGAGCAGCAGCGGGGGATCCGGCAACATCTACAAAACAACAACAATAATTTTGATTATTGATATACCCATGACAGCCGAACAAATTTGACAGCAGGAGTAAAGTCGAGAAGAGTTCCGAGTATCACTATGCGACTGTAAACTTAAAAGTGCAAACATGTTAAATGTCGTCCTGTAGGGATGGGTATCAACTAATCGGAATAACCAATGTTCTGCCTCTAAAATCGGAGGAGTTGAAGGTAATGCCGAAGAAACAGGTTTTTTTGAGAAATTTCCTCGACGCTACCCAGGCTATAACTCTTAACCTCAGTTTATATGATTCTTATTTTGTTCGAAAGCAATTTTACTCTAGTTGTGCAACAAACTTCGGAAAGTTTTTTTATGCTGACATAGGGGGAGAAGGGGGGATGGAGGGTTCAGTATAAAATCCTTTCTATCGCTTCATGTCATTATTTTCTTTTAAATTAAGATTTTGGTTTAGTATTCAAATTTCATAATGAAGGGATGTGATTGGAGGAGCTAATATTGATACATCACTATATGATCTCTATTTCATCAGATTTTATTGATTTATTGAATATCCTTTGTTCCACCTCAATTTTCATCTAGTTGTGATGGAGAGGGTGATAGACAACCCATTTAAGCGCTCCTCTTACAGACTGTGCAGCCGATTTTCTTGCTTCTTTTTTGCTTCTATTAGAAATTTTGTACTAGAATATTTTTCATAACTTTCACATTTAATTATTGAGGGGCAATGATGAGTGGGTAATGATGATAAATCACTATATCTCTACTATTTTCATCTAATTTGTTTTATTCGATCCCTATAATTCCTATCTAACAAACTTCGGACATCTTGGGAAAGAGATTCGATGAACAATATAATATGTTCTAGTAGAACAAAAAAAATATAAGTGTTTATAATAATGTTTATGTGTGATTATATAAATACTGTATGCAGGGGTATCGCTGTATGCATTACTTACCAGTACGTTCACACACACAATCACACTTATAAATATGATTAGACATCTTATACATGTTTTTTAATACTGGATAACATTCTTAATCGAAAAAAAACAGCATTATTGGCTTAGAATTTCAATAGGTATGAGCTTCGCTTGATGGATCGGCTTGTTGGACCAAAATTGGTGTCGAATAAAAAAAAAAATTTCACACAGAAGTTCATGAACAAATAACTATTTACCTCCGGGGTACCCTCCAGCCGCCTATTTCCATAATTAAATTTGAATGCCCTGAAATATGTTTCAAAACTAGACCAAAACTCTCATGCGAGCAAACAAATCTAGTTGGTCCAAACTTCGAGCCACCCGGTCACCTCACTCACATAGATGCTATGGGCAAAAAACAACCCATTTTTTATCTAGCCCACATGCATTTTCGGTTCGCATAGTTTTCTGATGGGTTTGTTTTCATTCAATTGTTGTTTGTTTTGTTCAATTTGCTTTGGTATGTCTTCCAATTGGAGAGGAAAGTTCTCAGATTGGATTATAAGTCTCTATATAAATTATAAGGGTCTCACCTTGGTTCAGTTTTTCTGTTTAGTTTGAAACTTTGTCAGATTCGTTTAAAGTCCTGAAGTCAGTTGGTAAAGCTCTCTTTTGATTCGAGAACTACTCAATTTTTCATAAAAAGTAGTCACTTTAGTTTCTAATATTCCTAAATGTTCAGGCCATCTTGTAGACGACTTGGCCAGGAGAGCCTTAGGACGGCAACTCTTATCTGAGGCGAGAACCCGTGAAAAGAACAGTGTTCCGTCCTCACCTTCACTTTCTTGAACTCTTATACAGGGTCAATTTCGCTACTTCAATTAACGATCAACAATAACAATCATCACTGGCGCCTGCGCCGTTCTTCCATTTTGCCGTCCCTTCTCCAAGGAAAGCTGTGGCTCATCCATCATCGCCTCTCCACGTTCACTTCGATTTCAACCTTTTATAAAACTGCGCCTCTTTTTCGATATTGAAGGTCCCTGTATCTTTCCGTTGTTTATACGACGTCTTCATCTCTGGATCCCTGCATCCCTGAAGAACACTCATCCTTACCAGCTTGTTCAGCGTTCTACCCTTTTGGCTGGCGTTTCTGTAAGTACCAGCAAGTACTCCTGACATCTCAATGTTGTTTCGAAGCCTCCATGCGCCACGTGCCCTCGGCTTGTGTCAGATTCCTTATGAAGGAATATATTGCTTTCAGCTTCCACTGCATCGTGCGCTCTCACTCGCCCTTTTTGCTGCCTTGTTCCCTGTCTCTCGAATTCGGATCGCCCCATACCTGACGAGGACCAAAGCTTGGCCATTTCCCGATCGCTGTGTGAGACTCGCGTTTCTCAGTTTTTAAAAGCTCCCGAGCTACAGTATAATTTCTATTCTACCAAACAGTTGACAGCAACGTCCTATATCTTCTTAGGGGAACAAAATTATATCTATAATAAGAAGAAGTTATATTATATTTCTTAAACAGTTAGGAGGAGCTCCACTAGGACCCCCTGTAAGCATATTGCCTTTTTTCCATTATTTTTACTTCGATAGGAAGTGATTTATTTCTTTTTTAGGTTATTTACGCTTCTTAGCCACTTTGGTTGTTTTCGATAATCAATTGAATAGATCACTTTATAAGGTGTTTGACTTCGAAAGTTGGTCACTTTTTTATTTCAAAGTAGTACCTTTTCCACGTTCGAACACTAAATTAGTTTAAGAAATTTTCGATTTCTTTCTTCATTTTGTTTGAAATGTTCCCAAAGTGGGTTAGAAAATGGAAACTCTGACTAGTCAGGTATAAGTCCGACTAGCGTGCATGGACTGTGCAATAATTACCTACTTACTGCAATTCAGAGACAATGGGTGATAACAGCAAATGCTCAAAATCTTCCGTAGCAGCGTACATTTACTCTACTTAATGACGGAGGATTGTTATAGAGAGTATCACGTTACAATTAGGCATCATAAAATGGTGGAATGGGACAACTTTATTTGGGTTTTCAATCTATTGTTCCCAATGAACCCAATTTATGGATCTATATTCCATCAATCATCGCATTTAATCCAATTTTGTTATGCCATCAGGTTGAAACGTCAGAAAATGGGTTTGCATTGGATAATAAAACATTGAAGTGGTTTGTTTGCTTGGATTGTGCAACAATCACTACAATTCAGAGACATTGAGCAACGTCAGAGATTCTAAAAATTTTCAAAAAACCCACCTATGTCAGTAAATTTTTATTACTAACTGATGAACTCGGATCGGTATATAGGGCATCAAATTACAATTAAGTGTCGTAAAATGGTTTGAATGAGACCACATTATTCCTTTTTTGGATTGTTATTGCGTAGTTCATCAAACCTGGCATTTTTTTCGAAGAACACCCTCGAAACAGGAAATTTTAGAAGGCGAGCGTTTTTTCGGAGAGAAACTCAAAACAACGAAATTCAGAAGGAATGCTCCGCTGTAGGATAGCAATCCTTGTTTTAAAAGTGCTTCGTTAGACCGCGCTCAATCTCATTTCATTCCCGTCTCGGCTAACTTCATAGACAACCCGGATTGTCTGGACCGGTTTTATCGGTCTAATCATGATTTTGAAATACCTTGTCGGTTATCTTTGATCGTGTGATGAAGTTTCGAAAGGAAATTATCAAGGCCGACGCGCTACGCACAAATACCGCACGCAGGAAGGAGGATCTGAATACATTAGCCGAACCGGTAGTCCCAGTGGGGCGGCAGTCCGCGACCTACCTCAACACCCTTGACTTCGAAACTTCTTGCAAGATCATTTGCTATTAAACCACTGCAAATGATATTCGGCGAAGATTTATTAATTCTGTATTCGAATTACCATTGTACGTAAATCGCTCATTAGACTTATTCTCAAATTTTTTAAAAAGTTTGAAAATCAGGAATAATCTTATACATTATAAAATTTTATATTATAAAACTCAAAGTTTGTTTCCAGATTTGTTTCGATATATCTATCCATGTACGTATCTATATATCAGCGTTCCCAATAGATCTGGGGCTAAACTAGGGGGGGGGGGGGGGTCCTAAACTGCCGTATCGATTTTGAAAGGAGTGCTCTTGAAATTATTGATAGTACTACCTTTAGTAGTATATATTATTCTTACGCCACAATTGTTCACCGTTCCAGCTGGTTTATATTTTAGTTAGCCATTGAGGAGGAAGGAAATTTACCGCTCTTCCCAACAGTATCCCCAGATTTCAATTTGATTGGCAAATTAAGAGAGTTACGGCCATTTTAGTGAAGTTGAGTCGTCAACACGAAAAAAATCTTAAAACTGAAATAACTCGAAAACGAAGCTTCTCAAGAATATCTCTAAGGAACACTTTTTGTTGAAAATTAGTTGCAGAATCGACCCCTGAAGAAAAGATAAAATATCGTCTTACATTCTGCATAAACTCGAAGTTTATGTATTTATTTTCTATGTGTTCGTATGTATCTGAATATCTATGTCCGCAATAGACCGCTAAACTGCATGAACGATTTTGACAATAGCGATCGTAAAATTAATAGCGGGGTTCGGCGCACAAAATAGGCCAGCTCTGAATCCCCATAACAGCTTTCTATTTCATAGACCTTTGCAACCGATTTGGTTGGTTTCCAAACTTTTGATATGAAGAGGCTAAGAGGCAGTTTATCAGCGGCAGATAATCGTGACAGCTGGAGAAGCCTTGACGAGAATGTTTTATTTCGTGGGAAGCATGAAACGAAAAACCGAACCCAAACCTAAATTTTCACCAATGATCGTATGAAGCTAGAATTCGATTTTGTGTGATTTTGTTTGCATTAAATGGTAAGTAATTTAAATGTAAATTTTCAAAAATTCCTTTCAATTCCGTAGCGTATATTGACTGAGAAAGCATGTCGGAATTCATGTCTCCCATAACAATAATTTCTTCATACTTAGGTAAAAGCTGAGAAAGTTCATCGAAGACCATATTAATTTTTCCTACTTTGGGCGGGCGATAAATCACTCGAGCCAAAAAACATTTATTCCGAATTCTTAGTTCTAAAAACATGTACTCGGGGGACTTCGAATATGCAGATTCTGACTGTGCAATTACTTTACACGGGATGGAGTTTTTAACATAATATATAATAAGTTATATTATAACGCAATGCCACCTCCTCCCTTTCCGGTTCTATCTACTCTAAGCAGATTATACAGGTTTAAGTTATAATTATTAGTACTCATATATGGTTTTAGGAAGGTTTCAGATACACCAACCAAGTCGAACGATCCATCCGCGAATATATCCGCGAATTCACCGAAATGTGCATGTAATGACTGCGCATTAACATGCGCAACCTTAAGCTTCCCACCCCCGATATTCAACCTCTCTTTTAGTTTCTCTCTAACCGTGCCAATGTATAAAATAGAATATAATCCTACTTGTGAAACAGAGTTTTCTAATGCATCTTATAATTTTCGACAGGACTAAATCAAATTCAAGTGAGTTAATATAAACTGAACCAAATCTTCTAATGAAAATATTAAATACTTTTTAATTTTGTTAACTACCCTCAAAGCAACAAACGAAAAACAAAAACAAAAGCTTAGTTGCCAGGAATAAATAAAAATTTCGATTCCGACGTGGCTGTGAAATCAAGACCGACTTGACTTTAAGACACCGGGGATCCACTTCCATCGATGAGAGTGCCTTGCAACCAAGTCCATCTTCCGGAGTTCGTCCACTCCTGTAACAAACTGGCGTTCCGTAACACCATACCGTACCACCGTTCCGAACAAATGCCATCCAAACATTTTGGCGTTCTGTTACATCGTTCCGTAACAAATTTGTTATGGGAGGGCGATCGGTCCACGAGGAGCGTTCTTTTCTGTTCGTTCTCGAACCATGGCGACCTCACCGCAGCAAGTGGCAGCAACATTTTCATTAATCATGTAATTAATAAAAACAAGAAAAACAGACCACGCCGTTGGTGGATATCAAAATGGCATACAAACCGGGAACAATACAGTGGGACCAGCATGCACTGAAGTTTCAGCAGCTCAGTGGCCTATATAAAAATTGTATGCGAATGCACGCGAATACAAGAATGCGACAACCCCGTGATTTACGAAATGATGCAAGATTCTAAGAGAGAGTAGGGGCCGCTGGATGAATGTTCGAAGAACGGAACGGCCGAACTTAGAGCTCGTCCACACGTGTTTCACCCCGTTCCGAACATCCCTTTGATGAGACGGGGGAAAACCGCCAGACGAGCGATCGGGGCCCATTCCGTTCTTTTCATTGATCTCATGCCGTTTCGAACCTCTCGTTTGTTCGGAGGAACGGAACGCCAGTTTGTTACAGGTGTGGACGCACCTTTAGAGTATTGATTGACCGCACATGTAAAGCGGGATCGTCCTTCCCCTCGGCTTTCCGTAAAAAAAAAAAATTTGCTATAACAGTCCATAAAAAATGGTATTTATTTTCCCTCTTGAAGATCTTTGCGTCGTTGAGCAGTTCACGATTATTGTATGTAAGGCTTTGATTAACGTATACTTTCTCATCATTGCCAGTTAGATAACCAAGCTTTTGTGGGGTTAGTACGTTCTTATGTTTCCAAACGCTCTTTTTATAAATTTTTCTTACAAATTCCAACACCAAAACACCAGAAAATTGCTTATCAACTCTGGGACGAGTTCGATATACAATAATTCGCTAACCATATTATCGATGATCGGAAATATAAATTACCAATATTCCTTGTAATTTCCATTAGATCTTCATTCGGATCCTAAAGTACTCCTGAAATTTCTACCACGTTTTCACGAAGTTGTAAAACCACCACCTGCCACCATTCATCATTACCTGCATTTCGCCGACTCGTTTGGGACTTATGATAGTCGTGATATGCCTACCGAAAACCAACGTTTTATTAGCCAAAATTCAACGTTACAAATGAAATATGAATTTTCCAAGTATACACAATATAGGTTGCTAGGGAACAAGTCATACGTCGTAATTAGTGTTAATTATCTAAAGGAGAATATCACCACATTCTTCCCTCCATTAATTTAAAACAGTCGCTCAGGTAGTCAGGTTTAGATCGGATCCTTGAGCTTCTCCGGGGGAGTTTATCTTCAACAGTTGAGCCAGGCAAATCTGGCGAAAGTGACTCTTGTAGTTGCTCTGCAGGCTCTTCACTCGGGTACGGAGTTTCCATGATCAGAAGATTCCAGGTGAGCTTCCCCATAAGGAGCTAGCTGTCTCAAAGACACATTTTCTTCACGGCCATCAGAGAGCCGAACCAAGGCGTATTCAGGGTTGGCTTCGATGAGGTGGACTTCCTCGACTGCTGGCATGTAAGTATTTCCTCGCACACGCTTTCTCATGAGGATTTTTCCTGGCTCTATTAGCCATGGAAGTGAGGTGCCGTTCGAAGATCGACGATGAAAGGAAAACATCCTTTCGTGAGGGGTAGCATTAGTTGTAGTGCACAATTAAGAGCGTATAGCGTGCAGTGCATCTTGAAGAACGATGTCCCATTGAGTCGGCTTCAAACCGTTTGCATCTAGTGTCAGTTCACTAATTTTCCAAATTATACCATTAAAACGTTCTATTTGCCCGTTCCGTTGGGGATTATATGCAGTTGTACGACTGGTTGCGATTCCACTAGTGTATAAACAGCTCTTCAATTCAGAGGACATGAAGTTGGCTCCTCGATCCGAATGAATATAAGCTGGAAGGCCGAACGTCGTGAAGAGCTCATGTAGATGTTTGATAATCGTCGATGAGGACATATCCACACATGGGAAGGCAAACGGGAAACGCGAATATGCGTCGAGGATAGTGAGCAGGTATCTCTTGCCTGATGATGTTCCGGGAAGTGGGCCTTTGAAGTCTATGTTCAAACGTTCCAGCGGTGCTGTTGCTTTCGCCTGAGTACCTTGAAAATTGATGAAATCGAGGTTTCAGTTTCGCACGTGTGGAGCATGATGATGTTACGCGTCTTATTTCATCGATAGAAAAGGGAAGGTTTTTACTCCTGACCCAATGAACCATTCGTCGAACGCCAGGGTGGCAAAGATTGGAGTGTATTGTTTTAAGGTCCTGCATTGATGAAATGTTGGTTGCAACTTCACTCACTGACCCCATCACACGAGAGTACGCATCAGCTGCCTTGTTTTCTCGCCCTAGTCAAAAGAATATATCAAACAAATAGCAGGTGAGTTCGAGTCGCCAGCGCATGATTTTTTCATTTTTAATCTTGCTTTTATGGGTCATGTCAAACATATAAGCAACTGGTTTTTGATCTGTCAGCAGTCTAAAATGCTTCCCAAGAAGAAAGTATTTCCAGTATTTAATGGATTCAATAATTGCGTAAGCCTCCTTTTCTATGGCTGGATGTTGGTGTTCGCTGTGGTTTGAAGTACGCGAAAAGAAGGCTAAGTACAGGGCGTCCGCTCTGAGTCAAAATTCCGGCAATAGCGTGGTCAGAAGCGCCTGTTTCCACTTGGAACTGAGTTGAATCGTCTATTGATTGTATGGTGGCTTTTGATATATCGGATTTGAGATTTTCAAATGCTTCAAGTACTTCCTTCGACAATGGGAAACTTTAGGATGACACTAAAGGCCTTATTTTATCGGAGTATAGGGGAATCCACCGAGAGTGATGTGCGAACATTCCTATAGCTCTTTGAAGGGATTTAGCCGTTGGGTATTGGTAGCGTTAGTAGGGGCTTGAGTCGGTCCGGATCAGGTCTAATCTTAGCATCAGAAATTTCGTATCCAAGCAGTTTAATGGATTTTACTGAGAAAGTACTCTTCTCTTCGTTTATTGTGAGTTAGTACTTCTTCACGGCGTTCAGGAAACGTTCAAGGTTACTATCATACTCTAGCTGGTCACGGCCACAAACAGTCACATCATCAAGGTATGGGTAAGTTCCTCGAAGTTTTTCCGCCTCTATGATCCCATCTATTGTTTTCTGAAAACACGGTACTCCATTGGTTACCCCGAATGGGATACGAAGAAACTGGTTCAACTTTCCACAAGCTTCGAAAGCGGTGAATTTCCTGTCTGAATCTAAAATTTGTATCTGATGGTAGGCGCTACGCAAGTCGATTGTACTGAAAACAGAATTCTTGGCGACTTTTTCTAATATTGTTTCAACTCAAGGTAGAGGGTAGGCGTCTAAAAAGGTAAACTTATTGATTGGATGGTAGTGATCAAATACCATACGTCGTTTCTTAGCGTTGTTGACGACAAATACTTGCACTCTCCAGGAAGAATTGCTCTTTCCGATGATGTTTTCGACCAAAAGTTTTTGAATTTCACTGTGTATAAATTTCAAGTCTTCTGCTGCGACTTTGTAGCAATAAGTTTACAACATCGAGCAAGGTTTGGGAAGAGAGAAGCAGGTGGAACCAAGGCAAAAGCCAGACCATAGATTTCAAGGAGGGGTTTATCACCACCGAAAGCTGAATGTTGTTTGAGAAAGTCATGCCCGATTAGGATGTATGTACATAAGTTTTCCATAACTTGCAACTTCTGGTCGAAATATGTATGACCTAATAAATTTAACTGTATGATGCATAAACCAGTTATTCCAGTTATAAGCGAGGATGATGCCATTGAGACGGAACCAGAGAAAGGTGAAATAGTCAACTTGCAATGCTTGGCAACTGATCTGTCGATGAAACTGAGGGAACTACCTGTGTCAATTAGGCAGTTGAGCTTTTTGCCTCCAATGATCACTGTCGTTACAGCTTTAGCTAGTCAAGTGGGAGATGCTGCTGAAATGACACCCATCACCGCACCAGTTTTGTCAAAGCTATCTGCTGTCTTACTAGACTAGCAAACTCTCGGATAGTGGCCTTTTCTCTTGCATTTCGAGTAGACATTTCCTAAGGTAGGGCATTCCGACGACGCCCCAATTCTGGAGCCAGCTCTCTCACTCAATTTAAAGTGCCCTTTAAGGGCTGTCAAAGTTTTGTAAAATCCCTAAAAACCTCAAAACAAGTCGAAGCTGCCTAAATTTGTACTCTTTTTGAAGAACATACCATGAGGAATCGAATGAGCCCTTCCCCAGGTTCGTAGCTCAAACCATTCTCGATGTATGGCCCGATTTATGGTGCCAACATTTGCGTTTTTTGGTTTATTATTGTTTGTTTGTAACCTAGTGATGTCCGGCCGATAGCGCCGAGTTGTAGTGAACGTGGATACTGGAGTGATAGCCGATGTGGATACTTGTAGTTTATAGCCGATACACGGGTTGAAGCATTCTGATATGCATGAAACGCTGATAATATATAGGTAAATTCAATATTATTACTGGGGTTTATTTTTCAATATTATTACTGGGGTAAATAAGTATTCTTTCACTAGGGTTTATTATTCAGTTGGCTTGTGTTCATGATTTGAATCTGTACTAAGCTTCGGAGTGTACGTGTTTCACAGGTGATAGAGCGATTATTGAATTTCAGGAGATATGCATAGAGCACGTAAATCTGTTCTCAACCAAAATACCTATTTGGATTGATCAGTTGATCATATTTGTGAGCCTCCTGAAATTCAATAATCGCTCTATCACCTGTGAAACACGCACACTGCAAATTCTTTCAAGTGGGGTTTATTATTCAATTTTATTCATTTGAGTTGCATTCACGATTTGAATTTCTACTAAGCTTTGGAGTATGCGTGTTTTACAGGTGATAGAGTGATTATTGAATTTCAGGAGATATGCATAGACCACGTAAATCTGTTCTCAACCAAAAAACCTATTTGGATTGATCAGTTGATGATATTTGTGTGCCTCCTTCACATCAGTCTACCTTTGGCTACATCGTTAAAATTTGGATTTGGGGAAGTTTTAACGCAATACGGGTGCTAAGGACTTGATAAATTATAGATGTTTTTATTGTGGGGATGTATTGAGGTTCAATAAAAAAACTCTGCAAATTCTTTCACTTGGGTTTATTATTCAATTGGCTTGCGTTCATGATTTGAATTTCTACTAAGCTTTGGAGCGTGCGTGTTTCACTGGATAGAGCGGTTATTGAATTTCAGGAGGCACACAAATATAATCAACTGATCAATTCAAATATGTATTGTGGTTGAGAACAGATTTACGTGGTCCATGCATATCTCCTGAAATTCAATAATCGCTCTATTATTTTTGAATAATTATTGAATAATAAACCAAAAGTGAATAATAAACCATTATTATTGTAAACCATTAGTATTGAATAATAACCATTGGAGATGCAGGGCGGCACCACGTGCGATGACCAATTACACCTTCCAAAAAGATGGTAGAAATGGCTAAATGAAAAATGCTAAGCAGGCTACTGTAGTGCAAAACGAATTTGTAAATTTTTCCTCTCGAAGGACCACAGCCCTAAGGCTGAACTTAATTGTATAAATGCATAAGGGAAATATAAATTAGAAGGCAAGCAATTAGATGTAAAGATACGTATATTATACGTGTTGAAAAAGCAAACCTACCTACCTAACTCTATGGCCATAGAAAAATATATCGATGGTACCGTGATGTAGGGTGCAGCGGGAAATTCCAGCTCTTGGAGAAGTAGAGAAAGCAGCCTGAAGATCCAAGTACCCAGTCCAGAAAGGCCCGAAAAATGGAGGGCGGAGGGGTGCAAATGGGAATCACCGCTTCAATTCCTCGAATTAGACGCGATTTACGCGGTACTTTCTTGCGCCGAGATCCTGATATCGCGTACACTGCCTCGCGCGAGACGTTAGGAACAATTAGGGTTAATTCACGGCTGGAAGACTGCAGCATTCATGAATTGAAATCGGGAGAGAGGAAAGACTTGCTAGCTAGCTGAAATCGCATATAGTTGTGAAAAATGTAACCTGGGGTACAATTTCTCCCTTTTAAATTCCCACCAAAACTCAGCTGTTCTGGTAAAGGTCTGAGGGGTAAGTTCGAATCAAGGGGGAATTGAGCATCAGGGGGAAGGAATGATCGGCGACGTCATGGATGATGGATGCTATACGGGGCGTCATCTTGAAAATTCCAGCTGATCGTAGAAGTTGCATAATACAAACAACCTAATAAAAATTAGTTGTATAAATTACAATAGCTTTGCATTCATTGGGCATGAGATGGCTTTAGATTTAAATAATGATATGCAGTTTTGGTGAGCGTGAAAAAGAAGCAGTAATGCGCATGTCTGCAAATCCACATCGGCCGATGCAACCTGACAGGACAACCGTCATTGCAACCTACTGTAAACAAATCGCCGGAAAATGAACGAAAAGTTTCCGAATTTGCAGTGCAAAACAATAATAAATATATAATATTAACTGAATATAATGTTTAGTGATGCATTAATATAAAGAGATAGTTTTGTGCGTTTGGGTGAGAAGTGCATGCCGATGAAAGAATATATGTGTAGACTCGGAGTTGTAAATCGGCAGGTGCAGGTATGAGATACATTTCTTTCCAACCATTATTATTGTAAATTATTGAATAATAAACCAAAAGTGAATAATGAACCATTATTATTGAATAATAAACCAAAAGTGAGACAAAAGTATAGTAGGCATCCAGCACCTATAGTAGATATTAGGTTTATAGCTTAATGGGATGAAAATTTTTACCTGTACTGCAAGACTGACTCTCTTCATTTCTCCTCCAGAAAGCTGACTGAGAGTGGTCCATCTACATTGGAGTAGATTCAGTTCTTCGCATAGGCTTTCTATGATCCGTTTGATTTGAACCTGAGATACTCTCTGATCCATCCTCAAACTTGCCTGTAATAACAACGAAGGTCAAAACATGAAGCGATTGGAATTGTGGTGTGTGTATGGGGGGGGGATATTCGACCACTTCAGTTTTTGTACATCTTATGTAAAAGGTTTCAGAGCATTTCCATTTTACCTCTTTCCTTCTTTTTCTGACTTGTTAAAGCAAATACCGATATACTGAGTGTCCCAGTGAAACGTAATACTCCCTTCGTTTCCACAATTGTTCAGATGAAAATTCCTGACCTACGGTATTCTCCATAACTGTTTCCACAGAATTCGGAAAAAATCTTTTTATTTTCCTGAAATCTAAGAAAAAACACTGCAAATAATCACAAAGAAGTTTATGTGTTAGATAACCACTGATCTATTTACATTAGACTCAGTCCGCTGTACGCAGACTAAACTCGGCTGTACTTAATTCAAGATGAAAATGATTGGGTTGCCGTTATGCTACATGCACCCGAGTTTCAATAATATACAACTTCTAATACAGATCGATCAGTAATTTACGCTGAAGGGCTATCTGACACAGGAATAATAAAACAATAAGGTGTGTGACATCTGCAGCGTTTATAATTTCTCTTTTATCTAAGTCGAATGCAACGATTCCAACAGCGGTTGGAAGTAAATTATTCCTTATCTTCATATTGTCGGAAAGATACCCAGAAAATATGCCACCTAGCAGACCTGTTGGTTTTTCTTCGATTAGCTCCCTTTCGACTCGTCTTTCCTCCCTGTTATATTAACAAATATTCTATTCTAATATTGAATATTCGATAGTCTTGCCTCAAAAATCGGCCAATTCTCGTTCTTTCACTCAGTTGAGATCCTCTTTCGCTCCTTGTTCCCTCGGAAGGAAGCTATCAAAGCCATGAATAACTTAAATTCCCACAAGGAACCTCTTCAGGTTCTCCTCATTCTTACCTTTCGCCAGAAAGTTCAAAACGGCTAGTGACCACAGAAAACTAATTATCGCGTCCGTTATCAACAAAGATATTTCCGACGCCGACATCTGGGAAAAGAATTCGCCGATCCTGTTGAATTTGTCGCAAATATCGTACCAGTAAGGTGCTTCCTTACCACATAACTATCGAGAACCATAAACCCAAATTCTCCGTTCCAAGTCTGAAATTTGTCTACAACAGCAACAGCAGAAACTACCCGCTCTTAATCACACCCTGTTAGTTTTATTGTGGTCTTGACATCATCATCGATACCAACCGAAACTTCCCAAAATTGTCTTAGAGAAAGTTCTGGTAATTTCCTTCATTAAGTGAGTGGAACATTTTCCTTTTGATACGGGCTTGGTAAGTACCTTATCCTTGAAATTTGAAAATAGGCACAAGATCAAGTTCAGTTAATGTGTGAGTATCTATTGGTTAGATCAGTAATTCAATCACTTTAGAAAAATACTCAATTATTTTAGAATAATTTTAACTTTAAAACCGATTTGTGAATTATCAATTAATGTACGGTCGAAGTAAGGCTGAACCATTTCAGTACAGGAGCTAGTCATATTTTCATTTATTTCCCGGCTTTGGAAATAAGCATAATGGGTTCGTTCCAAATTTTACAATCTTAACGAGGAATTTTAAATTACTACTGTGATTTATTTTGTAAGTTCCGATTTTTCAAGTCAGAACATGCATAATCAAAGGGTTTTGGAAGAAAATATCCATGTTGAATGTTTGTTGTGAATAAACAGTATACGGTACTGGCCTTTTTAAAATAAATTATACATATTTCTTTGGCCTTGTAGTTCCAATTTCTTTCAAATCAGACTTATCTTTAGCCACATATTGAAAGGAACAAAACATTTCTGCCACGTGATGGTTACAGCAACACAGACAAACATACCTACCATGAAATGTAAATGCTCGTTCACAGTGAGGCTCTTAAATGCGAGATCTTGCTGAGGCACGAACCCCGACATTCTCATCATCAGTTCTTTGTCGATGGGCCGCCCGTTGAGTTGAACTTCTCCCTTCATTACACCTGGCCAAACAACAATGAAATATACTAGTTAACTACCATTGTAGATGACTATGGCAACGGAATAATATCACAAAGGTTTATTATTTTTGAAACACCTCCACGAAATCTTTTCATGACTTCCAAGTCATGAAAACCGGAAAATAAAAAAATGGAATTTAAAAAATAGAAATTTTAACCTTTTTTCAACATTTTTACCATGAATAGAGAGCTTCAAAGTCACATAAGCTGGGGATGGTCTGGGACCCATGGCAGTAGATTACTTGAAAATGAAGCCACTTGCCTACGTCAGTAAAACTCCCAAAAAACGCAGCAAATTCTTTCACTGGGGTTTATTATTCAATTTCATTCATTTGGCTTGCCTTCATGATTTGAATTTCTACTAAGCTTTGGAGTGTGTGGGTTTCTCAGGTGATAGAGCGATTATTGAATTTCAGGATATATGCACAGAGGTTCTCAACCAAAATACCTATTCGGATTGATCAGTTAATCATATTTGTGTGCCTCCTAAAATTCAATAATCGCTCTATCACCTGTGAAACACGCACACTCCAAAACTTAGTATAAATTCAAATCATGAAAACAAGCCAATTGAATATTAAACCCCAGTGAAAGAATTTGCAGCGTTTTTTGTTTATTATTTCCAAAAATTAACCTTTGTAATCGACCAAGAAACAATAATATTAAACTACTCACGCTCAAAATGTTGCCGTTCACGTTTCAGGATGTGTGGAATCGTGTTTACATCTATTTATTAATGAGCGTATTTATAAGCCCCAGTGCTTCTAGTCTACGGTCTATTTATCAACTAGGGAGACGTTTGATCCCAAGTATTCTTGCTCTCAAACTTCCACTTCTGACTGTGATATAAACAAAGACCGAGATCTCACTGACGAGATTGTTACAAAGTTTTTATTCTACTTGTTTAAACAGCTAACAATTGCTTGTAGGTTTGACACCGACTTGTATGGAGATACCTTTGTAATAAAAGCAAGAACGGAGGATCAAACGTTTCAGTTTATCATCGGAGTAGAGTGGATATCTGGGAGCTCACCTGAATTCCTTTGGCCCAGGGCGGTGAGCAAGGTCGTTTTACCGGAACCACTGTGAACATCAAAGAAGTAAGTGGGTGATTTCAAAACCTTTGTATAATTTTCATCCTAACTAACTTCCATCTCTATTTGATGGAAACCTTGGTTCAAGTCCAGGGTTGAGAAGAACGTAGATCTACCAAGTTTGTCAAGCAATTTTGAAATATTTGGAAGCGGGAATTTATCTTGAATGGAGGCTTCGTTCAATTTACGAAAGTCGATCACCATCCTAAACTTGGGTTTGCCGGAGGCATCTACAGTAGTTTCTTGGGGACTATCCACAGTGGAGCATTATAGGGACTATTGGAAGGTCGAATGATTTTTTTAACAAGGAGCTTCTCTACTTGCCGGTCGACTTCTTCTTTGTAGATGTGTGGATACCTATAAGGTTTGACGAATATAGGAATTTCTTCTTTAGTCCGAATATGATGCTTGACTTCGCTTGCGAATGACAGGGGACTATCTTCTTCTTGGAAGAGGTCAGCGTAGTCATGAGTCAATCTTTTGATAGCTATTGATTCTTCTGGACTAATGTGATCGAGGCGGAACTTGGAATAGTCTATCCAACGTTTTTCACGTTTGATTTTGTGAGGATGACTATCAAGGTTGTTCAAACTGGGTTCCTCTTCGGTAAATTGACCTGGGAGGACTGGTTCTGAGTTTAAAGGGTGAGCCAGGGGCAATCTCACAGGTTGTTCTTCAGGGTTGGTTACATGGACGAAAGCTTGGGAGTTTTTAACTTTAACAATGCAAGTGGGGATTTGTAGGAGAGGGAAAGAGAACGAGTCGATTATGGCTTCGCCATTTTTTACGTTATCGACGTTCACCTTTACTTTGTAGCAGTTCCTGGAACTGCTACGCGAACGCGGACCGATACTTCATCGTCCCCGCCTCCGCGGACGCTCCTCCGAGAGGCGCGTTGTGAGACATGAGTTGATCAGTAGCCGTCTCATAACTGTTAAGTCCCTTTTCCTATATTTGCGGTTTTCTAACTAAAACCCAAATTGTCTCTTGATTTCATATCGGACCTATATCAGATTGAATAAATCTATATAAACTCCAATCCGATTTGTTATTCATTAAAAATACCCAATTCACCATTAATTTCTATTTTCAAGTTTAAATTATTGAAATAGTAAATTAGGTTTTTGGGGTAGAAATAAGTGTTAATTATCATAGATAATTCCAACACTATGGGATAGATCTAGCTTCGATAAAATAGGATTCTACTTTTTCCTCGGGACAGAGGCATCCGTTTGAAAAATAAAGAGGGAGGTTGACTTTGGGAGTTCTTAGGAGATTATATTCTAAATCAACGTTGACTTTAAGGGCTGTTAAGTTGTCAAGTCCGAGAAGTAGCTGAAATTTCTTATGAAAATCATATAGTCGGAAAGGGAGGTTTAAATGCTTTTGATTGAAAAGCTCGCCGCAAGGAAGCATGGCTAGCTGGGATTTGGGAATTTCCGTGGGCCGTAGATACTATGCCGGAGGCAGATTGTAATTTCTTATTGTAGCACCTGTTGGCGATTTCTGGTGAAATGAACGATCTTGTGGACCCGGTGTCCACGAGAAATTTCATTCCGGTACTTGGACATATTATAAAGGGTAGTTGGTTTGAACTATGATTATATTCTACAATATAATTTCGTGTTGAGGAAGTGTAGATTGAATGGTGGGAGCAGTTTTTCTTTGGTTCGCTGAAATTTGGGTCGTGGCTACAGAAATTTTAGTTTTAGTGGGAGCAGTTGTAGTCTGATTGGGTGAAATTTTGGTCGTGGGTATTGGGTTTTTCGGTTTTGTGAGAGCGGTTTCAATATTTGTTATTCGACTTGGCTTTGATCTGGGTTCTCTCCTAAAAAAAGAGTCCTGAATTTGTTCTGGGGCTGCATTCGTTTCCTCTATGTCTAGTTCAGCGAACTGTTGGAGGACATTGGTGTCATAATAGACGGGCGCTTGTAGGAATGGATCGAACACATAATAGCCAGGGTAAGATTCCTCTTGAGGTTCGTCTTGATCCTCCTGGTCACAAGCGTTCAGGTTATAAGTGTTGCCTGATTGTTTATTTTGCCCTTGGCTCTGATAGGGTTTTTTGTGAGAGCCTTGATTGTATGAGCCTTGTCTATTAAAGCCTGGGGGCCTGGGGGTTTATTATTCAATTGGCTTGCGTTCATAATTTGAATTTCTACTAAGCTTTGGAGTGTGCGCGTTTCACAGGATAGAGCGATTATTGAATTTCAGGAGGCACACAAATTTGATCAACTGATCAATCCAAATAGGTGTTTTGGTAGAGAAATTGCTATGAAATGGAGGCCTAAATTGTTGGAAAGGTGTGGATGGTTTGAAGGGAGGTTTGCCTGAAAATGGAGCGCTAGGGGTACTCTGTTGGTTATTTTGATTTTGGTGTAAGTTCTGGCCTTGCACTGGGGTCTATAGTTGGTAATATTTTGTCTTTGGTTTTTGTGTGTTATTTGTTTTGACCTATTCTTTATTTGGAACTCGTTGGTGAGTATCATTTGACACTCCGCTAAATTAGCGGGTCCTCTGGCTCTTATCAGGGCACCTAGGTTGTTTTCTAGTCCCTTGATGAAGGTTCAGAGGGCTAGTTCCGAAAAGAAAGGTATCAGGTCTGGCGAACAATCATTAGATTTTACATGGCCACGGAGGCATTCACAAGAGCTTCTACTCCAGTTAGATACTGTTAGATACCTGTTTTTCTGAAAACAGGTGGGATCTAACTGATCGTAGAAATGTTGGTATAGTTTATCTGCTGTGGTAATAAATCTACTGATCGTAGTTGAGTCCGCGCTGAATTCAGGCAGTAGAGCGATATGTTCCGGTTTTAAGGTTTGAACTCTGACCATGTTAAGAGGGGCTAATCTTTCATTTAAGGGCCTAGGGCCTCGAAGGGTCATGTCGAATCCTTGAGGGGTATCTGAGGGGACTGTAGAGTTGGAGGCAAGTACGTTTTCGGGATTCATGTTTGATGGGATATCGTAGGGAAAGTTAAAAAAGTGTGACAGGAAAGGGTCACGAGGTTTAGATGGTTCCTTCGGAATTTTGAAAGAACGAAAGGGAACTTGAGGAGATGGACAATTGATATGTGACAAAAATGTTCAAAAATTTTAGACCTTAATTTTGGAGATTAGAATTTGAATTAGTGTTAAATTATTTACGAAATATTTCTGTGATTACTTGTTGATAAGGACAAGAAAAAGCAAATCAAAAATAATCAAATTTTAAAGGTAAATGAGAAAACGCTGCAAATTCTTTCACTGGGGTTTATTATTCAATTGGCTTGCGTTCATAATTTGAATTTCTACTAAGCTTTGGAGTGTGCACGTTTCACAGGTGATAGAGCGATTATTGAATTTCAGGAGGCACACAAATTTGATCAACTGATCAATCCAAATAGGTGTTTTGGTTGAGAAATTGCTATGAAATGGAGGCCTAAATTGTTGGAAAGGTGTGGATGGTTTGAAGGGAGGTTTGCCTGAAAATGGAGCGCTTGGGGTACTCTGTTGGTTATTTTGATTTTGGTGTAAGTTCTGGCCTTGCACTGGGGGTCTATAGTTGGTAATATTTTTTCTTTGGTTTTTGTGTGTTATTTGTTTTGACCTATTCTTTATTTGGAACTCGTTGGTAAGTATCATTTGACACTCCGCTAAATTAGCGGGTCCTCTGGCTCTTATCAGGGCACCTAGGTTGTTTTCTAGTCCCGTGAACAGAACAGAGAACAGATTTACGTGGTCTATGCATATCTCCTGAAATTCAATAATCGCTCTATCACCTGTGAAACACGCACACTCCGAAGCTTAGTACAGATTCAAATCATGAACGCAAGCCAATTGAATAATAAACCCGAGTGAAAGACTCCTTATTTACCCCAGTAATAATATTGAATAATAATCCCCAGTAATAATATTTACCTATATATTATCAGCGTTTCATACATATCAGAATGCTTCAACCCGTGTATCGGCTATAAACTACAAGTATCGATTCCTCATGGTATGTTCTTCAAATAGAGAAAAATTTAGGCCGCTTCGACTTGTTTTGAGGTTTTTAGGGATTTTACAAAACTTTGACAGCCCTTAAAGGGCACTTTAAATTGAGTGAGAGAGCTGGCTCAAGAATTGGGGCGTCGTCGGACTAAGATGGATTTTTCCTGAAAATTTCAGATCTTTTGCTTCAGCCGTTTGGGAGATAACGTGCGTACGGCGTACGGCGGACGGACTGAAAAAGTTTTATTGCAGATTCGGATTCTACACTCTTTGAAACGTAAACCATGAAATTTTCAGGGGGGGTTAGATTTTTTTTTCAGAGCGATTACAATGGTTTATTATTGAATAATAAACCAAAAAAAATCTTAGCTGACTGTCTGTCGGTCGGCTGCAGATGATGGGTCTCGAATCCTTGGTGTTGGTTGATGTTGGACGGAGTCGCGATCTTCCTGCAGTTGTGCGAAGTTGACGGGTGAAATGATGAGGCGAAGGGCGATCAGCTGGGATTTAGATATGAAGGTCAGGCGTCGACGGGAAGTTGAGGATGAAACTCGAGCGAGTGAGTGTGGGACGTTGTTTTTTCCTTGAAGTGAGATGAGGTTGTAGATAAACTTCTTTGCGACGCGTCTTATGCGCAGGGGAGGAGAACTTCAAGTTGATTCAAAACGAGAGACTCCGATGAAGACGGACGTTCTCGAAAATTTTAAAGGTTTAAAAAGGAAATAACAGCAGGGCGTTGCCGACCCGTTTTGTCAGGGCAGACGGAAAACAGGATTTATAAGAGACGTTTCCGGGGTTTTCGCGTGGGCATGCGAAAACTAAAACCGAGGGAGGTGTCCGCGGAGGTGTCCAACTCAAAACAAAGGAATTTCACAAAGCTGGTGAACTTTCCGTTTTTGAGTGAGTTAACGTTAATCGTGTCGCGGGGCAATATCACGCTTAGAAGTCCACAAATGTTCTTGGTATTGTCTCGCGATGTGTATTGGGTGAAGATTTGGCGAAGGATGATTTGATTGATGTTCCGAGATCGTTGATGGCGATGAGTGATGATTGAGGTTCGCGTCAATAGAACTTGCACTTCAAAATCCGATTTTACACGAAATTTGATTAACTGAAGTCCTACACCGGCTTGGGCCACTTATGGTTCTCCAATTACCAACGAACTTTTTAAAAAGCAATCTTTATTCTACAGACAACTCGAACACAAAGCAATGAGCTCTAAATGCAAGAAACAAAAGGGAGCGTGACTATCCCGCGACACGGTTGAACGGAAGACTGCCGGCTGAAGGCCGAGCAGTAGAATATAAAGAGTCTTGTGCTGATGTAAGCAGGAAAGGGGCAAGCTGGTCTATAACGTGTGTATATATATATATATATATATATATATATAAGGCTGCCTTCTCTAACTCCAAGTCATGTGATTGAATGACTTGTTTTGTAGTTACCGTTGTATAAAAATGCATACTGTCATCAACAGCGAAACTGGATATTCATCGTTAAATATATTGGATTCATACTGGTAATGAAATGTAAATTGCAATAGTATGGTTGGTAGGTTGATTATAAATGTTTAATGTTTCAAATTTACATTCTCACCTTGGTCCCATGATTGCACACAAAGTCCCGGCCTTGGCGATCCCATTTACTGCAACAAGGAAAACAGCAAATCAGTATTTAAAAGGGTGTATGTCGTCCAATGTTAATGGGGAAAAACAGGTTGTTTTCACTTTTAATTACCAACCTCCTAGGGGTAGATTCTATACGCCATTTGCAACAAAAATTGCCTCCTTCTAGAGGAAACGTTTCCGCGGCATTTCTTTTTGTAAAGATTGATTTCGGGTTTTCGATCTTTCAAAAAACAGCCGTAACACCCTTACTAAACCGAGTGCGGTCAAACTTGATTTTACCGTTCGTGAGAGCCTTAAATTTCCTTTCATATAGACTACTCAACCTTTGAGAATATGTGGATTTGTCAGTCATAAATCCGCGAGAGAAAATTAGAAAAATTTCTCGAAATCTGCAAATGTTGTGTTGTCCAAACCGCAGGACGGTGTAGATAATTGTAGAATTCTCCCGCAACTTGTGGGAAATAACAACTTGAACCAAATCCCCACTTCCCGACGATATGCTCAAGTTTTATTTTTATTATTATTATTATTTTTTTTTTTTAAGCAAGTTTAGATGCAACACATATTGCTAGGCAATGCATATATTACAAGGAAAATCGCGGAAATCGGTTGAGAATCATAGCCTGAGGATCGTCAACAACATTTGTCGAAAAACCGAAAATGTTGGTATTAACCCCTCCAATTCTTCTTTTCCGTTGTGAAATTCAATATTGTCGATCAAAATAAAAATCATGGAGATCGGTTGAGACCTATCGAATTCGCTGTTCGCTGAATGGTCTGAAATGGATTTTTAGTGTTTGTTCGGTCGATTTTACGTAATGAACGTCTGATTTGTCTTCGATTCACAAACTCTAGAAGGGAACTAACGGTGGATTTTATATCATCCCGGGTATTATCATTATATTTGGTAGGTCAACTAAATCTATCGATATTTTGTCTACGATTTATCGAAATCTACCCATCCTGTACCTACGTATGTAGATCTACATATTCCCATCTATGGGTATTTTATGATATCATTAGGAGCTTACCATTATGTAATAATTTTAGTCTAGTAATCGTCTTTTTTCCTAAAAAACTCCTCTTCACGTTGATGGCGTACAGGTTGACATTCTCCCATGTGAGGGCCAGATCAACAGCCATTGTACCTGTGAACAAAAAGAAGATTAGTTAGAACAACAGGTCAACCGTTAGCCATCATAATGCTAATGGTGTGGCATTTCAAACCTCAATATCAAGCCTTCCGCAACCTTTAATTCCTTCAAAACCCAACACACCGACTCGGCTGATAGCAACTCTCTATAAGTTTTCTCAAGAAAACGATCCTCTTTCAGCAGCAGCAAACTCAAGCACCTTGATTGATCGTGAAATTCAGCCGCTCCTACTAAATCCGTTACTTTCGTGATTAAAAACGGCAAATTCTCAGCCAATAGGTAACCTGCAAACGGGTTGATGGGCCACAAATGTAGTTTAGGAACTGCGTAACGGAGACCCGTTCAGATTAACTGTTTTATTCATAATGCACTGCATCGATAGAGGAAGCACATTCAGTTTTATTAACCATGTTCTATCCCGTAAATTTTAAGCCTAAAATTGGCCTTAGAAAGAAAAAACCACTACCGCAAGTTCTGCCTTGTCCTCAGCAGTGAAAGGATGTGATGAATTCATCAAGTTTGAAGTTTCAAAATTAATCGAGGATGGTGTGATAGAAGAGAGCGTATCACCTTGGAAAGCTCAAGTATTGGTAGTAAAGAGCTGTCGACATACCGAAGTCAGTTTAAACCAAGTCAACTTCTAAGGCAATTTCAACTTCAATTGAAAGTAATTTGCAATTCACTGTGAAAACTGGTGTTTCTGATTACTCCATTGCTGCCATCTTGTCACAAGGGGGTAAGGTAGACCTGTTGAATTCTTTTCGAGAACAATCTCCGAATCTGAACGATACCAGTCTGTTGAAGAGAAAGAATCTGAAACTGTAGCAGTGTCACTTCGTGAATCGTGACATAATCTTATAGGTCGATCATTTCATATAATTACAGACCAACAATCTGTTTCGTGCATGTTTAACATCAGCGGGCAATGTGAAGTAAAAATCGAAATTATTGCAAGATGTCGCCTTGATCTAGCCCGTTTCAAATATGAAATGAGTTGAGTGATAGAAAATATTTTCACTGATGAACTTTCAAGAGCCCAGGCTACACCGTGAGGGTCAGATCTCTTCAATCTGAATCCAACTATCTGCCACCCCGGAGTGACAAGAATGACAAGAAATGAAGCCGTAATAATTGTGTTGTGTAAATCCAGACTTCAAGAAGCCTTCCTTCTCAACAAATTTAGTTTTGGCAACGACTCTTAGTAATTTAAGAAAAGAGGAAAATCGGTTCATCCATGTGACGAAATTTTCGAACTTCTGTGGCGAAGCGATTAAGCTAATAGAATTTTTTGTTTCGGGTAAAGCCTTAGGGATTGAGAATGACGGAGTTGGCCAATTTTCGTCGGGGTAAACGAGCCACGATGGGCCATGCCACCAAAGGGAGTGATTTACAAGTTCGGATGGCATAATACCTCGAGAGCCACAATCGCTCGGATTATCGGCGGAATTAATGTGACGCCAACTGTCAGTTGGAGTCATTTCGATTATTTCCGTCACCCTGTTTGCAACAAAGGTTTTGAGTTGATATGGAGGAATGTTGAGCCATCCAAGAACGATTGTAGAATCCGTAAAGAAAACAGGCGGTTGAAGGTCCGATGAGAGTCGTTCTAGGAAGGGTTGAATAGATTTGTAAACAACGGCCGCCAGACGAGCAGCTTGAAGTTCGAGTCTGGGGACGGAAATAGTACGGATTGGGGCCAATTTTGATTTTGCTATGAGTAAGTGGGAGTGAACTACGTCACCAACAATGGTTCTTAGGTAAAGCGCCGCACAATAGCCCTTAGTGGAGGCGTCTGAGAACCCCACTACCTGAAATCGACAGGGTTTTGTAGAGCCTACGAATCTTGGTATTTTAATTTCACCCAAGTGAGGAAGTTCATTAATGAATGAATCCCACTCCGTCTGCATGGTGTCCGATAATTTTGTATCCCAATCAAGGCCTTCCTTCCAAATGAGCTGTAAGAAGTTTTTCATTGCAAGCACGGAAGGGGTCAAGAAGCCTAAAGGGTCAAATACCTTCGAGACGGCGGAAAGAATTGCCCTCTTAGTGTAAATAGGGCCGGGTGAGCTGATAGAGTACGAGAAACAGTCATTCGCCGGGTCCCACTGTAATCCAAGCAATTTGATTTTCGGTTCAGGTTCTTCTTCCATCGATATGGGAACAGGTCCACTAAATTTTGAATCGACTCGGGATAGAAGCTCTGTTGAGTTACTGGCCCATTTACTAAGTTTAAAACCAGCCTTCGCTAAAATTCCCACAAGTTCAGATTGAAGTTGAAGCGCGGCGTTGAGTGAATTACATCCCGTTAAATAATCATCGATGTAAACATCTTCGACAAGAATTGGGTTCGCTAATGGAAAATATTGTTCAGTCCTTGAGTTGAAAATGTGCGAAACGATTGGAATACTATTGTAATGATGTTTAGCTCGTAACTTGAGGGGGAAATTACGCCAATAAATATGAAACATGTCTTGTTTATATCAGCAAAATTTTTACAATAGTAAAGACATTGTTTTACTGGAGTAAACAATGTAATGTGGATTTTCTCAGGTGATTAAAAACGTATAGAAAACAGGTAATTACACAGTAGTGTGGCAAAAAATATATGTTATGTACCTACCTATATATTAAAATATTATATTTATCTAGATATTTAGGAGCTATAGCCCGTTAGCCCCCCCAGAAAAATCAGTCCAGAGCCGCCTATGATGGGAACAGGTCCACTGGTTTTTGAATCGACTCGAGATAGAAGCTCTTTTGAGTCACTGGCCCATTTACTAAGTTTAAAACCAGCCTTCGCTAAAATTCCCACAAGTTCAGATTGAAGTTGAAGCGCGGAGTTGAGTGAATTACTTCCGGTTAAATAATCATCGATGTAAACATCTTCGACAAGAATTGGGTTCGCTAATGGAAAATTATGACCTTCATCCTCCTTGAGTTGACGCAATGTGCGAAGCGATTGGAATGGACTAGGTCTTAACCCATAAGCGACGGTGTTTAGCTCGTACACTTGAAGGGGGAGAGATGGGTCCTCACGCCAATAAATATGTTGAAAGGAGCGATCTTCGGGATGAATCCATATTCCTCGAAACATTTTAACGACATCACCAGAAAAGACAAATAAATGAATTCTATAATTCAGAAGGACGATAAAAATTGCAGTTTGGAGTTTTGGATCGACCATTAAAAAATCATTTAAAGACCCAGATCCCGTAGAATGACTTCCATTGAAGACAACCCTCAACTTTGTTTGGTTTCGATCCTCTTTCCAGACGGGATGATGTGGCACACAGTGAAATTTAGATTTACATGAATCGGCGTTGTGAGATAACGACAAACAATTAACGCAGCCGCCCCAATTTTTGATCCAATGTAATCATGAATCGGCGTTGTTCGACAAACAATTAACGCAGCCGCCCCAATTTTTGATCCAATGTAATCTTTGTTCTACGCTAGCTCCTTTGAATTTGCTACAGTAGGACAAATTGTGAAAAGGTGACAAATTACATATCTGACACCGAATGTTAGACGGAGATGTGGGGAATCCTTTCTCATCACTGGTTACTAAGGCATGAGATTTGTTACCTGAGTAAGGGCGTGGAGTATTCAAGTGTTCTTGTCGCCTATTGGAAGTGGAAGATGAGTCCAAAGAAGTCTCAGCGAGTTGGAGAGCGAGCAAGCGATCACGTACAAATTTTGAAAGATCGTCAAATTTAGGGAATTCGGTATTTTTAAAAGCCACCTCAAACTGTTCTCTGGTTCGCTGATCTAAATTCCTGACAGCAAGGTGGAATAAAATAAAATCACTCTTATGGGCTATGGGAAGGTTTTGAAAGGCGGAAACGTTGTCAGAAATTTCTATCAGAAAACGTTTCAAATTTTCGGGGTTTGATTTCTGAATCGGTTTGAAATTCAGCAATTTATTTAAATAGGTGGAGGCGAGCATGCGTCTATTTTCGAAGTTATCCTCGAGTGCCTTCCAGGCTAAGGCATAATTGTTTTCTTCGAGTTTGAAAGTAGAAACTATTGTAGATGCTGGGCCACGATAATGAACGCACAAGGTAATGAAACTTTTTATATCTGAGAGTCTGCCGTCTTCATGAATAATTATTCATGAAATTAATAAGAGAACGGAAGGTGTCCCGAAATTTAGGCCATTCGAGGATTTGACCGTCAAATTTCGGTAGAGGGATCGGTTGAAGGAAGGCATCTGTGCTGTTATTAATGACAGTCCTCCCTTCACCATCACCAGTCAAAGATTGATTCTTAGCTCTATCAATTTGTTCTTGAGCAAGAATGGATTCGTAGTAGGCGCTTGTATTGTAATATGAAGAACGAACAGAATTGTGAAGTTTCTTATCTTCTTGATTAGGGAAAGAGTCAGAAAGATCTTCTAATTCGATCCATACATTTTCATAGAAGGATTATTCTAATACGGAAATAACAATCGTCTCTGAAATAATTTGCAGCGATTTTAAAATTTTGATCGTGGGGTTTTGCGAATCATGAAACATGAAATAACCCATTATTAGGAGGGGTCAAAATATTTTGTCTTGGTCGATTACAAATGTTCATATTGATATTTATAAACTAAAAATGTGTTTGATCTGGGAAACTCTTCCGGGAAATTTCCGAAAAATACACCTTACATTAGTAACGCATTTGTCGCACTTGTGCAACAATATTTGTTTCCTAGTTGAAATCCACCACAATAGGAATCACCATTAAGTCAGTGGGGGACCAACAAATGAGGTTACGTAACGCATGTATTTCAAGGACTTTTCTTTCTCAGATCATTGACTACATCGCTTTGTGAAGCTCACTGCAATATCCAAAGACCGCTTGAACTCGTGTCCCATGTTGGTACAGTAATTTCATAAACGTGATAGTAGTAAAATCAAATTTCTATTCGCATTTACCCAAATACCCATTCGGGTTTAAGCTAATTTTGGGGAAACGTTCTTTTGATTCGATTCAAAACATCTCGAATTTGATTTTGAAAACGTACGGTTTCGAATGCCAAGTTATTCATTTGATAGTATTGACCACCAACTTGCAAGAGAAATTCTCGGATTCCATTCATAAAACTTCGAATTTGTTTCGGAAAACGTCAAATGCATTCCAAATAAACGTAAATTGTATTGTCAAATCATTCGTGTGAGTGATGTGGGGTTGAATTTGAAATCGAAATCCTTGGATTCGAAAAGCTAAACGTTACATTTGAAAAGAGAGTACCCAAATTTGGTGACGAAAACATGATTTTGAAACGCAGTTCATAGGATTGCATCGAGATAACTTCGAGTTCAGTTCGGGATAAATTGAATTTGTTTTTGAAAAACTATAATAGATACAAGGAAAATTTTAATTGCATTGTATTTGCACTGTTCAACAATTTATTGTTGGAGAACTTGAATTTCTAAAGGAAAAGCTGAGATTTCATCACGAGAACCTTAATTTGATGGGGAAACTTAAAAGATCGACTGAGGAAATCTTGGATTTGAGACTAAAATCCACGGATTTGACTGTGAAAATGTTGAATTTGAAATGGAGATTCTTGTAATTCCTCAATAGAACCTTGAATTTGAAAAAAAAAATTGGAAATGGTGAACTTTTAATTTCATTATGAAAAAACTGGGAGTTTATTCTCAGTAACTTGGACTCGTTCAAAAAAACTACAATTGAAACCAAGGTTGAATTTTTATTGTTAATTCATTCGTTTAGTACTGAAAATCTTAGATTTTAAAAGTAAAATCTTGGATTTGATCACAATCACCTTAAATTTGAACCTTAATTTTTTTTTAATGGAATTTGAAACGAAAACTCTCGGATTTTACCGCCGAAACGGTGAACTTGAAATGTAATATTTTTGTTTGAGAAAAAAATCATTGAATTTGAACAGAAAAATTAAAATTAAAAAGTTGAAAATTTGGAATTTCAGAAGGAAAACGGCTTCAAAATGGAAACCTCAATTTTCTCTGGAAAATCTTCAATCAAATGTAAATCAAAGGGTTGGATTGGAAAATTGAATTTGTGGTAGGAATCCTCCGATTCGATCTAAGATACTTCGAATTTGAAATGGGAATCCCCAGACTCGATTAAGGAGAACCTTGATTAAAATAAGAAGAATTCGGAATTTGAAATGAAGTATATTTTATTCAAAAAGTTGCAAATAATTTCACAAAGGTTTATTGCCCTCCATCATACATAACCCCCCTCCCCGACCTCACCAATTTTCCTGACTGCCAAGTCGTTACAACGAGAAAATGCAAAAAGCGATTTGAAAATTACATCCTTGTAATTTCCTTGTGATTTCACTGTCACCCTTAAAATGAGATTGTCTTAGTCATATGACCTCGGACTGGTCTGGGACTTGTCTCAATAGAATCACAGTCCAAAATTACTTGGAAATTAGTGTTAGGTTGAGGGGGAGAGGGTTTACATTTAGGTATGGAAGTCGAGGTCATTTCCTGTGGGTGACTTTCTACCCCCATCGATTTTATGTCCAAAATGACTGAAAATGACACCCCACTATGTCAGTGAAAACTCCAAACATTGACGTTTGGCAAGCTTTTGACCAGTTTTTGGGCCATAGCATCTGTGGAAGTGTTGCGATCGGAACAACAAGTTCGGACAAACTAGACCCTAAATAGAGTCAATGCGGCAAGAACGGATTTTTGATACAACCTCTAAGGTCATTCATGGCTTGTTCACATACACCTGCAAACGTAAAAGTAAAAAATTGGGGGGGGGGGGATACAATTCGTTGCAATACGATTACCAAGGTTTCTTATTGAAAATAATTAACCAAAATGGGAAGCCTTGGATTTTATTGGGTGACTTTCAATATGGGTGACTCCTTGTTTGTGGTTATTTGTCATAAATCATTGTTATTTGGGCTTCAATTATTTATCTTTTGTTTTCCTTACCTGTCAGATCGACACCCATAGCGTTATTGTTGTTCAATTAAGTGATTTCCAGCGCAAAATTATGGGAGGGATATGAAGGGAGGCAGTGGGATACAGGCTCGTGAAAAGGCAAATGCAGCGATAGGAGGGCCGCTCCATTCGTGATAGGGGAGGAAGAAGAACTGAGTACGGGGTCCCATAAGTCGGGCAGCCTTCTGACGACCAGGGTGAGACGATCGGAGCCGCGGAATTGGCCGCGGGGATTCGGAGGCGTGGCTGGGGGTGGCCGAGAACCGTAAGGTGGTGGGGCGGCGGTTGGTCTATTGGCGCGCTGGATCCTCGGGACGCGGAACAAGACTGCTGTTCTATGGAGGTGCAGCGAAACAAACACATTCACTTGCAATGCTGCAGCAGACGGAGGAACAGGCTTGACAACAGGCAAACTTCAACTTCGTTGGCCACGGAATTGCTCCTGTTTGGGGGTTCGCAACGTAATTTATATACCTACAGGGTGTCCCACGAGTTATGCACGACCCGACTCCCACGTGTTGTACAACTCATTTCCGACCAAAAGTGTCTCGTACCAATTTTTTTAAAAAGGCCTCTTTCTCGAGTTATTTGCGATTTAAGATTTCTTTTCTTGTTTCCGATCTCATGGTATTAAACTGTTACAACTCCCACTATTGTGGAGATAACTCAAATTTTATGACAACGTTGAAAAGTGCGTTAAATTTCCCATCTATCTGATGTCAGAAAACATTTTTTTAATTGCATGAAAGATATGAGATTGCCGCAAGCAATTGCAATTGTCGCGCGGCAATCGTACATCTTTCATGCAATTAAAAAAATCTTTTCTGACGTCAAATAAATATGACATTTAACGCTATTTAGAACGGTGTCATCAAATTTGAGCTATAATCCAAAGAAAACACGAAAAAAATCTTGAATCGTGAATAACTCGGAAACGAGGCCTCTTGAAAAAACGCTGCAAATTCATTCACTGAGGTTTATTATTCAATTGGCTTGCGTTCATGATTTGAATTTCTACTAAGCTTTGGAGTGTGCGTGTTTCACAGGTGATAGAGAGCGATTATTGAATTTCAGGAGATACGCATAGAGCACGTAAATCTGTTCTCAACCAAAACACCTATTTGGATTGTTCAGTTGATCATATTTGTGTGCCTCATGAAACCAATAATCACATCTATCACCTGTGAAACGACAACCTTCATAATGATTTGAAGAAATTCAAATCATGAACGCCGTTAAACCAATTGAATAATAAACGCAGAGGCCGTCCATCTCCTAGACATTGACAACCTTTTCGAAGACTAAAAGAGCAATTATTGAATTTCAGGATAAAGCTTATCACAAATATGATCAAACTGATCAATCCAAATAGGTATTGTTATGTACAACAACCGAATATTAAATTATGATACTATAAATAATAAATAAGTTGTTGAATAATATTGAATAATATTTACCTATATATTATCAGCGTTTCATACATATCAGAATGCTTCAACCCGTGTATTGGATATAAACTACAAGTATCAATATCGGCTATCACTCCAGTATCCACATTCACTACAACTCGACGCTATCGGCATCACTAGGTTTCAAACAAACAATAATAAACCAAAAAACGCAAATGTTGCCACCATAAATCCGTACATCGAGAATGGTTTGACCTACGGACCTCGGGGAGGGCTCATTCGATTCCTCATGGTATGTTCTTCAAATAGGTATAAATTTATGCCGCTTCGACTTGTTTTGAGTTTTTTAGGGATTTTACAAAACTTTGACAGCCCTTAAAGGGCATTTTAAATTAAGTGAGAGAGCTAGCTCAAGAATTGGGGCGTCGTCGGTCCAAGATGGATTTTTCCTGAAAATTTCAGATCTTTTGCTCCAGCCGTTTGGGAGAAATCGTGCGTACGGCGTACGGCGGACGGACGGAAAAATGTTTATTGCAGATTCGGATTCTACGCCCTTTGAAACGTAAACCATGAAATTTTCAGGGGGGGGGGGGGGGGGTTAGAATTTTTTTCCAGAGCGATTACAATGGTTTATTATTGAATAATAAACAAAAAATAAATGCACAAAATTTCGTCCAAAAATTAAAAGAAATTTTAAGGGTGAACAACCCTTATTACTTGGGGGTATGAAGAATAGGTAGTATCCGATTCTCAGACCTACTGAATACTGAATATAAAATTTTTTAAATTCGGTAAAGCCGTTTCGGAGGAGTACGCTAACTAACATGGTGACACGGAAATTTCATGTATTAGGTATGTACGTAATCAATACGTGTATACCGATGTGGATTGTTATAAAGCGAAGATTCATAGTTCCTTAGATTTTTGAGGTTTGGTCTTGAATAAAAACCTTGTTTCTGAAGTTTCGGAGTTTTATTTCTCCACTGTTAATCGAAACTTTTTATGTGAAAACTGCTCTTGAAACGATCACTGTTAATGGAAACTGTTTTCATGAACAGTGCAAACTAACCCCCGTAAGCTTCTTCTGAATCACTCTCTCTCTCCCCATACAAATATTTTTTCTTTTTCCGTATGAATAGTGCTTCCAAGCCACGGAAGCCGAACAATTTTTTGGTTCACTTTCGGAAGCCAAACAATTTTTGTCACCCGAATTCAAAATGTCAACTCGCATTTTCCGTTTCGTAGCCTATTGAAAACATTCGGTTCCGTTTCTGTCAGTCCGCATTTCCTTGTTACAATTCCACAATTTAGAATGAATTTAGCTCATTTTTGACGGAAGCCGAACAATTTTTTGGTTCACTTTCGGAAGCCAAACAATTTTTGTCACCCGAATTCAAAATGTCAACTCGCATTTTCCGTTTCGTAGCCTATTGAACACATTTGGTTCCGTTTCTGTCAGTCCGCATTTCCTTGTTACAGCCATAAGATCCACAATTTAGAATGAATTTAGCTCATTTTTGAGAGGTTATGCGGATCTTGAGGTACCATACGAATTTCATCTCAATATAATCAGCGGTACGCTCTGCGCATGCGCTAACGTGAAATTCTTGAAACAGCCGTAATTTCCACATTTTTCAATGAATTGTATAATGGTCTGAAGCTGCTGAGCTTGGCAATGTATTTTTTTCTACATATACAGGGTGTACAGCTTATGATCCGAATAACTTCGCATTCGTATTTTAAGACTAGTTTCCAAAAAAAGTGCCTCTTAGAGATTTTTTTTAGAGGCTTCATTTTCGAGTTATTTCACTTTAAGATTTTTTTCGTGTTTTCGACGTTACTTCACTAAGACCGCCGTAACTCCGGCGTTTTCCAAGTATTTGCAAACCTAAGTACCTATGCCGTTGGAAAGCACATTAAATTTCCCATCGTTGCAGTTTTTAACAGTAATTTTTTACAGATAACTAAAGGGTGAAAAATGAGCCTGAAAAGTAAATTTTGTCAAATTCAGAAAGAACAATTTTTTTTAGTGGCTCATGGGTCCCCCTTAATTTTGATGATACGTTTGAGCCTGTAAGCCTAAAAAATGTCCCAAAGCCACAGCTTTTCCATGGTATAATTATTTTTTACCGACTGGATGAAATCGCTACGCATCTGTCCCCACTCTCGCAAAATACGGATCAGGGCTTAGCCGAAATTATAAGTTGCATTAGGGAAGCAGCTTCAGAGGGAGAGATGAGACAAACTAAAGGAAAAACAAATAAAAATGTATTTAGGGTAGAAGGGTGGTTTGACGGACAATGCGCTAGGTTAAGGAATAAAATGTTTAGTCTTCTGAATAATCACCGAAAAACGAATTCAGAAATTATTAAATACAAGTATATTGATGCAAATACAGAGTATAAAGCTGTCACGGATAAAAAGAAATCAGAATATTATAAGTCTTGTGCTGCCAGGTTTTCAACAGTAAGAGATTCAAAAACGTTTTGGGATCTGGTGAAGGAATTCGGGGTGAAGGATTCCTTTATTGCTCCCACCTGTGGGCAAACTGAACTATACCAGTACTTTAGAACGCTTTACAACCCCCCAAATACAATCGACCCTATTATGTATGCACCACCAAACCTGACCATAGAAATACTTGATAGAAAGATAACGCTAATAGTTTTAGAGGTATAAGCTTTTTGGATGCTATCATGAAGTTGTACGAGGGGGTTCTACTTGATAGATTGACTGAGTGGGTCAACATTAATGACGTAATGAGTGAATCCCAAGCTGGCTTTCGGCGGTCGTATTCCACACTTGATAACATCTTTACTCTTATGAGCATAGTGAGTGACAAAATTTCTAGAAAAGGTGGCAAAGTATATGCATTTTTCATAGACTATAGCTCTGCATTTGATAGGCTTGTAAAGCAGAGGCTATTCGATCGTTTGTACGAGCTGGGGGTCTCAAGGAAATTTGTGGAGAACCTTTCTCGACTGTATGAGGGTGGCGAGGCAGCCGTGTGGTCGTCGGAGGGTCTTTCGCAGACGTTTCGTTGCAGTATGGGTGTTCGACAGGGTTCTTTGATGTCGCCATTTTGCTTTTCACTATACATTGATGAACTTGTGGGACTTTTGGGAGGCGGGGTAAGTTTCGGAAAAATTGAAGTTAAAATATTAATGTATGCAGATGACTTAGTACTACTGGCCGATAATCCCCTATCTCTCAGAAACATGATTAAGGTGGTAGAGAAATTTAGTAATGAGAGAAATCTTCTAATTAATTTGGATAAATCTAAAGTCATGATTTTCAAAAGAGGGGGTGGGATAAAGGCGAAAAACGAATGGTGGACTCTTTATGGTGAACCGATTGAAGTTGTCAAGTCATACAAATATTTAGGATTATGGCTGACCCCGAGCCTCAATATGCGTGAAAACTTTGAACAAAAGCGTCGCACCGCCCTATTTAGTCTTGCTAGTACTCGAGGAAGTCTTTTTAGTAGTGATATCCCATTCGACTCCAAACTTACTGTTTTTAATGCCACTGCCAGGGTGATCTTGGGATATGGGGCTCAGGTGTGGGGTTACTGCAGGGCGGACGAAGCGGAAAAAGTTCTTAGATACTTTATCAAGAGCTCACTACGCCTCCCTATGTCTACGCCGACGTACATGATTCACTTGGAAACGGGGTTAGGTACGCTCTTCTCGGGCTACTTCCGATTGCATGCTGATTATATAATGAAAGTATTAAAAATGGAACCCAATCGTCTGCCCTATAAGGTGGCTATGGAAACCATAAAGCGGCAGTCTTTCTGGTGTAAGGCATGGTGTGACTTGTCGACGAAATATGGGATCGATTCGGTTAACCTGTCGGAGGCCAGCGTGGATGATTGGGAGTCACTGGCGGGAGAGTTGGGAGTGGCCATAGAAATGAGCGAGAATGAACACTTTCGGAGGTTGGCTAGGGAATCTGATTACTATCAGATGTACGCTGAGCTGCAGGTGGCAAGTGTAAATTACATCCGAAATCATAGCCAGAGAGAGTATCGTCTGATCGCTGGCGTCCGATGTGAACAAATGTACTTAAATTGTAAGCCATGGAATAGGGGCACAAGGGAGGCACAGTGTTCGATGTGCAACTTGGATCAGCCCGAAACCAGCCATCACTTCCTCTGTGTCTGCCCAATCATTTCTGAATTTAGGAAAAAGTATTTTGATAGGGATGTCATGGAGGCTCAGGAAATGCTGGCAATCCTGAATGGATCAAGAGGGTGGAAAACGCTATATAATTTTGCAAGGGGGTCCTTGAATTACAGAAGGTTCCTCGTGGGCAATTTTAACTACTAGTTCTAACCAGCCTGTAAACAGTATTGTGATTGCTAAGTGCTTACAGGATACATTGTTGGTTTGTTTTGTCTTGTGAATTGATAGTTCTTTGTATATTTTTATTGTTGCGCTTGTTCCTAGTGTTTGGCCCTGCGGAGTGCTACCCCTTTACTGTTGGGCCTTTAGAATCTCTTCGCTATCCTCAATTTGCACACAATTGCAGATAATTTGGTTATAGTCAGTACGAGTATTAGTCCCTTGTTAACTGGCCGAAGAAAGGCTGCAAAATGTGGAAAAGGAAGTATTAATCATGCGGGTATTTTTTGACTTGGAGATATAGGCACGGGTATGTATGACAATGGTTCTTGTTTTGATTATTTTATTTCTGTTTTAAACAATTAACAGAATCAATTGAAACAGAATTAGGTGAGCAAAACTTCATATCAGGGAATTGTGGCACGAGGAATGATTTACTTAATTACAGACACTGATAACCCAAGGTATTAATTGTTGTTTCATTTTTATGATAAAACATTTATTCAGAAAGAGATTTGACATCAAAAAATGTAAAATTGTGGCGAAGTTTCTTGGGCGCTCATCGTAAATTGTTCTCAATTTCGGGTTGACGTTTTTCTGCGATTCCCTTTCCAGTAGAAAAAAAAATGTCTTGGAAATATTCCCCCAACAAATCACCATGCTCCGACTGAATGAGATTTTTTCTGGAACTCCTTGATGATCTCCTTCAAATTTGCTACTTTCGATTTGAGTCTCTTCTGTTTTAGCATGGCGTTTCTCAACTTCTTTTTAGTCTCTATCAATTTTCTTTGTGTTTTTTTTTTTTTTTTTTTTTCAAGTTTTTTAGCAGTCAATTCTAATTCGGATTTTGGTGTGTTTTCCGGAACTGGAGGTGGAATCGCGACGATGGGTTCTGCTTTAAAACTCGTCTTGGGGTTGTAGAAGAGGAGGAAGATGTCTGTAAATATGATGGTAAAGCTGGGAATACAGAGGGAATCATGCCTTTTTTCAAGGATCTCCGGAATGGCGACGAATTGTCATAATCAGTTTTTTTAAAGTGGTCACTACAAACACGACTCTAATCAGTTGGTTTCCAGTTGTCCCGTCTTATCGCTCGGATCTATTTTCCCCTGAGTTCAGGATGACTGGGAAAACGATGAAAGGAAATTGGTATCACCTGTACTTCTTCACTACCTCCTGATGCTTCCTTCTTGGGCTCCTTATTGCTACACAGCAAAAAAAAAAACACAACTGTAAAAAAAAAGAAAAAACACGGAAAAGACTCCAAAACGGTATGAAAAATGACAAGTACGAACACGTGGCGTAATGGCGTGGACTCTTGAATAATTAGAAGGCAACAAGGCGATGGAAACTGGTGAACCAGAGGGAGGGGGAAGCGTGACACATCGAGGGGTCCCACTAGGCCTCTATAGTATCCTCTGTTCTCACTGGTCCCACTAGACGAGATGGGAGGCCGGGCGACCTTCAGTCTCGCCGCCTTCTCCCCGGAATTTATTAACGGTCCACCTCACGAGCCGCCTCTTTAAATCACAAACGGTTAACGACCGAGGAAATTTGGAGGCACCGTTTGGCAGTAGAATGAGGAACTGACCTTTTTTACTTCCGAGTCTAACCGTTTTTTCAACCGTTGTGTATTGTTATATAAATATAACAATACACTGCTCGACAAAATTGAGGGATCGCCTGGGAAAAATTGAGCTCGCCGAGGAGACGAAAAGTATATCGCTCAATGTTTCTCCTCCTAATCGGGTCTATCGAAAAGTAGAGTAGTCAAGATAGAACGCTATACATCATTACGCAGAGGTTTTTGACTAGGTACAGGATTAGAATAACACTTTTACGTAACTCATTGATCAATCTATTTTAGACGGAGTTTGCGGTACTAGTGCGGTTCTAGCTTTTATGGGGAGCGAATTGATGAACGTAAGCAGACGGACGGACGGACTTATTCGTAATTTTGAGTTGGGGGGGGGGGGGGTTAAATTTGTTTCTTGAAGATGAGTTGTTTTCAAATAGAGGTATAGCAAGGTACGAAATGTTTTTCTTTCATTTAATAAATCATCATTTCATTTTCCGTAAATCCTTGCCTGGTTGTTACTCCCGTTTCTCTCCTATCTACTGAATAAGCAAGTGTCAATAACTCAACAACAAACCAACGGAAAAACTCGTTGCAAAATTGTTAACTGTCAATTTTCTTGAGAAAAAACTTGATCTACACAGTATTCTTCTATTCAAACAAAATTTTGGATTTGAAGCATTTTTAATTTTTTTGGCACATTTTGATGAAATGATGTACAGTTTTTATGATTCATTCGAGCTTCTATTTTTAAATGCCCTATTTCATTTTTGATAAACTTTTTTTTTTTTTTTTTTTAGTAATGTTATCCTAAAATATACATACAACAATTTTGAGCAGTTTTGCTACAGTTTTTGTGATTCTTTTCGCTCAATTTGTGAAATTTGACGTTCTTAAAAACTGTTGTCCAAAGGACTCATCATTCATTCAAAATCCTCAGAATACTAGCAAGAAACGATCGGTAGTAGCGTGTATTAAGGACACTGTTAACTAATAAGGACACCGATATCTTGGAGGACATATCGATGCCGCTCTCAAACATCGACATCGATATCAATATCAATGTTTTTCCTCGATGTCCCATCCCTAGTGCGTACTACGAGGGTAGAAAATATTTTGCGGGGGGCCCCGCTGAAAAACGTTACGCCACTGGGTGCAGCATACCAGTAGTGTGGGAATCAACGCTTTCTTAATGGCATAGTTGGCCAAACTACAAACTTAGTATTTCCTTTTGTTTCAAAGAAGAATTGATGGATTTGTCTTTTTAGAAAAGTCGCAAATCGGTCAATTTTCTTTTTTATCCAAGTCTTAGAAACTTGTCTCTGAACATTCGTTCTGAAGTTTTAAAAATCGCACTTTTTCTAATTCTTGTCAGTTTAATTTTTTATTCTCTGAATATTGAGTTACTACTGAGTCTTACCGCCAAGAACAATTTTTTTTAATAACCAGTCATCAATGCGTTAGAAAGTGATTTCATTTTTGAACCATTGAATAACGAGAAACAACCTAGTCTGTTTTTTTGCGTCTAGGGTGATGAATGCGTATCACAGAGGTAAAATAAGGAAGTTACTTTCGAAAAATCTCGAAAAGGAATACTTTTCAGCCAAGTCGAATTATCAAGTTCTTTGCACCACTTACCTTAGGTATGTCAGGCATATGTCGGGTTGAGAAGGGGAAGACAAATCTCTCGATGACGACAAAGGCTCACGATACCGACAAGGAATTACGTAATGAGAGGCCGTATATGTTATTCAGTTGAGGTTATTCTTCGTGACCGCACCGTAGGTACCTTACTTGCTCGATCCTACCGGGAGCTCCGTGCAGGCTGCTACTAACAACCTCGCTAGTCTAGTGCTCGACCCTCCACCTCAGCGCCACTGTAGGGTTTCCGAACCTCAGCCTCTGGTGGTCTATTACCTGCACTCCCACCTATCTTTGTAATAGTAAATCGCTTATCTATGTATGTTAATGACAAGAAAAGTGATGGCTTCAATTAGCAATAAATTAATCCCTTGTCTGTTGAGGAAAAATGATATAAAATGAGAAGGGACTGTAGATGACACGATACACTACGTCCTCATGTTCAGCTACACCTACCTACTCCGAGAATAATAACTACAGTTGCCAACCAGATTATGTTCTTCATCATATGTTCTTTTGTTTTTACATTTTCACCGATTCTAAAAAATATAAATTAATTATTCTTGTAAATCAAAATAGGAACTATTAATATATCCGCTCTTCAAGTTCTTGCAATGTTATTTATCATTTAAAATGTATTAAGTAATATCTTAAATTGTGACATGGTGCCGAAGATAAGAGGGAAGAAAAAGAAGCAGGATTCGCCTGATGGGTCGGGAGATGAACAACATCAGATCGACGACCGTGCGGTAAGCTTAAAACCACCAAACCCATTACTTACTAATAACGAATAAGGTGGAAGGAATGGCTGAAACACTTCGATTGGTTTGCCGTTGAGACCAATTTATATAAGAAGAGTTCTGAAAAACTAGTCGCAACCTTCATGCCTTTAATAGGCGAAGATGCTATTACGATTTTTGATTCGTTTGGTTTCGACGATGAAGATCATGAAATCTCAAATTTACAGTCGGTCAAACAAAACGCTGCAAATTCTTTCACTGGAAATTTCCTCATTTCAGAAGGCACACAAATATGATCAACTGATCAATCCTAATAGGTATTTTGGTTGAGAACAGATTTACGTGCTCCATGCCTACCACCTGAAATTCAATAATCTCTATCCTGTGAAACACGCACACTCCAAAGCTTAGAAGAAATTCAAATCATGAACGCAAGCCAATTGAATAATAAACCCCAGTGAAAGAATTTACAGCGTTTTTATTGGACATTCGGATTCTACACCCTTTGAAACGTAAACCATGAAATTTTCAGGGGGGGGTTAGAATTTTTTTCCAGAGCGATTACAATGGTTTATTATTGAATAATAAACCAAATCACTGATTGTCAGGCGGGGTAGTTGTGAACGGATTCCATCAAGTTCACAATCGAACCATTCTAAGGTGTGCTTAATTTCCAGTAAAAATGAGAAAAACTGGATGATTAGATTCTTATGTCTGTTCTCTCTCAGACTTCATTCAATTTTCCCCAATATTTTGGGTTATTGCTGATGAAATTCTCTGTTCACAATTACCCCTCAAAATGGGGGGTAATTGTGAACACAGATTCAACGCCTACGATAATCCTCGATAAAAATCAGGGTGGTAGAGTTGATATCAGTCCATGACTAAGAAGGGGTTTGAACGTGAAACAATAATTCCACTGATCACAATTACCCTCAAATGTTCAGGAGAGTAGCTGCGACCACTTATCTTCTTGACGTACGTTCTCACCATAATGATCCTGGAAGATGATCATATCAAGTAATAAGTCACACGAGTGAAGAAATTTGATTTGAATTAGGCTGATTTCGATACTGAAATAGGCTATGCAGTTTTGTTCACAATTACCCCGTGAAAAAAATTTCTGGGGCAATTGTGAACAAGGTACTACTGCTCTGCCAGGAGGTTATCTCAGTGAAAAAATGAGTACTCTTAGTAGGGAGGATCAACAACTAATACAATTTAAATCAATAGGAAACGTTCCTCTAACTGGGTGAGCAGGAGAAGGGAAAAGTCGGGTGACTGATAAACCGAACATAACTTTGAAGAGACAGCTTTATCAATAATGAGCACTGATAGCAAAGTAGAAGGGCGGGAGCAGGCTCACCACCTCATGGTGCAGTGTTGTCTTGAATATCCGTGCCTTTTTGTTCCAAATCGACTTCACGGAGAGCGGTGAAGTTGCTTGTTCACAATTACCACCTTTTCACAATTGCCCCGTCTGACCCTATTTTGTAAAAACTCAAACTTAATTTACGAACGTTTCCTCTTTAACAAACTTAATCAAGAAATAGGAGAAACATTCAACGAATTTGTGACGAAAGTGCAGAAGCAGGCAAATAAATGTGATTATGGTAAAATAAATGACGTATTAGTTCGTGATAGGCTGGTTTGTGGGGTTGTCAGCGACGATACTAGATAAAAACTATTTGAAGCTGAAGATCTCACCCTAGACAGAATAATAAACGTGTGCAGATCTGCCGAAGAAATATACGCCCAGATAACAAAAATGTCTGGCAAAAATAATTCTGTTCTTGCCAACACCAAACCACATTCATTGTCTAATACTAATCAAAGAGTTCCAGATGATGACGTCTTCTTCTGCTCTCGTTGTGGTACCCACCACGGTATAAGATCTTGTCCTGCATACCAAAAAATCCGGAAAATGTGAGAGGTTTGGACATGTGGTGTCGATGTGTCGTTCAAGACCTAGAAACTCCGGATTTCAAAAAGGTATGAAGATCAGGGTGTCTAGCGGTCGGGAAAGTCGGGAATTAGTAATGAATTTAAAAACGGTCTTGAAAAGTCGGGAATCAGCAGAGAAATTCATATAAAAGTCTGAAATTTGTTACAAAAACAATATAGGTTGGAATTTACTAAGATTCAATAAGTGCCTTGCATTTTATTTCGTCAAGGTTACATTTTATTTTATGAACTCAACTTTAACTTGCATGAAGGTAAGTAAATGTTCTTATTCAGATAATTAATTGTACATTTTCTGTACCTTTCACAAGTGTGTATAACTACGAATTAAATAATAGTAATAAAAGTAAATAATCTGAACACGATAAAATTTTCTAGGTTTGTCTTGAAAAAGGAATCATTTTTGTGCGATAAGGCATAATCTTGAAACAGGGTCAAATAAAGAAAACATAATTTGAAATAGGCCTATATTGATGGCCTTGAAGTGATTCAAGACATTTTACTTCCATAAACTGTAAATATAATTGAATGTGATTTTTTTAGGTGATTCAAGACATTTTATTTCCATTTAGTAAGGTGTGTCCACTTGGTATTTTTAATTCTAATGATATTTTTTCATATTCTCGCATGTTCACCTGAAATAAAAGTTCTTTTTATTTTAATATAAGATGAATATATTACCGCGTAAAAGTCTGGAAATTTGTGGAAAAAGTCTTGAAAAGTCTGGAAAAAGTCTTGATTTTATTTTTGAATAATTGCTAGACACCCTGAAGATGCTGACCATGCATAGATACTTGTTCCGATCAACCACGGTGGATGCTTGTAACACAGAACAAGTGGATTCTCTCGATTTAGTCCCAGACGAGGTATATTTTATCAATGCATTGGAAAATAAGTCACATGTACAGGACTGGAAAGAACTACTTATTCTTCAAAAAAATAATCCAGTTTGGTTCAAATTAGATACGGGGGCTCAGTGCAATGTTATAAATGAAAAAGTAGCACACCAAAGTGGGCTCAACATACTTAGCTCCTCTGTCAACCACCTGATTTCGTATCCGTACAACAAGTTGCCAGTCGTAGGTCAATGTTTCACGAAGGTACGTACTAAGCTAGATGAGCAGTACGAGGTCAAATTTATTTTTGTTATTGGTGATTTCCCTGCGATCCTTGAACTAGAGTCTTGTCAGTCATTAGGTTTCATTAAAAGAATTGAAGAAATCATAATGTCATTCGAAATTTCTGACATCTTCCAAGGAATAGGCTGCTTAAACAACTTTGAGTATGACATAGATGTAATAGAGAACCCTATTTTAAAAATATATCCAGCCAGAAGAGTACCTTATGCGATTCGCGATGACGTTAAACGTGAATAATTCACGTTTATTATTAATAGTCTAATTATTAGACTTGAAGGTTGAGTTGGGGATCATCAAACCAGTAGTTGAACCAACCCCCGCCGTTTAGCCCATGGTAGTAGTCCGACAAAAGGATAAAGTTCGTATTTGTTTAGAATTTTTCGATTGTGAATAAAACTTACAGATATCCTTTACACGTTCTGCTTATTTTTCAATCCCTACTACCAAATTTGTGAATGTGACAGGATTTTGAAATGTGTCCGTTTATTCTGGACCACCCTGTAGAAGTTCGAAGATAGATAGGGATGAAGCTTAGACGGTGCATGGTGAGTGGAAGGTTGTTCACCGACTACGTCATCACTCGAGGCATGGTCACTTTCACTTTTCTCGTGATCCCTACCGTCTGTTCTAGTATTCGTGGTTCTAAGTGCTCCAGCCACTAGCGCTTCAGAAGAAAGGTCATTTTCCACCCTCTGTCGTGTGAAGAACTACCTGAGATCCACCACAACCAGCCATGACAGACTGACATCACTAGCTCGACATCGAGGGGAGATTAACTCGGGCGTAGCTCAATTCGGCACCGGTAATCCCCGGCCTCCAGATGAGTAAACAAGGTGATTCAAGGACTCGTCACCAAGCCTGGCAAAGGTCACCGGGCAGATTATTGAACTCGGCACTCAACTTGTCAGTTGTTTTCCATCGCTGTTCCTCGTTTGAGCGGACCCGTTCCAATAAATAACATGAATATCCTGAAAAAGTGACTAGTGAGCGTGGTCGAGAAATGGTTGTAGTCGACGGGGTGAAATTTCGGTTTGCCAAGGAGTTGCAGTCGGGTGAGAAGTTCTGCGCCCGTTTTAGGAACGGTTCCTAGAAATAACAGTGCCGAATTAAATAATGCAGGAGTAGCACTTGCAGAAGCACGGTGCCGAATTCATACATCCTATATCTGGGCCAACAGAGGGACGGTGCCGAATTCAAAAATCTCCACGGGATTAAGTGCCGAGTTCAAGACCGACCATTAACTCGAGCAATTTCCTACGATGACATTATAGACGCATTTGCAAAGGAAGCAAGAAGGCTTTATAAATCATTGAACGTGTAAGTAGTCTGATTTTTATTATTAAAAAATGTACGCCAGTTTTATCCGGTTTTTTCATTGTTGTAAAGTATTTATTAATATGTACTGTACCTTACATTTTAAAATTAATATTTACAGTAATGATGATGAGGTGAGGTGGTGATAGGAGTGAGGGGGAGGAAGAAATGGTGCAAGGGGAGGGGGGCGGCAAATACTCTCGGGCCTAGGAGCGCCAGTTTGCTAAATCCGGCCCAGGTCTAGGGCCTCGTTGCAATTCTCGCAAGAATGGCGCATTTGATTCGAGAATTGTGGGAATGGGTAAGTACGTTTTAGTCAAATTTGAAAAGGCTAGCGTGGTCTTCTAAGTCATCCATGACTTGAGCACGTTCGTAGGAATCTAAACCGAAGATCGTCTGTTGGGACAAGCAGGTGATAAAATAAAATGTATGTATCCGATGTTATTTTTAAATCCACTGTGAGGGGTGTGGTCGCCGTTTTATCTCACCTGTGTGGATTTTTTGAGCGTTGAGGCTATCGGATTATGATATTTCTTGCGATAGTGATGCCTTATTGCCGTCTGCGAGGCTTCCATTCATTTAACGGAGGACAGGGTTTCCGTGACACACTTAGGTCCTAAGGATGTGGACTGACATCATAGAAATACTAGGAATCAAAATTAATTAGCTAGCTGAACAACGCAAAACCAAATGACAATTTTGATCTGGATGGCAAACATTCTGTCAATGGAAGTGAGCATTAAGTCGTTTTTCAGCTAAACACTAAGTGTTTAACGGAAAATTATCGATTGAAGTCTTCAATGGACAATTTTCCATTCGAAGCCCGAATGCTATTTATATTAAAACAATAACAGCCAATCGAAAAAGAGTAGCGAGTGAGGGCAATAGTCAAGGATTGACGTCTATGATAAGAAGAGCAATTCAATTTCGGAGAAGTACACAGCCATCTATTGAAAGTGACTACTTACATGGCGTTGATGGATGGAAAAACGTGCTCTATAAAGTTCCTAAGTAGTAGTCAATTATTTCACAGGAGGCGGTTCTTCGAAGGCAAATTATAGGGAAGAAGGAAAGCAATTTGCTAGATTACTTCCACGCGTGGTTCCTAATATCCTCACTAAGTGATACAATTAGTGGAAGTTAAAAGCCGAAGGTATTTTTGGATTCTCTGGCCAGTTGGATGAGAACCCTCTGGACATCATGATCTATAAAACATCAAGAGCCGCTTGGATAGTGTGTGTGACGAGATGGATTTGCAGTAGTCAATGTTTAACTGATTACGAAAACAATTTGGATGAAGATTTACCGTATTATGACAATGTCGCCAAGTGTTTAGATGCTATCATGAATGCAGAACAAAACAACCAACATTTCATTCTCATTGGAGATGAGATCAACAACCACAAGCTGAACGTCACCGTTTACCAGCTACCGTGGCCGAAAGCTATGGTGGACGTAACGAAAATAAAAAACGTAGTCCGACAGTTCAAGGGGATCGTGTTGCTTCTTCCAGACACGAATGCTACGAACTACGATATTTTCTTGGAAAGCATCTCCGACCAAAATGAAGTTAAGTACGTGGCGTACACAGAGTCAGTTCTGACGGTGTTTCACCTTTTTGAACAGTTTTGGAAATACAAAATCCTGGACGTCATCGTTCTTTACCACTCAGTAAACGACGTTATCACTGTGTTCACGTATCGGCCCTTTAGCAGGCGAGGATGTGACACTGACACTCCAGTCAGAATCAATAAATGGTTGAACGAACTAAGTAGATTTCAAAAACGTGGAAATTTATTCTCCAGAAAAGATAAAGTATACGATCTTCAAGGTTGCCCTATACGAGCTTCTGTAGAAACATCTTTGTCCGAAAGTGGACTAGCGACCAATTTTTCAGCATTCTCAATACCCCTAAGTATCTTCCAGTTTTTCGAAAAACAGATGAATTTTACCGGCCTCATTTTCGAAGGGGAGTTTCCAAGCGTGGATTCCTACACCCTGGCCTACATGAATTTCACTAACGGAAACGTTTTGTCTCTCATTCGAGGTAATGTCGACGTTGCTTTAGGAGAGTTTTCGATGTTGTTACATTATGGATCGAACATTATAGGACCCCTGCAAAACTCCATGGACTGTTTCACTTGGGCAGTGCCTCCAAAAGCAGGTAAAGTACCAAGCATGTGGACAACGTATGTGTACGAATTCGATATGTACACCTGGATCGTAATAGTCGGATTGCAGTTTGTGGCTACTACTTTCTTCCATACGCTTTGCCAAGTAGATATCAACAAAGAAGACTCATTTTCCTCTTCATTCAATGCATTTTCCTCTTTGGGATTTTTGTTAGGGATTGCGGTGAAAATAAAACCCAAAAAAGACTCTCTTCGAGTATTTTACGTCTCCATGATTTTGTTCTGTTTCGTCACCAACGCAGCATATCAGGCGACCATGGGTAGCTTGGTGACAGTCCCACCAGATAGCCAAGACATCCAAACCACTTCTGAACTCTTAGGCTCAGATATCGTTCTTACAGGGAATCCTAGGATGTTTTATTTGCTTCTTTCATCCAATAAAACCAGCAAAACTGTGAGTCAAGTTCTACAACGATTCCAAACGCTGAATCCAGGTGCATTCATGAAAGCTCTTCATGATGTGCACGCCACGAGAGGTTACGCTGTTTTTCAAAGAGGAGCGGACCTCAAAAAATTGGAGCAACACATCAAACAGAAATACAATATTTCGGATCCATATTTTATCGTCCCCTACTGTTTGTTCACGGCATACAACTCACCGTTCTTGCTCAAGACAGGTTCAATGCTCACAGAACCTTTCTACACGCTAGCGACAGGTCTGGTTGAATCTGGGATACTCAATAAGTGGGAGAGAGATCTAGAAATGATAAACGCAATGATTTACGTCAATACGACTGTATCGGAGGAAAAAGTCAGGAAATATTCAATGAAACAGCTCAAAGGCGGATTGATCATTCTTTCCTGCGGTTACGTTTTGTCTGTGGGTGTGTTTCTAGCAGAAATACTTATCAAGGGATTCCAGCATCAGAACAAAGATAACAAAGCTATTAAACGAGCAATTAAAGGAAGGAGCTCATTTTTGAAATGATATTATTTTTGAAACAATTTTTTTTCAAGTTTGATATTTGATACTAAATAAATACTAATAATAAAATGTGATACTCGTTCCAGCACAAAGTCAGGAAAAACTGAAATCAGATGCCCGCCCACCTACACTTTTGTGAAAGCGATTATACTTATTGATACTTTTAATATTGGGTGGTAGTAACTAACCGAATAAAACATCTTGCTTCAACCAGGAATTAAAATGTTTTTGGTTTTAATATCTGTCTCATTCAACCTTACCTACACATTGTTCACTTAATTCTATCGTTATTTGGTTGACAAAGCTCATTGTCTTATATAATTTTAAAATCTGAATTTTGAGGAAAAAAACGAAAATCATGCGTATACACCACTATACACATTAGAGAACATACATCGCTATACCATTAGGCGGGGTATACACTTGCAGGTTTGCCTGCAGGTGTACCTGAACAGGTGTAACTGTCAGGTAAACCTGACAGAACGTCACTCGTACACACGATCCGGTATGAAACCGACAGGTCTCAGTTTGCTCCACGATGATGCAGGACGATGACGTCGCCTTAATCGGACTGGTATTACTGTTAAATGAGGAGGAAAAGAAAAAGCAACGTAAAAAGTGGTCAAAAAGTTGGCTTTTAAAGAGAAATCGATTAACCCCATGTGAATTTACGCAGTGTGCGATCGCGGTATTCTTTACTTTTTGTGCGCCAAAGACATGTTTCTGCCCTGTAAATACCTATAAATTCTTCCACCACTTGGTGACGCTGCCTCGACGCCATTCCGCTCAGAATAATTGAAAAATTGCAAAGAAAAGAAGAAGAAAATCCAGAAGAGGAAACAAGGTGGCGATTGAGACACCGCGGGTGAAAACTGAGCTGAAACCTGCGCAGGCGTCAGGTTTGCCCCACACACGCTCAGGTTTGCCAACCTGCGCAGGTACAAGGAATTGAATTTCCATCAGGTGAACTTTACCTGCACAGGTCTTTCTCTTCACCTGATCAGGTGAATAACTGTGCAGGTATGCAGCCACTCACGCTCACGTTTACCTGCAAAGGTACAACTGTTCAGGTTCACCTGCAGGCAAACCTGCACGTGTATACCCGGCCTTAGAGAAACATCTAGATTGTATAATAAAAAAATCATAAATTTAGGAGAACTTTTTAGTCAGAATCAAAACCTCGATTGTCCTGTAGAATGAAAATCCTCCTCACATCTTCTGCGACCCCTTTCCTCTGAACAGACCAGCCAGGAGGGAGGATGACTCGCAACCTCCCTCCTGCATCCGTAGAGGCATCCTGCCTCCTACCTTCCCTCCTCCCTCCGCGTTCTGCACGTACCTCCAGATGCACGATGTCATCGCTACCCCCCGGCCCGTGATTGGTTGTTTCAAGGCCGTTGCCTCCCACCTCCCATCCTCCACCCTGTCAACTTGGAACCACCCCCTTTTCCACCCTCCCGCCGCAGTTCAAATCTACCTCCCCTCCTTTCGGCCTCTCTCCTCACCTCTTCAGCTACCCCTTTCCTCTGAACCAATCAGCCAGGCTGGAGGATAAATCACAACCTCCCTCCTCCATCGATAGCGACATCCTGCCTCCTAGCTTCCCTCCTCCCTCCGCGTTCTGTCATGATGTCATCCCTACCCCCGGCCCGTGATTGGTTGTTTCAAGGCCGTTGCCTCCCACCTCCCATCCTGCACCCTGTCAACTTGGAACCACCCCCTTTTCCACCCTCTCGCCACAGTTCAATCTACCTCCCCTCCTTTCGGCCTCTCTCCTCACCTCTTCAGCTACCCCTTTCCTCTGAACCAACCAACCAGGGGGAGGATAAATCACAACCTCCCTCCTGCATCGATAGCGACATCCTGCCTCCTAGCTTCCCTCCTCCCTCCGCGTTCTGTCATGATGTCATCCCTACCCCCGGCCCGTGATTGGTTGTTTCAAGGCCGTTGCCTCCCACCCCCCATCCTGCACCCTGTCAACTTGGAACCACCCCCTTTTCCACCCTCTCGCCGCAGTTCAATCTACCTCCCCTCCTTTCGGCCTCTCTCCTCACCTCTTCAGCTACCCCTTTCCTCTGAACCAACCAACCAGGGGGGAGGATAAATCACAACCTCCCTCCTCCATCGATAGCGACATCCTGCCTCCTAGCTTCCCTCCTCCCTCCGCGTTCTGCCTTGAGGTCTTCTCTCCGTTGCTTCACGAACTATTACATCTTTTTTTTAGGAGTTCTTAATATGGGTAATTCTCCCATTATGTACGAAATTCGCGTTTCACAACCCACCAGCTGAAATTGAAGTTTTTCATCAACTTTTTTTTGTGAATCCCTTCTAAGTACCTATGCTACTGATTACTCCTACGAAAAAACCATTCATAGAAGTTCGTGGAATAAGATTTATCTTTGAAATCATTATAATGAGGGACTAACTGAAAAACGCTGCAAATTCTTCCACTGGGGTTTATTATTCAATTGGCTTGCGTTCATAATTTGAATTTCTACTAAGCTTTGGAGTGTGCGTGTTTCACAGGATAGAGCGATTATTCATTTTCAGGAGATATGCATGGAGCACGTAAATCTGCTTTCAACCAAAATACCTATTTGCCTCCTGAAATTCAATAACCGCTCTATCCTGTGAAACGCGCACACTCCAAAGCTTAGTAGAAATTCAAATTATGAACGCAAGCCAATTGAATAATAAACCCCTGTGAAAGAATTTGCAGCGTTTTTTACAAGTGAATAGGTATGTCTTACGCCACGAACAATTAAATTATACAAAACTATTTCATGTTACAATTGCTCCAAATTACACAAAGGTTCATTAGTTCTGCCTTTGACAGCCCATCCTCGCTGATCAGTATGGTCAATAAACGTAGTCTATGGTACGTTATGTAAACTCGGCGCTCCGCGCCCCTTGCCTTCTAATTGCGTTCGAGATGCCTTGAAAGGATCTCTATTTTTTATTTAGCACCGTATACAAATTACCAAAAAGTCGGCCTCTGTATGCATTCATACCAATTTTATTGAATTCACTGTAAATTATCTATCTATCTAAATATATAAATCAGCATGATTTTACCAGTTTGAAACTCGTCGACAGTTCGACGGATGACGACAAAGAAAACGAGAAAAAAAGCTCGCAGGCGACGTGATTGGATTCCGGAATCCGTTCGACGAATCGACCAAGTCGTGAGCCCTCAGCGGAATCACTTTCCTAACTGACAGATGCTGTTTGATTGATAGTATTACTATCTCCCGCTCATAGCGATGAGCTGGCTAGAGCATACCGGCACCTCCTCCATCATTTCGAGAAAAATGTACCTATCTTGCCACACGTAAATGTGCGGTCACATTAAATTTAACTTCTTCTAAATTAACAGCTTTAAAAGGAATTTAAAACTAAAACGAACACTACAATTCTTGTAGATGGTGCCTTCGAAAGTCACTAACCTACTGTAATTTCACATTCTTAAGATTAGAAATCCAGACTTCGGTTCGATCCACGTTAACTTAGTTAACATTTAGTTCTACCATTCCAAAAGAAAGGATGAGTTTGTTGGACAGCAAATTTTGAGTACAACGAATTACCTGAATTCCAGAACTGTATTTTTAAAACGCTGTAAATCATCACACAAAGGTTCATTATTTCTGTATTATAGGTACAGAGCGTGAAGTGTCCGAGTTTCCAACCCACGCTTGAAATGATACTTTTTTTTACATTTAATTTTTTTTAAATCTTAGTTCGTAACTCCCCTCATTTACAGTAAAAATGCAAATTCGAGGATTCCGTTGGAATACCGTCTCTTAATACTGCTTAATACTATCAATGCTACCTCTTCAATGTCTAAAGAAAATTGTTCAGGTAGAATTAAACCTGAAAATGGAGTCCAAAAAGTAAATTTTGTCATAATTCCAAAATTCCATGTTTTACAAGCGCTTTGTTATCATATTGGTTTTTGTAGCAAGATTGTGCAGGTCACCTAAAAACTACGGCAAAAATTAAATTTCTAGGAGAAATAATTTGAACTTGAAAAAAGTGGGTTTCTACGGTAAAATTTACCCTGAGTTTCCCCCAAAATCGGTTTCCTTTAAAAATGAGTATGTATGTATTAGACGCTTCCATAGAATTGTATTGTTTGATCGCGCTAACAGATCGCGTTAGTCGCCCGCTCGCTCGCTTTCGTTTTCCACGTGCGTACAGAACGCGGAGGGTAGAGGCACGCTAGGAGGCAGGGTGGTAAGAAAAAGAAGTCAATTTTTATGGTCATCTTATAAAAATTTACTTCTCTAACATTCTTTCTGTTTTATCATCGAAAAAAGCGATATTTATAGTATATATTTTTTGGCATAATAACATCTAACAAATTTCCCTTCGTTTTCTCATGAGATATCTAACAAAAACTCCTAAAAAAGTCTTCCCCTCTGGATTTTCAATGGTGATCTTATATTACCTGTTTGGCAGGCTAAGGATAAGAAGATTGCTCCAATAACCCATGTGTGTTGAACTGGATGATGATGATGTTGATGGTTGGATATACTTACACAATAATTACCTAATAACAGGACTGAAGAAGTTCCCATAGAGGAATGAAACGTTTCCACTAAATAAAACAATATACGCTCCACTCTGATGTATCATATGAAAGTGGTTACACCACATCCCATAACCATGAATAACTCAAATGAATAAAATTGAATAATAAACCCCACCGAAAGAATTTGCAGTGTGCATGTTTCACGGGTGATAGCGCGATTGTTGTATTTCAGGAGGCACACAAATATGATCAACTGATCAATCCAAATAGGTATTTTGGTTGAGAGCAGATTTACGTGCTCTATGCATATCTCCTGAAATTCAATAATCGCTCTATCACCTGTGAAACACGCACACTCCGAAGCTTAGTACCGATTCAAATCACGAACGCAAGCCAATTGAATAATAAACCCCAGTGAAAGAATACTTTTTTACCCCAGTAATAATATTGAATAATAAACCCCAGTAATAATATTGAGTAATATTTACCTATATATTATCAGCGTTTCATGCCTATCAGAATGCTTCAACCCGTGTATCGGCTACTAACTACACTACAAGTATTCACATCGGCTATCACTCTAGTATCCACATTCACTACAACTCGACGCTATCGGCCGGACATCACTAGGTTACAAACAAACAATAATAAACCAAAAAACGCAAATGTAAGTATTTGCAAATCTAAGTATGCCGTTGGAAAGAGCATAAAATTATCTTTCGTCTCAGTCTTTAATAATAATTTTTTAAAAGGAACTAAAGGCATTTATGCAAAAAAAAACGTATTTTCAAGCACATTTGAGGTTTTTTTGTTTAAAAAAAAAGAGAATAAAACCTACATAACTAAAACTTTTGTTCTTTTTCCGGGTGTAGAATGTATCATGTCAACGGCATTAGCAAAGAAATTTAAGTTTGATTGAGGGCATCCGCGGAATGAATTGATGTCAATCAACTGTCAAATGTCTCCGTTCATGCTGATATCGTGAGGTTTGATCCCGTTGTTTGTTATGATTTCCTCTTCTTATCGTTGATAGAAACATCGTCACTAGCAAAATGTTGAGTATGATAACGTGATTAACGGTCAAAGGTAGATCCACACACCCGTTCGATCACATCAAATGTGCTTGAAAATACACGTTTTTTGCATAAAATCTCAATTTTCTTAAAAAATTCCCCCTAAAACCTAAAAATTAAATATACTATTGGAAAGCTGAGACTTTTGCGCATTTTTTAAGCTTACAGGCTCAAACGTATCATTAAAATAAAGGCGGACTAATGAGCCATTAAAAAAAGAAGTTTTTTCAAAATGTGACATTTACTTTTCAGGCTCATGTTTACCCTTTAGTTCCTTTTAAAAAATTGTTATTAAAGACTGAGACGATAGATAATTTTACGCTCTTTCCATCGGCATACTTAGATTTGCAAATACTTTGGAAACGCCGGAGTTACGGCCGTTTTAGTGACGTAAGTTCGAAAACACGAAAAAAATCTTAAAAGTGAAATAACTCAAAAACGAAGCCTCTAAAAAAATCTCTTGGAGGCACTTTTTGTCGGAAACTAGTTGTAGAATACGTGTGCGAAGATTTTCGGATCATATGCTGTACACAATAATATTTACCTATATAATCAGCGTTTCATGCATATCAGAATACTTCAACCCGTGTATCGGCTATAAACTACAAGTATCCACATCGGCTATCACTCCAGTATCCACATTCACTACAACTCGACGCTATCGGCCGGACATCACTAGGTTACAAACAAACAATAATAAACCAAAAAACACAAATTTTTTCACCATAAATCGGGCCATAAATCGGGAATGGTTTGAGCTACGGACGTGGGGAGGGTCTCATTCGATTCCTCATGGTATGTTCTTCAAAAAGAGTACAAATTTAGGCCGCTTCGACTTGTTTTGAGGTTTTTAGGGATTTTACAAAACTTTGACAACCGTTAAAGGGCACTTTAAATTGAGTGAGAGAGCTGGCTCAAGAATTGGGGCGTCGTCGGACCAAGATGGATTTTTCCTGAAAATTTCAGATCATTTGCTCCAGCCGTTCGGGAGAAATCGTGCGTACGGCGTACGGACGGAAAATTTTTTATTGCAGAATCGGATTCTACACCCTTTGAAACGTAAACCATGAAATTTTCAGGGTAGGGCTAAGAATTTTTTTTTTCCAAAGCGATTACAATGGTTTATTATTGAATAATAAACCAAAAACAATAAAAATTCATGTGCCAAACTTTACAGTTCACCATCATTTACTATTTGATAATTTTGGGCTTGCGCAACTTTGCGTGCTCGCTAAATCGGTTACGCGCAATAAAAAAAAAATTAGTTGAGGGGTCAAATTTTCATGAAATCTTGGGTAGGATCCGAGTCTGCAATAAAAAATTGGGGTTCTCATTTAAAATAAGAAAGTTGGTGTCAATTGCGCACGGCTGCAAATATGATATTTGAGACCCTTGGAAAAAAATATGAAGATTAAAAAAAACTTTCTTGTTTACTCCCATTTTGATCGGTTTTAGGAGGGGGGGGGGGGGACAACTCGTGGGACACCCTGTATACTGGGAACTCACTACAATGAGGAAAAACAATACTTCGAATGAAAGATATTTAGGCACTACCAACATTGTAAAATGTGATTTAAAATTAAAACCTGGGTCAACATTTAAAAAACTCAGAAATTGTGTTCAGCCAAGGACCGACACGCCAACAGGTCACGAAACAGATTTTGGAGAAATTAATGGAAGAATAGACGAATAGACACACATTCCGCTTTTCCCTGTTTTCTGGTTCCGAAAAAAAACTCGGAAACAACAAATTCTTGGCGACTGGCGGTTGATTACAGACAACTCAACTAATGCATCGAATACCTTCAATATCCCATCCAACCTATTAATAGTGCATTTTTAAACATGAAAAACCCAAAATATTTTAGCCTAATAGATTTAAATCAAGCTTACCATCAAATTATATTGACCTGTAGATCGAAGCAATTAACCGCCTTCTAAAATGAATTTTGAGCGTTTTGCTACTTTAAAAAAAAACTACCTTTTGGTCAAAGCTCATGTCTAAAATTTTTGGAGATCTTAGGTACAAATATTGCCTCTACTATTTTGATGATTAATTCGTGAACAGTGACACTTATGGAGATCACATCGCACAATTACACGAAATATTTAGCAGGCTTGAAGAAGCAGGATTGACTGTAAATCCAGCAAAAATTCAATTAGCACGGACAACTATAAATTTTCTGGGACACCGAATTTCAAAAAATCAAATTTCAATCAACCAAGCAAAAACCAAAAAATGCATTATTAAAAATACCCAGGCCTCGAACCCCGAAAGAAATAGCTTCTTTTATCGACAGTTTTAACTTTTAGCGTAGAATACTGTAGACGTAAAACAAAATCAAGCTTTCTAAATGAAAGGATGAGTTCATTGAAAACAATTTTTTGAGGACACTAGTAGGTCAAATTTCAAAAACTGTAAAAAAAAAGTTTGTGCAGCATAATAGTATGGCGAATTTTTCAAAATAACCGTATTGAATTTAGTTAAATTGAGTAGATTTTGGCACACGTTGTGGTCACATGTGCAAATAATAAATTCCAACTGTGAAATTTATTAATTGCGAAAAATTTTGTTCTAAATAATATTCTTCAATTCAAACCAAGATTTTGGATTTTTTTGAATATTTCGCGTTTTAGCGAATTTTCACAAAAAATGAAGCTATTGCAATGGCACTGAAATTGTTGAATAAAAATTGAAATTTTTTAATGTGAAATTAAAATTGAGTGAATTAAATGTCTAAATAAATGAAAAAATTCAAAATCTCGGTTTTAATCGAAGATTATTATTAAGAACAAATTTTTCTCGCAAAAACGCATGCAATGTTTTTGCACTGAAAGTACACAAATTTCAACCCAATATAACACAAATGTAATACGATAATTTAGGAATATTCGCTCATACGACCATGTTGCATGACTAAAGCTTTTCTTAACATAATGCTGTACGAGTAAATGATGTAAACTTGCAGGTTATTAAAATTGGTGAGTATTCTTAGGCATCAGATTTGAATTTTACGATCTGAGGAACCTTAGTGTAACAAGTTTTTGAAGTATTCGCAGGCTCAGAGATTTTAGCTCGTTTTTGTGATTGTTTGGAACCTTTGCGGCAGGCGAGGGAGTAATTAGCCACGATTATAGGGACCACTCCCCTACCTAGCCACTTATCCTTTTAAGGACACTGACCAAATTGTATTACTAAAACCATTACCTTTATATACGAAGGGAAAGCCAAGCACACCGAGCCCTTACTTCACAATACATGGTTATAACATGCAGGTGAATTTCATTCATTAATAGTTCACAATTAATTTTCACAGTTTTTATCTGGTAGGTATTCAAGTCCATTTTCTGATAAGTGGGAACTGCTCCATTACAAACTGTTCATATATCAATGTATAGGATACATGTATCATATCATTTTCAAAAATATAAACCAGCCACTAAGGGTCGGAAAGAATAATAATTTTTGGAAAAAATACAGTTAAGATAGTTTTCTCGAGAAAAATTTGTCTTCTTTCGTAATGCCTATAACGGTATACACTTTTCTATTTATTCCGAATAATCTTGGCGTTCCACATCACTAATCTACTGACCAGCTCGTCATGATACAACTAATCTCAAGAATCACACAGTTCCCCGATAGTTAACAAAACGAACCTGTGAGGTAGGTCAGGATCTTACCACTACACAAATACTCGATAAAGTGCAGTCACGATAAAAATCTCTAACGTTATTATAAAACCCATTTCCGTTAGCTCTCTGAAGACAACTGACGTGCGGAGGCGATCAGGCTTGGGTGAAGTACGACTGGTAGATGAGGCCAAGCGCTGATGATGAGAACCACGAGAAGCAGACCCACCAAGTAGCAAAACCAAAAACGCCTCTTGCCACTTCTTTGGTCAAAACCTAAAACGGAAAACCATAAATTTTTAGAGCAAGTATGCTTCCGCGCACAAAAATAAAATAAAATAATTAAAAACTTCCCTTAAGGAGGAAGTGTAAGGTGTGATAATGAGGGGAGAAAATGAGGTAATGAAGTAATGAAAATGAGGTAATGAAAATGTGATAATGAGGGGGAAAAAATGGGGAACATTTGTCCCATAAGACGAAACTTTCGGAAAAAATTGAACAAAAAATATTAATTTATTCTGAGTGTAGGTTATTACCCCTACCTAAATAAAACGTTCGGTCCGAAAAAATATAAATAACTATAGTTCCTCAAAAACCTTTTTTTATGTGCCAACCCTTAGCAAGCACAGACGTCCCCAAGAAAAATAAAAAAGGGCTTGTAACGGAAAAATAGGACGGAGAACAATTTGAGAAAAATAAAATGTTGGGTGCATCTCACCAATTAAACTGGAATTTCTTCCGAGTTTTCTTTTGCGAGGGGAAACCGAGGTTTTATTCAACTGAAAACACTTTTTTCTTAAACAACAGCAGTGAAATAGAATAAAAGAAATTGACGTTTAAATTAGAGGGACGCGGAGGAAACGGATTCTGGTTCGAGCGCGGGGAAACCCACGGTACTTATTTTCCACATGGTAATCGTTGCCGAAACCAAGCTCTGTGGAGGTGTGGAAAAAGAGAGAGGGGAAGGATCGGCGACATAAATAACTCAAGGTTTCTTCCGATACACCTAGAACATCTTTGGAACATGTAGAAATCCATCACAAGGTTTGGAGACACTGTGTTCAACCGAAGGACCCGTATGGCTATTTCTTTCCTGACTGATCTAACGGAATGAAATATAAATGAAGCTCCATTTATGGCCCCTAGAATACAATTCCAGCATTAGATTGTGTATCTTAATCTGCGTTTAATAATCATATACGAGTGATTTACGTAGAAGGGCTATTGAATACAGGGATAATAAAACTTCATTTGTTTTGTATAAATAATATTTATTTATTGTTTATTTATTGTTTTGTATAAATAATAATTTGCAATAATGTTCAAATAAAATTTGTTCTTCGATGTCAGTGTCCGTCTTCTTATCTCAGCAATTAGGTGTGTTAGAAGTGTGAAGTTCTATAATATAGATAACATATATGATACTAGTTTAAAGGCCCTGCTACGCAGGTTAGAAAGAAATAGGTGAATAACACAATGAGGGAGTATAATAACAATATGCGAAGTCAAAAAATCGTATATCCCAAATCCTGGAGGAGGGGAGCACGTCGGGGCCCTCTTTGATGATGATAGTATATCTATAATATAGATAATACATATTACGTTCGATGTTCTTTAATTTTACGTTTTGAATCATTAATTTTGGTTTTGAATTTAGATTTCCCGACTATATATCAGCAAGCCCTCATTGGTGGAAGAGCTGTAGGATGACTTCTTCAGAAAATATTACTACGTGAACAGCAACCTATACTAGGAAACTCCATTGGAAACACAAGGTAGATGTAAATATCTACAATGGTGCAATATTTTAAGAGCCGAGGGGGGTGGTGGGTAATTGTGTGAGGGTAGCTACTTAGAACACTAAATTATCACCAGTTCCTTAGATTCACTACGTGAAGGTTGATACTCGAAAGACCACACTCTTCTGTGGAAAGGAAGAAAAACTTTAATATAGTTATTTTTATGATCCATCCATTTTTCTTAATCATTAAAGATTGAAACCCTGCAAAGTATTACACAGAGGTTTATTATATCTGTGTTAGAATAACTCTTCTACGTAAATATTTGTATATAAGACATAGATCTGTGACTGTGAAATATCTAAATTCGGCTCCTCGCCTCTCCATATCTTGTAATGGCATAGAAAAAAGATCGTGAATTCGAATGTGAAAGTGAATGTGCTTGGACAAAAAATCGCCTAGTCCCGTGTGAGGATAGAATCGAAAACTCATAACTCTGCAAATGTCAAGGTAAGTAAATGACAAACAAAATTAACATAAAAAGTCCCTCTTACACAAATCAGTGAATTGCAGCTAATTAGAGTACTGTAGTATTCACCATGATCAGGGCTATCGCCAGACGCTAGTAACTGCTCCCACTCATCCTCGCACTAAAGACAATCTTCGGATTTTTTCAAATGGGGAACGAACGGGTATTCACATAGTAACCCGGGTGGCCTCATTCATTCACGAAATTTATTCCTATCCGAATGAAACATATGATTACATCGAGAATTTAAATATCGATTCAGAAACGTGGTAAATTAGAAATGAAACTGAAAAGAAAAACCTCGATATTTAATGTGGACAGAATCTAAATATGCTGAGACTCCTGATTCATAGGAAAAAATATTACTCAAAGCAGTGACTGAGTGAGATTTCGCTGGAAAAATATTTAGCCATGCACGCTCTCAAAATGATTGCGAGTCCCTGCAGCAGACACTCGTTGGTTTGGAGCCTTGGTGCTCGACCAACTCTCTCTTTCTAAATCCGTCCAAGTGCTCCATCACCTCTTTTCATCGCATGCGGCAACCTGTTACATATGACTACCACCTGTGCGGCACCCAGCTTCCAAGAGTCAGTGAAATGCAGTGTATCCCTTGACTCCAAGCTTTCGTTATCCGTTCACATCGATAATGTCGCCAAACGCAGCACCCGGGAGTTCCACAATACGCAAGCAATCACTCTACTTTATAAATCGCTTGCATTGCCCATCCTAGAGTACGCTTCTCCCATTTGGTCTCCGAGGTACTCGGCACACAAATATGTCCTGGAAAGAGTCCAGAGAGGGTTCCTGCGTTACATCGCCTTAAAGCAGGGGACAGCTTCGGATGAGGTGAACTATGGGGTCCTACTGGAGGGTTGTTGCCTTTCCTCCTTGGAAAGACGACGATCTATCTCGGACCTCACACTTAAGTGGAAGCTGCTCAACAACAAATCATCCTGTCCGGACCTGCTTTCCAGATTGCCTGGTCTCCAGGTTCCCTGCATCTCCTCCCGTGCACCTCTCCTCTTCAGCACCCAGCATACGCCAACGAACTATCTAATGAATGAGCCACTTCACCGCCTCCCACGAACAGCGAACCTCTACCTGGAGTTATTCTCCGAATATGACTTTTTCAACGATTCCGCCACCATACTCAAATCTCACATTTTATCTCTGCCTACCTCCCTGTAATTCATCTCTTTGTCACTATCTTTCTTTTTTTTCTATTGTAACGCAACATGTAATTGGGCTTGTCCCGTTCAATAAATAAATGACTTGGGGAAGACGTAAGCTGAACTAAATGAAGTTTTGAACCGAAAGAAAAGCTCAGCTAAAATTAATGAATTCCTACAAGCTTCAGCAGAAAAAGAGAACTTTCCGAATGAAAGAGTGGAAAATCCGAAAGCCGCACCGACATAGCTGCCGAAATAGCTGTTTGATTTTGTGTACATGGAACTCTTTTGTTAGGCAGGCAGGGCCCCAGTCTTTATGGACTACACAATATTTTCATATAACTGTCTATTAACTAATGCCTCGCGAAGAAGGCATCTAATTCAGAAGTAACTCTTCCTTGGGTAATAACTTTCAGCGTTTTAGTACAATATTAAGCGAAAAGTTTATTTAAGGACATTCAGAAACGTGAGCTCAATGCGGACTGCCCACTGGGACATGTATCTTCGAGAAGGATAAATCAGCGTAGACTATATCAGATGCTGAGAGCTGTCCAATTCGTGGAAACCATGTAATTAAGTTTAACGACTCATGAAATACGACTCCTTATAAATTGGACGAGTTTATCCTAGGATAAGATCTATTAAGAAGGTGTTTTTCTGAATTCAACGGAGTGGGACAAAACCTGAGAACCTAGCAGCTACACTCGTAAAAGTTGACTTCAGCAGAAGTATAAAAAGTGCGTTTTCCTAACTGATGATGACTCGAAACAACTATTCGTTTGCAGCATGATTATAAGAGGGAATGTTTCTTAATTATATATAACATACATAACATTTTACATTGTATTAAAAAGGTACAGTGTAATGTCAATGACAATGCTGATCCCGGTGATTAGAAAGGTCTTCAAATCAAGGCAGCCCAGTCTCTTTGAAGGATTTCTCAAAATTGTAAAGATAGTTAAAAAGTTGAGTTCAGACGGAACAATAACAAAAAATAATTAATTATGAGAGGTTTCACTGTAAGAAAACGAGAACACTGTAGAAAATTCTAACATAGGTTTATTACTTTCAGATAGCCCTTGAACTCAAATTACTGAACTCTGGATAATTATTAGGTGGAGTGTATGGTCATTATCTAAATATAACGTAATAAGCACCAAGGGAACGGGTACATGTTAACAGAGCCAAAACTAATTAAAAGCGTAGTCAATGGTACTTGACTTTCCGCCATTTTGGATGTCTCAAGTGTGATTGTTCGTGAACATGGATGACCAGTGGTTTTCGGAGTGAGAGGAAGAAGATGAGGAACGTTCAAGATGCAAAGTGGTTCTCTCGATACAATTGCCGGTCTTGATATCAGAAAGGTACTGATTAAAATTATTTTGAAGTAATTTCAAGTTTCAATATTTCTAATCCCCAGGAATACCAAGAACCTACAGTCCATTATCTGGACTCGTCACCCCGTACCTCCATTTTTTGTCTTGTCAACTCTAGAAGTCATGAAAAAGAGCGCGGTATATATACTTCAGGACGTTACATCCATAAGGGCATTTAGCTGATCATTGATCTCCATACTTTTTAACTGACTCTTAAGTGTCTGAAGACAGATGGATGTTTTATCTTAAATGTAACTCCGTGAACCCAACCGCTACCAGTCCATTTGTACGGAATATGTCAAAACTTATAGCTCACGAAGTTCTGCAGGCGAGTATTCCTTAGCCTTTAATATCTTAGATTGGAGACCTGGAATCCGAAACTGAGTTTTTAGGCACCGATCCCTCAGTTTGCTCAGCAGGATAATTTTAGGATTCAAAAAGATGAACTCTACATAGCAATTCGTGTTTTGGGTTAGTTAATATCCTTATCAATCCGTCTTACTACACCTAAATTTGTTGACACGTTACGTAAGAGTAAGAGATAAGAAATAGCACACCATTATCTAGGCTAAGAGGGGAACTCATCACCCGGTACAACGTCACCACTCATTCATATTCATGAGAGTCGGAGCCGGAACGGTCAAACGCTCCGGAATTTTTCGTTCTATCGTTTCTGAGTGCGTGAGCAGGTCCGGCCGAAGGATTCTTTTTCCCGTGAAAGTGGAAACAAGCGCAGCGGAATGATGCGTATGGTCTCTCAACTTGTTAGGAGCCGGCAGGGAGAAATTCATCGCGGGTTGGCGACCGGACAAAAACGCATTCGCAACATCGGTTTCATCGGTCTCGGTAACATGGGGTCCAGGATGTCCGCAAATTTACTAAGAAACGGCTATAATGTGATTGTGAATGATTTGGACTCTTCTACCTGCGACGCGATGAAGGCTAAAGGAGCAGAAGTGCAGACGGACTACAGGAAATTAGCAGGTGAGGTTGACTGTTTAATAACAATGTTGCCTGCATCAGATCATGTTCTGTCGCTCTACAACCTAGATAATGGGGTATTGAATGATATTAAGCCGGGGACGTTGATAATAGACTGCAGCACTATAGACCCATCGACGGCTATCACCTTGGCTCCTATTTTTAAAAAAATGGGAACGGATTTCGTTGACGCCCCGGTTTCAGGTGGGATCATTGCTGCGGAAAACGGCACCCTGACGTTCATGGTTGGTGGTGAAGATTCGGGGGCTGACAAAGCGCGACCGGTGTTGCTGTCTATGGGGAAGAACGTGATTCACTGTGGCTCTGCCGGGAGCGGTCAGATTGCCAAAAACTGCAACAACCTTCTCCTGGGGATATCCATGATAGGTGTAGCTGAGGCTATGAACATTGGCGTCAAAATGGGTTTGGACCCTGCAGTTCTCGCCAAAGTCATCAACATCAGCAGTGGACGCTGCTGGTCGTCCGATACATATAATCCCGTGCCAGGAGTGATTCCCGGCGTCCCAAGCTCCAACGAGTACAAGCCAGGTTTCACTGTCAAAATGATCACCAAAGACTTGAACATCGCTAAAAGGGTGACGGAAACATTAGGCACTCCATTTGAAATGGGAGAGAAAACTTTAGCAATATACGAGCAGCTGTCCAAAAGTAATTACAGTGAGAATGATTTTTCCGTTGTTTACAAATATTTTAAAGATAAATCCGAAAATAAATAAATTACCTATAAGATACAAACTTGAGTAACACTTTTTTTATATTCCTTTATGGTGTTTCGGATAGTGATATTGATGTTGCCAGAGTTGATTAATCGATTGTGTGACTAGGTAGGTAATCAAGATTGAATATCCAGCATTAAAATAGCTCAACATTGTCAAAAATTCAAAAATGTCCTCTTGTCACAGCTTTTGGTTTATTATCAATTGAAAAAAAAAAAAAAAAAAAAAATTCTGATCCCCCGTGAAAATTTCATGGTTTACGAGAGAGAGAGAGAGAGAGAATCCGAGAGAGAGAGAGAGAGAGAGAGAGAGAGAGAGAGAGAGAGAGAGAGAGAGAGAGAGAGAGAGAGAGAGAGAGAGAGAGAGAGAGAGAGAGAGAGAGAGAGAGAGAGAGAGAGAGAGAGAGACCTTTTATTTGCAATCTGTACATAAGTTAGCCCTCGCTTCCACTATGCATAGAAATTAAAATTAAATTTATTCTTAATGAATCATCAGGTTTCATTTCAATCAAAATAAGTTAAATACATATTTCCAAATCAATACAACAAATATTTATTCTTATAGTTAAAGTTAAAAGTGCTCTAGGTACGACTATACATACTTCTTTAAAAACATATCTATAATTGAGGTTTTAAAAGACTTAATTGACATATTAATATCAAATTTGTCTTCGTTTTCGTTATAAAATTTTATCGCCTGAACTACGAACGACCTTCCATAGAAGGACGTCTTGTGCTTCGGGATCTCCAGCATTATATTTGCATTACGTGTTTCTATGTTGTGCACAGTATCACGCCGACGCAGGTGTTTGGCTAGATACGGTGGCGTGTTAAATTTCATAAGTTTAAAAGTCATTACCGCTACAGAGATTTGAAACCTATCTTCAATCTTAAGCCAGCCTAATCTTTTGTAATAAGGAGTAACGTGTTCGTCATAATCTAAACTAAATATAAACCTGATTGTAGCATTCTGAGCTCGCTGTAAAATTTCTTTTTCATCTATAGACAAATTACAAAATGCCAACTTCGCATAATCGAAAATTGGGAATATTAATGATTGCACAAGCTGTGCTTTGACATATTGTGGGAAAGCATTTGCTAAATTCTTAAGTTGGTACAGACTCCCGTAAACTTTGCCCGTCATGTATGATATTTGTGGTCCCCAGTCCATAGTATGATCAATAAGGATTCCTAAGCTCTTCACTGTTTCTGTAGAATGCTGTAGATCAACATTCACTTTTCTTATACTTTCATTCATTTGTTCTATTGATGACGCTAAGTAAATTTGTATGTCATGAGCATAAAAATGATGGTTACAGTAAGATATATTTTCAGGCAGAGTTGTGAGATACAATGAGAAAATTATTGTCGATAAAACCGACCCTTAAGGTGTCCCTTTTGTCAATTCCAATGGTTGCGATCTAACGTGTTTGTTTAATTTCTACATGCTGTTTCCTTTTTGTTAGAAACGATCCAAACCACGCAATGGCTTCAACACGGAAATTATAGTATTTTAGCATTGCAAGAAAAACATCATGCCTTACATTGTCATATGCCCGTGACATGTCAATTTGCACTAATATAGTTAATTTCCCGTCATCCATGTTCCGTCTAAAATCATCACAAACTTTTACTAACATTGCACTAATATAGTTAATTTCCCGTTATCCATGTTCCGTCTAAAATCATCACAAACTTTTACTATAACCTGTCCGGTATGCAGATTGTTTATCATTAATTATTCCTTGACTATCTACGTGAGATGTAATCATCATTATCATGGTGATCATAAATTATTCTATCAAAAATTTTACCTACAGCACATAAGTTATTAATTGCTCGATAATCTTCACACTGCTCTGGTTTATCTACTTTCGGTAAAGGTTGAACAATAGAGTTTTTCCATACTTTAGGATAGACACAATTTTTTTAGAGAAAACCGTCATTAAAGATATAGTTATTTGGATAGTAACTTTTTAGGTCTACCTCGGTTTATCCGTATCTTTCAACTATGTTAAACTTGAGTTATTTCATAACGGGAAGAAACAGCCGCAGGTTCAGAAGGCTGAGCGTATTGAATACGAAATTCCTCGCATTTTTGGGTGTTTTGACGTGGAAGCTGAAGTATAGGAATAAAAAAGTGTGCATGTTGTAATGATATTGTCACAAGCAGTAGAATATATTATTGTAACATGACATAATGTAACATTTTGAATTTTCAGATTTTGCCCCTGGGCCTGGATCGTCTCTCAATGTCCCTGCCCTTTAAGTTTGTACAATAACGATTTTTATTATAATTTTCAACCCTATCGAAACGATCGTATATACGAAGATGAGGAGAACCAGGACAAAATTAAGCACTGATAAACTTAAACGTATTTATATGAATGTAGAAATAATTTCACATTCTAATGACAGAGGTTGTCAATATCAAAAATACATGACAAGTTGTATAATAGGTACTAATATGTACTGAGTGGGCTCAATCAAAGGTTTCTGATGAGAAGATATGGTGCCCGACATCTGATTCGCAGAGATTAGTAAGTTATGAATGTGGCTAATCTTCTAATCTTTAATTATCATACTCTGGTGCATCGACCGAAAATGAAATGTTCTCCATACGGTATAAAAATCAACTGACTTGAAAAAAAAAGCAAATTTTCAACCGTCCTGGGAAGCCTATTATATTGAAGTTCCCAGTGAATGAACGCCATCCCCCTTTACTACCGGTTTTGGTTGTCCCAACACGTCCTCATTCTCACGTTCACACACGATACCTGTTTGTCGAGACAACCAAAAAATAAATAAATGTAACCCAAATGAATATTTAATTTATATTTATTGAATAATGTATATTCAAACATCTTACAGGTCCTATAAAATAAAAGTAGCAAGCTTCAAGTAGTAAGTTTAAGTACCTCGGCCCATAGGTATGTAATTTTTGATATTGCTAAGATCGCCAGAGCACTTTGGAGAAAAACTCCGTACTACCCAGTGTAGCGAGTGACCTAAAACTGCGACATCGGCCAACATTTGAAAGTCATCAAATGGGTTCTTAAAGCACTAAATTTTATTACTTGAACACTAGCGGATAAAGAAAACATACCTATTTTCGAGGATCAAGACTCAGTTATTTCGTAGGCTTTAAACAAAAGGTGCCGAAAATCGAACGTTTTTCGTTAAATGCAATACTTTCTTCATAATGCAATAAATGAATTATTCATTTAGTGGGAATGGACGAAAACATGAGAAAGACGTCCATATGCCATTTTGTGCACAGGTTCATTAAAACATGCGTTTGACGGTAGTATAGTAAGGATGAGGGACGTTGAGAGTTTTCAAATCTAATTTCAGCTTTTGAAACAACTACAAACAATTTTATTTTTTTAAAAGGTAAAATTGTGAATTTTTGTTAATAAACGCTTCAACTCACTCTCTCCATTTCATGTGGCTAAGTAACCGGAGGGGGAAAACATAAGATTGCTATCGTAGTTGCGTCAAGTTGTGAGGTTGTTAATTTTATTTGAAATCCAGAATTAAACGCCATGCGTACGAGTCCGCAACACATTGAGACATTTTCATCAAGGGTGTAAATCACACTATATAAAGACGGGCTTATCAGAGTATATCGACGTTTCAGGGGGTGGTAACGCTGGGCGGGTGGAATTCTCCCTCCCCGTCTCCCAGGGCAACCGACCGGCTCCCCCCTCCCCCCTACCCCGCCAGTGAAGGAAGGAGGGCCTCAGCGGGGGGAAGCGTCTCCCAGGGCAAGCGACGTGGTCCTCTCCTCGGGGATTTGGGATATACGATTTGTTGACTTTGCATATTGTTATTATACTCCCTCATTGTGTTATTTAGTACTCTACCTCCTGTACACACGGGACTTACCCCAACAAGAAGGCACAACTGTTGCCACCTTTGCAGATGATACGGCTATTCTCTCTGTTGGAGATGATATAGAAGCTGCAACGCGCAAACTACAGACGTCTACTACTGAGGTTTCTAAATGGACCAAGATGTGGAGAATGAAGCTGAACGAATCAAAATCAGCCCACATCAACTTCACTAACCGAAAAGTCCCAATCTTGGATGTTGAGATCAATTCGAATAAAATACCGCATACTGAAGCAGTTAAATACTTGGGTTTGACACTTGACTCCAAATTAAACTGGAATAAACACATAGAAAAGAAGAAAGAAGAACTTAAAATCAAGTACAGAAGGATGTATTGGCTAATGGGAAGGAATTCCCATCTCTCTCTTCACAACAAACTGCTTATATATAAGCAGATCCTTCGCCCTGCTCGAACCTATGGGATACAGCTCTGGGGCTGTGCCAAGAAATCAAATATTAAGAAAATCCAAACCTTTGAGAATAAAATACTGAGAAGTATAGTATTTTATACTATAGAGAAATATAGAGCCCCATGGTACATGCGAAACGATGATGTTCATCGAAATTTGAGGATGGAGACATTCTATGAAATTATTGTTAAATACGCAAAGAAGCATGAACATCGCCTCCACAAACACGAGAACCCGGAGATGCTCTACGTTTTCTAAAACGAAGGTGAAATCCGACGTCTCAAGCGAAACAAACAACTAGATTTAGTTGTGCTGTGTGAATAGAAGTGCAATCGAACTCAATCCTATATAGTCCCGCTATATAATAAAGGGCTAGGTTTTGCTGTAAACCTACCCTCTTGGAGTGAACCTTTATTGATATGTAAAATTGCTAGATGAAATGTATTCGAATTTTCAGTCGCAATTAATAAATCACGAAAAAAAATGTGTTATTCACCTATTTCTTTTTAACCTGCGTAGCAGGGCCATTAAACTAGTATGCTTATAAAGCACAATGTCCCACCGACTCGCAAAACTTGGACGCAGAGACAAGGAATAACGAAATGGAAGCTCAAACTTTAACCAAAAAGTACGGTCGCCCTTTGTGCTTCTGTGTAGGGCAACATATCACATTTTTGTTTATGTTTGTGTTTGTGTATCTAGGGCGACCATAACCCACAGGTGAGACAATTTTCGTGGACAACTTTCGTTAACAATTTTCGTAACGATTTTTTGTTTATGTGCTATAGAAAAGACATGAAAACGCTGGTATCAAAACGCTGGTTTTTATCAGAGTTGGGAAAAAGTAATTACAATTACTAATTACAATTACCATTGGTAGTTGTAATTACTTTCATTGCAATTGCCAATTACTTGGGTATCTTTGAAGGCCTCGAAAATCCTATTTTTTACCCATATGTCCACCCAGGGGATGCAACCATGGGTTGACAGGCTGCCGCACTTCGGGGCACAACTAAAACCCAAATTAAGTCTCTGTACGATTTATTTCGAGGGAGGGTCTAGTTTGTCCTGCAATTATTGAAAAAAAAACCCATTACTCCTCTATTGACTCTAGTTTCTAGTCACTCTAAATTCAAATGAATTGAATTTTTATATTATTTCATGAGCAATTCAAGTTACCTGCTTTAGAGAGCCGATAGCAAGCGTGATGTCTTGAGCGGATCTAAGGACGGAATCTTCTTCTCCCAATGGAGCGGGGGGTTTCGCTTCGACAGGACATTCCTCTTCTATCACCACACCGATAGTGTCGAAAATGTTACTCCAGCTGTACTCACCTGTTTCAACATGGACCACAATATCAAAGTCTCCCCTGGGGGACAAACGGTTTTGAAAACGTAATAGTTGCTTGATTGTATGAGTTATTTAGAACAAGATTTTTCGCAATAACCTTTTCATCACAACCTTTTTCAACACTCAATACAACCTTTTTCACAGCGAATTTCAATGAAAAAGTTTGTATTAAATGTAAATACAATGCAACAAATTCAATTCTATTTATATATTTTGTATCAAGTGCGGGACACCCTGTGCATACAAGCGGCAAAACATTCCCTCTGAATTGTGTGAGTCAACAATCTATTAAATTTCTGTCGAAGGCTTCTGAAACCGTGAGGACGGGCAGTGGGAACTGCGGCGTTCATACTTTTAGTCAATACGATATTACGGGTATTGTTTCTCCGGCGAGAGCCCGATGACAGATCAATCAAAATTCTATGAAAACTGTAGGAATCGGGCTAGTTACACGATAGCGCACATAAGCTACTAATGACATTATCGTGTTGGAATCCGTATGAGATTTAAATCGTTTTTTCCGGACTACCCTGAAAACTTGATCATGATACAACCAGAACCTGAGAAAATGATGGATGGTGGATTTTACGATTGCACATGGGCAGGGCGAAGTACAAATTTGTGAGCAGTGGGACTCATAGGGGACCATCTGCAGCCTAACCCCCACATTCCGAGGATATTTCTCGAACTCAGATGAAAACAGACACGAAACGAAAATTGGTCGAAATGGTGTAAAACTCAAAATGCGAGGGGATATTTTGATTTTGGAGAGAGAAAACGCTGCAAATTCTCTCACTGGGGTTTATTTTTCAATTTTATTCATTTGGCTTGCGTTCATGATTTGAATTTCTACTAAGCTTTGGAGTGTGCGTGTTTCACAGGTGATAGAGCGATTATTGAATTTCAGGAGATATGCATAGAGCACGTAAATCGGTTCTCAACCAAAATACCTATTTAGATTGATCAGTTGATCATATTTGTGTGCCTCCTGAAATTCAATAATCGCTCTATCACCTGTGAAACGCGCACACTCCAAAGCTTAGTAGAAATTCAAATCATGAATGCTAATATTCAAATCAAATGAATAATGAATATTAAAAACCCAAGTGAAACGCTGCAAATTATTTGCAAGAAAAGTCCAAATGAATGAAATTGAATGATGAACCCCAGTGAAAGAATTTGCAATTTGTTTTGAATTTTATTTTATTTTATGATTTTATGGCACTTGTGACACGTACATACAGCGTTTTGCTTTGAAAAACAAGTTTGTTTTACTTAGTTTATTTATAAAATTGAATAATAAACCCCAGTGAAAGAATTTGCAGCATAAGATCATAGCATACTTCGGGAATGGTTTGAGCTGTAGACCTGGGGAGGGGCTCATTCGATTCCTCGTGGTGTGTTCTTCAAAAAAAGTCATAAAAAGATTGATTTGACTTTTCATTACGACTCTATTTTCATTTATTCCCACGAACTGCACTAGCTAGTATTAGTATGGATAAACTCTGTACATACGAATTTGACTGCCTGGTCGTAGTAGAGAGTCGAAAAAATGATTGATAACAATTGAAGTAGGCAGGCATCATGCACAAATTTAAATTTGTTTCCAAATACAAATCAAGGTAATTCTACACTATTATCTCCTTTCTACGTATAAAACAAGAGGAAATGAAAAACCACGCCAAAATAAACGGAGATACATAACTGTTGCCACTAATTATTAACACGACAAACGTTCGAATTAATGCTATTTGTAGAGATGGAACATCGCACGTAAGACTAGGTGTTGACTCAGGTCCGGTTAAGGATGCCTCATAAACCAATTTCGAGTGGCTGCCGACTTACCGAGTGTTTTGTACATCAGGCCGAAGAACAAACACAGCAGTATTGGAGCTATGTACTGCAAAGCCACAACGCACATGTAGTAAAACACTGCGGCGATCTGAAAATACAATCAATGTGTTACAATGAACCTTCCACTTCCCAGCAACACGGTGTGTCGATGGTGTCATGTAAATGCTTTATGCCATCTTTCCTTCTGGGGAAGCTGCTTTGAACGAGTTTAAACCTGAAGCTTTTTAGGTACCAGACCTGTGGGTCTTGCAGAATAATCTTCTAACCCTTGAGAGATAGGAAAGGAGTCCAATTGGCCTGGAAACTACTTCTTCAGCAGGGAGTATGTTTAAAGGGATCGCAGGAGAATAGGCAGAGTGTACACATTAAAATCGCACCACCGACCGAGATAGATTCTCAAACTACTTAGCAAAAACTTTTGCTACATAGCAATTTGAGGACGTTCCGCTGAAGCAAGGCTTCTTCAACACTAGAGGGACGCCGATTACAATCACCCAGAAGGGTAAAGGAAATGAGAAAAAAAACACTGCTAATTATTTCACAAAGGATTGTTAATTTGAGCCCCCTTAAACCCAAGTCGTCAAAACGAGAAAACGAAAAAACTCAAAACAAAATTCGATTCAAAAATTGAGTTTTACCCCCATCTATTTACAGGCATCTCACCATTAAAAATGAGATTTCCTGCTCGAACTAGTCTGAGACCTACCCAGTCGATTTTTCGGCCAAAACTGCTGGGAAATGACACCCCGCTTGCCTACGTCAGTCAAAATCTTTAAAACCACGTTTTTGGTCCATAGTATCTATCCGGGTGATGCTAGGATAAACTAGACCCCAAGTCGAGTCCATGTGCGAAAGAACGGATTTTTCACACCAATTTTAACGCTATTTATAGCTCGTACGGCGCACAGAGGTCCAGAATCCAATTCCAGCTGACCAAAACCCAAAAACATTCTGCCGAATATTCCATTGGGAGTGGACGTTACATGGGGCTAGAGAAAATGGGACTGAATCAAACATCCGTGTTCAAGTTCCATAAACTGACTGTGGGATGACGTCCCCTTCCCTGTATTTTTACCTCATCACGCCTGTCATATTTGGAGCTTTTTCAAGGGTCCTCGAAGAATCGCCGCAAAAAGAGCTCATCCAGCATAGGTAAGTAGAATATATACCGTCCAAATCAAAGTTTTAAATTCATCTGTCTAGCAGGTTAGGATTTATCGAAATTTATTTATTTTTTTTTTTTTTTAAATGTATGAATTGCTCACCTTCAGAAGTGGTAAGTTGGACGGGACAATTGGGAGCTAGGCGTAATAAATAGCTGTCCTGGATTCCACATAAATTTATTTCATCACCTACTTTTACCTATTCTTACACCAATCATGCTTTTTTGATCTCAGAAACACCACATGATGTGGGAAAAATAGCTGATTCCAGCGATGAAGAGAGCGACCAACTGGATAGAGGATGAAAATGATTATTTCGGCTTTAGAGGTTTGGAAGTTTGATATTAATTATTTTCCCTTATTTGAAGTGAGTGCGATAATATTTGTGTGATTTCTGCAGCCAATGGTGATCAAGAGGAAAAAATAGATTTATGTCTCTCAACAGACTTCATTGCTCATTATCGCTGCTCCACCTCGTAAAATGTACCTAGTAGTAGGGTCTATCTCAAATCTGACTAAACCACCGTTTTCTCCATTAAAAACCTGTAGAAAAACATAAGATTTATCACCAAATTTAAAGGTGCAGAGGTTTTTATCAGCTAGATTTGAGTCCTGGACCACTTTGCGGCGGACGGATAATGCAGTTTTTGAATCTACACACCCTCAAACGTTAAGTGAAAAACCAAAACCAAATCCATTTCAGACCATTCTGAAACAGAAACCCGAGAAAAAAAGTACAGAGGGGTTAGTGTGTGTGTGTGTGATTAGAGTGTGGCATACTTTGTTGACGTTTCCCATTCTACAATTCTTTACCGATTTTCTTTTTTTTTCAGCTCGATCTCAACTTTACTGTAGATGTAGAACCAATGTCAGAAATTTCACTTTTGCTCGCAGGGGGGTAATAGCCAATCCCCTCAACCGCTGTTCAAGCGAGGATTCTAACTCATTCATGTCATTCTTTTTTGTCCAATCAAGAACTTTGGCCTTGTTTTGAAACAAATTTCGGATCTTTCTCATTTAATTATGGAAGTGGGTGAATGGAGGGGGTAATAGTGATAACAATTATGTTTATAAATAACTGGCTTATCATATAAAAACCTGGATTAGGGACGTCCCTGTCATGCATAACTACCCAATATGTAATTACATGTTTTAATATCTGTCCACCTGGGCGTGCTAGTTTGAGGTCAAGTTCTTCTTTACTCATGAGCAGCTGAGATCAAATCAGTCATTCAGAATCAGCGTTATTCTCAATAAGCGATCGTACATGAATATTTTTGTCGTTGGAAGACAACATGAACGTAGAAATTAATGTAACGCTTTATCTATTCTCCACGGACAAAGCCGTGAGTATTTAATGAATTCGTTTTGTTGTTATCATGAAGTGAACAAACATTTACACCCGCTACCATTTTTCAAAATGAACAAAAAAAACTGTTTCACCTTTTTTTGAAGGTCTTTGTTCGTAATTCTGCCTGCCTCTCGTTTCTGTTCTTGGACTCTCCTCTCGGCAATATTGAGATACGCTTGAAGGTAGAAGGGCATCAAAGCAACCCTAAGAAGGACAACAGCTACAATGAGGAGTATACGGAGGATGTCGAAGGCATTTTCGGTCATTCTGCAACACAATAAAATATTTTCACTTTCACATAGCAACCCGTTCGTATTACGACTGGGGTGGACTGAGTCTAATTCAACATTTTTCATATATATCATACATATCTTCATAAATATGTGTAATTGATCTACAGCAAAAAAAATGACTAAATTAAGAAATACTGAAAGAATAAGATTGAATAAATAACTGATCGTTATTTCGATCTCAAAACGCTGCAAATTCTTTCACTGGGGTTAATTATTCAATTGGCTTGAGTTCAAGATTTGAATTTCTATTAAGCTTTGCAGTGTGCGTGTTTCACAAGTGATAGAGCGATTATTGAATTTCAGGAGGCACACAAATATGATCAACTGATCAATCCAAATAGGTATTTTGGTTGAGAACAGATTTACGAGCTCTATGCATATCTCCTGAAATGCAAGTCCCCCGTGAGTGGCAGAAGGCAGTAAAAACACTCCGAATGGCGTAAGGACGAGTTTTTCTTTCATTTCGATCGTCAGCCCCAGTAATAATATTGAATAATAATCCCCAGTAATAATATTGAATAATAATCCCCAGTAATAATATTTACCTATATATTATCAGCGTTTCATACATATCAGAATGCTTCAACCCGTGCATCGGCTATAAACCACAAGTATCCACATCGGCTATCACTCCAGTAACCACATTCACTACAACTCGACGCTATCGGCATCACTGGGTTACAAACAAACAATAATAAACCAAAAAACGCAAATGTTGTCACCATAAATCTGGCCATACATCGAGAATGGTTTGACCTACGGACGTGGGGAAGGGCTCATTCGATTCCACATGGTATGTTCTTCAAATAGGTAAATTTTTAGGCCGATTCGACTTGTTTTGAGGTTTTTAGGGATTTTAGGGATTTTACAAAACTTTGACAGCCCTTAAAGGGCACTTTAAATTGAGTGAGAGAGAGAGCTGGCTCAAGAATTGGGGCGTCGTCGGACCAAGATGGATTTTTCCTGAAAATTTCAGATCTTTTGCTCCAGCCGTTTCGGAGGTTTCGTGCGTACGGCGTACGGCGGACGGACGGAAAATTTTGGTTCATTATTCAATAATAAACCACTGTAATCGCCCTTGAAACAAAAATTCTAACCCCCCCAGAAAATTTCATGGTTTACGTTTCAAAGGGTGTGGAATCCGAATCTGCAATAAAAATTTTTCCGTCCGTCCGCCGTACGCCGTACGATTTCTCCCAAACGGCTGGAGCAAGAGATCTGAATTTTCAGGAAAAATCCATCTTGGTCCGACGACACCCCAATTCTTGAGCCAGCTCTCTCACTTAATTTAAAGTGCCCTTTAAATGGTTGTCAAAGTTTTGTAAAATCACTAAAAACTTCAAAACAAGTCAAGGCGGCCTAATTGTGTACTTATTTTTAAGAACATACCATGAGGAATCGAATGAGACCCTCCCCACGTCCGTAGGTCAAACCATTCCCGATGTATGGCCCAATTTATGGTGCTAACATTTGCGTTTTTTGGTTTATTTTTGTTTGTTTGTAACCTAGTGATGTTCGGCCGATGGCGTCGAGTTGTAGTGAATGTGGATACTGGAGTGATAGTCGATGTGGATACTTGTAGTTTATAACCGATACACGGGTTGAAGCATTCTGATATGCATGAAACGTTGATAATATATAGGTAAATATTATTCAATATCATTACTGGGGTTTATTATTCAATATTATCACTGGGGTAAATAAGTATTCTTTCACCTGTGAAACACGCACACTCCAACGCTCAGTAGAAATTCAAACCATGAACGCAAGCCAATTGAATAATAAACCCCAGTGAAAGAATTTGCAGCGTTTTTATAATGTACCGACTCTGTAAATGGAGGATGGAAGTTATCAAATGCTCCTTAAAGAATGAAGAAGCATTCAAATAATAGACAAGAGCTGATCGATTTTATGAAAATATCGGAGAGAGGATTTCGAATAAGGCTAGTTGGACTATAAACACCGCGAATAGTTTGCAAATACGGAAGAGCTCTTGGTGGGGTCGACTATTTGAAGCAAATTCATAACATGTGACTCCACGAACAGCGGCGTAACGTTTTTCAGCGCCCCCCCAGATAAAATATGTTTTCAGTAGATTTTAGATTGAGACATGAGCATATTATGAAATGAAAAGAGAACTAGCGTCGAGATCGGTCTTTTTCATGTGAAATGTCTTACACACATCTTCCCCGAACCGCAAAGGAAATGTTCCTGTATTTGTAGTGATTACAATGCCTTAGTTTACCAGTGAATTATTGTGTATCTATTCGGAATGAACTTCAATTCATTTCATTGTGAAGAAGCAAGGCCCCAGAAATCCAGACAACCTTCGAAACACGCGTGACTGTGCGTCAACCACTGACCATTGCGCAACCGGCGCGGGACAGGTCCCTTAATCGTGAATACATTTTTTTTTTTTTTTTTTCGGCCCCTGCCTAAACTTCTTGGAGGCATAAAACCTCAAGGCAACGACCTCCAAAACTTTCGGTCTTCAGATCGAACTGCCTACCGGGAATTGCCTTCAACTTTCCTGTTTCCACGCATTTCCTACGCACTTCGTCCATGTATTTCATTATTTAGACTTTACTTTTTTGCCCAGCTCGCACCCCGATGAATCCTGTTTTGCATGTTTTCGTATCTCTCATGAAATTTAAAAAAACAACAACTGTGTAGGACGACAGGATCAGTTGAGTTAGACTTGTTTCATTCTATTTTTTTCATTTTGTTTTGTTTTAATAAATTAATTTATTTAGCCACTTTTCGAATCATTTTCCTGAGACTACTTCTTGTTTTACGTACGTATGTTGGGTACGTGTGTGACTTTTTACGGTTCCTTCATTTTCAAGAGAACCACATACCCGAGGCGAGTGTTGTAAATGTACCAAAATATTCTTTTGCTTTCCTAAAAATTTGATCTAGAAACCTCAGTATTTCTAACGAGCTACATTTATTATTCAGTTATTTGAATGGTGCAATACAAAAAAGAGAATCTGTTTGAGAAAATGAGAATTTGTGTGTGAGGGTGATATATATATATATAATGTAGGCAGAGAAGTAGAGCGGTAACAATTAATCAGATTATTGACAGGTGATAGTGATGATGAATGAAGCTGTAAGTCACGGCTGACACTTCCCCAACTCGTCACTCACTTTGAACACAGTTTGGTTCCTCACTAATATTCAAAGTATAAATTTATTAAGAATAATATATAACAGTAATAGCTCGTGAAAAATAACATTATCACAACATTATAAATAGAAGATAATAATTATCTTCCATTAATAACTGCCTACACATGCCACTAATTATTAGTGTCGTATGTAGGTATCATGTGAATTATCTCTCGCCTCTTAATGATGGCGGATAATAATGGCCCATTATCAGTTCCCTTTCAATACTTGACGTTCAGGGGAACCCCACCATTAGTAGTAGGTCAGTGCTATCTCCAAACAGTATCCATGGCAACTGATAAGTCTGATAATCATAGTAAAACTATTGATACAACGAAAAATTAAACCATGGCAATAGTCTCTTATTATTTTTCTTATCACTGTCTTGCCAATTTCAAGTTACACCTAAATCATAATTATTCGTTCGTCATTTACTTTATTTTCCAATCAGTGTCTATTTTCCAGGTTGATGGTTCACACTTTCTAACGATTTTTGAAGGGTCAAGCTCGTCTCTAGGAATGGAGTAGTACGGGATGGAAGCGGATAATGTCCAATAAGCCCAACTCTCCTATTATTCGCTCCATTCCTCCTCTATCTCGTCTTTTGAATTCCTTATTAAATGATATATTTTTTCTTAGGCCACTTTCAATCATTCAAGTTTTTACGATGGAACCACATTCTGGTACCACTTCGTCGAGAATCTATGGTCGCTTTGTACTATTTCTATTTTTTCCACATCTCTAATTAACTCTGATGAATAATATCCAATAATATCTATAATGAATCTTATCGTATGATAAAATAAAACTAAACTATTATTCTGACACCAGATTATTCAGTATTTTGATAGGAATAAAACAAATTACTTAATTTTAAAGACGAAATAAATTCCAAACGTGAAAGCTACCTACTGATTAGTTAGCATTCGCGACAAGGTGTGTCGCAACTTACAAAACGTTGTAGAGCACCGGTCTGGTTGATAGCTATTAACTTATTTCAGTATTAATCAGCTAAAAAATGTGAATTTAAAGTTTTTTTTATGAGTTTTTCCAATTTTAATTCAAAATTATTTACATAAAAACCAGCTTATCATTTGACGTAATTCCGTGAAGTTTTTCGTTTCCCACAGTTCCAGTCATGCAGCTCGATAGGATTTGTTTTCTCTTTTACATGAATAGTGTGAAACATCTATGTTGCTTCGAAATTTCGCAAAAAACTTACATGGGCGATTGCATTCCACTAAAAACCCTCACAGTGAGGTAATGTTTGGTGACTGGACGGAGCCAAAGCAGAACAAGAAAGAACGGCGCAGCGAAATTCAGATTCAAGAACACTCCAAGCACTCGTTTGTCGCCACAATCCCTGCAAAACACAATTAATCATTAGCTGGTATTTAAAGGCACAATCGTCTGTTCTGATTTTCTTTTAGATTTGGTGGATTCATTTTAGCAAAAAAAACTAATAGAAACATATTTGTAACCATCGAGCCCACCACTTATTTTGAAATGACAAAACTTACAGCAGAGAACTACTGACAGCTGCAATACGTCTCAGGAAACATCCCAAAATGGGGACAAATGGCAATTTTTCGCCAAAAAATCAGAAAACCCCGACCTTTTAAGAGAATATAACGCTGATCTCGAATTTGATCATAAAAAAGGCACTTAGCAACATTTCTGTGAGTAAACCAACCAAGCCCAATGAAGTTAGTTCTCGCTTTCTCAGCAAATTTCTGCCTAAAAATTTTAAAGTGCAAGTAAAGCAAAACTTTAGTAGTGAATATGTCATGTAATTTCCAATTCATTTTACAATAAAGAAGAACCCGGTATCAAAATAAATAAGTATTGCTGACGACGAAAAATTGAAATTACTGAATAAAATATTTTGGACTCCGCACAAGCGACTTATTCATAATCCTCGAACCAAAATAACAAGCTTTTGTTATCATTCGAGACCAGCAAACCTAATAAAGTATTCTGCGAGAAAAAGTCGAGTAAGATGTGAAAATATTTGTACTGTTGAAACCAATGCAAATCCATTGTTGAAACCAGAGCAATAATATTATCTATTATATAATAATATATTATCTATCATATAATAATATATTATCTATTTAATTTTGAAAAATTTCTTACTAAATAGTAATTTAAAATGGCAATACACGCAGCTAAAAGTAATAGATCTTGTACTTCGGTATGTATAAAATGGGGTCAAACTTTTTAATCGTATTCAATTCTCTAAACTTTGCGAATTTGTGCTCATTTAACTCTCCCAGTTCCATCTCGAGGATAATTGTTTGCCTTTTCCAATACAGGGGTGTGTACACAAAAGAAAATGAAGGTGGAAATTTTGTTATTACAGCTGTTGGGAGAAAAACGAGAATTCAAAAATCGTTTTAGATTTTGAAAACATTAGAATTTTCGGGTTTAACATGATTAACTTAATTGTTTTACTACAAAAATCATTTTTACTACCGGATTCCTGGGCAGGATTAAAACAATGACATCCTTCAGAATAATGAATTTTTTTGCCGTCTTTGGCCCACTGTACGTTCCACGACAAAAATCGTAATTCCACACAGTCGGTGATCAGATCTCGATAAGCGAAGAAGTTATCTGTGCTGAGCTGAGCGCCTTCATCAAGACAGCGACTCGCAAATACTGAGGAAGACATCTGTAGCAACATTAACCTCTCTACAGGTCAAAGTAACCTCGTTACAAATCAGATTGACGTTTTTTCAAATCAAAATAGCTCTTTTACGAAACAAAATAACGTATTTATAAATGAAAATAACTTTCTTGAGCAATGCACGGAAATCGTTGAAGGGCAAAGAATTAAGAGTAAGGGTTAACCGGTGTTCCTTTTCCATGAATACCATCATTTTCCGTACCCAACCCAGTATTCCTAATCGAGGATTCAGTAAAAAAAAAAAAAAAAAAAAAAAAAAAACAAGGCTCATACAAGACGTGAATTGGGAAATTCCAACCGTCGGAATGACCTTATGGTAGTCATTTCTTGTTTATGAACTATAAGCAACACCGATTATTCAAATTATGAGAGCGAATTTACAACAACTATCGTGTTAAACGTATGTTAAAATTTGGGTATTTCATGTGCAAAGGAATTGTAACTATCAATTTTTTAATGAAAAAACTTGTATTATTTTTTATTCTTCGATTCGAACAAGGTTTTATTTAAATATCGATTTCTAGTATAAGTTTGAGCTTTAATTTTTTAATAAACTTTTGTAGGCAACATCCTAATTGTAAAAAAAAAATTTAGCTGTTTTTTCGTGATTGTTTAATGCAATTATGAGCAAATTGTATGAACGAATTTCCCTAAATTATTGAATCAGAAGTATATTTATCAGGTCCCAATCTGAAACGTAACAATGAAACCCAAGGTTTTAAAATGCTGCCTATAAGAGTCATCGTTCCTCATGCGCTGCGAAAACTATTGATGATATCACAGCCGTCTTGCACTAAGGGATTAACTAAAAAAATGTCACTGTTGAGTTAGCACCGGTATTGGATGGCTGAAAAGGTACGTTTTGTCCGGAAAAGGTGAAAACGAGGATAACTGAAATTTGCTCCACGAGAAATCGGTTCCGTGTACCGGGGAGATGTGACCATTTGCGAAGGAGCAAAACTTTAATCGCGCGTTGCCCAAGACTAGCTTTTTAGGACGTCCATCTGAGGCAAGACTTCGTCAGTAGAGGGACGCCAATTAGAATTGATCCAGGATGTTGGGGCTGCAACCCTAACAAGAGAAAAAAAACTGAATACGAATCCGTTTTCGAACAAATTGAGACCGAATCCGAGAACAAAAGGAAACAGTAGCAGTATGGTTATGCCTCAGTATGTATGGTTCAGTATAAGAAAATTTTCATCGACGCTAGCCAGCCCACAATTCCTTACCGATTTTCATTAATCTTATTTTGTTCGATCACAATTTCAAAATAATAAACCTCGGAAATTTAGCTTTTGCATACAGGAGGGGGAATGGAGGGGGTTGTAGCCAATCCTTTCAATCGCGATTCGACATTCTTTGTTAATCAATTAAGATTTTGGTTCAGTATTTAAACATTTTTTTTTTTTTTAATAATTTTTATTGTTACAACTGTATACACATCTAGTGTTTACGCCGAAGTAGGTAGGAGATAAGTTTCGTTCGGTACCTATGTTTATTTTCTACCAGCCGCTGTTGATTTCCGCGATTCGCATCATGAATGTGCCTGACATCATCAGTTGATATCATCACTCCGATCCGTCTCGACGCCATATTTTAGTACTTCTCTCTCGTCCTCCCGATTCGCTCGCCAATTACGTCGCTTTTACTGGTTTGGATCAGCAGCAATTGAACCAGCATCGCTTGTTCTGAGGGTCTTCAGCATCCCGAAGAACTCATCCAGTCTAGATTCCTGTGTAACACAGATCTCCATTTCGACGTAAGTACCTACTTGGAATGAGAGACCACCAACACCACATGGTCAAGCTTAATGCCCTTACTCATGGAACCCACTCGTTCCCTTTATTACAGGTTCCGGGTGATTAAGCAACACCGCAATCTCAAGAAACACAATCTAAAGAAGCTGTTACTCTACGAAAATCCCGTCGCAATCTAAACATGACGTTTCACCAACTGGATGTGAAGTCTGCATTTTTGGCCAGTCCCCTACGTGATGTTGTTTACATGAAACCACCACAAGGACTTGAAGTTTCAAACGGCATGGTTTGTAAGTTGGTTAAGGCTTTGTATGGTCTTAGGCAAAGTCCAAGATGTTTCAATGATCTGTTGAATGAGAAACTCGTTGAAATGAAATTTATAAGGTCAATGAACGATCCTTGTTTGTATTACAATGGGACTACATATATTTTAATATGGGTAGATGATATGTTGATTGTGTCAAGTAATGATAGTGAAGTTGAAAGCATAAAACAGAATTTAATAAGACGTTTTGATGTAAAAGTTTTCCCAAATAATGATAAATTTGTTTTTCTTGGCATTGAAATTGAAAGGATGGGAAATTCCATAAAGATGAGTCAGAAAGCTTTGATTGAAAAGTTGATAGTAAATTTTAATATGCAAGATTCTAAAATTGTTAAAGTACCAATACAACCAAAATTAAATTTAATTAAGACTAAAAATATTGATTCAAATTCTAAATGTCTCCTGTATAGAGAATTGGTTGGGAGTCTAATGTATGTAATGTTAGGTACCAGACCAGATATTTGCTTTTGTACAGCGTATTTTGGTAGGTTTCAAAGCTGTTTTGATGAATCACATTGGAAAGCGTTGAAGAATGTGCTTAGATATTTAGCTGGAACAAAGGATTTGAGTCTGATTTTTACCAAGAGTAATAAAGAAAATATCAACATTTTAGCTTTTGCTGATTCCGATTTTGCTTCGGATATCAATGATAGAAAAAGCGTGTCTGGGTTTTTAATAAAAATGAATAATAATGTGGTTTATTGGAACTCGAAAAAACAACCAATTGTTGCAATTTCTAGCTGCGAAGCGGAATATATAGCTCTCGCAATGTGTATGTGTGAATGCCTATTTTTAGGTCAGCTTTTAGAAGAAGTATTTGGTGAGAGTGTCTTTCCAATTACTGTAATGGAAGATAATCAATCATGTATCCATATGGGAAGAACTTTGGAAACTAAAAGGACAAAGCATGTGGATGTTAAATTTCATTTTGTCAAAGATTTAATTAGTCAAGGAAAATTTGAATTGAAGTATGTCCCTACAGAGGATCAAATTGCGGACATATTGACAAAAGGTTTAAGCATTGTAAAGTTTGAAAAATTTAGGGGAGAAATGTGTTTGCGAAGAATTTAAATATGTTTTTTTTTTTTTTTTTTTTAAATGATTCAATTGAAATTTTTTTTTAAGAACTGTAAATGTGTTTGCAAAAAGTTTAATATGTTTGTGTATATAAATTATTTAAATTGAAATTTTTAGAACTGTTTTAATGTTTTGTTTAAAGAACTGTTTGAAAGGAAAAGTTGATTAATTAAGTAGGACTGGAATTGGTTAACTTAGAGTTTAGATTCTCAATCATATTTTTGTAGTAATTCTTGAAGTAATTCTCTGCAATGCAGAATTGAGGTAGGGTGTTGAAGGACAATTCTGGTTGCTATATTGGCAGCACTGCCTACTTGTTTTCCCTCTCCTAGTTTCAACCTAGCCAGTAGTACTGTGTTCGTCTGTTTGTGGTTGTGCGTCTCTCCTGTTCACTTATTATTTCCTGGTCCTACAGTTTTTTGGATGATAATCAAGACTACGGCTACCTTCTTTCCGGTTCCTTAGAGGAACTGACTTCTATTAGGTGCCTGTAGGTCTTTTATTGTTTGCATTTTTACGGGCGATTTCCAACTATGGACAATTTTTGGAGAAGAGAGTTCAGGAGTTCAGCATATGTGATGATGATGAATATGAACCTTTCACCTCTTTATAACCCTAACCCGGGCAACATCAGGTAAAACAGATGATTTTTTTTTATATAAAATTGATAAAATCTAGGAATAATTTCAGAATGCCTCAAAACTGATTTCCACAAAATTGGCAAAAATGTGTATTTTAATGGTTTTGGAGTCATTGCAAATAGCTTATTCTTGTACGGAAATTAATCCACAATGATGTTCGCAACTTACCTTAATGAGTCCCAGTGCATCCTTGCTACTCTCAGTCCGGGGAAGGTGAACAGCGCGCCAATGAGCGCACACCAAAGCGCGACCGAAAACTTGAGAATAAGTTTCGAAGCTGGTCCCCTGAAATAATCAACGATAATGATTATTGTAGCGAAACTGATTTTCCGAAAAGACCGGTAACGGCATTTCTAAAGGCAAACTGATTGAAAAGAAGAACAGACTACGTACACTGGTGTGATTCGTTCGTCCTTTTCACAGCGGTTTGCTCTTCGCATGAAATTAGACGAATGATTAGCTGTAGGCGCTTGAATGAAATATTAATTCAAAGTCGGAAAACTATGTTGGCATCTTATATGATATGATAATAGGATTTCATGACAATATAATGAAACTAGGTGACCACACGACCTAGTCATTCGCTCATGGGGTGAATGGAATCAAGTAAACGTTTGTAATTATGCGATGTACAAAAAACAAAAGGCACGATCAAATGTATGCTACGTTCAACAAACGGTAAGAAACGGTGGGAGACCATCTTTGTATTCGAACCTCACAGTCTACAATGAAGAAAATGCCTGCCAAATTGAGTGCAGAAGAAACACGATTGGGTAGATTATTGAAATGTTTTAAATAATCAAGAAAAATTATCTGAAAATTGCATCACAAATTGTATGATGACGGTAGAGGCCATCCTTTTTTCATTGATTAGGGTAGGTGGGGATCAAAAGGTTCCAGTTTTGACATTTAGCTTTCCTTCGGCTCCAAGTTCCTAGGGACATGAAAAGTAGCCAGTATCTGAGTTCACCTGAGGTCTCCATTAGCGCTTCACTAATAAGATGGGAATTTTCTCAGATGTATGGTTAGCAGCTAACCGTTAGCTAATTGCTAACCATTTTAAGAACGCTCCCGACAAAATCGCTTGGGCAGCTTAGCCCTCTGTGGAGAACATGTGTAGATAGATACATCCAAACAAACAAACTGAGTTTTATATACAAGACTAACAGGAAAATCGTGCTTCACACACAACACAATGCTCCTGTCAACTCAGCTGATTCCGGAAATAAGCATTGTCACGTATCAGACCTAAGGAGGCTAAAGCCGAATTTCAGCCTCTTACGACTAATATGCCAGGTATATTATTATTATTTTATTTGTTTATTTTTTAAGTGGGTTTATGACCCACTCAGCTGATTCCGGACGCGAGAATCTTCAATATCATTCCTAAGGAGGCGACATACTGAATGTCTATTAACTAAGAGTTGAGTTTTTCATTCAGTCATTAGTTCCCTGTTGGACCTTGAGGTTGAGTTCCGAGTTGAGCTTAGCAGGCAGACAAACCCGTTTATTTCTGCATATTTTTATTTATTTATTTATTTTCAAAAATACCAAATGTGTGCACGTGGCGCATAGCGAAGATGCGAAACGCACACCAACTTTTTTTCTTTTTTTTTTTCAAATGGGAACCCACATAATATGTTATTGCAGACTCGGATTCTGCGCTCATGAAGATTTGACCCCTCAACCAATTTTATGGTCAAGGTTAGCTAGCACTCAAAGACATCACAAGGGTCAGCTGCCCAGCTAAAATGTTGTTCACGAGCCAAACATTTGAAAAACAAAGGAGAGGAGATTACATGTTTTTTTGGTTGATTATACAGGTTGATTATTTAAAATAATAAACCAAAAAAGGTAACTTTGAAGATTTAACAAAATTCATTGTTCAGATAAATGTTTCTAGAATTGAACTATGTTATTGTAAATGTAGCGTTCTTTCCAATGGTCCCATGTATTAGACATTCAAGAAAGTCACGGCCGTTTTATTGAGTTAAGGTCGAAATCATGAATAAAAAATTTAAGAAGTGGAAAACAGATTTCATTAGAGTCGATCATCGATCGCTGGCCTGAGGCGGTTACCAAAGGTAAACACAAACCCTTACAATTAATCCATCCGTGCCCGCCTCCATAGCAATAACTTGTAAAAACTCCGTTACAAGGTAAGCTTAAGTTTCTTGTATGCTTTCTGTACAATAAAGCCATTCCAAAGCTAATTCTTATCCCCATATACATTTGTTTTACATGTATTACGTAACAGAAAGGACAACCACTATCGCTGTAGAATTGAGTTCAAAATTCACAATGAAGCAAAATTAGCATTCCAAAACAGGCCGGTCCGGGTTTGGGATTGTGGGCCCGAATTCGTCACGGGTTTGGGATCAAAGCTCATCGGTTTTGGGATCATTGAATAGTTAAGTAGCAACGGGTTTGGGATCATGCATGACAAACGTTCTTTTGTTCAGATGTAGGCACATATCTGGATAATGTAACATAGAAATTTCGAATGAATACTGTCATTGTCGTCAAAAATGTTTAACGTCGTACTCATTCCTCATCTCCGTACCACGTACCATACCTGGTGCTCACGCTCGTCAGATAGCTCATTATCTCACGGTCATTGGCATACCTCTCCCACAGATCCTCCAAGTAGCGGAGCATGTCTGCTAACTCTTTTCGTGGCTTGTTGACAGAACCTATGAACGGATATGAGGAGAAGTATGTTGAGGTGGGGCGTGTAGAATTGGTTGTTGAAATCCCTGTGGAACGCTTCTGCGCCATTTGTCGTTCTCAGTCTGCTTTCATGAGGAGCGTAAAGCAGGGTTCAGATCCATCCGGAACGTTTGGAAAAACGGATAGAGGAAGCTAGTAAAAAGCAGTGGAGGGGATGGAGGGGAATCGGCCAACAACTCGTTTCCCGCGCTTCCTCCCACAACTGTTTCGGTTCCCGACGCCATTCCGTATGTGCAGCAGTGAACTGCGCCATCCAGAACGAAAAACATTTGAAAAATCTGATGCGTACAGTTTGCTTCAAAAGTGCCTGTGCGGAAAAAATATTCTCTCGCCCCAGCTGATGTCCAACCAATCAGCTGCTCGTATTCACTTTCCGGATAGCTTGGCTGGATAGATGTGAACCCTGCTTAAGTGATCCCTAACCCGCGGCGTTGGCGATACCTTCTCAGCCACGCTTTGCCGCTCATGATGCCAAACCCGTGACAGCCTCCAAACAAAATATACAGAAGAAATAATTTTTTTTAAATTGAAAATTGTAAGAAAGCAATGCAGTTAAAACACCGACGGCATCCTGACTCGAATTGAAGAAAACTGCTTCCCAAGATCAAACTAATAGAACATTTATAACGCTTCAAATGTTGTTTTGATGGACCTACCTTGCTGTAGCATTCCAACCTACTATTTCACACTCAGTTTGATGTTCCAGTTCAACAATTGTTACGCTAAGAAACATTGGTTTGCCGGGAAAACAGTCTTAAATTACCTAAGGTGAACGAAGACAAGAAAACCTCTGACAGGCTGTGTTTGTCAACTTGGGGTTCATGGTAAACTATGGTCGATCTTATACAGGATTCTGTTTTATCATGGAAGGGGCATGTGCCTATTGGGAGTCAGTCAACCAGCGACTGATGGAAATAAGCACAAGAAGCAAAGTATATGGCAAAGAAGTAGATAAATCTCCGACTGTTCCATCAAGACGAGGGAAAACCTCATCTTCCCTCCTTCTACAGGATCATCCTATCTACACACATGTACTAACAGACACATACGATGGAGGGCCTTTCCCATGCCAGACCAAACTGCTGACACTTAAGCTGAGACTTCCTTGTCAGGATGGATAGCCCGTTTTGCCACTCCATTGACTCTCATCATCGACCAAGGACGAAAATTCACAAAAATGTCGGAAAGTTTCCCAACAAGTTTCGAAAATTCTCAAAAATGTCATCATTGATGTTCGGCATACCACTGAAAATCGAGAGGCGAGTGGCATCGTACCCAGAAAGCAGTACTGATGGCCTCATCGAAGTCTGCTGCGCTTCCAAAAGTCCTCTTCAGCCTTCCCTGTGCCTTCAAGACTAATTTGCATGCTTAATCAGCAAACTTCGTGCATTACACATCCCTCCACTTCTCACTGCACTTATTTTCCTTCAGAATACGTTGAGTGATTAAACACAGTTTTTGAGGAGTTATGCCCCACAAGTCCTGACTGGCATACCAATCACAAGACTTTCACAAACCTAGACATCTCCTCCCATGTCTATCTGTAGAATGATGCTGTCACATCCCCTCCCCAGCGTCCTTATTCTGGCCCTTTTCAAGTGGCCAAAATCTTTTAAATTCAGTTGAGGAACAATGAGATTTTCGTTGACAGGTATGAACTGAAATCTGCATTCATATTCACTGAAGATCAGCGAAATCATATTCCTCACCTGCACCTCTACCAACCACAGTGCAACCTGCTGTACCTGCTTCTGCTGCTACCACCAGAGGTTGCTAGAGATTTCATGAGCTTTGTCCAATTTCGTCATTCCTGAGGGGCGAATGGCGTGGTACCGCTCACCACAAATTGAGTCCCCCCCCTATTTCCTGGATTATGAAGCAGCAAACAAGTTCTTTAAAGAGTTTATTCAGTAGTCAAGCGATACTACAATTTTAATGGATTAATTGGCTGATGAAAGGTTCCAGCTGTAGTCTTTGAGGCATCATTATCGTGAAATGGAAAGGGGAAATACTATACGTACCTATTTTGACTTTAATTAAAAAACAATACTAGAATGGAAGTTTAACAGAATCAGGATTTTTAAATAGCTGAGCGCAGAGTGTAATAATAATAAGCTTACTCAGAGTTGAGGCCGTGCCGCTCCAGAAAGGAGTTGGCACTCTCGTTGAAGCTTCTGTACGCCTCATCCAGACCTGTTTCCAGGTTCTCCTCATTGATCAGGAGGATGACCATCGCCAGGAGGAGGTAGGCGAAGAACGTCACGATCACTGTCGACCTCTCACCGATGGACTCTTCACCAGTGAAGTACTGAAGCGTGAGGTTCACCAAGATCTTACTGATTTTACAAAGTGTTAAGGACATTTTCATCGATGGAAGCATACGTAAATAAATTGGGATCCTAATCGAGAAGTTTGGGAGAAGAGATCTCAACAATGAGAATCAACTCTGCCAACCCAACTTGACGGAGAGAGTTTTAGCTGAAAGCTGGGGAAAACCCTCATAACTAAGTTCCACTTTAACAAAGTCTCATCCTACACGTTTATCCCACGGGCATTGCAATTGAAATTAATTATATTTTTATTCTTTATCAAGTAAGTACTTTATTATATTTTTGACATAAATCAGATACGTATTCAATTATTTAAGCTCTAGACCGAGTTCTTCCATTACTTGATGTGAATAAAACCAAGCAAAATACTACCCCCCCCCCCCCATTGTGAAGTTATAACGATTCATCACTTTTAACAGAATAAAAAAAATAGTGACGTGATCATTAACCCTCCCTCCACCACTTTTGTTGGTTTCCTGTAGAACGAAGCTAAAATTGGAATCGATCCGAGCAAACGGACGAACGAAAATTTGCCCGGGTGGGCACATTCGATAGTTTGAAGCCACTTCGATCAACAACGAACATAAGAACAATATTTTTATTTTGTAAATTTTCCAATACTTAGATTTTTGAAATTTCATCTCTTTGATTTCACCGTTTAGGGTTGACTGAGATCGATGGCGGGAATTCAATAAAAACTAGACCACAAAAGTAATTTTTGACCCAAGTTTCATCAACTTTGGTTCAGTTGTTTCCAGACGGGTTTTATTTTACTCGATTTCCGGACTCAACACATCTTGAAACGTAAAATACAAATTTTAAAGGAGGGATCTAGAAAACTAGGTCGATTAAAAAGGTGCATTATTGACAAAATAGACCCATCTACCATGAACCAGGTCATGTAAAAACGAATGCTCAAATGTATCCCAAAATGTATGTATACCTGAATTTCATTATTGATTTTATGCACTTTTTCGATTTTTAGAGCATTTAAAAATGTACAAAAAATATTGAAACATGCAAATACCATAAAAGTCCAAAGTTGGAATAGAAGAATCTAGAACAAATTTGTTTTCCATCAAGATTTTTCAGTTACAAATTTCTTTGCCCACAAATTGCTCATATCTCAACTCAGTTTAAAATAAACAATGTGCTCAACGATCATGCTGCCCGACTGGACTTTTTTCTCATTGGTTGGTACTAAAATACTTACGTGTTTATAAATATATTCTGAAAATACCAATTTTGAATTTGAATCTTATCCTGCTTCTATCTGGATAAGATAATATAGGCCTCAAGGTACAACATAATGCGTAGGTAAGTAATTTATTCGATTCACTGAATTGTCGAACTCCGGACCAGTTTAACGTCCACTGGAACCTGATCACCTGTATTCTGGTTGCGTAGGCCTAAAGAAAAGATTTCGTAACTTGTTCTCCTGGTGCGTAATGGCCACCTTCAAAAGATCATTCACCCAGGTTTTTGCGTGAGGGGCCTTGAAGAGGCCTAAAAACGATAGCAAATAAAAGGCTATGACGAAGAAAAAAACTAGAATCTTAGTAAGTCCCAAGGTTTGCGTGTGGAAGCGTTTGTTTTATTTTGTGCGTCAACCAGCCCAAAAGAAGATTCGAGGCCTACGAGATAAATTATAGATGTTACCTCAAGCTCCGCCCATCAGTTTTTGGAAAGTGAATTCGTCGGGACCCACAAGGTGGATTTCGTAACATCGCCACGGCAAAACTAGATGTGGCTTCCGAGTCTAATTATAGGAAGCGAAATTATTGTTTTCACTTTGAAGATAAGAACTCTTTTCTCGAAAATCGAAATTTAAAACTCATATTTGACACTTGAACCATTTGCTTCTTGTCAGCCAGTGAAACTCAAAGGGGACCGCCTATTACCAACCCACTTAATCCTTGAATATGTTATATTGAACAGAGAGCCCGAAAACAGGTGGAAGAAAAACTAAAGATGTACCATATTTTCGATAAGTAAGCACAAAGCAGCATGGGAACTATTAGCAGATTAGGGATGAGCATCGGTAGTCGATGTTTTCACACCATCGATGTTTGCTTGTCGAAGTTCGATGTTTTTGACATCAATGGTAAGGGAACGATGTTTTGTACATCGATGTTTTCGTACATTGATGTTTTAGAAACGCAAAAATTGCTAGTTTTATTTTCAACACTTGAAAAAACTTGGAGTTGATATAATTTGTTTAGTATAAAATAATTTTGTTTTCACTTTCGGAATGTGAAAAATTTTTTATCTCCAAAATCAAAAATTCCACTCGCATTTTGCGTTTTAGACCTTTCTGAACAATTTTGGTTCCGTGTCTGTCTGTGTGTCTGTGTGTCCGTGTGTCTGTGTGTGTTGCATTGGATTTTTTCAGATTATGAAATTAGTTGAGTCTTTCATTGTATCAAATACATTCCTACAATTACCTACTTGAAAGATTTTTCCCTAAAACATCGATGTTTTGCAATAAAAAACATCGATGTTCAAAGACCGATCTCTTCCACGCATCGATGTTTTGCTTCAATGTTATTTATTTATTTTTTTTTTTTATTAGAAAAAAACGGGACGAGCCCAATTACAATTTGTAAGCGATTAGGAAAAAAGAAAATAGTCAGTAGGTACACAATAACAGAAAAAAAAACTAAACAGGATCGTGCAGAGGCTTGGAACTGAGGTGATGAAATAAAGCAGTCCTTACAGATGAGATAGGCGAGGAAACAATGTCAATGAAGGGGTGTGACGGGGAGAGGAGATTCGCTTGGCGAAGAAGGCGACACATTGGACGGTTTTGGAGGTAGTTAGTAGCGGAGAAAGGGACGGCAAAGGGTGTCGAGACGCGAGGCGAGGGACGAGGAAGCCAACACGAACCAGAAGATCCATGGCATCAACACGCCCCGAGAGCAGGCCATGAAGGAATGAGACGTCCAAGCAAATGCGACGGTCCCGGGGAGACAGGAGGTTAAAACGTCTGGCAAGCTCAACGTAGTCAAGATTCTCGCGGGGTATGGAAAGCTTATGAGCCAGGAACCGAAGGAACGCCCTGAAAACACGCTCAATTTGCTCAGTGTGGCTGTCGTAGTGAGGGCTCCAGATCACAGATGCATATTCCAGTATGGGCTGTACAAGACATTTGTAAAGGGGCACCAGGGCAGATGCCTGGGAGAACTCTCTAGTGTTCCTCTTCACAAAACCCAGCACACGCATACCGCGAGAAGCCACCTGTGCAATGTGAGCTGAGAAGGAGAGCTGGTAGTCCAGGTACACGCCGAGGTCCACAATGCCGTCCCCACGCGAAAGGGTAACTCCGTTGATTGAGTAGGGGTGCATGACTGGAGAGTGGGAGCGGTGGAAAGAATGTTAACATCGATGCTCATCCCTATAGCAGATGATCTATTAATCTTTAGAATGAAACAACAAGAAAACTCTGCGCTCCTCGCCAGGGAGCAAGCCCCCTGGGACCCCGTACGCTAACTGCTTAGAGCCTGCGACTGAAATTTAAAAAATTTGGAATATGCTATAGCCATGCTATTTATGCTAATTTCTTATAATTTTGTTATTTTCGTAACTGCTATTTCGACTTTACCTAAGTGACGGATTTTACTGATCTCCGTGGTCTACTGACTAAAATGTATCTATCGTAATAATGCTGTTAGACTGATTATGTAAATGAGGACTCGCAGCTCAGGTTCTCGCAGAACTACATAGAATTATAGCGCTTATGATGACTCACCACTCACTTCCATAAAAGGAAGTACATTATTTGTATCTTATATGTATAATAAATGCCATACGTCCTCTTTTCCCCGGACATGTCCTTTTTTTGAGGGAAGTGAAAACGTCCGGAGGGATTTTTCATAAAACTCTTATTTTTCCGGGTTTTCACAAGCGACAAACGGGCATCGGAGATAACGATTTTTAGCGATGCCGAATTGTGAAAAATTGTCGTCAGACAGGCAGTGTACAGCAACTATCGATAAATCGACTCAATTTACTGTAATTACTGTGCTTTTTCACGTCGAGTCGAAAATATTGTTTTTCCTTGCAGTTTTTATAAACATAGCTTTCTTAACTTTTCCAGTTTTAACTACAAACCATCCATTATATAATGTTATTATAATGTATATTATATAGCGAGGCTGTAGTGGCTTGAATGGGCGTTGTTTTCTTACTTGTTTCCAATAAATTCACATAAACTTTACCAGTTTTGGGGCCTAGAGAAAGGACAAAAATAACCCTCAGAAGCGGTAAAACTAACCATTTAAAATTTTCCGGGGGAGGTCCCCCAGACCCCCCTGCTGGTTGGGGGGTATTCCATAGATCAAATGGCAGCCCTAATCTCAAGTCACCCTCCCGCGTTAACATTTTTCGACTTGTTAGTTCAAGGCTAAGGTATGTCCCATGCTAATAGATAAAAAACCTAATTATAAACACTTTCAAATATTTTTTAAAACTAGATCAATTCATTAACCAAACAAACCCAAAATCGGTACAGAATTCTGGTTCTTATGAGCAGCGTGTATAAATAGTATGGCAGGCATTTTGGGGAGTAATGTCGAATAACGTGTTTTTCACTCAAATTTTGTCAGCGGTACTCGGGGCATATTTTTCAACCGTTTTTCGTCAATTTTTTTTTTGATCGATATCAAGTTTGGGGTGGTTCTGCAAGAAATCTTCGAAATATCTCCCTTGCAGACAGGAGCGGTGGAGGGAGTGTGTAATAGCCAATCCCATTAATTGCTGCTGAAGCTAGAACTCACGACCAATTCACGTCTTTATTGTTTAATTCAATTAGGATTTTGGTTCATGGCTTAACTTATTTCGGAACTTTCCAATTTTTATTAAAAAATTGGCCGATGGGTGGGGGGGGGGGGGGGGGGTAGAAAACTCATTCAAGCCCTACTCATGCTGCAGATTATGTCGCTCCTTCCTTATTCGATCAAGTTTTGAAACTTATTTCCAGAATTTACTTATTGAAGAGGGTGAATGGAGGGGTAATGGTGATAAATCGTTGTAACTTCACCAGGTTACAGCCGACTTTCGTTATCCTTTCCCGTTCAATTAATAACTTAATCTAGTTGTGGAACTCATTTCAGTACAAATTTCATTATGAGTGAGTGAGTGGAAGCGATAATTTCAGTTAATTTTTTCTTTGTTGTAAACGGATTATAAAAGATTTAAAAAGGGATCGTCCGTGTACTGCATGCATTACTACCCGATATGTTTGAAGAGTTGAATTCATTTTTTAAAACAGAAACTAAAATAATGGAACCCAATGAATCAATTACCAAATAACCAAGCCGGAATAACAGGAATTAAAGAATATTCGGTTTTATGGACAAAACATTGATCGATTAATAATTCGATAGTACAGAGGTACAGGGTGTAAGAAACAGAAACCCCATTTGCCCCACATGACCCTAGATAACAACAATCCACTGAAGCGGGAAATGGATATCAGCTGGCCGAGAAGAACCTAGTTGACTGTGACCTTGACATGGAAACGTCTGCCGCGAACAGAGGAAGAACAAAGCAGGAGAGGTTCCTTCGTGAAAGGTCTTCGGATAACGTTAGCGTGAGAAGGCGTCATACCGAATTCGCGAATTGTTGGTTCGAATCGTGCTCTCCCCTAGGAACCACGAACATATAGGCAATTTAAACCTCAACAAGTGTTTAGAGCTGGTTGACAAGTCGTTGTTAACTGCAGTCCAATCAAGAAAGTAAGAATCTAGAAATCCGACTCTAATCAGATTCGAAATGAAGCTAAAGTTTATCATAATATCGACGGTGAAGTGGTGAATCCTTGTATCTCTAATTTTGGACAAAATGAGTTTTTTCGTTAATCTACCTATTTACTTGCCTTCTAACGATTCTAGAGTTCCAGCGGCCGGGAAAAAATTTAAGTGAAGATGAGGTTCCACGTATAACATGGAAGTGATGGGGGAAGAATCTAGTTTTTTGGCTCTCCTGAAAAGTACGATTTTTAGAGATACGAGGGTTCACCACTTCACCGTCGATATGATAATAAAGGTATGATCTTCTGTATGTTTACAGAATTATGTATACATGTAATTCATTAGGTACCTTCAAACAGGGTACCTGAATTAAGAGTTCGATGGACATTCTACAACTAATTTGTGACAAAAAATGCCTCGCACAGTTTTTTCGTTTCTCAATTATTTAACTTTTAATAATTTTTCAAGCTTTTGATATTAAGTTTAAAAAAACGGCGGTAGAAGTCGAGAATAGGTGACCCCTTCCTGATAGGAACGTCGCTATATTGAAAAAACCGATGTCTCCTATTAATATAGGTCCACCCTTTCGATGTGTGTTCTATCTAGTTTGCTGGTCTGGATGCTCGTACCTCAAAAACAAAAAAATATCCTACATCAATCCTTCTAGTAAAGTATAGATCAGTTGGACAAATAGATCAGACTGTGTTAACACGGGGAATCGGATAACACATGGCAGTGGTATCAATATATTATGACCTATATACACATCCCAGGCGATACAGTTTCATAAGGGAAGGGAACCAGTTCAATTTAAATAAGTCCATGTTTTTAAGCAGGTTGACGATCCAACCGTTAGGTATCTAGACATAATCAGATTCGAAATCGATTTATCCACAATATCAGACACAAGTGGTGAATCCAATCGATATCTGTAAAGAAAGTTTTGACTTTTTTAATCTACCTATTTACTTGCCTTCTAACGATTCTAGAGTTCCTCGGGGGAAAAAAATTAACAAAATTAATTATGCGCAACCAAGTGAATGGGGGAAGAACTAATTCGTTCGTATACATGCAAAGTAGGCAAACATCAAAAGTACATGAAAGTGGTTTTAGAAATACACACGAGTCACCACTTCACCGTCGATATGTATTTTTGTGAGGAATGATCTTCTGTATGTTTACAGAATTATGTATACATGTAATTCATTAGGTACCTTCAAACAGGGTACCATGAATTTGTAGTAAAAATTTATGGACATTCTACAAAACTAAAATTTTGGCCATTTGTGACAAAAAATGCTTGATCGCACAGTTTTTCGTATCAATATATTAATAATTTTTCCTATTAAGTTTAAAAAAACGATACAGTAGAAGTCGAGATCAACCAGGAACGTCGCTATATTGAAAAAACCGATAACAATTAATATGTGATATGTGTGTTCTGGCTAGTTTGCATGGTCTGGAAATTTTGGTGTCAAAAAAAGTAATCCTACATCAATCCTTCTAGTAAAGTATAGATCAGTTGGACAAATAGATCAGACTGTGTTAACACGGGGAATCGGCAAATCATTCCATAATACATGGCAGTGGTATCAATATATTATCCTATATACACATCGATCCCATGCATATCGTACAGGTAACAAAGGGCCAACCATTCTCTTGTACTTCAAAAAACGACAATATGTAACTCATGTTTCGAATATGTATTTTTATGTATTTATACTTATGCTTATATTGCTTATAAGCAATTATGAAACAAAAAACTAAAGCGTCATTAACTACTGCGATCACCATCGCTATTAACAATAATGTATGAAGTGTCACTATATTCAAATCCCTCTGGTCACCTCTTCCTGATGTGGTCGACGTTTATCCTTTCATGTTTTCCATGTATTACTACTAAATAGGGCTAATCTCCCTTTAGTTCTATCTCTCCTGGGCTATATCCTTTTTTTTTCTTGTTTAGCACCCACACTCCCTCTTCCACATCGAATTATTTAGATTTTCTTCATCTTAATATCGTTTTTTAAGATTAACAATGGCTAGATTGCTGCAGTAAAACTAGCTCCAGATCCTAACATTAAAAAAAAAGTCTTTTAGCGCCAAATTGTTCCACCTAGAGGCACGTATAAAACAACTGTTTTCCTAAAGTGAACGGTTGCGAAGACATAGAAGGGGAAAAATATGCCATTTTTTAATTTTCTGTTTTTTTTTTTTTTTTTTTTTTTTACTGTTGGGCAAACATTTTTTATCTATTTATTTATTATTGGGATTATCAATTTTTTTTTTTTTTTTTTTTTTTTTTTTTTTATCGAGAAAAGTGTAATATTGAATTGTCCTGCTTCTATCAACCAACCATATGCTTCTATCTTCAAACTACAATTTCGTTTGAAATAGGGCGAGCCATGGACACATATGTATATGAAAATGCTATTGTTACTTTTCCTTTTTAATAATAAACCAAAATAACTCAAATGTTGGCACCATAAATCGGGCCATACATCGGTAATGGTTTGACCTACGGTCCTGGGGAGGGGCTCATTCGATTCCTTGTAGAAAGTTCTTCAAAAAAGTTCAAATTTAGGCCGCCTTGACTTTTTTTGAGGTTTTTAGGGATTTTAAAAAAATTTGACAACCCTTAAAGTGCACTTTAAATTAAGTGAGAGAGCTGGCTCAAGAATTGGGACGTCGTCGGACCAATATGGATTTTTCTGAAAATTTCGTCTTTTTTGCTTCAGCCGTTTGGGAGAAATCGTGCGTACGGCGGGCGGACGGAAAAATTTGTATTGCAGATTCGGATTCTACACACTTTGAAACGTAAACCATGAAATTTTCTGGGGGGGTTAGATTTTTATTTTATTCTCAATAGCGATTACAATGGTTTGTTATTGAATAATAAACCAAAAGTGGATATTTTCAAGATTCAACAATTTTTCCTCTTCAATTTCATTTTTCATAAATTTTGATTTTTTTATAAACTTTATTTTCCACCAGGGAGACAGGAACCTTAACGCCCTTTCCAAACGCATAATTAAATTTGAAGTTAGTCCTTCAATTGAGGGAGTTATGATCATTTTAATGGGTTAAAGTCGAACAGACAAAAAAAAATCTTGGAAAATGATATAACTCGAAGACTAAGCGAGACAAAAAAAAAGTTTCAAAGAGACAGTTTTTGTATCAAATTGGCTGTAGAATTTTTTTTTGTAAACTGTCCTTTATACGCTTTAAATGGTTGATTCTTGGACGAAACTTTAATTAGAAAGTAGTGGAGGGTTCAATTACGTGTATAAATGCAAATTTATCTAGTCAAAAGTTGTAAGAATATCAAGATTTTCGGTGAAAAACTGTTTTATTTGGAATACTAAATATGGTAATACATGTAATAATATCTGAGGGAAAACCCTTCATAAGACATCTAATGAGCAAGTTATTACTGCAAATGAGTTGATGAAAATTACTGGGACGATTATTGAGTTACCTAGGAAATGTTGGAAGATGTATTTATATGAAAGTAACGAGTTGCAGTAAATGTAAATAAAAGCAAATTAAATTGGATAGCAAAGATTCTTGAGCGGCGATTCTCAAGTTTTCAGGTTGTGTATTTCAGGTAGTAGGTACCCTTCATCTGCAAAAGAGTAGTGATTGTCATCATTCGTGATATCGAAATGTTCTATTTATTCCAAGTTTCCGCAGTTGCAACTACGTTGGCACTATGAGAGATTCCAAGTGTTGTGTATTTGTGCTAAGACGTTGACAAAGGGATTAAAGATGTATCTAAAGTGAAAAAAGGGACTAGAAACTTCAGAAAAGGAAGGCTCTAATGCAGTTTGTTTCACCTGGATATGCAGTAGGTAAGTCAAAAAAGTAAATAAATTGTATTTGAACTTTGACAAAATGGTTGAAAGGGATTGAAATAAATAAACTTAGTTTTCTAGTGCAACAAAATATAATCTTTGGAGAAATAATGTTTCAAAACATAAATTAGAAGCTTCTGGATTAATTGGTAAATTGAAAAAATAATACAAGTATCTTGTAGAATACAATAATAAAAAGAGTTGCTTGTGCAAAGGCTCGAACCCAGACGTCAGTGGCGAATCAAGCAGTGGTGGGGAGGTAGAAGCATAGATGTGAGGTAGCAGCGTGAAGGTGAAATGGCAGCTGAGAGGTGATGAGGCCGTGCAGAGGAACGAGGAGAGAGGTGGTGGGGCCGTCATTGATCAACCTCGTGCATTCAGAAATTCTCAGTAACCAGGTCCAAGGAAGTGACTGCTATTATCAGAATAGAAATCTAGTGGCAGACCTCTACTGGACATAAAATGGTCAAAAGCAGCTATGAATGCTTCTGTGGTCAGCTTGGTAACTGCCCCCCAATGTAATACCTTTGTCGCCATGCACAAAAAGAGACAAAGATATACTTTCCCCAATGCAGGGGAAAGGGGGGGGGGGGAGAGGGACGAATCAGCAATATCAATGCCAATATGTTGAAAGGCACAATTTGCTTTCACTCTGCATTTAGGCAGATCACGCAAGTTAACAACATGAGGTGTTTTTGAGCAAGTTGCTCCCCTAATCTCAGAACCCCACTGAAATCTATGAAAGGTTTGAAATTCCAGAATTTCTTTATTACTTCATGCATGAAAGGCATCTCAAGAAATCGTTCCCTCTGAACAGCTTTCATACAAGCAGATAATCCAAAGCCCTTCTTGATTGGGCCTGTTTTAATGGAGCAGTGGCAGCAACCTATATGCTAGAGGTTGCACAACCATTGCTGGACCCAGGCTGAGGATCTTTGAACATCTTATACTTCGATAATCGTTTCATTTAAGGAATAACTGGACAATCTGCAGTGACAGACACCATACAAGAGGCATTTTTCTATATCCCTTTTTGGATGCATAAGAGAAACCAAGCATTTAACAGATCGTATAACTGAATCGTTAACCAAGTGCAGAATTTCAGAGCTGCAATAGTAGTATCACATTGCGTTTGCATATGACTTGAAAGTGATTCATCCCAGTCCAAGGAAAGTTTCCAAATTTCTTGGATGAAGGTTTTCTGAGGAATCAAATGGGATTATTAGTTTCTTTCACTTTTGATAAATCTTTATCACATTTAAAGCACTTTAAATTCCTCATAGTGCCAACATGGTTCCACTCAACGGAAACTAAGAATAAACACAACATTTCTGTAACAACAATGATGAAAATCAATTTTCTCTTTTGCGGATGAAATGGAAGGGATCTGAATTGCTACCTGAAGTACACAACCTGAAAGCTGATGAGGATTGCTCCTTAAGAAACTGACATAGCCAAATTCATTAGAAAAACAATGGTTCAATTTTCACTCCACCTTAAATTAACGGTCATTTACAATACAGGGTTTCACTATCTAATGTCATTTGGTTCTATTTGCATTTACTGTAAGAACGAACGTTTTCCCAGTAACTCAATAACTGTCCTAGTAATTTTCATGACCTGTTTTGCGATAACAACTTGCTCATTGAATGTCTCATTGCGTACAATGAAGGGTTTTACCTCAGAAACTATCAAATTTATGAATATATATGATCGTACATGCTATATTCTAGTATCCTAAATAAATCAAATTGTCAACAAAATTCTCTGAACTTTGGACTGGCCAGAGATAAATTAGCACATATACAGGGTGTCCGAGGAGTTATGCACAATCCGACTCCTACGTGTTTCACAACTCATTTCTGACTAAAAGTACTTCGTAGCAATTCTTTTAAGAGGCCTTATTTCCGAGTTATTCGCAATTCAAGATTTTTTTGTGTTTTCGGTCTTATGTCATTAAAACTGTCATAACTCCCTCACTTTTGGAGATAGCCCAAATTTGATGATACCGTTGATAAGAGCGTTAAATTTTCTATCTATTTGATGCCGGAAAATTTTTTTAAATTGCATTGAGGATGTGCGATTGCCGCGCGAAATGCCAGTTTTGTCAAAATCTTGATATCGTCTATTTTTCAACTCGCCTAGAACCCCATTAGTTTTTGACGCAGAACTGTGCAGGCCAGGTAAAACGTGCGCCGAAATGTCAGCTTTCCAACGGTGTAGTCGTTTTGGTTTTTAAAAATATTTTTAGTTGTGGAAATGGTGTTTAACTGCAAAAAACGTGTGTTTTTTGTTAAAAGTGAGGATTTCCTAAAGTTTCGACGAAGAAAGGTCGGAGGCGGGATATACGTAACTTTTCTCACTGAATCGAATGGTGACAAGGCCAGACCTTTCAAGTGACGATTTGAGTAAGTTTTGTCGGATGCATAAACCAGTTCGTTAGCGTCTACGGCATTTCTAAGCTGTCCGACCAAAGTCAAGATAATCGAAGAGCCGAGAGACGGCTGTTGTTAGTGTTCTTAATAAGGTTAAGGATAAAATTAACGTTCAGGATAAAAGTGGGGTTTATAAACTAAAATGTTCTTGTGGGCTTGAGTACTGTGGTCAAACTGGTAGGAAATTTAGGGAACGAATAAAAAAGCATGAAAAGGATTTCAGGGACAACAAGGGTGATTCCGCCTTTGCAAGTCATCTGAATGAATCCAATCATAGTTTCAGTTTAAATCTGACAAACAGCCAATATGTAGAATTTTATCACTTTTGCCCAAAGGGGGGTATGTTGGATGTGCTAAAAAAAAAATTCGAAATTGTCAAAAGTGATAGGTCAGGAAAATGTTTAAATGATGTCATTCCTCAAAATATTTCTCCATTATTGGGTTCTTTCTTGTTTGGTTCCGCCTCTCCATAATGATACTGTTTGTGTCCCTTTCACTTTGTAAGCCTTGAGTGGCATTGGTTGGTCCTCCCCGCCCCCTTTCACTTCCTTGAGCCAATAGGATTCAATCTCCTCTCACTCGATCCTATATAAGATATGCTTTCTGTGATGTACTTTCAGTTCATGTTTGTTACTGATGATGACCTAACCGTCGAAATCGATTTAACACTGTAACTCTTTACTTTCGTGGAAATATAGACAACGTTCTATCCTACTCCGTTTTTATTTGAAATGGGTTTCCACAACTTCGTCGCGAGTGACTTAGTCCGTATTCAAACCTCAATTCATCCACTAACTTCAAGCGTAAACGATTTTTTTATGATCCTTGGAAATCTGAGATGTTGGCTCATTTTTAAGATCATAAGGACAGAGCAATTGAAAAAAGTGGATATTTTCAAGATTGCTGTTGTTTTTGTTTTGGATCGCAGTAACCTAGTGATGTACTGAATGTGGATGCAGATGTTGGCAGCATAAGTCATAATTCGGGAATGGTTTGAGCTACAGACCTGGGGAGGGGCTCATTCGATTCCTCATGGAAAGTTCTTCAAAAAAAGTCCTAATTTAGGCCGCCTTGACTTTTTTGAGGTTTTTAGGGATTTTACAAAACTTTGACAACCCTGTCGGACCAACATGGATTTTTGCTGAAAATTTCAGATTTTTTGCTCCAGCCGTTTGGGAGAAATCGTGCGTACGGCGGAGCACGGGAAAATTTCTATTGCAGATTTGTATTCTACACCCTTTGAAAAGTAAACCATGAAATTTTCAGGGGGGGGAGGGGGGTTAGAAAACCTCTGTACTTACCATTGCTTTTTTTCTAAATACAGATGAACCGAAACCCGCATTGTGAGTAACAGACAGATACACGACAGAGAATTCACGTAAACATCATACTTTAGGTACCTGAGGAAATACGCTTTTATTGGGAACCTTCCTGTGAGGGAATGGCCGTTGATATTCCCTCTCAGCTTCACGGGCATTTAGATTTGTGTACCCATACACAAGCATCATGTCAGCGTATTCCACGTTGGTAAATGTGACAGGCATTGTACTGATGCGAACAACGAAAAGAAGTAATTATCTTGGGGTTGTATTCATTTTTTCTCCTTGCCTCATTTCCCAGACGTTGCACTTTATTGATTTAAATTGAGCCCAGGTGGTTTGTTGGCCCCCAAAATTCGTATGTGTGCCCTCTCCGATTGCTGAAGAAGCCGATCGTTCCCATCCCAGCATGGTGCGTTAAACTTTTACGCCATAACAGTCGTCAAATGAGGCAAGCCATATTAACTATATTTTTTCTTCTTCATCTGTCAAATTTATAAATATATGCATATAGTTCAGTAGAACCTTCGAGGAAAAGTTTGTTTTTAAATATATATGAGTTTGGGTTCATTTCAGGAGATGCAAAACGAGAAGAAAACAGTGTATTTGGACCACAACGCAACGACCCCTTATGCTCCAACAGTTCAAAAAGCAATGATATCAGCTTTCGAACAATGGGGCAACCCCAGCTCGAGTTATAAACGTGGCAAAGCGTCGAAGGAAGTTATCGAAACCGCAAGAGAAAATGTGGCAAAAATGATAGATGCTAATGCGAGTGAAATAGTATTCGTGTCAGGAGGAACTGAAGCTAACAATACGGTGATAACTACAGTCATACATAGACAGCGAACAAAAAATAAACCTCACATTATCAGCACCAAGATTGAACACGATGCAACATTGAAACTGCTCGAGTATCTTTTGCAGGAGGATAAAATTCGATTGACATTCCTAGCTACGAAGTCAGATGGTTCGGTGGATCCAGATGCGGTCGTGAATGCGGTTGAAGAAGACACCGTTCTTGTGACATTGATGCTAGCGAACAACGAAACAGGGGCTTTGTTGGATTTAGAACATCTCAGCTCTCTTTTAAAGGAGAAGAATCAACAAAGGAGAGACCGACGATTGGGGCACATTTACCTTCACATCGACGCCGCTCAGGCATTGGGTATAAGTGAACTTAATAGCTTAACTACATATTTGTTCGGTTATTTAATATATTATTGAGATTGCTATCTCGTAAGAGAAATATTGAGTAAAAGCCTATTTAGTGAGAGTGAGTAGATAGTGGGATCTACAACATTGATTCAATAGGTTTCATTATTGCCCGAACCAAGTATAAAATTACTTGCAAAAGAAACGGTCTCTCTCGAGTTCACACAACTTCAAGGATCAATCCTGCAACGAATTCGCCACAAAAATTGGCTCTCAAAGGTTTTTTGTTTCAATCCTCCCAGATAAACTCGCCCAGAATCTCAGCTTTCCAACGGTATGATTCATTTTTATTTTACTTTGCTTATTATGGGATAAAACTAAGTTTGAGTGAAAAAAGATGGATTTTCCTATGAAAAGCCTGCTTTCTGGTGTTCAGCATCATCAGTTGTATACCCTTTCAAACAAAAGCCGAGGCCGAAAATTGATGGCCATTTCTAGGAATGTTTAGGAATTAGACTTTTGAGAATTTTGTCCATTACGGGTGGGAAAATGTTTCTGGCATATAAAATTATGTGAACTACGAACTGGCGGCCTCACAAATAAGTATAGCTAAAATGTCATAAGTACACAATTTTTTTTTTTTTTTTTTTTTTTTTTTTTTTTCAAATTCTTAAACCACTCTTGCTATTTAGGTCTATTTTTTACCAGTAAACATTTCTTAAGCGGCAAAAACAAAAAAAAATCTCAAAAATGAAAAAAAAAATTAAGTTAAATAAAAAATAAAGAAACCTAAAAATTAGATGCAAACGGAAGTTATGATTTGTAACATATGGTCATCATTTCGTGATTCTCATTACAGGTAAAATACCAGTTTCCGTACTTGAAACTCCTGTGGACTACCTGACAATCGTAGGGCACAAGTTTTACGGACCCAGGATCGGAGCAATATACGTGAAGGATAAATTACCATTGTGTCCAGTCCTCAAAGGAGGGGGTCAAGAAAGTGGGAAGAGACCGGGCACTGAGAATACCATATGTATAGTTGGTGAGTGGTACTCCAGCAGTACATTAAAAAACTCTGAGAAGTTAGGTGAGCATTATGGCTTTTTTACTTATTTCAACATTGCTAGGTGTGATGAAATCAATTATTGAAAGCCATCTAAACAACACATTAATCACTACACCGTCTATCCTATAGTAGGACTACGAATTCGACGTTTTGCCGTCGACTTCGAAATTAACAAACTCGCAGACTCAGTGGGCACACAGTAGAAGATAAAACTTCTTGTAACCATCCTTCAACAACCCTACAATATGGAACGAAATTAGACCGTTAGTTATGGAAAAACGGGCGTTTCTAATGGTGATGATGTCACATAAATATGAGGGTAACTCTGTTAAATAAGAATTTACTAATGATACTATGATAATGATAATGATGTAGCGCCCAAGTCCAAGGCTCAAGAATATGAAAAATACTAAATTAATAGTTTCTAAGACTGTTTGAATGGACAGAAATAGTTTCGGATAATATTCATTTAGTAATTAACAATAAAATCCCCTTATATGATCTAGGTGAAGAGCTCAGGAATTTATTCCGCTTTCAACGAATCTGTCTCTGTCTCCCTCAACATATCCTAGCGGTGAGGCATCGTTTCGGTTATTTTGTCTGGTACATAGTAAAGTAAACAAGGAATTTCACCTTGGATTTTCGTCCGACTACCCGGAGGTGTCGCGGACGTCGCCAGCCGTCCTCCAGAGAGGATCGGAACTAGGTCTGACGATTTCGCTCGTGGCTTCCCATTGCCTCCTGTATCCCATAGGTCCAAATAGGGCGAAGGATCTGGGTCGGGAGCGTTTTGGATTCACGTGATATCGAGATCAGAGGTGAACTGTCTAACGACAGAACAGGTATACAACACTTGATAGGACTTCAGCCCTAACCATTGATGCCGGCCGGATTCGAACCGGGGCAATCAGTACTCCCACTGAAAGTAAACAGCAAGAGGACTGTTTAGCCCAAATTCTGTTTAGCCCCGCAATCTCTCGTATAGGTAGATCTACCACAGAAAACCTGATGTTAACATCTAGGTTGGAGAACGAATGTGTTTGAACTTTCGACTTGCTTAGGTGGGGGGGGGGGGGGCAATCCATTTGTACTCAGAAGTGCCTGAGTTCGTTAATTCACCAACTTCATAGTTATAACATGCCGTTTTCGCTCTGCAGTTTCCTAGGGATTTTTCAAATTTAAATGAGTAGACTGTCAGACATGAGAGAAATATCTCATTTTGCGTTGAAGTAAGAAAGAAATTCAGATATGTTGTCTTATCAGGAACTTACTGGTAAAACCGTGGAAGCAACTCTCAAGGTGGACTATTTAAGTACCATAGGAAAAGTGAAAAGGGGAAGGAGGCATTAATTGGTAAGGTCTTTTGTGGTCCATACGATGGACGGATGTAAAGCGACCAACTTTGGGGGAGGGGGGTATAAAAATTGTTTACTGAAGGATTATAAAGGCTTGTTAATGGAAGTAGTAAACCAAAACGATGAAGAATGGCTTTGGTCCTGATTTTTTACAATGCATATGTATCTGATTTCCGAAGCAATTTCGATAATATTGATTCAAACAGAAAAATGGATAGCATCACGTGAGTCAGCACTTGAAAAGAAAACGATCAAAATTAATGTTTAGCACTTACAGGAAAGCTACCATCCAAGTTTACACAATTTGGCATGGCAACTTGAACTCTTGCCTGTACGCTTGCCGAATGGATTGTGCATTATCAAAAAAATAGAAAGTAGCGTCAAATTTTCATGAAATTATGTGTAGAATCCGATTCTGAGTATTAAAATGGTGCAAGTTTCCATTTTAAAAAAATTGGGGTCTTCTGAGCCGTTTTGGCGCAAGAGCCAGGTGCAGAAGTATTTTACCCAATTTTACGGAATAAGTTACGAAGAATACCATTGGTCCAGATTTTTATGCTGACAATTACGGAAAAGAAGGCGTTGTAACGTTGCGTTATTACAGTCTCTATTCTTGCGGACAAGTGAAACGCAGGTAGGTGGTTTATAAACTAACATTTTCTTTTTGAATGGAATTTTATCTTGGTGAATTTCAGAAGTGCCATTCATGGATTCTAAAGTTATTGTCAGTGTAAAGTATATGCCAACATAGTAGGTATTAGGTATTGGAATCACAAAGTATGAACAGCAGAAATACGCATATGACCTAATCTATCCACAATGCTTGAATAAAATTGGAGCTCTTTTTAATGCTAATCTGAATACAACTACAATTTATGGAAGCGCCGAGTGTAGATAATCTACCTCAGCCTGCTATTAATAAACATGGATCAGCGATTTACTTAGAAGGATTATCTAATATCGAAATAATAATCCTTTGTGTAATAATTTGCCACGTTCGTCCAATGATTATTGAAAGGTTGTAAAACCGGTGATGTCCTTGCCCCGTTTCTCGACTATAAACACTCCAAACTAAATCCCAAGTTATTAACTCTAATAACCATAAATTATTATTCATAACAGTTCAATGAACACTGAACAGTCTAATAGATCTCATTTTAAGTTGTTATTCTTGTTCGAGGTCACTTGGTAATGACATCGAGAAATTTTTAGGATAAAGTAACCATTATAATAAGAGTGTAGAACATTCCAGGTGGTTATTCATAACTATTATCAAGCACCTGATGTTAATGCATTTTTTGTAAGATTTTTTTTTATTTTTATAATCCATCTGAGGTCGGTTTTAAGTAAAACCACAGTATTTTTTCAGGTCTAGGGGAAGCAGCAAGGTTGGTTACAGAAAACCTACAAAAGTACCATGAACACCAAAAGAAGATGAAAGACTATCTGAGGGAGTCTCTTCTCAAACGATTCCCGAAAGGTACTTGCATTATCAACTTTCCGGAAACCCTTGAGCGGTTACAGCTTCCCAACACACTTAGCGTATCCTTCCCTGGATACTCAGGAAACCAGATATTGGCTGAAAGCCCAGAGCTAGAGGCCAGCACAGGAGCAGCTTGTCATTCTTCAGTCAATCACAACTCAGCATCCGCTATGCTCCTGGCTCTCCTTCCAGAAGATCAGGCGATTGGAACATTGAGACTATCGGTGGGAAGGGAAACAACATTTGAAGAACTCGATTTGGCAGTCGAATATGTTGGTTATGCCTTAAGCAAAATAAAACCTTGACTTGTCTTCTACAAAAACTGTTGGATAATTGTGAAAGTTGTTCTTCTAATACAATCGAAATTAATCATTGCAGGAATGCAACAGTAAAGTGTAAAGTCTCTCTCTAGCAGAAAGTTGTGATCCTTCTTCAATCCTCTTATTATAGAACCTCGCGGCAAGTAGATTGAAATAAAATTGAAGTTATTGGTCAATCACAGCAACGTAATATACTGAATGTTTTAGTTTTGAGAGTAATATACTGAATGTTTATAGATTGAGGTTTCTCCACTTTTCGAATGTTCATAGGGTTTATATAAGTCTTCCTCCTTCTTTCTTTCCAATTCCCAGGGATTTCCAGTTTTCAGTGACTGTTCTAAATCACGAGGTGCAATTTTAAGGATAAGAGCTGGGTTTGGAATTCACTTCGTTTTCTTTGAAGTGTTTACGAAAAAGAGCACGTTTCTGGTCGGCTAAGTCTGAATGCTTGCATACCCAAGTGAATTTCATATCTTAACCATTAACCTTCCATAAGTCACACAAATATGATCATTCGGAACAGGTTCAAATTTTTAGTACAAACATTCAATTTCAAATATGTCAGTCAATATATAGTAGGAATCTATTCGCAAAACACTACAACCTTTCACGGAAAAATAGAAAAACTGTTTTTGGATAGAACGGAAGAACTCCAAATACATTCGAAAAGAGAACGCCCCCACCTCTTTTCTACAGTACCAGATGGAAAACCCGTAATTGTGCAGTCACTTTTTCAAAAAAAAATTAACGGTGATAATATAGCATGTTAGTTGGTATTTTCGTTGTGACTGATCAAAGTGTAATATTTCATTTCAATTTATTGGCCTTGAGGGTCCGTATTGAAAATGAAAAGAATCATCAACTTTCCATTGAAGAGATACCACAAAAACTCTATCTAACTTTGCTGCACTCGTGCAGAGATGGCTGATCTTTTTCTAATATTCGAACCTGGTTCCTCAGAGTTATTAGATTAGGTAAACTTTTGCGAAAATTCCTTTTTACTCCTAAATTGGGCGTTTGTCCAAGATGTCATTGGCCATTCTCAAAGCATTGTATTGAATGGAAAGCGAAGGATAATGTTTCTTGACGAAAATTAGGACTTCAATTCGATTAAAGACTCATACAATTTTTCCCCAGGCGCTATTTTCTTTCATTTCAAATATCCACACACACTAAGTGTGATCCGGAACAGGTTCAAAAGTGATTAAGTCTTAATGGTTGTCTAAACAATGGACGAATATGTAAAATTGCGAAATGTCACGTGAACTGCTGTTCCGTTAAGTGATCCGCAACATTGGTTATAACAACATAGTACAAGATCGTAGAAAATATCATTACTTCCCATTGGGTTGACAAACCGAAGAAACGGCTGAATCAGAAACTAAAAACACTAACGAGAGCGGTTAGGGTTCTACCGGAATCATAAATCACATTTGCATACGTGAGTGGTGACGAAAACATCAGAAAATTAATATCCAAAATTTTGTGAAAGGATACGTAGAAAACAAGATGACAAGCATGCACCATACCATGCTTAGGTTGATTTCGTCTTTCAGCGGCATGAAGTATGAAAACATCTGGAAAAAAGTCAATTTTGAAAATTAATAAAATAAAGACAATTACGGCTCAAAAATCCAACGAGAGTTACTTAGACAAAACGGGACTTGAATTGAGATTCAAACACCAAATTGAATGAGGAATGATCAGGAGGTAAAAAATTACTATTATTATTACAATGGTAATTAAACAGTGTAGAATGACCAGGAGTAGGCTCTTTTCCCATAACTCCCCTGGGCCCATAACATATTAAATTTTGACTTGATACAGTGTTAAAAGGAGAGTAAATGTTGAATAATCGAACTTGACTAATTATTTATACTTGTTGAAGCTAGAACAGAATTCAGATTATATTTTTATAAGATGTTTGGAATAAACATAGCCCAATATGTGATTCAACTGAAAACAGTAACAAAAATGTAGTAACCGTAAACATTGATCAACAAGTTGATGCAATCCAATAAGAGACTAGTTTTTTTTGTTTTGTTTATTTGATTCAGATAGAAATTATTTCCGTGAATCGAATGAGATCATCTGTTTGCTCACAAATCCCAGGTCACACGAATATACTAGCCACATGTTCATGCTGACCTAACCGTTGAAATCGATTTAACTGTGTACTCATTATCTTCGTGGAAATGTAGACAACGTTCTATTTTTACTCCGTTTTTGTTTATAAGTCATGCCAACACAAAGAATATTACAGCATTGTACGTTGTCAGAAGGAAATTCTGACAAAATGCCAGTTTCTAATTACAAGAAGGCGACCTCATTTCTAGTAGGTTTTCAGCGCGTACACGAGTCAGCAGCGTGACGTCAGATAGGGTGGTGTGAATTGCGGGCTACTTTTCCCTACTGCGTCGCGATATAGATAACTTTTAGGGATATTTATGAACACTGAAGACACGTCTAATCTGACGTCATGCAGCTGACTCGGCGTGCACGCGATGAAAACGGCCTGGGAATGAGGTCACCTTCTTGTAGTTTGAAACGAAGGCATCCTGTCAGAACGGAGAGCTCGAATAGGCACTATTACGAGGGTTGGTTTATAATAAAAACGAGTAAGATCTGGCTTGAGTTAATTTAATAACCTGTGAACGAGTCGACAATTTCACATGAATCTAAGTTCAAGCTAATTAGGTATTTAGGAGCCGGCTGGTTGCGGGGGTTGCAGGGCGTTTGATGGAGAAAACTGAACTGACTCCTGGAGGGAGGGGAGGAGTCCACCAAGTGCTGACAAGCACTGAAACCCTCTCCGCTGAGAATTGCCTACATCACTAAATAATGAAGATTCGAAAAATAATGTCCCTTGACAGTGACAGTGCTTTGATATCGGCTTTTGTTTCGTGCAAAGGGACTAGTAAAGTTGGCGTTCCCTCAGTTATATTTAAGACAAAGTCATTCTAGAAGTCGATTACAAGGTAAGGAAACAATGATTAAATCTAATCTTTATACACTCTGTACAAACGCCTCATTCAAGCAACCTTCTTTTCCTGCAACGCCCTTCAAGCTACCTAATAAGCCTAACATTTCATTTGCTTATTTTAAATATAAAATGTAAATATTTCCACTTTCACAATGAAGTACTTGAACTTCAATTTTTTGTTTTTGTTTATTAACGCCACATCCCGATTAACGTTTTAGGCTACCGAACTAGAACATCCCAATGAGGACTTTGAAATGGTATTGACCTAGCAAAATCAACCATTGATGAAGAAATTTGAGGAACTAAGGTGTTGAGTATTCTTGAAGGTTATTATTAGCCATTACATAGTAAAAATGTAGGAAAATGAAGTGATGTTGACATTACCTCAGTCAATATGTACACAATTAAAGAGTAGAGTGCAAAATCTAGGAGCATTTGATAATCCTGAAAGAAGCGCAGGTGTATGACGTCCAGAATTCCAACTTTGGCATTCTCCAACTGGAATGTACAAACAGTGAAGACACAATGAATGAATACATTTTTAAAATAAAGAGACTTCAAGTTTGTGAAAGTATCAAAGGATGGATGCCACTGATGGAAATGGATGGATGCACGGAGGATGAATATCAAAATAATTGGTAGGTGCTATGGTGAGTAAATTGCAACATAACATTTTGTGAATGAAACTGGTAAATCGTCTTATAATATCCAACAGTTGAAAACAAAATATTTACAAATTAATTGTATCTAATTACATTAAATTGATAATTCAAGAGCCAACACCGGACATCCTCCTCTAGCAGTTCACCCAACTTCAACAAGAAGAACCAAGAAAACAAGGAATAAGAACAATATAGGGTCGTTGTTCAAAATTCTTCAAAAATTTTGAGATTTTCAACAAATCAAGAAGATGAAGAGAGTAAATTCACATCCAATTTCAATTAGAAAATCATCTCGTTAAATCAGCTCTTACCAAGTGAAATAGAATGTTCGCATTTGACTGTTTATTATTGATTCGAAAAATGGATTGTGTGAAAATTGCATAGATATGTTTCAATAAATGGTTGTCATTCGATTCGAACTCACTTTTTTACTTTCAAAAATTGGAGAGGTTCACTTTTCAATCAGTTATTTCATGTTCATGGGTCAAAGCATATTCCTACTATTTACTCTAATTAAGTTTATTGGTCTAAAACGTACTTCAACCAAGAGTAGGAAATTTTAAGAGTAAGCGCCGTTTTATCAATCGTATTTGTTAGGTAATTTGGTTGGCCATTATCAATAATGACTGATTACTGTATGAGGTGTTGTTTATTAATATCCGTTAGCGGCCAAATTACTGTCAAATTCCCAGGAACTTTTAGGTTCGAATCAGACAGTGCTGCTCCTACTATCCGTGTTATTTCAGTATAAAATAATGAAAGAACGTTAATTTTCCTTTATTCTCAATTCAAAATAACATGTTTATAAAAGAGCAAAGTAAATAACAACGGAGCAAGATAGAACGATTTATTATACCAATAGAAAGCTGAGATTTAGGGCAACTTTTTCTGCCGTGCGAGTTTCAAGTAAAAAGGAAAAAAAGTTGCAACTTATGTTCTCAATTTGCGCGATTTTCCACTCCTATATAAAATTGTGATCGTGAGCTGCAAGAAAGGAAATTTAACTCTCTTCCCAAATTTAATTCTTGCTAACTTATTGCAAGAATGAACCCAATAATGGTGAAATATTTTGAGGAATAACTTCATAAAAATGACCTGACCTATCACTTTTGACAGTTTCGAATTTTTCTAGCACATCCACCATACCTCTCTTAGGGCAAAAGAGAGGAAATTTTACATATTGCCTGTTTGTCAGATCAAAAATAAAGCTATGATTGGGCTCATTCAAATGATGTGCAAAGGCAGAATCACCTTTGTTGTCCCTGAAATCCTTTTCATGCTCTTTCATTTGTTCCCTACATATCTCACCAGTTTGACCACAGTACTCAAGCCCACATGAACGTTTTAGTTTATAAACCCCATCTTTTAACCTCAACGTTAATTTTATCCTTAACGGAACCCAAAGAAGTTTCAAGATTATTTTTATTCTTGAGAACGAGTAACTCTCGCTCTTCCAGCCTTCAAGGTTTTCATTGTGTTCAACCATAAAATTTGTGCTTTCCAGAAGGAGCTGTCCTAATCCTTATTGCTCCTCCATCTTTGACGGGTTACAGCTACACAACTAGATGAAGGGGGAGGAGGTTACCTCATCGATAAGAAGGAATTTAACTAAAAGCCCTTGAAAGGCGATATCTCGGTTTTCTCTCGACGAGACTCTAATCTGCTACTGGGCCTGCAATACAGCCTTATTGATAAACACACAAACATTTTTGAGAGCCACTGATCATCGATTATGTTGATTCACGAATTAGTACTTGAGAGATTCGATCGGAGATTCAATAAAACAGCGCTAAGAGTGAAAACCCTGCAAACGATTTCACAAACATTTATTATTCCTACATAAATAGTTCTTCGTAATCTACATAATCTAAACTCAGCAACGACTCGAATCCTATAATTGTATTCTAGATAACTAAAAGAAGCTCCATTTTAAATATAAATTTTAAAAATTAAAACTTTGAACTGTCAACCATATCTATATATCTACCACCTGGAGAGTAAGGCTGTTAGACTTGCCTCGATTTCAAGGTTTCGAGGAACGTGAAACACTTGTGAAGATGAAATGTGTCCGTTTTCATGGTAACGTTTATCTTTTTTCTTTTTAACGATCTCTTTGGGGACTCCAGCCAACTGCCTCAGCTCCGAATCAGTTGGGTACAAATATCGAACTAACCTGCAAAACATAACACACTTAGAAACTGAGCCACCCATCGGTAAATTTGAAATTGTAATGCGATCATATGTAAATACTTAAACATACGACAAAAATTAGATTGTATAAATAAAAACGCTTGTAATGTATACAAGGTCCCGCAACAAGTCATCAAACTTCAAGGGTCCATTACAGTGCTCATTTTTGAGAAAAAATGCCTCCTAGACTTTTTCTTTTAGAGATTCGTTTCAGAGTTAATTGACTTTTAATATTTGTAGAATCATCCGATCTTAAGCCCCTAAAATGACCATAGCTCCCTTAAACTACTCTCTAAAATCAATTTTAAGCGTACCATTGGAAAGAGCAATAAATATCCTATCTCCTCAGGGAAGAATGAGAAATTTTCAATAAGTCCGAAGATCAGACGTTGTATATTCAAGAAAAAACTACTTTTTCTCCTGTTCATAATAAACAGATTCTGTAAATCCTAGGAAAAACTTTCCCAGAATCTCAACTCTCTAATGATGTAGGAAAAAACTATTTTTTTTTACATGAAATTAATTGGGGAAAATATCGTTTGAATGCAGAAAAACGAGGTCCTCAGGCTCCTCACTCAATGAAGATGAATTTTTAGGCCCTTTCGTTTTTTAAGAAGTGCTGAATCACAGGACGCTCGAGTTCTGAGGGAATAATATCTTATTAACTGAAATATTCAACAGTTGATTGATCCTTTATTTGTTTAGTTACGAAGGCTCGAGAGAGTCACCGTTTGATCCAGTGAAAAAAGATGCAAAGCACTACAATGCGAATTGCCAGCGCATATGCGCATAACAAGGATTTCACGTTTGCTCATGCGCAGAGGTTACTATTGATCCGGGGGTCATGAAACCTATAGGGGACCATCTAAACATCAAACCGAACAATCCCTGAAAATTTCATCGAAATTGATCAAGAACTCCCGGAGTTATGCGCGTAACAAGGATTTCACGTTTGCGCATGCGCAGAGGCTACTATTGATCCGGGGGTCATGAAACCTATAGGGGACCATCTAAACATCAAACCGAACAATCCCTGAAAATTTCATCCAAATTGGTCAAGAACTCCCGGAGTTATGCGCGTAACAAGGATTTCACGTTTGCGCATGCGCAGAGGCGACTATTGATCCGGGGGTCATGAAACTCATAGGGGACCATCTAAACATCAAACCGAACAATCCGTGAAAATTTCATCGAAATTGATCAAGAACTCCCGGAGTTATGCGCGTAACAAGGATTTCACGTTTGCGCATGTGCAGAGGACAATATTGATCCGGGGGTCATGAAACTCATAGGGGACCATCTACACATCAAACCAAACAATCCCTGAAAATTTCATCCAAATTGGTCGAGAACTCCCAGAGTTATGCGCGTAACAAGGAATTCGTTTGCGCATGCGCAGAGGCTACTATTGATCCGGGGGTCATGAAACTTATAGGGGACCATCTAAACATCAAACCGAACAATCCCTGAAAATTTCATCGAAATTGATCAAGAACTCCCGGAGTTATGCGCGTAACAAGGATTTCACGTTTGCGCATGCGCAGAGGCTACTATTGATCCGGGGGTCATGAAACCTATAGGGGACCATCTAAACATCAAACCGAACAATCCCTGAAAATTTCATCGAAATTGATCAAGAACTCCCGGAGTTATGCGCGTAACAAGGATTTCACGTTTGCGCATGCGCAGAGGCTACTATTGATCCGGGGGTCATGAAACCTATAGGGGACCATCTACACATCAAACCGAACAATCCCTGAAAATTTCATCGAAATTGATCAAGAACTCCCGGAGTTATGCTAGTAACAAGGATTTCACGTTTGCGCATGCGCAGAGGCTACTATTGATCCGGGAGTCATGAAGGCTATAGGGGACCATCTACACCCCAACCCGCACAATCCCTGAAAATTTCATCAAAATCGGCCTATAACTTAGTGTAGTTTTGCCCGTAACAAGGATTTGCTGACAGACAGACAGACACACAGACAGACACGGAACCAAAATTGTTCAGAAAGGTCTAAAACGCAAAATGCGAGTGGAATTTTTGATTTTGGAGACAAAAAGATTTTCACATTCCGAAAGTGAAAACAATGCTTCCGCTACCTTAGTAGACTCGGAAGCAAAAACCATAAAAAATCAAAATCTTTGTTTGAATAAATAAATGTTATTTACAACCATTTTTTGGCAATATAATTTGTAGTTAACAATTTCTTTGCAAATAAATATGCTCAAATTTCAAGCCATCAAATTTCAATGGATCATAAATTTAATACTATAATTTTGGAAAGTTAGATCATAGTGCATGATAGGAAGATTTATTGGGTGTTTTTCTGGTTGAAAAACAAATGTTCATAATTGAGAGTAAACGTAGAAAAAACGTATGGAAGAATGAAACTAAAAATGTAATATCTTTTGTTAGAATTAGGCATGCAATAATATTCACGCTAAAAACACATACCCTGTGTTACAAATCATATATTTGGCGAAGGAATAGTGCTTCCCAATTTTTTGAATGACGCTGGCCATAATGAGGCTAATGACCACTTGGTAACCGAGCAGAGCCTGGAACAAGGAAGTAACAAATTAGTAGAGGACGGTGGAGGAAGGATGTCAGTCCTCACCAACTCCTCCAATAGGTTCCTAGAAAAACGAATGCTACCTAACACTTACAAAATTACACGTTTCGAAAGGCTCGAAAAACAATAGTTACCAAACTTTTACTAAACTAACACATACAACTAACTGGTTCATACCGAGGAAAATTCCAAATTTATTTGAACATCGAAACCATATTCCAAAGTAATGCATGCAATAAGGGAACATGTTTGGTTTGTAGTTGTAAGCATGAATTATCCCCGATTCACTGGCTCCAACAAAGGCACTCCTAGGTACACTCGGAACACGTAGTAATCCAATTGAAATATAACAAAAGCTGATATCGAAATACATGCAATGGTGTAATACCCTTGCGGTGTGTCCAGCATAGGAAGGCTCTGAGACCCTATCCTGAGCTCCCATCTCCTTTCAAAGAAGGTCTGAAGTAGGAGGGTTCCTCCTCCCACTCATCTTGTACCAAAGAGTATATAAGGAGAAATGACACAATAATAAAACAAGCTTCCAACTATCTGGTCCTTGAGTTAAATCATTCTTCCTAGCTGATAAGCACACTGGTGACCCCAATGTGATCAGCGTGCTGTATTTTATTATCAGCTGCTGTTTCATATAAAGGGACTCGTACAGGTTGGTGTTCACTGAGTTTTATTTTATACGAAGTAATCCACCATCTTTGGGACGACTAGAATTCAATTACAAGGTATGGAGACACAGAGTATCAGCTGAAGGACCCTTGTGGCTAATTTTCTTCCAAACCAATCTTTTAAGGCATGAAAAATCCATGAATTTGTTTGAAAAACCATACCAGCTTCCCGAATTAAGCAATTTTCATATACCAAAATTCATTCTACTGTACATTTTCCAAATCTGATTAGTTCGTCTCAGCAATTGGTTTCCATGTTCCTTGGAGTCATAGGGATAGGATGTACCGGGTTTTACAACGGTCTGACCATCTTGATTTCCCGGGCAATGTTGCGGTTTTAGCCCACTGTACGGCACAGGGCAGAGTGCGGACACTGAAAAAACCTCCAAAATCGAAGTCATTCAAATATTAATTTTTGGCGATTTCAATCACTCATGGACCCCCACAGTGAAGATCTATAACGGTTTTCGTCATGCATTTTTATTTTGGACCAGCACGAGTGACTTTTTCCCACCTTACTATTGAAATAATGCTAAAAACATCAACTTCGCAATCATGTTTGTAGAGATCCTGGCGAAATTCGAAGATGCTAATTGTACTGACTTCCCTAGACGTCTTTTCATGTGCGTCGAAGTAAGAGACATTCGTTCAGTTCTATAAATTGTTCAATTCTGGGAGGTGAAAACCACGTTATTAAATGATAAGTCGAAATACCAATAAATTTTTCTGCTCTATACGCTTTCAATATCACCTAACCTCTTTATCTTGTACAGGTATTCAAAAAGGTACCCGGACAATTCCAGACAATTCCAGTTTGAAAACGGTCCATTGTTGAAGCCGTGGTAAACAACGCAGACATTTTTTCGAGATCAACGCACCCACGTTTCGAACATAAACTTATCATTTTCACTCTTTCTTCGGGATACCCCTTAATTTTCAATCGGCAGTGAGAACCCGACACTGTGTTCTTTTGGTCTGGAAATTGTTTGTCTGGTTGTGCCCGTTTGAAGTTGTAGGTTTGAGGGAGCTTTGTATTAAATTATAGACATCTAATTTGTGTAATTGAATCGACTTTTTGTCATTTAATATTTTTCAATTTTTAATTACCTTGAAAAAAAAAATCGAAAGTTAGATAATATTTATTTATTTATTGAAAAAAAAAACCGTCGTTAAATATTAAATTCCCTTTATTCTCATTTGTACCTACTTTTATTCATTAATCCTAACTCACCCAAAGTGAAACTTTATCTCCTAATTAATCAACTTAAATTAATAACCAATAAATGTTTTCCTTTTTTTTTAATTTTTTTGCGTACTTCTACCCATTTTAGCCGTTTGATAGCTGTTTTTAGCTATCGAATTTGGTTCCAACGGATTCAGCGTCCCCACAAAACATGGAAATAGAATGCTTTATTGATCATTTTCTTGCGATTAGAGGTTATTTTACGAAAATTGACATCCGGACAGAGGGAAGTTTTTTCTTTTTAAATTCGAATTTCGTTCTACACATCTTGAAACGTAAAATGACGAATTTTGTGGAGGGGTTATCAAACTTGTTTGTTGGTCGATTACCAAAATACGCGCACTGTTCACCTTCGCTATTGACTCCATATCCGACGCCAGTACACCGAAGACAAATCCAAATGATAACATGATGTTCTCTGGTTTATGAAACTGGGAATGAGCCGTCAAACGAGCCGTTGGAGGCGGGTGTCGCTGATCAGTGGAAAAACAAACTGGAAATGGGAAGCAATTACGAAAATTCCTGGGGCAAACTTAGATTCCCTTCAACGAATTACGACATCATTGAAAACCAAACACCCATGCTTTATGAAGAACACAGAGTAAAAAAGAAGTCCGCATAAAATATTGATAGGGTTGTATAAAGTTAGCTAAGTCGGGATGGGACACTGTGAAGTAATGACTTTCTGTATGGTTTTTATTTTTAAATTTTCCCTACAAAGAACGGGTTTACTCTGCTAAATTATCATGTCCGAGAAGGAAAAGATTTACGATTTAAAAAAATACCGTCCAGAGACGGATCAATCTACGAGCACACTTAATGGACATCGATTTCACGTTGTTCAAGAATGAAAATTACTTTAACGTGTTACTGAAACGTAAAACGCTGTTGAACCCGATTCTACTGATGTGTTTCGAATTGAAAATACAATCTATTGTAACATTCCAAGTGGAAATCCTTAAAAAGTTGAAATGAGGACGATCCAAAATTAGAATCCAGCCAGGGCTCATCCTTGTTTTGTTACCCTTGTTGCCGAGGAACGATGGGGATAGATATGTTGCACTTACCATAATTCTTACGATAATTCTTAAAAATCAATAGTCGCTGGAGATCAATAATAAAAACTATATATAAATGAAGTATCTTGGAGTACTGTGACTATCAGTATCAACTATTTTTATTTACACATTATACAAGGAACGGGAAGGTAGTAAAGCAGTCTTGTTAGCAGGTTAGGTTATGGATCTACAACTGGATAGGAGAGGTCCTGCAACCTGTTGAGGAATAACTACATTAAAAGGTTCCGTTAAAAGTCTGTAGAGTACAAGTTCGGGCGCCGAATCATTCGAACATTGTCGCCCTCACCTATATTTAGAAATATCTAGTAAAGAAGTAAGAAGTATGAAAATGAAGTAAGCAAATTGAAGCTATAATGAACTCCTCCCCGACCAACAAGCAAGAGCTTTTCAATAACTTTCATTTGATGGGGTGGCAAAAATTATGATCTAAGTGATATCACCGTGGCGAGTTCTGAAAGTGTAGTTATATTCTGTCCAGCATAGAACATTAAATAGGATTTGATCTAAAAATTATTTGGGTGTGGGAGAATTGGTCAAATGTCCTTATAATTTCCGTTTAAAATACTATGTTTTTCGCCTTCATACACGGATTTCTCCATAAAAACGATGAGGAATCGCAACATAGCATTGTGATCTGCTTTCCTACCATTTTAATTGTACGCGCCTACCTATTAATAATTACATATTATAATTACATACACTAAATTATTATGACTACTTCAATTTCCTCTTGCCATACCCTCTCTTCTTATTATATCGACAGGGTAGTGGTAAGTGGACATGAGAGAAGAAAGGTAGGGAACCGCTGCTGTTACCAAAAAGCCACAGAAGAGGCTTCATTCTGTTGGGCGTTCAGTTTTTGAATTGACTGTCTGATTGACTGTTTGATTGAACTGTCTGTGAGAGTTATTGGGGGGATGCACACACGTTCAAGAGATGACTTAAGGGCAGGACGTACAGGGTTTGTAAAAAGGGGAGTGAGATTGCCTGACCACTACTGGGTCGTACTACAGTCGAGGTTGTTAACTAAAAGAGATCTAGGAACATATTGAGTTGCCTCCACTGCTGCTGATCACTAATCATTAATTATTATTATTAATCAATCAATTATTGAAAAATCACTAGAATCTTTCGATTTCATAGAAGATCAAATCGATGGAATAAAATTAATTTATAATCTCATGAAGAATCCTAAAAAATTCCGACTTACTGCGGTCAAAGGCCACTACCGTACCTATGGGTAAGTGAAATAAATCATTTTTCTTTTAGAAAGGCACAAGGTACTTGGATATTTGGATCACTTTTTTTCCGAACTCATAATTCTTGTGAACACGTTCAAATAGCTGAAACGTCAAGTTTCTCAGTTTGGCAAGTTATTATAACTAATTACATTATAACTTCCTAGTCCCAAGCGTTAAAAAGAAACATGAGAATTTGTGCACATTTTTCTGGATGGCAATCCACTGTTCATTGAAATGTGCATCTTCTAAGATCCCCTTCCATTTCTTTTACAGTTGAGGGAAGCTCCATAAAGTTGACAAAATTTTAACCAACTTCTATTAAACCAAGTAAATGGAAACTGTCCCTTGAAACATCCTTGCATCTTTGCACGGGCTGGTTGCTAATTAGTGGAAATAAGTTATAAAACTGACTCAATAGTCAGATATAATTTACGCAAATTCTCTAGATTTTTCACTAGTAACAGGACAGTTAAAATGGCCGTTTTGAAAATCCACCAGCACAAAATATGTTTATTGGAGGAATCAAAATAAAAATGTGGTGGTATGTTATATTTAAAACAATAAGAATAGAAAATACATACATTTCCATTTATAAACTTTTAAAGAATCACAACTATAATAAATCTCAATTAAAGCAATATTTTACCTGGGCTTCGCAAAAATATATTATGTTGGACACCGTATAATATATCTTCAATAGTTTTCGCAGCTCATGCGAAAAGACGACTTTTACAGGCAAGATTTGTTGGACACCTTGGGTTACATAATTACTTTTTAGGTAAAAATCTTCAATTTTGTTCAATGAAAAGTATAGGCTACGTTACTCGGCAAAGTAGCAAGATCCTTCAAGATCACATTCGATTAGGAAGCTTTTAATTATTACAATAACAATCCATCATATTGTACTTTATTAGCACACTTACTTATATTGTTACACTGACACAGTCAAATACCACTTTAAAAGCCATTTGAGAAGATCCAAATCAGTAGTTTTTACTGGTGCCTTGTTGAAATGTTTGGTTCGTGTCCATCCTTCCTCTGCTTGGTGTGGTTGTCTTTCTGCTTGAAGCGAAACGTGGTTTTTGGTTCTGGTTCCAGCCGTGGCAGGTTCACGCTTCTCCCTCAGCCCTTTTCTCCTCTGCATCAGAAGCTCCATACACTCTAACAGAAACAATGCCGGCGAGCCCTCCTCATCTCCTTTGTCTATCGTACCAACTCCGTCCGCTTTTTCCAGGTCCCCAGTCATCCCTTTCTGACATATCGTAGAAAATATCGTTCTTTCTAACAATCGAATCAAGCAGGAATTCAATTCCATCACTGAAGCCAAGACCTTCTTGTAGTCCTTAGTGTGATCCAAAGACTCAACCCTAGCTGAATATTTAGCTATTTTTGAACGTTGTTTGTCCAAATCAACACCATCTTCTTCAGCTTCAGCCAATCGCTTTGTAAGCACTCTCAAGTACTCGTTCAGCTCAATTTGCCTTTCCAGCTCATCTTTGGGTAAATGATCTCTCTGCCGGTTCAAATGCAAAATTGGAAATTCTTCAGACTCCTCATTAGGTGGAATTGGGTGTTCTCCAACTTCACTGTAATCATAGTCATATTCTGGGATACTCCCTCGTTGTTTCCTACGCCTGTTTCTTAATGATTTCGATTCTATCTTAAATGGAACATCCTGATTTCTGGTTGTATCTTTTTTTCTGCCCAACCGCCTGGCTCTTGCCATCCTGATTCGATCTTTACTCCGACTTCCAACCTGGTCCTGGCTTCTCGTTGCTCCCTCTTCATAATCATAGTCCTGATAATCATCGATTTGTTTCGACTTAGTTTGCTTTTTGAACCGATCCACTAGTGCATCTCTGTCGAGGTATTTCATGTCGAACCCCGTGGCGTTCTTGTCAAATTTTGAGAACATCTCCTTCAAAATGTCCCCGAATTTCTTCTGGTTGGGTTCCGTAGGTGAAAATATCACGCTTTCCCTAGCTGGTAACTCGAGTTTCACGTTCAGCCCATCAGCAGAAAATCTGTCTCTCCTGTTTTTGAGTGCGTCTCCATCTGACCTCATCACTCTCCTCTTCTGTTCGTGGGGACTAACCTCGCTATCCACATCGTTATCTGACGTCTCTGCCATCTCATTCAGTCCAGTTTTCCCAGTTTCAGTGTCATGTTCCACGTCCAGCTGATTTTCATCAACAGGCTCCCCCAAATTCGGAGGTAGCTCCGGCCAGACAGCAGCTGGCACGGGGATGCCAGGCGGTAAACATCTTTTCATCTCTTCAATTATGGCAGAAGGCGAGACTTTTCTAACTACTCCGTCGCTACCAACAAATGTAGGAATTTGCTTCTTTGCATCACGCTTTCTGGTTACTTTGTCTGGAAAATAATTTAATAAATCTTGAAATACTAGGTATTTAAACATAACATTCTGTTATTGGTGATTCAAGGAAGAATGTTGTGTAACGAAATCTACATTACTCGAATCCCCCTCGTTGAGAGAAATGAATAGAACGTCCCAAGAAAGCCTGCTGAAAACGGTTCTTCCTCTTTTGTCATTCCAGATTGCCATGAGATAGAACTCAACAACAGCTTCCCAAAAAAACCGCTACACGAAACATTAGCCAAAATCCTTGGTCACATCAGAACAAACCCTCATATTTTGATCTAAATGTCATAATTACCGGCACAGTAGAACCAAAGATCGCAAAAAGCTGTGGATTTCATTAGGTATTGAAAATTTTCAAATATTTATGAAAACCAATTTAAAGTACATAGAAACATGATTTTTCTACTTTGTGAAGCTTTTTTGAGCATCCTCGAATTTCTTGAGCTGCTGAGAGGTTAAGGATAAAAGAGGAAGAACCGAGTGTCCTTGAATTTTCTAGGGCACTGTAAATAGGTACCTACCGTACGGTGAATTGGGGAAATTTAAGTTCCACGTATCCTCACCTCTCAATAAAACAGCAATATAGAATTTCTGAATATTAAAACAAACTATTATGACTGAAATATCATTAGAAATATAAGTTGATGCTTACCGTCAGCCAAGCTGAATTGCGTTTTATTCTCTGCCAATCCCTGATTCGTTACCAAAAGCAGTAAACCTGTTAATCATGAAAACAACATTGATAGCTCATTTCTCAGTTGTGACGTTTACATATTATAATTATTGAGTTGAAACACATTACATACATCGGGTCTCTTTTCTGGGTGGACATCTGGCTATGGCTGAAATATTTCCTCGTAGACGATATTTTTTTGGGGCTTCGTTTCCAAGTTATTCAAGATACAAGATTTTTTTCGTGTTTTCGACTTTCCGTCACAAAAACAGCTATAACTGCCTCAATTTCCAACAAATCTCAAATCTGAGGACACCGTTGGAAAGAGCGTTAAATTACCCATCTTTCTGATGCCGAATCAAAATTTATGTAATAAATTAGCCTAAAGTGAAAATTTTGTCAAATCCGGAAAATTAGTTTTTTTTTTCAATCACTTGTAAAACCTAATTCTCTCTTGAAAATTTGGTACCGTTATTCAAAACCTTGGCCGGAAAGCCCAGCTTCCCAACGGTATCCTCAAATTTGAATTCACTCAGGGCAGTATGGGAGAAAATCCCGTTTTCACGTCGGAAAACGTGTTTTTTAGGGGAAATTAAGGGTTCTGGGACTGTGTTAGGGGGGAAAATTACTACCGTACGACGAGAAGTGTTTTCTCGCCAGAACCCCTTAATTTTGCCTAAAAAAACACGTTTTAAAGTTTACGGTACCTACATTGCTCCATTGCAGGTAATTAGATATCAGCTTGTGTTACCTAGGTAACAACAAGACTTGTCACGTTCTAGTGTTCAGGGAATCGTATTTGTATTTGTTTGTCATCCTCTCATCTTTGGTAAATCCAGAAGTCAATTGAATGGTATAGATACAGACTGATCAGCTGAAGGAATCTTATGGCTAATTTGTTTCCTACTCGATCTATGAAAGTTAAAAGGTGATCGCTGAGTTTAGATAATGTACGTACCATAGACTACCTCTAATAAACAGATCAGGGATTCAAGTAGAAGGGAATACAGGAATAATAAACGTTTGTGTAATGATTTGCAACGCTTTAGATCTTGTTTATGGGAGGGGGAGATTCAAACTTGAAAGATAAATGCAACTTATTTTAAAAGTGATGTTTTCAAGGGTGTTTTACTGTTTAGTTAGGTACTTACTTGCTAAAGTTCCTACCAGCACCTTCATCGCAATCTCGAATTCTGGACCTGACTGTGGGAAGGACTAAAACAGCGGCCACCTGTTGACACAACGATGTCCTTTTTCGTCGAACTTCGTGGTCTCAGTAGACACGACGGACATGAGCGACCTACAGACGTGTGCCTGAAGTAAGCAGGTGTTCACCGACGTCGCCGGATTTAGCGCGACAAAACCTCTGCGATCCTCCGGATGGTTTCTTCATTTCTGTAATAAGTTTGTATTGCATACAATGACTGAGGGAAAGGCGTAACTATTTCGAAAAAGCTTCTTAGAAGAGTATTTAATGTATAACATTTCCATGTCACAATGTTTTACCGTACTCCTCCGAAACGGCTTTACCGATAATTACCAAATTTCATATGCGTATTCAGTAGGTCTGAGAATAGGCTGCTGTCTATGTTTCATACCCCTCAGTGATAAGGGTTGTTCACCCTTAACATTTTTTTAAATTTTCGGACGAAATTTTTTGTTTTTATTTTTTAATGTGGCATTAAAAAATAAATACAACCTTAATCACCAACCCCTATTTATTAATAGCCATTTTAGTCATTTAATCAACAAGTCCCATGACCAAACGATGTCTATTTGTGGCTTATATTTCAGTACACCTTGTAATATTTCCCTGTACTTGTACCTAATAAAAACAAATAAAATGTTCTTCAGTATTCACACTATAGAAAGTTGTGTTTTTCCAATGACCGAGTGTTCAGGAAGTTGGAACAATTATCCACTTATCTCTCTTATTTATTCTTTATAAACGTCACAATTCTCATCTCGCTTCGACCCACATTATGTAACTAAAATAGCACAATGCATCTAATTAGTTTGACAGCGGTGATTGTGAGAATCTTCTGGCGCATTGTCACTTGATCATTAGGCGAAAAAGGAGAATGAAATGGCCCCGTTCGAGGTTGTCGAGAATCACTTCATTTTAATACCGCACGTCGCGTACCAAGAATGAAACATAATGAAAACTGGTGTCTAGCAAAACATAATATCCAGGATTTCTTGTTTCAGTTTCTTCATCATTTCTAGGATGCGGGATCGTATCGAAATCGTTTTCCCCTAGGATGATTTAGGCAGGACGCACAATGAAACCCGGGCGGTCCCAGGGGGGGGGGGGGGGGTCAAGGGGGTCATGACCCCCCCCCCCCCCATTTTTAATTTTATGGTTTATAATAAGCTTATTTTGCAAATACACTTTCTTCTTCCTCTGTTAACCTGTTTAATCTTAACCTGGATTAAAAACCGTCAAGTGAAGTGATTAAATATGAATTAAACTGAGTCTTTAGGTAAGGACTTGGCTTTGGTTTGATGAAAAAATGTATTACATTTTCTAACAATGACCCCCCCCCCCCCCCCCCCAAATGTAAGCCTAGGACCGCAACTGCAATGAAACATGATATGATGAAGAGAAACTCAGTTGGTGAATCGAAAAACCGTGAAAGTCATTACCTACCTGGAGGTATAAAAATTCTGTATTAGATCATTTAAACGTAGTCGGCAGTTCATTACGCACGATCGTCATCTTGTTTTCTCATCTCCATTCCTTAGGAAAAATATTAATTTAATAATTTAGTTTAGTAAAGAAGTTGAACAAATACGCCTCTAACACCACCATAATTATATTATAGCACAGTAATCTATACTATTGTTTTACTTTATTTGTTCAATTATCAACTTTTGATTGACCAACAAGCGAATTTTGCAGAGGGCTATATATTAAATTCAGTATGTGCAGGTGGGCCAGGTTCAAATAACAAAATTTACTGAATTATTATAACATTTTATTTATTTAATCGTGTGTAGTCTAAAAGCTCTAAAAACATGATTCTTGTTTTTGTGCGATCCCGGGCCGTATCTTTGACATGACTGTGCATCAGTGATTTACGTAGAAGAGTCATTCTAAAGCAGATATAATGAACCTCTTTGTAATAATTTGCAGCGGATTTACATCAATTCTGAGGGCTGCTATGGCCCCTAAGGTGGACGAATATTGCAGATTTGGGATCCACGCATCTTGGAACGTAAAACGGCAAAATTTGAAGGAGGAAGGAGGGATACAAATGTTTGCTATAAGATTGTTATTGGAAATAATAAACCGTAAAAGGGACTAGTAAAGTGTAGATTTTTTTTTTTAATTTCTCAGTTGACGATTACGTCAATGTTGTGATATGTGACGTAAATCACCTTACTACCTTGTATTGGATTTGACCTGTTCTGGTTGCGGGATGATTACAATTTTTGAAGATTTTAAAAGATCCCCAGTGCCACCAAGCTTTCAGAATACGTAAAATAAACAAGACCAAGGTTTTACTGTGTTTGCCATTCATCATCTGGGAATTCCTAAGGAAGTCGCCGTGAAACGATATCTCTCGGCTTTGGCCCGAAGCCTTTGAGCGAGGGATTCAAGCGAACCGGCTCTCGTTGGGGGTTCAGAGAGAATGTTGCGCAACCTCCGCGAATCTGTAGTTCAAGCTCGCTTGAGTCTTTCAAAAAACGGCCACTACGCTGCGTTAGGTGCCGCAAATTAGCGAACCGATGACCGGGTCTGCCTGTTCGCCGAGAGAAGGTCCATTCAGTTTGCCTCAGCTCGCGGGTGTGATTGTGTTAGGCGCCTTGACCTCCTCATCCGCTCTCGATTTTCAACTCATACGAAAATCCTAACGTTGTGACATCGATCATAACCGAGTTCGGCAAGTACCTCAACTTTATACTTGTGAAGAGCGAAACAAATTGAATTAGCTGATTTGATTCACGCAGTTCCTTCAGTTTTGAAAATTCATACTCAGATAAGATAGCAAGGTCGGGCACCTACTGCATGCGAACATCACCCATCACGTCCTAAGTGCTCTTTTACGTGGATATGGTCGGCAATTTAGGATAGCATAGAAAACCCCGTATTTAAGAGTTTAATAATAAAAGACGAGACAGTAACACGTGGGTAACGCCCCCAAATATGGAATCCCTACTGGATAAGATTGCCAAAATCGCTGAAAGCGGTGTTTTTGGAGAAGGCAAATTCGTGCGGGTGATTCCCAATTCAGATGTGGGGATCGCTCCTCAATTTGCGTCGCAATTGGGTTTCTTTGTCGTGGAATTAGAGGAGGGAGCGAATATCGCTAGGAAGGCCGTCGTCGTCAAAATCCAGCCGAAGGGGGAACTCGAGAGAATGATGCAGGATTCGAACAATCAGTTTTTCGTGGAAGTTGCCATGTACTCGAAAGTGCTGCCTTTTTTGGGAGCTAACGAGAATGACGTTTTCCCGAAGTTCATTCATGGAGAGGCGTCCCGAGGGGCCACTCCAGAAAAGGACATTGTCATTCTAGAGGACCTCAGATCTGAAGGTTTCGTTACCGCCCCTGAGATCTTTTTGGACGCCGACTCTATCAAGCTGACGATGAGGAAGCTGGGAGAGTTCCACGGATACTCGTACAAGGCGAAGAGAACCAGCCTGTCTGAGACGCTGGAGCTGGGACGATCTTTAACAATGAAGAAGCTAGTGGATGTTGAAGGCTTATTTGGACCTATCTGGGACAGAGGCTTCAACGCCGCCAAAAAAAGATGCGACTCCCACCAGCTGTTAGACCAAGTACTGTCCAAAATGACCACTATCGGCGTGGAAGGTCTAGTGAAACTACTGTTCACGCCCAAAGAGCCATTCGCCGCCATCATTCACGGAGACTTCAACAGAAACAATTTGATGTTCAAATACGTGAACAATAAAGCAGAAAAAGTCATATTTTTAGATTTCCAAAATAGTTTATACTCGGACCCGACCGTGGATATCGCATTTTTCCTCTACATGAACAGCTCTCAAGACACCAGGAACGACAATTGGGACGATTTTTTCAAAACTTACTGGGATGGTGTCCTTTCTGTAGAGCCGAATCCTGGTTTTAGTTACGAGGAGTTCTTGAACAATTTCGCGTCGAGGGCCATTTATGGGTATCTGCCTTGTTCGTTTTTCTTGCCGAGAATGTTGGACCCCGAGGAAGTCGGTTTGGGCGAGTTTTTGGATTGGACTCCAGAAAAGAAGCTGCTCGAGATGACAACAGCCGGAGGCGAGAAGGGCGAGAGAGCAATAGCAGATATTATACTGGATCTCTTGAACAGAGGATACTTGAAAGCGTTCCTTGACCTCGAATGAAGAAATCGTTGAAACGTACGGTCAATCAACGCCTTAATGTGTATTTTGTACCATTTTCTTCTTAGATGACATATTCTGTGACTCTTGGAGATCAAAAGATGTGAAAACATGACACTAGCGAACTTCCGCTGTAGGAGTGCGAGAGACACAGCCTGCTCTTCAACACCGAATTCGGTTCGTAGTGTTATTTAAAATCAGAAAAAAAAATTTTAACATTTTCATACGATTTGTACAGTATACTGCTTTGAAATTGAGCTGTTCAGTACAAAGAAACTGGAAGAATACCAAGTTGGTGGAAAACAATTGTTTTAATTAAAATTCTGCTATTGAATTCAATTGAATCGTGAAGATTTTAGTATTTCATTTTCTATCTTTGTTCAGCACAAACTTATATAATTTACATAGATTTGCCAGCATGGCTACGGAGTGCGTTTCCAAAGAAACAAGCGGTTTTCAATGTTTAGTTCCGCAAATGAAAACGTGAAATGTTATTTACCAAATTCAACGTGATTTAATTTTGATAATGTGTTCCAATAATTAGCTTTGTATTCTGTATGGTATTATTTTTGTTGTATTGTTCTTGATCGTATTTAAAAAAAAATAAACATGCAAAAACTGAGCCAGTCGGAAAATTTGATCGTATATTCTTTGGCCTTCAGAATTTCCTCTACAATTACCTATTTAATTTCTTCTGTAAAGAATACAATACGCTATACTGGATGTTAGTAGGTAGCTATGCAGTTTTACTTGAATTCAGCTAAAGATCTCTGTGTCATAGAAGAAAAGATCCATCAGGGCAAAACGTTGATTTCGTTTAAAAAAATTCATGTTTTTCCACGGTCAAAGATTGTTCTAAAATAAAAGTTAAATAGGCCATAGAAAGCTGATAAAATGTAAATGTTTTTACCATAGAGGTAGTCCATTTTCCAGTAGATAGTATGGTTTTAAATCAACATTGAAAATTTTTGAAAAAGCAGAAGGTTGGCAAGAATATAAGTTTAGGCTAGAAGAATCCATGTACGCGTCGTTGCCTCAATTTAGGAGAAAATTTTGCTGAATGAAAATTGAAGAAATTTTAACGCTCTTTTCAACGGTATAATTAAAAATCAATTCATTCAGTAAATGAAGGGAGTTACGATCAGTTCAGTGCAGTAAGGTCGAAAATACGAAAAAAAAACCTTTATATAGAATAGGGAAAAAACGCTGCAAATTCTTTCACTGGGGTTTATTATTCAATTGGCTTGCGTTCATGATTTGAATTTCTACTAAGCTTTGGACTGTGCGTGTTTCACAGGTGATAGAGCGATTATTGAATTTCAGAAGATATGCATAGAGCACGTAAATCTGTTCTCAACCAAAATACCTATTTGGATTGATCAGTTGATCATATTTGTGTGCCTCCTGAAATTTAGCATTTTCTCCAAAAATAGAGCTGGGTCTTCCGAACCAGCGGTAAATTCTTGTTTTTTCAACATTTGCTGATTTAGACAGTTTAAATTACAAAAACGTCTCCGTAACTGATGGTTTTAGACTAGAAGAGGGCTGTTTGAGTGGGTGGACACCAACCATAGGGGTCATCGTATAGGGGGGCTGCAGCACCTTGTAGGTGGCGAGGAGTCGACAGTGCTTGGGTAGTGGACAAAAAATAGAAAATGCAACTTCTTAATACGAGGGCTTGATCAGAGAGGTCTAGAGGTGAGAAAAATTACACTTGAAACACAGTTGAACCGAGATAGTCAACTAGTCACGAACGAAAAAACCTCTAAACGGAACGTACAATCTATTTTACGATGGCAGAGTTCATTGTCAGTAGTGATGTGTCTCTCGAAAGCAAAACTGGTTCATCCCCTCAAAACCAGCATCTTCTAGAGGTATGTACCTACTATACTTTCCAATGAAAAAAACGCTGCAAATTCTTTCACTGGGGTTTATTATTCAATTGGCTTGCGTTCATGATTTGAATTTCTACTAAGCTTTGGAGTGTGCGTGTTTCACAGGTGATAGAGCGATTATTGAATTTCAGGAGACACACAAATATGATCAACTGATCAATCCAAATGGGTATTTCGGTTGAGAACCGATTTACGTGCTCTATGCATATCTCCTAAAATTCAGTAATCTCTCTATCACCTGTTAAACACGCACACTCCAAAGCTTAGTAGAAATTCAAATCATGACTCATTAAATAATAAACCCCAGTGAAAGAATTTGCAGCGTTTCATGCGTATCAGAATGCTTCAACCCGTGTATCGGCTACAAATCCTTTTAAGTATCCACATTCACTCAAAATTCACAGATTATTGAATCTCTCTATCAACCTGAAACAATCCCCCAAACGTAAACCATGAAATTTTCAGGTGATCAACTCAATCCAAATGGGTATTTCGGTTGAGAACCGATTTACGTGCTCTATGCAATCTCCTAAAATTCAGTAATCTCTCTATCACCTGTTAAACACGCACACTCCAAAGCTTAGTAGAAATTCAAATCATGAATGCAAGCCAAATGAATAAAATTGAATAATAAACCCCAGTGAAAGAATTTGCTGCGTTTCATGGGTATCAGAATGGTTCAACCCATGTATCGGCTACAAATCCTTTTAGGAGTTCACTCCAGTATCCACATTCACCACATCACTAGGTTACTGATATCAAAACAAAAACAATAATAAACCGAAAATAACGCAAATGTTGGCAGCATAAATCGGGCCATACATTGGGAATGGTTTGAGCTACAGACCTGGGGAGAGGCTCATTCGATTCTTCATGGAAAGTTCTTCAAAAAGAGTCCAAATTTAGGCCTCCTTGACTTTTTTGAGGTTTTTAGGGATTTCACAAAACTTTGACAGCCCTTAAAGGGCACTTTAAATTAAGTGAGAGTGCTTTGTAAAGAATTGGAGCGTTGTCGGACCAACATGGATTTTTCCCGAAAATTTCAGATCTTTTGCTCCAGCCGTTCGGGAGAAATCGTGCGTACGGCGGACGGACGGAAAACTTTTTATTGCAGATTCGGATTCTACACCCTTCGAAACGTAAACCATGAAAATTTCAGGGGGGGGGGGGGGGGGGGGGAACTAGAATTTTGTTTCAAGAGCGATTACAATGGTTTATTTTTGAATAATAAACCAAAAGTAGAGGAATCAAAAAAATTGCTATGAGGTAAAAGTTGTCCCAAATTAGTTGCTGAATCGATCTCTGAAGTTTCGTCGTTCCCATACCGAGCGCCCTGTAAAGTAATTTCCTCAAAATTCGTAGTTTCAGACGTTTCTTTCAAAAACTTCCATTTTTCTGCAGTCCGCAGAGCTAGTAATGACGATATAGAACGTAATGATGATTCAATGTCCAGGGCTGACCTTGTATCCCGGTCGGACGACCGGTTTGAGCCCCAGGAATCAAGGCGAGAGACTGTTTGAGTAGTGATGACTAAAATCATTAGAGCAACTTAAAAAAAACAACATAGAAACAGGAAAACGCAGGTTCTCAGCATAAACAGGATGTGGAGTCATACATTTACACGATTTAGAGGCATACTGTAGCTACAAGAGTTGACGAAAAAGTGCAATTATCACAAAAATAGTGGACAGCATTGAGTGGGAGACTTCTTGTATTTCTGGTGAATTGTATTGGGATTGGAATTTATAGTGGATAAAATTGAGCAGTTGTTAAGTCTTCTTTGTTTCAGATAATTCACTTTTCTTCAAACATTGAGCTTCTGGCCGTGAGCTGATGGAGAATGTGCAGGCAAAACTCTGGAAAAACGGTAAAAGCCTCCAAATCGTGAGCGCTCTAGTAGAGTTAATATATCATAATATATCATGAAGGTGGAATTTAGTGAAGTATTGGTGAGATTCTGTGATCAGAGGTGGCAGCACTATTGAAGCAAAATTTAGTTAACTTTTAATTTGAGAGAGGAATTAAATATTTTGGTTGTGTAAATCTCTCATCTACAAGAACGTAAGTTTTTAAGAAATTACTTTAAAAAATTTGCTAAAATTGTTTTCTTTGAGTTACAAAACTGTCTGGTTCAAATTTTGAACGTTCCAAAAAGTGCCCAAATACGCAGTTTTCTTCTTCACAATGAAACACAAATCCGTTTTCAAAATGTCGTTACAATGACGGTAATTTGGTTTTCATTTCAAAATTACTTTACACGGCACAAGTATATATTGCTGTTATGAAATTTCAACTGCAAACCACATTAGAAAATGAATGCACAAAACTGTGCCGAGAAGTGCACTCAGATTCCATCAAAGTGCGACAAAAATACTGAAAATACCAACCAATTTTCCAGTATCAAATGGAAAATTAGAACAAGTTTTTTCCTTATAATAAGAATAGCTAAAATTAATCATGTACTTCAATACTTCATGTACTTCAAATACTTCAATAAATTGTTGAAACCGAGAATGTATTGTCCCTGATATAGTCAAAATCACAAACTTTGAAGGGAAGTTTAGACAATGATTTACGGGCGATCAATAGAGATAATAATTTTGTTTTAAACGGCAATGTTTGTTTTCACGAGGTGATTGGTCACATCAGGAGATAATTTTACAATAAACCTCCCTTTTCATCATATAATAAAAGCATTCACTCATATTTGGCTACTTGCATGACGTACTAAGCCGCTATCTCAAGGCCCAGTTGTACAATCGGTCTTAAACACACAGATAAGCTGCACGAGAGGTCCTCGGGTGGACCCCGCCATTAAATAAGAGTTTGCGAAAATATGAAACCAAATTAGTGAACAGTTGAAGGACGTTAAAAGAAATTTCTGTTCTTCAATTCTCAGAGACTACACAGCTTTGCAAAACAAAACTTTTTCTTGATGATTGAGAAGAAATGGGTAATTTTGAGAAGATTTTTGAAGGACTTTGAATACACAAAATATCATGAGGTGACACTAATTTTCATAACAAAGAGGCGACTCAAAAGCAAAACTTCGTACAATATATTTCATTTATCCAAAATTTCATTATATTTATTCAAAATTTAACTCTTAGATTCTAGAAGAGTTTGGGCAAAAAATTGTTTGACATAATTTTGATGCTTGAAGGGTTAACTCAAAAATAAAACCTTGTAAAATATATTCTATTTATTCAAAATTCCATTCTTATTTGTTCAAAATTGAATTCTTGGTCACAAATTTATTTTTAAATCATTTTGAAGAAGCTTGAGGTTTTCTTTGCTGCATTGCTATTCTGAAACCCATGAAACATCGTTCCTTGCCTTAATTCTGGAGGTTTGAATGAGCTAAATACGCTCTGTGTTCCAATCTCCAGTTGGCATACTGAGATACAAGTGATTTGGAGTCAAGTCTGCACGTGAACCAGAAGATTCAATTCCTCCACGCGGGAAGCGGAGTGTTCGGTAATCTATCACTTTATCTTATCTTAATTTTCACTGCACAAGTTCTTGTTTTTGTTTATTTATCCTTTCCCCGGAATGGGTGCCCCGGCAAACCTATCGTTAAGTGATACGGAGCGGTTGTACAAGTCGAAGAGAAGTCCAGAGAATATTTCTGAGAAGGAAGTTCCGATCTTTTCTAAGTACAGTATTTCTTGCTGTGCTTATACCTAGCTTTCAACAATTAAAATTCTTTCATTAAGTATGAAGAATAGCAAATAGCAACCGCAATTATAAAGTGGGAGATCTAGAACGAAACAAAAGCACATGTTCTTGACTGATTGACAAACGACTGAGGAATCGGGTTGATGTTCATTATTCGAACATTTCAAGCCGTACATTTCAAGACGTCCCTGGGAGAAACCCCCAGAATTTGCTCTTGGTTGTAATGAGTTACTTTGTCCCGCCTCATGCGGCGATTTGAGCCTGGAAGACAGAATCTCTTCATTTCGCCAGTATTATCACACACTGACCAGTCTATGTTCCTCGTCAGTTAAAAGGAGGTGTTATAGTCAGCCCAACGGAGGGAAAATAAAACTGAAGCTACGTCGATGAGACATACTGTGAAATATTACCCCAGAAAACACTCGCGTGTCAGAAATGACCTTTTTGGATAAGTTCAAAATAAGCAACAAATGCCTTTAACATGTAGTGAACAGGGCCGTGGAGAGAACATCCGGACCCCGGGGCAAAATCCTTTTGAGCCTCCTTAAAATAAAAAATAAACAAAAGCGTTTACGAGTTGCTATAACAGTAAACCTTAATAAACAGTAAGCCATTTCGATAGAGAGGAATATTTAAAAAGAAATATCAATTGTAAAGTTAAAAAAAAAAAAAAAAACTCAAGAAAATGCGGGTTTTTTAAGAAGGGCGGACCCAGGGGTATCTGGTCCAGTGCCCCCCCCTCCTTCTCTATCTCTACGGGGCTGGTAGTGAACCGAGTTAGGCTTCAAGCCCGTAAAATTCACCCAAAGCAAATAATAGCACTCTGAACATAAAAAATGACCTCCGCAAACCTCACTTACAAGAATTGGAAGATTGAATGGAAGATTTGCTCCCTCGCTGACTGGGAGGAAACCGAATGGACCCGGAGATAGCCGACCCCACTATTTTCATAGCGTCAGAAGGCCTTCGACTAGGGATGGGACATCTAGAGAAAACATCGATATTGATATCAATGTCGATGTTTGAGAGCGGCATCGATATGTCCACCAATATCGGGTGAAAACATCGATATTATCGATATCAGTTAACAGTATCCTTATTACACTCTACTAAAGTTCGCTTCTTACTAGTATTCTGAAAATTGAGTGATACCTCATTTTAATTTGAAAGTTTTTGAAAGCTGAAGAATCTCTTCTTTTTTTTTTTTTTTTTTTGTTGCCAATTTTGCCTATCTATCTCGTTTTATTATCTTCAAACTGCTCTAGTTTGAATGGATTCAGATACATCCAATCCGATTTCACCATCGTGTTCAGAAAAGACCTTTCATAGGTGGGTCACCTGCTTGGGGGTTTTTCCGGTAATTTTCCCCCATTTGAAATGTCCCAAATCTCCCCTTAGAGTAAGGCGGTTGTGCCCATCTTCGAACTTAACCTTTTGATAGCCTAAATTGATTTTTTGTGCAAATTTGAGCTTTCAACCTCAATTCTATCGAGAGCTATCGTTTGGAATGTGATTCGTGTCTTTTGACAATGGGTGTTGATAGCAACATTTTTTGAAAATTTTCATTTTAAATATTTTGGACCGAGAACAATAGGTTCTTTTTCTTCGATAATTCGCTAATACTACAGCAGTTGAGAGCATTTTTAATATTTCTATTAAACTAGATAGAATTTTTTCTGTGAGTGAAGAGTAAACGAAACCGATGTTATCGAAGCCAAATCATTGATATATCGATATTATCGAATGTGTGGCATCGATGGAAAAGCATCGTGATATCGAAGCAAAACATCGATATTTCGATAATGTCGATGTCCCATCCCTACCTTCGACCCAAATCCTCATCATCGCTTACCATCTGTAGACGTCCCCGATGTCCAACAAATCGGAAAAAACGCCTGTCGAGTAGGGTGTGGCACATAGCTTCCTCGTCTGGATAACATGATCCGGTAGATCTTTTGAAATGTTTCAACTCCGTCGAGACCCCAAGTGCAGTCCATGTGGGAAAAGACGAATTTTTTATATCGATTTGGGGGACAAACGAGTTTTTAAATACCTCGAAGATGAGTGTATTTCCAAAAGGTTAATATTGAGCACATGTTTGTTCGTTTTAAATTAATTCCTACAACTGATTACGTATAAATCCATCTATGGGGAGTATTAACCTCCAAACTCACACGTTCCCTTAAGATTTCATCAGAATTGGGTACAAACTGTGGGAATTATTCTTGTTACAACGATCAGCGGGCACACAGAGAGGCGCACAATGAAGGTAGTCCAAAACGCAAAATGCGAGAGGAAATTTTGAAGAAAAAAACAGCAATATATCCCACTGCGTAAATAGGAAATTTAAAAAAATCCACCCCGTTATCCCCCAGTGGCAATTTACCTATCTGTTACAAAGTATCATTTGACGCGACAAGGAAATAGCGATTTACATCCGAATAACATACGTTTACTAGAAATAAGCTACAAAATAAGTACCTATATAGTTATTACTTATAATGTTTTTTAATAGAGCGTTTATTTGTTAATATATCAACTAGTTACAACTGAGGTGATATACAGGCAACTATCTAGATATAATATTTATAGATGACTTATAATAAATCTAACTCCAAATAAGACCCATAACTCTTCCAAGTCCCAAGCATCAATCGCTTCTCCATAGTTTAAACCAGTATATATAATGAAAAGAAAACCCTTGCAAAATGCAGGCGTCTTCAATTAATGCGGAAGAAAAACTCAGAAGGACGTAAATAGAAATATGTTTGTAAATTCTGCAAACCTGAAGCCCCATTTGGACGACGCCGTGGTAGCGCCGGCGTTTAAGCAAATTTATTTATTGGCAAATTATGAAGAAAAATCTAAAAAATAAAAATTACCATCAAGGAAATGAACCATTATCAAAAACGTAAGTCGTAAAAATACACTTGTGGCCACGGAGGCCTAAATTCAAAGACCCTCCGTGGAGTTGCTGCAACCCAACTTGGTTGACAGTATGAAACTACACATTCTTAGAACAGGTAACTACTATAAATTAACAAAAATTATAAGATTAATTTACAAAAATTAGGCAAGTTATCACTACTTCTGCCATGGCTATTCTTTCATCCTCTCGTATAGGTATATTTTAAATAGGTATCTTAGCTGTGTCAAAGCAGCGGACATCAATATTATGATTATATAGACAATTTAAGGCGACAACATATGCGTTCCTCCTATATAATTCAAGGTTCATTTTGGGCAGTCCAATGTTGGACTTATTCGTATTTCTCGTAGAACCAACCCGAGATACATTGCTATCGTCAATTCCAGTCTTGAAAACATACAAACTTGATTCTAAAATAAAAATTTCCTTAATTTTCAAGAGTCCTAATTCCTTATAGAGTAAACTTGATGAATACATACGAGGCTTATTTAAAATTATTCTCAATATATTATTACGTACGATGTGCAGAGGACGAAGGGAGCTTTTACAAGCGCCTCCCCAAACCAAAATTCCATACCTGATAAGAGAATAACATAAACCGAAATAAACATTTTCAATAACCTCATGTTTGCAAAACCTCTTAAAATTTTAAAAACATAAAAAAGTTGCCTTAATTTTTGAATAAGCTAATCTATATGTTTTTTGAACTTGAAATGTCCATCGATAATTACTCCCAAATATTTGCATAGCTTAGAAAACATTATCAATTCACAAGGGCAATCTGGAAGTCTTCCACACTCGCAACTATGAAATTTCATTGATCGGGTCAAAATAGTTTTTCGATCAGACGCAGAGAACCTCAATACTGAAGTCTGGTCTAAATTGAGTTGAAGAAAATTCAAATCCAACCAACCATCCCTCTACCAATTGAAAATCCAAATTAGAGACCTCCAGCCAATCGTCCCAAGACTCACTCCAAAAGATTAAAGCAGTGTCATCTGTGAGTCCAAATATTTTACCGCGGATGATGAATATCCATTAATTCATTGCTAATATTACAAAACTTAGCACCAAATATTGTAGAGATCTTACGCAGTGGAACGGATCCACAAAACGCAATTCCCTTAGCAACACCACCTGTCGATCCATGTATTGCAACTCTTACAGAATCGTTGGATTTTCCTCATTTCAATGAAATTGAATTACATTTCTCAGCATAATTTTTCAATTCTGGTTACAGTTGCAAGTGCATAACTTTCTCGTACAAAAACTACAAGAGGCAGTACTATTTTCTGCATGTATGCGTTGTCTATCTTGTGCAATGTGCAGTAATTTCGTACTGTACATTGTACTGTGCCATGGAAAACTATGATTTATGTGCCTCATTCTGAGCTTTACATATGAAAATTGGGCGAGGAAAGCTGTGGATGCGATGTTCGGACGACCCAATACTCCAATTTTACGGGAATAGGATAAGCAAGAGTTGAACACATCTTTCTACATGTTAACAAGTTATTTATTTAGCAAAAACAAAAAAAGACATTTTCGGTATTGACTCAACAGAATGTGGTAGGTACATACAAATACTAGATTTGAAGTTTAACACTGTCCCTAATGGTGGACTTCTTCATAGCCATCGGGGAGCGCGTTGGCGTGAGGGTTGTGGAATAAGGAATGGTTGCCATCTCCCCAGGGAAATTTCTGAAAACCAAGAAGTTGTGGATAAATACAACTAGGTGCAAATGTGCATTTTAATATGTAAAACCCTGTAAACTGATACACATAGGATTATTTTCGGTGTAGACAAACCTTTCACATGTTTCGGTGTACTCACAGGCTCAATATCTTCACAACAAACCAATGGTTTCTCATATATCCCTCTAAAAAAAATCATACAAGCAAGGCCTCGACTTTTAACAGGTTAGGCCTACGAGAATTCATCTATGAGGGTGTGGACAATCCAAGCAGTCAGTACCGCACACATTTTAGTTCAAGTTTTGTTCATACGCCACTTTCATTATCATGTGAATTTGAAATGCTTGGATTTGTAATTTTACTATCATGTCAATAATTCTTCGTCAAACGGCTTCTTCACCTTCCTCGAAATACGCCGGACTACTTTGTATATGCTTGGTAGCAGGAGTGGAACCACTATTCTTCTACACACTATGGCACTAGTCACACGGGGATACTCAAATCGCGTAACGACTGGTATACGCAGCGACGGAGACCCAGCACGTGTTTTTAGATGTTGCCGCCCAGATGGGGTGATTCCCAGCATCGGAGAATTAGGAATGTCTCGGCTTCCCAGTCACTCAGTTGCCTGATCGCGATGAACGAGCAAGCCTTCAACATAAATTTTGTCGGGGAAGTAGAGAAATTTCCAGTGCAATACAATTATAAACTCAAAGAATATTCCAGGAAAGATGTTACGGAAAAGGCGTGGAATGAAGTAGCCAAGATAGTTAATCTCAATTTATGTTCTTCTCTATGTAGGGGTGTAACCACATCTTTCTTATTTTCCTTTTGTTGTATCGGTTGTAATAATAATATTGGATGATGATGTCCTCATCACTACTAGAATCACTAGTCATGTTATAAAAAATGAACAACGCTACAACAGACCTCTCATACAGCTAGATGGAAACTGAATACTAGCAACCCGAGTAGCAGCTGTGTGAAGATGAGAGGCAACCGAAGTCTCCCAGTGTCAGGAAATCATGGGAAAAATCTGCTATGAGCTCACATTTGAGCATAGTGGAGTGCTGCAGACTTGCCTCGATGCGCTACAGAAGAAGATCTGTGATACCTAGATGGTGGACACCAGGGACAAAGCCTCCCTGAAGGGCAAAACTCAGAAGGCATCCTTGTCTGTGCTTAGATGGGTATGCAGGGTCCGAGGTGACTTTTTGAAGCTTAATGGCCGGCCATATTCATCAGCTGTGAACCAAACATGTTCTCTCTGTAATGTGGGGGTGCCAGGGGAGATTCGGTATTTTTTGGCAAACTGCCCAGTGCTGGGAGAATTCAGAGCCGCAAGTTTTGAAAGAATAAGACTGTCATTTGACACCACCATTAACAGGCTCAACGGAATAAACTGGCTCCACTTGACAAGTTCTGTGTTACTGCGTGGGCCTACCGAGCCGATCTGGTTTACCATTTTGATTTCGATCCTCAATTTGATATGGATATATTAATAGTAACGTGTGTACGTGTGTATCAATATCTAGATAAGGTGCATCTATATAAGGTAGAAAACAATAATAATAGTAATCAATGATTAACCAATGCGGAACTGTGACAGACTGACGTACCCTTAAGTCATTTCATGTATTTAATGAAATCGTCTACGTTGAATTAGTGAATTACTTGTATTTCAAGTATCATCTTCTTCCTTCTTCTTCTTCTTCAATCATGTCAATAAAGCCTTCAATTTGCAAGATTTTCTATGACATTGCGAAAAAAATCAGTCCTTAGCATCATGTATGTGTTTGTGACAAATTTTGTTCACTCCAAGTTACAATTCTCAACAGATCTCGGTCCAATCTTGAGAAAAAAAACCTGCGCGAGTTTCTAATTTATGATTGGAGAGGATCCATAACCTGCGATTAGGTTTAGATGCTCAAAAAACCCTCAATTTTACTTCGATGACGGATTTTTAGCGAGTGGAGGGAAAACCTAACAGTAGTAGGCGCGGCAAACGGTGCATCAGCTCTACAATCGTACTTATACCATACTCTTTCCAAGTCAAATTCGATTCATAGAAAAAAGATAAATAAAATATAATGGCAAACTCATTTTGTGACAAGTCGATGACTTTGCGTAAAAAACGGCGTTTTCACCGCAAAAAAAAAAAAAAAATTTCCGCATTAGGTGAAAAACGGCGTTTTCACCGCAAAAAAACCTTTTTCCGCATTCATACGCTAATTTTTCCATCAACTTTAAATGTAAAATATTTTTTGATTCCAGCGTTGGAAAGCTGACACTATAGGCTAAAATTCACCGCCGACTTACAACTTGTAAGTTGCAAGATTTGACTTTCAACGTGTTTCAAGAATTTCACATTAGCGCATGCGCAGAGTGTACCGCTGATTATATTGAGATGAAATTCCTATGGGACTTCAAGATGCCTTATCCGCATAGTCCCTCAAAATATGAGTTAAATTCACTCAAAATTGTGGAAGTTATGGTTGTATCAAGGAAATGCAGACAGACAGACAGAAATTTGTTCAGTAGGCTATGAAACACAAAATGCGAGTGGAAATTTTGAATTCGGACAACAAAAAGTTTTTGGCTCCAGAAAGTGATCACAAGGCTTCCGCTGATTCGCAGACTCGGAAGCAAAAATTGTTGAGGGGCAACCTTTGATGCACATTAATTGTACAATAGATACACAGCCTGTGGCAGGAACCAAAGATTAACACCCTGTACAGTCACAGGAGAATGGAAGCTTGAATCCCATTGATTGTATATTGCTTGCTCATCAGTTACTGTTTGATACTTATGATGACCTAACCATCGAAATCTATTCAACATAATAAGTCACTTAAACCATAGAAATAGAGAAGATTACGCATACCAATGACCTCACCCTGCCATTGCTCGTACCATACAGAATTCGCTGGGAATATTGCATGTAGGAGATCTGTTCTTCAAGGGGTAAAGACAACTATTACCATTTCAGTTTTCCCTGTTAAAATGCAGTACGCTATTTTAACACGCATTATTATGTTTATTATCGGTGTACAAACTTGCCTTAGTGCGGACGCGCATGTGATCGTACTTCACGAACTCTGGAGGGTCGTGATGTTCATTCTGATGGGCGATGTAGGCGTTGGCCATGCAGATCCCGACCGCTGGGAGCCCAACGAAGAAGCTCAGACTTCTCCACAGTTTCCAACCACCTGGAATTGGACATCATCGTACATTAAAATTGTGCTCTTTAATACTGTTCCCCATTATCTAATTGGAGCAACAACCATCAATCACACAGGAGAAATCCAAAAAACGTCCACCAAGTATATGGAGTACAAGTTTTTGAATTCTACTTGCTCCGCTCCTGAACCGTGCTTGAATTTCCAAATGGATCTTGAAGAGAAACGCCTATTCGCCCACCTCAGACTTCCCAGTGGCGACCAGCATGCCATTGACCAGAGAGAGCTATGTACGAGTATACTATGCAACAGAACGGACCGAGAAAGTCTGCAGCATATTTTATGTGTATGTCCCCAATTAGCTAATCTTCCCTTGAAGTATTTCAGATTCCGTAGAGTGAGCCCTGATCACATGCGTTGTCAGGAAAGAGTGAGGTTGAAACCCGCATGGTATGTAAGTTCTATGAGGCCTTTGTGGCCCTCAGGAAATTAAAAATAAGGCTATTGGAAGATGTCGATTTACTTTAGCTAATGTTACTGGACGGGAGCGAGTGTAAATAATTAGTTATATATGATGTTGTGATTTGCTGCATGCTTTTCTTTTCTTTGGAACAAAGTTTATTTTTGAATTGTGAATCGTTCACCTACTTCTGATATGCTTGTAAATTGAGGGGTTACTCCGAGAAGAGAAGATAATACATTTATTTTAGAACACTGTCGTCTGTCTCACCATGTTCGGTTCACTCCTTTTAGGAAAGAAGTTACTTGGAAGTATGCTCTTAGTTAGTGGGATTATCCTATGCATTGAATAGGTATAATTACCTTTGTCAATAAAGATTTTTTGATTTGATTTGACGTCTACCAAGTTAGGTGTGGCACGTAGCTTCCTGGTCTAGATAACATGATCGTGTGGATCTTTTGAAATGTTTTAGATAATCTCTAAAAATATAGAAATAAGCTTGCGCATGCGCAGGCTGAAGTATTGATTTCATAGCGATGGAATTCATGGAGGACCATTAACACACTAATCGACACAATCCCTAGTAATTTCATCAAAATCGGATGAAAACTGTAAGAATGAGGTATTACAAGGATTTCACGTTCGCGCATGCGCAGACTGAAGTATTGATTCCAGAGAGATGATACTTGTAGGGTACCATTAACACGCTAACCCACACATTTCCTGGAGATTTCTTCAAAATTGGATGAAAACTGGGAATTAGAACAGTTGAAAGGATCTGTGGACGGACACAAACGAAAATTGTTCAAAATGCGACTGTAAGTTTTGATTTTGAAGGAACAATTTGTTTCTCCCGAAAGTGAAAACGAAGTTTTCAGTGTCACAACCCCACATCTCTGATGTGAACACAGACGCAACAGGTGGCAATCGTCTCATGACTTGGAGGTTGGGGCTCCATAGAGCAAGGCCAACATCATCAGGTGTCTTTGAGCCATCAGTGAGTAGGTGGACATGTCCAGAATATCTCTAAATTGCCTCAAAGTAACCACCGGCATATGGGGATGTATTGCGTTTTATTTCTACCTTTAAACAAAGGTCAACATGCATCCCAGATAAAGTTCAGGGTGGACTTGGGGGTCTAATATAATGGATCAGAGGGTATCTCTCTGTGCTGTGCTGGAATATGTTTCATCTAGAGGTGTTGGAGTGACTGTGTTATGCAGCAGATTTCGCCGAAGTCTGAGTGGCTGGCTACGCCCAGGTACCTAAAGGGGAGCTGAAGACGAAGACTCTTGTTTAATATAGATTCCAGTCTACAGGCCATGGACATCTTGCTGATCCATAAACTTGAGAACCACAATCAATGCACGAGCGCACTACAGTACGAAAAATCCCAAGGAGGATATCCTGCCGGGAACTCCAGTTATAATTAGAATTCAATAATTATAGAACAGAGATTTGTACATGTAGAAGGTCAATTTAAATACAGACTTTCGCGCTGAGAACAATACACCTTCTCATAATAATTTGCAGTAAGATTTTCCCATAAGTTATTGAAATTGAAACGAAGTAAGTTCTGAATATTGAATATATTACAATTTAGCACTTTGTAATTGCAGTGACGTCATCACATACCTCTCTTCTACCTTTAGATGAGGGGAGGGGACTTTTATCCAGTAAATTATCAATGACTCCCAAATATTTGTTTCAGATCAACGGTGAGTGAAAAATTCTCAATTTTAAGTCTAAAGCTACAGGGATCTATAATACAAATGCCATAATAAGTATAGAATATGGCATTTTCAAGCCAAATAAAACCTTTTCCAGACCAAATGAAAAAAACAGTAAAATGAGGTACCTAGATAGGTACTCACTCACATCCAACAGACGGACATTTCTCAAAATTACCTTATCCTTAACTCTTACCTTTTCCTATTCTACTAAGGTGAGATCTACTTCGACAATCCTATGCCTAAAATTCATGGAATTTTAATTTTGTCAACTTCTTACGACATTAGATATAATTGCATCCACCTGCTATTTGCAGGGTACGTATCTATCTAGGTACGTCATTTCACTCATTTTCTCGGTAGGTTTCATTTGATCTATAAAATGTTTCATTTGATAATGAAAGGGTTTCATATTGTCTGGAAATGGTTTTATTTGGCTTGGAATTGCTATATTATTCTGTATTATACCACTGCTGAACCACTTTTTCAGCAGCTGAAAACTTGGCACACACCCAGCTCTACATTACTCTACTCTATAGGTACTCAGGTCTTTCAAACAAAGTTCAAGTAGATGTAATTTTGAACAGCTTGGTCAATAAAATTCGTCACAGTACTCTAAACTCTTGAAACTGTACAACATACAGTGTAGATGTATGATAAATTTCATACTATCACATACATAAGACATCTATAATACAAGATGTCTTGCTAAGTATAGATTATTATTGTGCATTATGGTAGAAGTCTACTACTACTAGTCGGTACCTACACCAATTCCAGCTGAAATGTAGTCGAGTGAGATGGGTATCACCAAAGCAAAAAATGAACTCGTACAATCCACTTAGTTGTGATTCGAAAATCTATATTCTGGTAGAGGGCGACACACTGGGGATATTAAAATTAAATCATCCAATTACAGGGCCAAAATTCAAATAGATCTCTTGGAAAATCCAAGTACTTAACAAAACGAAAATTCTCAGAAGGAAAAACCAGGTGACTGAAGTGGCCTCAGGGGGGCGCAGTGCATGTCGTCCCACTGAGACCTTTCAACGGCAAAAAATTGAATTTTCATTAAAATATTTCAATGATAAAATACCTCACCTCCATGACCTCCAGCAGTTGCTGAAGCTGTTTCAATTTCTCTCAGCAAAACTCCAGAAGAGGAAATTCCCCTTCGTGCGACAACACCGACCGAGGCAGCCATTTTGATGAAAAATTCGGACTCGAACCTATGCTGACTATATTCATTTTATAGATATGAAATGATAAGAATTTTCTATTTTTAAATACTGGGAACTGATCATTTAAATTTTATAAAGCTTTCCTTTCAATTTATTCACTTCAGAATTTTTATTTTCTATTGTGAACGGTATTCCGGTAATTTTTCACGAGTAATTTCAAGTATCTCCAGTCAGATGATTTATAATCTTCTACATGTAATGGCTAATTCCTTCTCAGTGATTTGCAACAGCTGGTTTAATCAGTGGTTATCAGTACAAGATGGATAGTATTTTACCTCTGATAGTATCCATGTGATAAAGCAGTGAAACTTTGTTGATTCTAATCATTAGAATCAAATGTTTTGCGATTTTAAAAAGTAATTTCAGTATTTTTGCATCGTATTGACATTCATTTCACACCAGAGGTTTTATCGATTCTTACTGATCCTTTTCTGTCCGTCTAGATCGGGAAGTGATTCGACGAGTTGAAAATGTATCATGTTCGGACTCGGTGAACTCCTATTTGCGTGTTTCCTGATTTACTGTTCTATTACGAGGTTGGAAAATGCGATATAAAATAATTAAATCAAACTTAGAATGTAGCTATAAAATACGTATATATTAAGCTACTTCTCATCACCACGGAAACACAAAATTAATTAGAAAACGCCGCTTTTTGACTGGTTATGTTTACATCATGCATTTCGATACTGTTTGCAAAATTTACACTTTTTTCATTCCAGCTCTGTTCTGGGAATCAAAATTGGTGAACCTTATCATCATATGTCATTTTTTATTAAATGGGCAATTTTAGTGTTTCTCTTTGTCCTGATTTCTAGGATCTTCCCTCAGTTTCTGAAATGGATCATAAAGCGTTGCTATCAAGTGGAAGCCAGAATCGGGAGGATCGGGATCCCATATATGACATTGCACGATGTTCAACTCAACGCCAACGGATACACTGTGGTAAAATCACATTATTTGTATGCTTCCTATGTTTACTTCAGCCAAGTTTGCAAAGTTGTCATTAGTATATATTTAGGAGACAGAAAAGTGGTTTTTCGAAGTTTTTCCCGACATAGGCAAGTGGGGTTTTCATTTTCCTAGGGCTGGGAGTGCAAAACTGCTTTAAACCTCACTCAACGCTTATTCTGCTGTTTTCGGTGAGTGTATGCCAGGAGTACATGTTTTTCTACCACGGTTCTAGTTTGTGATAAGAACTAAGTTCTGCTTAAATTTGAACTTGAAGTGACGGCTTAAACTCTCTTCAATGGGTTTTAGAAGTGTACTTGGGTCTCAACTGTTGTATGTGCGTTATTCCGTCGTATTTCGTTGTATCTCCATTTAAACAGTGCGAAAGTGGCATTCAGACCACAACATATTTCCAAGGATGAGACCGTTGTGGAGTTAATAGTAGTGTTATGGAGGCTGCTACGTGTATTCCGAGAACGCTCAGATTATTCCCAAAAATGGACACAAGATTTTGCATTTTCGGAGATATTGTATGTGAATAAATGACTCTGTAGATGGTTCTAGAACAAATTGTTGTGTCAGCAACGAACAACACCTTAGTTCCTGACGAACATTTTCCTTTTGGGGTTAAGGTGACGTTAAGGTTAACAGGGTTTATAACCAGAGTAGTGATTTTTTATGGAGTAAGCAAGTCGACATCATGCTGGACAGTTCTCCTAGTTTAAGGTGTGATTGCGAGGATGCGTCCTTGTAATATTTGTATCCCAGACGGAACGGAGGTAGAGCAGATTATGGCAGGGTTTGATTCAAAATTTGATTTGATTTGATGCATTAGTGCCAAAGTAAGAGTGGCGGAAAGAGTAATGCATCAAGATAATCGGGGTTTATTGAAAATGGAACATCCGACCACCTATGGGAAGAGCAGTTTGTATTTCGTGCAGTTTTTATAAGTTTACCTCCACGGTAAACTCGTTCTCTTCATTATTTCAACAGTCTTTTTGTAGACTCGGTCAGTGTTTGTTCAAGTTCTCTGCAAGCAATAATATCGACAGAACGAAAGAAAAACAATTGTGGTTCACTCTTTCAAGTGACCGGTTCAAGACCGTGAAACTGTGAGCATTGAAAAATAGTGTGATTGTGATCATGCCATTAGGACGGAGAATGAGGTGTATAGGAAAATGAAGGTATTGAAGACTTGATTATAGATTGAGAGTCAGACGATGAAACCAGTGATAGAGAGAGAGTGACGATAGCGATGAAGAAGATGTGTTATTTGCTTGTTTTAATAGTTGCTTGTTTTTGTTTTTTTCAATACATTATCATTTCATTATTGGCAAATTCTTGTCTTTCTTGGGGGTTTTTACTCCCGTATTCCTTCTATCTACGAATAGAGGAGAGGATTGTAGTCCGTGCACGTTTATAATTATTAGTAAGTACGCGAGTACCCTCCTCAGTTCATTGATAAATGATAGCCTAGAGGAGTAGGATGATGTTGGTTCCATTTGACGTGAAAATGACAGTACCCTTCAAATGGGCTCTCCAGCCGACATACTGCGAGTCATCTTGAAAATTTTCCGCCACCCTGTTTTTAGTCGCCTCAAGCATAGAAAGCAGAAACGTAGAATCGACTGATTTCAACCTAACCAAAGGGTTCACTTCCGATTCAAATACACAGTAGCCTAAAACAGGAGTTGGCAAAATGGAACCATCAGTTTAAGCTGCTTTCTTGTCGTCTGAGTGTACTGAATTAACATTTAAACTGGAGTTTCGTAAACCTCTGCAATAAGGGCTCGCACACACGGTAAAATTCAAACAGTAGCTTAAACCAAGTTTCAAAATTAACATCATTAAACTTCAACCTGTCCCCTAATCATTTGGATGCAGAATCGACCGGGATGGATTTCAGATTCGCATAGATACTCGCTTATACTAGCAATTTCTCTACTTATGGAGGGTTATCTATTACAGACATTGTAAACTTTTTTGTAGTCATTTGCTGCATTTTTTTACTGAGTCCCTTTTTCTTATAATTTTAAATTAATCTTTTCTCTCCAGGAAATCGACCTCTTATGGTTCCGCAGCAGCTTTCTCAGCAGCGAGGTCACCAAAATCGTGAGCGTTACCGTCCAAGATATGAGAATCAACAGGGACATGGGGACGCGGTCAGAAAAGTTGGGTTGGCAGCTTCCTGATTCTGTAGACGACATTAAAATTCCTCCCCTCATCATCACCTTGGCTCAGGTATTCTAGTCTCAAGTGTACTTCTTATCCTTGATACTTCAAGTATCTAAAATGATTTGTAAAGCTATTAAATATGCTAGAATTATAAATAGGTAAATATTAATATGATGTAGGGGATAATCTCTGGATCTACTGAACTGATTTAGAAAATTGTTTTATCCATAGAAAGCCATGTTGTTAGTGAGTGTCATGGGCTTTACGTGTACTAATACCTTATACCTTAGCTAGGATGTTCTGTATTTTTTCAACATGAAAAAAATCCAAGTGTATTTATACTACAATATTTCTGGTAGTAATGATAGTTAAACTCTATTCATGGAGGAAGGTTGGAATGAGGTAGAATATGGACGAGTAATGAAGAGATGGACCACCAAGTATTGATTTAATATGCTGCGACCTGCCATAACATGGTCGGACATGAAAACACACTAAACACTGCGTGTATATTTTCTGTAATCACATGGGTATAGCCAATTTAAAGCAGTGAAATAATCCGTAACGATTACTTTCTTGGCATAATAAACTAACATCTCTCTGAGCACTTGATGAAATTCGACATTCAACTTCCTTTACTATTTCTGACTGTTTTTCCATCGGTCCCAGCCGTCGGTTCACTCGTTCCATTGTGAACGTTTTACTTCATATTCCCATCTTCCTTCTTCTCTGTGAAAAAGGCATTGTAGGCGATTTCTTGGGCTCAATTCCTTACATCCTTGAGCTTTATTGAAAGCAGAGTTGTGCGTTTGCTGAAGTTTGCTCGTCCATTACATGGAAATCGGCGGTCTGGGGAAGATTGTGATGATACTCCAAATCGAAAATGCGTGTTGATAGAAGAGTAGACTGGCGAGAAGAAAAGTACAAATGCAGTAAATATTATACGAACACAAGGATACATAATGCAGAACAGAATAACCGCGGATTATCCCATCAAAATGGAAATTGAATCTTGGCATGGCTGACAATTTAAAAGAGTAGAATTCCGTACATCGCCTTCTAGTTCAGGGTACCAGGCCCTCAACCTTGCCAGTCTCTTGCAGAGTGCAGGGTTAGATTGCAATAATCAAGGGACTGCACTGTAGTGTATGTATAATTTGCTTATACTAAATGTGTTCCTTCTTATGTTTGGCTGTAAGCTCTTCTATATAGTTGTAGGGTCTATAGGTATATATCACTGTTTTATTTCATCCTTGTTGTTAATTAGTTTCATTTTCATTGTTATTGATTGACGATGTTGTTGGTTTCACCTACATGAATCATGGGTAATTTATGGGTCTGTTGCAGTTTGTTTCGTTGAAAGTACTGAAAGTCACATTGGCCATACTGAGTCCAAGCACAGTTGTCCACAGTACTCTATCTGACGTGAACATCGACGCTTCGGTTGTTCACTCTGCACGCTCCCTTCTCACCAGTGCCAGTGTGGGAACCTTAAACATCCGCCTTCTGTCTCCCAACGATCCCAAGCTGTCGCTAAGTGTTTCCACGTCTTTCGCTGCCGAAGCTACCATAGTCGCAAACATCCCTCTCAGCATTCAGGTGACAATTCTCCCAAACCTGACCTCTTAGCTAACTATCCTTTTTTTCATTTTGCCAACACTGTTCAAGCTATATTATCAACAGATATTCATGATTATTATTATTTTCGATCCCAATTGTAGTCTAGTTGTGCCAAAAACTTTTGAAATTTATCTTTTGCTGGCAGGAGGGGCTAATAGTGATAATTATTGAATTCTACCACATTTTCATCTGAAAAACAAGTTTTTCAACTACAATTTCCATCTATTCAAGCTCTGCTTATGAAACGTACATTGCCGTTTTTCTTGCTTCTTTTTTGTAGGATTTAGAATTTTTGTATTGTTCAGAAACATGTATCAGATCTTTCAAATTTAATTATGGATGGGGGTGAATGGAGGGAGTAAGAGTCATAAATCGTTGCCCCCCCGTTTAACTAACCTTTCTTGTGCAATAAACCTCAACAAATTTGAATGAGTTGGTCTAGTAAAAAAAAAACTATGTATAAGCGTTTATAAGTATGATAATATAAAACCAAACATAGGGATGCATTATTTACTAAAATGATTTTTGTTTAATTTTGATCTTGGCAAGCTCTGCATACAGCTGTAGCGTACAGGTCATCAGCATCTCCTAGTATTATTAATATTTTTCTTATATTTGTATTCGTATTCGTATGGGTCAAAATATCCCGAGGAAACCAAAAACGCTCGAGGGTCGTTAGGGAGTAGTGGGAAGGGTTTAGGGCTTTGAGTAGCTGTGTCACCTTGTGAAAATTGAAAATAGTAAGCGAAAATGTGGCCTGGGTCAACATTTCTGATTAGTTGGTGTATTCTTTTCTGTTTTTCTTCATTTTTTCCCTGTTTTGAAAGCATTTTTTTCATGCTGTTAAAATCAATATGACTCAGTAATGTCTCCTTTTTGTTCTTCCAGTTTTTTCTTCGAACCAATTATCTTCAATCTCTTGTTCCCCTTAGCTCGTGCTTTGGTGTTATACGAAAGAAGTTTAACGCACATGCATTGTTTCAGCCATGGCGAACAGTCCTTGTTTTATTACTGATGAAGAGATTAGACAGGAGGGGGAGATGGTCAAGAAGAGTTTGTTATTCTGAGCTTGACTGTGATTTTGACCTCTAGTGATGTGTGCATTAGATAGTCCTGAGTTTTCCTTTATTTTTTTAATTCATCATGATCATTTATTAAAATTTAATAAATTGAATAAGTATTACATTTTGTTCTTCTTGTTATTGGGGAGTCCATTAGTAATATTGAACCAGAATGTGATTTTGGATAGTAATTCGTTGACGGTGGATTGAAAATATTGTTTTATGGCAGAAATAGAACCAAATTGTTCCTTGGAATGTTTTGAATGACTCCCATTGCACCTTATTGTGATGTTGGGTCACAACGCCTCATCATTGTCTCACATGTCCTGAAGGTTCACGTTGTCTCTGGAAGGTTAATAAATCATATTTTTCAATCATCCAATCTATTTGATCTGTATGTAATCTACATTACTTGAATTTGCTTGTGTTTCAGAACATTGATATCACTTTCGACTCCATCAAAACAGTTGTCGGTGAGAATGTTCTTTCTCTTTGCCGGAGGATGAAATCTAATGAAAGAACTGAAACTCGAGAACCCATCAACTACAAACTGCTCATCAATCGAGTGGCGCCAATCATTCCAAAAGTAAATACTTAGTTGAAGCCCCACGCTTTATTTAATTTATAAGATACCTCCAAATTTGTTTCTTTTTTGTCCAAATTTCTGTATAATTTTCTCGAAATTGCCCTAATTTACTGTTGTTAAACTTCTATTACAGACAATGTATTTTCAGTGTAACATACTGGGTTCTCAATAGATGAAAATCCCAAATTCAATTGAATATTCATTTTATTCAAAATAGTCAAAAACAGTTTGTTCAAGTAAAAACTCTTGTGAACCATTATATCTGGTAGCAATCAGGTGTAGCAACCTGATGAATTGGAAATCTGTATATATTAATTTAATAAAGGAAAAATCCTGTTAAAGGGGAATGGGTAATATCTCATATTCACCACAACATTGTTGACATGATCTGGTCTTTGGATGTAGGTTTTTCTTGAATCTAAAGTTCATGATGGTGCAGAGCTTCACTTGCAAATGCAAATGAAATTCATATTTGCTTGTATTGATAGGGCACTTTCAATAAAAATGTATGTTGACTTTTCAATTCTTGTTGAGTTGAATAAGAATATTGTCCAGTTCTTTTAACATGGAACAAGTCAAAATGTCCACAAATAGCCAAAAAATGTCACGTGGGAGGGCCAGTACCTGAGCGCCAGGAGCGACCAGGAGCTAAGAGCGAGAGTCCCAAAGAGCTAAGAGCAGGATCTGACGATAACTGTTTTCGCTGTCTTAGCTCCTGGCACTTTGGTGCTAGAACCTGTACTAGCTAAGTCTGCAGCCTTGAAAATGCTCCTTCCCCACTCCCCAGACGCACTGGTATATAAAGAGGGAAGGTAACGGATGGTGGAGTGGCAATATGCTGGGGATTGTGGGATTATTAAGGTCAAAAACCTTGGCTAAAGGGAACCTAGGGCTAATGCTATTGTGTCATCTCATCATAAAGTGGATAGTTCAAGGCAAGCAGCATGGGAAGGCCCACAAACATTTGAGAGTAGTTACGGATGGGCATTATTTTATCAACTTGATACCCAATTTTACAGGATACGTTGATGATACAGGATTGATTCCGTCCCGTTTCTTGGTTATATTAACTTGATAAGCGAATTTTATTATGAATTTTAACGAAAACACATTATACGATCCAGAGAATTACATATTCTCCTTCCATTTCAGAAATTTTCTCTAAGTTTTCAAACCTGCTCACTCACAGACGTCGTTGAAAACGATATAGCTTCTTTGAAGAAACTCTACATCGGGACATCTTTTCGATCTCAAATGAAGCCTGTGTGTAAGTGAACAAATTAATGTGTTCATTTCAGACCAAAATTATGACTTTGAATTATGTCAATTCAAACGACACAACGGTAACGCGTCCATTAATCGGAAATGTGTATTTAACTGGACAAAAAAACGTTTTTCTATCATAAATACAATTTTAACGTATTTTTACTATTCTAAATGTTTTAAATAAATGTACATGTGTGTGTGTGTGTATTTGTGATATTATGACTGAATAATAATGTACCCTCAATATGTGTCAATTCGAATGGCACAGCGGTAACGCTTTCATTAATTGGAAATGTGTATTTCAATATGGCTATGAAAATATAGAAATAACAATTTTTGCAAAATTTCTTCATCGGAATCCGTTTGGAAGCATTCTTAATTTTGATGTTACATATGTGTGTGTGCTCTATGTATGTTTTGTATATACGTAAGTGAATAGATATTGACCGTAGATTTATAATTATTCAGAAGAAGCTTCTGGGGGTTTATTGAGGTTTAGTCTTGAATAAAAAACCTGATCCCAACGTTTCGGATTTTTATTTTTCCAATAGGTATCAAGAAAAATTTACAAACACACAGAAAAAAATGGAATAAAATATTAGTGAAATACTTATGAACGTTTCAATTAAGAACAGAATTTCCTGCATATTTAGAAATAAATAGGGAGAGATGAGAAACTTCAAGAGTTATGGTGTTTGTAAAGAGCGTGTGTACCAAAACTACTCATCATAAATGATGAGGAACGAAAATTATCATTTGACCAATTGTAACTTACACTTAATGGGCAAACAAAAAATGGTGATGCTGAAAAATATACTTAAATTTTATTAAAATGTGCTTAAAATTCAAAGAATCCAAAATCTTTTTTTGAATAGAAGAAGTTCGTTTAGGACAAGTTTTTTCTCGATAGCATTGATAGTTAGGAATTTGTTTGGATAGAAATTGCTCAAATTTCGACTCAATTTACCATAAGTAAACTTAGAACGATAATTTTGGAAAATTAGCTCGTAAGATCATGCTGCATGACTGAAACTTATGTAGTTTTTTCACTTTGCATGGTGCGCAGGTGGAGTCAGAGGAACTGGAGGAATTAACGTGACCGTGAGTGACCTTTTTGTCAAATCAGCCGCGAGTGACAGGTACTTCGAGCTCAACAAACTTACATGGGAGGCCAACGTGAGTTCAAACATTTACAACATCATATAGGTCTCGTATTAAAGTTACTTAATATTAATAACTATATTTAAACGTACTGATGTGTAATGCAAGCGTTACAGGGACGTCGCTAGGTCCCACGATCATACGATCGCACTTATAAACTTAATTAAAAATCCACATAATTTAAAAGCTAGACCAAACTTTTGAAGGAACAAGAAAGAGTCAGGAACATCAACAGTATAACCTGTATAAGCAGCGCTAGAATGGACAGCTTAATACTCCAATCAAGAAATCAAATTCATAGTTTCTGAGTTTTAATGCTCACGTGAGATTTATCAGAAAAGAGGAAATAGTGAAGAATTAATCACTATGTTAGAAAAATTTGAAATGTTCTTGAAAACAAGGCCAAGGTTCCTAATCGAATACAAAAAGAACTAGAAAAATCGGCAGTATAAGCTGTTTGAGCAGCGACGGAATGGATTCCCTGCTATCCCCTCAATTTCCTCTCCCACAGAAAATTCAAAATTTCCAAGGTTTGTCACACAACTAGACTAGAATTAGGATCGAACTAAAAAAAAAAGTTTTAAATCAATAAAATTCGATGAAAATTGTGAAGCAATAACTATTTATCATGATCCCCCCCCCCCCTAATCACCCTTTTCCATAATGTAAATTGAATGAGCTGGCATATTTTTAGATACTCAACCATAATCTTAATTGAACAAAAAAAGAATTCTCGCTTGAGCTGCGGTCGAAATGATTGGCTATTAACCACTCTATTGCCTCTCCTGTAACCAAAATCAACATTTCCGAGCTTAGTTGCTCAACTATATGAACATTTTTGTCGAAGTATATAAGAATCAAGAACATCGGTTGGACATTATGGTCTGAGTAACGTAAAAAAAATGTGTCGCGAAAAACCATGTTTTTTCGGCTTTATCCCCTCCATTCTTCCCCCTCTATCTTTCGTCGTGAAATCCGAAATTTCCGGTGTTTGTTGCTCAACTTGAGCAAAATTTGAATCGAACCAAAAAAATAATCAGGAAAATCGGTTAAGAATTGTGGACTGAGCAGCGTCGATGAACTTTAAATAATACATGCACACCTCGCACAGACATACATTTATATTTTTTTAGGGATTCAGTCTTAGAATGGTCTGCTATGGATTTCTAAGCAGTAATTTTGTCTCATGTTTGGGTTGTCCCACACCCCTCTGGATCACTTCTGATGGGCCTGCTTCCGAGGGACGTCCTAATGAATATCAGTTTGAGTTCAAGTCAACATCGAACGAAAACTATATTTTGCCTACAGTCATTGTAATTGTTCGGTTTTATTTCTAGTTGTTGGAAGAAATTGGCGTCAGCACCGTGCTGGTTCTCAAAGATCTGAACTTCGTTTATGACCATTCATCGATGAACTGGGTTTTGCAGTTCTTACCTCCTCAAGTGAGTTTTTTTTCATTCTGATTGTAGAGAATAAACATTACCCATCTAATAAATCAGTGAGAATTAACCCTAGTCAGGTGGACAACGCTAGTTTTACATGTGGTGGGGACGTTTGTGCTTTGCAAATTATTAAGAAACGTATAGTCTGTCAACACCGAAAAGTTCACTACAAAGTACATTCTGTGATTGTGATAAGTCAATTTTGTAGCACTTAAGAAAAAATCGTTTTATATAACTACCTACTTATTGCCCACGAATCCTGCCAAATCGGTCTTTTTTTCTTTTCCCAAGTTAGTGCGTGGGCTATTAGGTAAGGCTAAACAATGTTCAAAAGACTGCTTGAATAGTCATTAATTACAAGTTCAAGGACTGTGATGGAAAAGTGATTAATAATTTTTTTATTTAGTTCGAAATTGTTCTTAAGAACGAATAAATTTAAAAAGAGTTGAGTATTGCAGTTTTTATGATTTTCCCCCTCTTCAAAACTCAAAAGATGGACATGAAACAAGAACTTTTAGAACAATACGTAATTTTTACCTATTCCGCCTGTAATAGGTGATTCCGGAAGTCCACTTAACTAGGATTACGTGATTGTAGAGCTTGCATACATTTCTGTCTTTATTGAAGATTCTCGTAGTTACTAGAATCATTAACCAAACAAACTTCTGACTTACATAGTAATACATACATTCAAGGTTCATTTATTGGACATGTATACATTTACAAATGACAAGCTTTGATGATTAAATGAGAGCTTAAATTTCTAAAATTAACGAAAAAAATAATAATCTTTGTTCTTTGAAACATTTCCCACCGTATAATTGAATTCCAGGGAATTTGTGCTCTTCGGAGGAGTTATTTTAATTTATAGACAGCAATGTGGAAGGAAAAGGCTCACAATCGGTAAGAATAAAATAATTACAAAGGTATAAATAAAAATAATTCAGATCATGGATTGCGACTGGTATAACATAAAGCATAATAATTTGAAAAACAGTCATTTGACAGTTTCTTCTTTAATTTAACTACTTTGCCGTGGAATTAGCAACTGCGCCTTCACTTATGCATTTCTTTTCGACTGAGTGAGGACTATGAGTCCCGCCCTTAATTTTGATGATCTTGCATTCATACTCATAAAAGTAATCTCACAAACCAGTTTCATAAAGTTTTTGTGTTTGTGGTCTCAGTTGCAGAACAAGCCAGAATCCACATCTCCTAGCCGCTCCTCATGGCCGTCGGTCCATGTTCAATCCAAAATTGAACTGTGGAATGTATCTTCCACGCTGAAACTACCAAATTTGATTCCAGCAGCTGTCGGTTTCGCTCACCTCAAGTTCCATTACGATTCTAGTCATAGTTTAAGTGGAGGTGCGTATACACCTTTGATTTGTGGGCATACCAGAATTGCTTGATTGTTTGTTCTTATCAGGTTGAGGGCATCAAGGCAGTTGATCTTGATTAATCACACTATCATATCTACAAATCTCCGCAGATAATGAACAAGTAGAGTGACAGTATTGCTTCCTCACTTATTTTAACATGGACTCCTGATATAGAGACAAAATACTTAAATTTTGATGTGGTGAATATCGTGTTTATATTATAAAATATTGAGCTTCCTGCAGTGGTGTAGCAAATCCATTTCTTCTCAGGAGGGAGGCGGGGGGGGGGGGGGGAGATATAGTAGCATTCAAAGATTATATAAGTACCTAACGGTTGATGCATGATACTACAATGTTGAAAAATGCTGTCCTTCCCGAACAAGCCTCGATCAAATAACATTCGGTATTTTTACCCTGCTGATTTAGCTGAGTAGAAAGATTTATTATTGCAAATTATAAAGTTAAAACAATCACCATCGAATTAACGGAATTTGGGTCTTACATCCCTACCTGCCGAGAGAAAAGTAACATGCTCATTTTCGAGGTTTTTATAAACTTAGGCAAGTAGGTTGTCATTTTCAAGTGATTTTGGACGCTGGATCGATTGTGATGGGTCCCAAACCAGTCCAAGCTCATCTGACTTGAAAAATCTCATTTTAAGTTGGAAAATGTTGAAGGAAATCGGTGTAGAATTCAATTTTTGAAATCATAATTTTTCCTTTTCCTTGAATAGAAGACTTGGCAGTCAGAAAAGGTTTGGGGTGGGGGAGATGAGGTGGTTTCAAAAATGATAAATGTATATGAAAAAATTTAGAGCGTTTTTTATTTTGCTAAGAAATTAATTTAGGGTGGTGATCCATCTTGGCTGAGACACCTTGTATGGTCCATCGGTCTTTGGCTTATGATGGTGTTATATAAAATTCAAGGCAAAGGTACTTTACTTCATATGTTGAGTCACAGATTTTCTGAGACTGGCTGCTATTTCGCAGGTGATGTGTACGAGTTCCTCACGGAGAGCCTGTGGTGTCAGCTTAACCGAGTGTGGAGTGTGGTGAGCCTGCGGAAGGAGCACAGCTGGGGCACAGCGCTCTACATGGGCTTCCTCCTGGTCAAAGGCAACCGGTCCAAGCTCAAGGCGATGGTTGACATTCTCCGCTTCGAGTGGAGTCCGCCATTCTCGGATCTTCTAAGGCCCTTACTTAGGTGAGCTTCTCATCTGTACCTTGCACCACGTTCATTCAATGAAAGATTCGTTGGCTGTATTCATTTAATATTAGAAGATAAATGTACTTCCAGCACGATTTTTGGAAATGGAATTCAAGCTCAAGTACTTTCAGAAATGTATTATTTTTTAATGTTGAACGTTGTTATCAATTATTTTTTATTTTTTTTTTCCAAGAGTAAAAGTTGAATCAAAATGTGGTTAGCGTTGATAAAAGTTGCTTTCTGAAGAACAAATACGGGTTTTATGGTAACAAGTTTCATTTCCTGCTAAAACCTTCTAAATATCATATCTCGGGAACGAGTTTGCATAGAAAAGTGCCAGTGGCGGGGTTTGCTCCATTTTCGGTTATTGTTATCCAAAAGTTTATTTTTCTCCCATAAATTGCAGGTGTTGACATATTTCTGTTTAAACAGTATTTATTCTGTACCGCTATAATTTGACTTGGTTGTTTCAGGAGCATATTATTACAAGCGACCCACTCTCTTGGCCCCAGAAAAGGGGACTTGTCTCATAATAAATTCAACGTGAACGTTTCCTTCGCCAATACTAATTTGTTTTTCATAACAAATAATAAAGGTTAGTTCCAAAGTTCCTATAATCTATTTTATATTTTATTATTTTATTTTATAAAAAAAAAACTTGTTTTCCTTGGTTGATTACCAAGGTTTAATACTGGAAACGGTAAAACTAAACGCTGCAGATTATTACTGGTCTATGTTTAGAAGAGGTAATCCTTTGGGCCTCCATTCCAGGTAATTGTATTCTAGAAGTCCCAAGGAATTTTGCCCCTCCTCCTCAACTTCCCCCACGTCAGGCATCCTGGTGTTGCAGAAAAGCAGGGCCAGCCCCTTCTGGAAAGTGACATCTCCCCTCTGGAATCTTGCAACTGACGCCACCTGGGTTGGATGGGGCTGGATCTCCAGGAAATATAAATTCAACAACCATAAACATCTATGCATTGATACTCAATGAGTTATTATTTTGGTAGAGCTAGAGGTTTTTTTAAAGCCAAACAGACGCTCTTTAGGGGAATTGTAGGAGTGTCCCCAGACCTCGCTCGAGTACGTAGGAGTATCTCTGCCTTGTAGCAGTATCCCCGAGAAGGTGTAATCAGTAAAGTCAAGTCTATTACAGAAGAATATAATTTTTTAAAGTAGCATCAAACATGATAGCATATAACATCAAACGCCTTGTCAATTTCATAAATTTAAAAAAATAGGAATGTACCAGGGTTAGTACATTACAACGGCCTGTACCTTGGAGGGAGGAGTGGAATTCTCGTTATTAGCTCTTATTTCACGGTCAAAGAAAGCTGGCACATTGCACGTTGCTGGGGTTCTGCTTCGTGGTTGTGCTCTTCACTTGTAAAAATCACCTCCTTGCCCATAACTCTTAGGAACGCTTTGCATTTCATATGGCGTTTTGAACACCAACCGGCCAACTTTTTTTGGAAAACAAACTTGTTGTCCCCTCGAAAAAAAAAAAAAAAAAAACGTTCTTATTCTCGCGGCTACCACCTTCAATAAAAACACTTTCCTCGTCGCTCATGTTTAATCGGTCTGAACAACCGAGTCGTAAGATAAGAACGTTGACACGGGGAGTGCCCCACTTCTCTGCACAAGATGGGGACTCCAGTACAAAGTCACCTTGTGGAGCATCTGCCGGGTTGGGAGGACTCCTACATCTCACTGCCCTTTATCTTCAACCACTACTACTAATAAGTCAACTGAAATGAAGATTCTTATTCTTTTTCTATTCATAAATTTTGTGGATGTATTAATTTTCATGAATATGAATTTTCCCATCTCTGCTATAGCTGCCAATATTATTAATAGGGTTAGCCAATTTAAGGTATTGAAGTTGTTTTAGCCAACAATCGAAAATCAGCAAATCGACATATTTTCCTCTTGTAACAAATAACCATTACTACTTGTATAATTCTGGGGTTGACGTAGAAACTTATTTTCAGTTTGTCTTATGATGCGGATCGATACAGCCTCCCTGGATAGCAATCTACCCTCCAAGACTATGGTTGAAGCGGACGGTATTAAATTGGCTTCGATCACGCCAACAGCCACATCCTTTGCTTGCCTTCGATCTCCAGATATCAAGGTGTGAATTGGTCGTCATATTCTTACCTGGTTCCAGGAAATCTCGAGATGCACGTTGTAGATGCAGACAGCCATCTAAAAGCTTCATTGCTCACGAATCCACTCTGTGATGTACAAACATAAAATCCATCAAACAATTTTCTCTGATCCTGAACGTATTTCAATGATTATTTCATTGCATATGAACGAATCTCAAGAACCTGGTAACGAGCATTACGTACGTCTTCACTTTTCAGTCGTTTTGTTATGTAATTCTCAGAGAATGTGCGGCTGATATTCAAGTACGTATAGTATAGACTACATATTGGGTAACGACACAGGCATTATTATCCGCGAATGGAACGACTGAAATTTAACGATGTCATTTCGTTGGTCTGAGGAACATCGTCAGGGACTTGAAGCAGGAATCAGAAAAAAGGACACGGTTATTACATTCCGTTGTATTAGTATTTCTACTGCTGTCTGGCAGCTCTAACTTGATCATGCTAGATCTTCAAATATACCTACGGAATGTTGTTGGTACCTATGTGTTTGCTTTCTATCACGGTATCAGCACATAGATCCCAATATTATTTTATTCATTTCAAAAGAAAATATTTTTACCATTGCATACAATTTCCCGTACTTTGTACGTATTGAGCTGGCAATACCGCACCTGGAGATTAGGATTCTCCACCTGGTCTTTGGATGGTGGTTTCAGTTTGCAGTAGGGGAAACTCCCGATTACTTAAGCATAGTAATTGTTATGTCTACACTTATGCGTTTTCGTCTTTCAACTTATAATCTACGTCTTTCAACTCTCCTCGTGAAGAGTGCCTCTGATGCATCCCCTAGAAGTAAGCGATTCCTGCCCACATTTGCCCGTCAGGTTTCTTTCAACCCCCGCAATGGAGTCATCAGAAGATGCAAGTTTACTACTTTTGATAAGTGCTGCGTTTGTTCAAAAAATCGTATTTTTAATACTTTTGGTGTCCAACTTGTACGTGTAAAATGGCCAACGTACGTTCCAGAGAACAGGTAATTTACTGTAACCTCAATGAATTCAAGTATTTCCTTTTTCATCAGACATTGTATAAACAATAAAAAAACTTGAATTCGGCAATTTTTCAATGGAAAACTGACGCGAGATGAACGGTGTGAAGCACAGAAATCCAACCCTTGCGGTTTGGCGTGTGCTACCCCTTCCCCTACCGTTCAACACACCCGTTCTACTCAAATGAAGCTCGCCTCTTGGGATTCATCACGTGGGTCACACCTTGCGCTCTGACGCATGCCTCTGATGAACAAAAGTTTCACAAGTGTGGACATACCTTATGACCTCCACGCTATTCGCCCAGAACGACAGTACAACTGGGTGTCTCAACAGGATGTCATACTTTCTAAATATGGAGAAAGACCATCGCCGTCAGCTCAAAACCCCCACAATTTCAACATAAATGCATTTTTAGAACGAGTTTAGGCATTCTGGAGGCAATCCAGACAGGGAATGTTAGAGACAAGCTTCCCTTCTATTTGAATTCCGACTGTGGTATTCAGATTGAAATATTGCTGGCTCAAGTTCGGCTGTCTTGGGTCCTATTTTATCTTTCGAGCATACCTGGCTTTGAAGTAAAATTTATTGCCGAGTGTCCTTTATGCTACCCTTCTGAATCTGACACTTTCCTTCATTTCCTCCTTGTATGTCCCCTTTTCCGTGGTGAGCGTTTTTCCTTTTGGCTATCTAATGAATTGTCTTACTCTGAACTCTCTACTCTGTGATGCTTTAATGATATATCTACATGTCAAAAAGTGTCTTACTTTTCAAATAATTGTATACAAATTAGAGTTTTCCTTCTGAACGAAGGTTTCCCACATTAATTTACTTACCTTTATAAATTCGGTTTTTTTTTTAATTCGTTATTTGTTTGGTTTATTACTATATTCATTAGCCTCAGTAAATTGTTTGCCAATCCTGTAACTTTTACAAATAAACATTTTCATTTCATACTGTTTCCCTTTATCTTAACAATTTCTATATACATGGATAGTTCAATAGTTACATATTATCGTATTATTTATTACTTATCATTCATTTTCCTAATCTCTAAAATTTCAGGGCTGGTGTGTCAGTCTCGATTGTTTGCGCTTCGAAAGTTCCAAATCTCAGAAATCCAACACTCTCTCTGTCGCTATAAAAGTATCGAGGAACATTCAATTCGTATGGAACCCGAATCTCCACCTCAAGTTCCGTGAAATGTGTGTTCAGCTCATCAATTTCTTCAATGATATATTTCGTAAGTGTTTTGAAGGATGCTCACTGCGTCATGCTACGTGAGTACGTTTTAGATTCTGATGGTTTTGTCTCATCGCATTCATTAATTTATCATAAATGTGAATACAAATACATACCCACATATATGGGCGTGTTCATATTCATAAATAAGGATACGAATGAAATTCATAAATAAAAAAATATGAATAAGCATACGAACACGGATATAAGGATTTGAATATGGATGTAAGAATATAAACTGAGGGTGTCAATGCCGAATATATCACCAAAAAAATCGATTTTTTTGTTAGCGTGGCACATGTTTTTTGCACAATTAAATAGAATACAATAATTTTATCATTTCCAATTATTGGAGTCGAACCAAAAAATAATGTTGAAAATCATTCAAGAATTGCAGGCTGGGCAGCATCGACTAAATTTGTGACACACACTCACATAGTATATTATACTCTCTCGGGGAGAGCAAGAGCTTAAAAAGAGAAAGAAACCTACCTTTTTTTTATATTCTTGGATTCGTCTTAGGCATTTCTTTTTTTTTTAAGTAATTTATGTTATGTATTATGTTCTAATAGGCGTCCTTCTACTGACGAACCCTTGGTTCTGAGGAACGTCCAAAAAATGTATATAAAGTGTGGAAAAATTTGTAAAACGCGTCTCGTGAAATTTACAAAAAAGTTACTATTTTTTTATTTGTATTCAAATCCGTATTGGTATTCAGATTCATATTTTCGGTCATTCGTATTCTGTTTTATGAATATGAATGCGCCCTTCTCTGGCTACGTGTTAGTTTTCAGCTCCGTCCAACGTTAAACCAGTGGAGACCAACAAAAAGTGGCAGGTGGTGCTGAAAGGTTTCGTCAAGCTCTCCATCAAGACTCCTCACCACTGCCTAACAGTTACCACAGGTATGATTTCATTTGTTCTTTGAAGTATTTTATCATAACTACAAAGATTTACATTTCAAAGAATTTTCTCAAGAACAAAAGGTATTGCAATTCACGAAATTCAGTTTGATGTATTTTGATACGATTCTTGGATTCTAACTATATATTTATGCTCGTATATGATCAACGAGCCCTGATGATTACTCAATTATTAACTATGCCCACCAAGTACCTACCAATGTATCAACTTCTTACTATAGAGACAAGTTAAATACTCATCTGAGTCGTCGCAGGCGTTCCACTGGAATACTGGTGTTTCTACAGTAAACCCTAAATACCCTTAAAAAAGGGAAGGGGGGTAAATACCTACGTCATCTTGTAGCACCCCCTTTACCTTTTTAAAATGGGGTTAAGAACCATCAGTTTGTTGTGAGTTCACCTCGAGATCGGAGGTGTGTGTGCCAGTTTGCAGTGGAGTCTCTGATTTTAGCGTGTTATCCTAAATTTGAAGAACTGTAATGAATTTCATTTATCATGTAAAGTTTCTTGAAGTGACATTGGTTAGCTCTCGTTTTCCTCAATTCAACCAATACTTGTTATTTATACCCGCTCGATGTATTTCAATCCAGAGGAAGATGAGATTCCTGATGATGGCCAATCAGGTTTTCCAGGCTCTGGCTGGATATACACTCGTACATGTACATTTTAGTAGTGGATCTTGAGGATCAGTCCAATAATTCCAATATTAATCTTTCCATACATTCGATTTATTTATAAATCTTCTTTCGGGCTTAGACAGAGTTTGTTGATATTAACACATCACTTATTTGCAATTAATTTTTCTAACGAAGCCTCTAATGAGGAAAGTCAGAGAGGCATTTTTTGTAGAAAATGACCTGTAAAATAGATTCCTGGATTTTTAATGTTAGGTTTGTTACACCTTCTACCTTGATTTCAGACGACTTCCACTTCAGCTTATCTAGCCCCGACTGTTCGTGGTCTACGACTGCCATTAAATGTGCGGTGGACGGCGCTGATATCTTCACTGTCGAGTCTCTCCATTTCGCAGTTCTCCACGACCACGCTCTCGTCAGACACGAACGAGCGAACAGTGAAGATTTTGTGCTGCCCTGGAACCGAACATGGTACGTTTATGGAGTTCAAATTGTATTACCTGAATGCAGAAAAACAACGGTGGAATTCACTTGGGATGGGTAGGATCAGAGTGAACGAGTTCTAAGAAACGAATCTTTTAAAGGACCTTGATCAGGAATAGATCCGTCGTTCTGAGATACTATACATATGTATATCCATAAATAGTCCATCAACGTTTCAGTAAGAAGAAATGCGTACCTGTATACATCCAAGTATTTAGACGGCTATCCATCTTTAGTACAGCATATTTTTTGTATTGATGTGGACATTTTTATTTCTGTAGGACCAGAAGAAGAAATGAACACATTAATATAATTAAATCACGCGTTGCTAATTAAGGCAAAATTGCTGTTGTTTGTAAAATCGCCGTGAAAATTGCATATCCATATACTGGATTCGGGTTTTTTTTCCGGAGATTTCGCTCTCTTCATCCCATCTCTCTGCCCCTCGCATGTGAACATTTTTTGTTGAATGCGATAGGTGCTTACCTGTAGTATTCCTACTCATCGTCAAATTATTCGTTATTTCTTATAAGATTGGCTGGTTAAATCTGTTGTTATTATTGCCGTATTTGTTGTAAACGCCATTTTTAACTTGTCTGACAGAAATATTTTCACAAATTCGTATATGGGCTGACCGTCTTCCTGCTTCCTAATGCATTTTTCTACCCACTTTTGTCCTATGTCAGTAAAAACCTCTCAAAACCACTTTTTTGGCAGGTTGTTAACTAGTTTTCGACCATAGCATCTATGCGTACGAGGCGATCGGGCTGGCCACAAGTTGGGACCTACCAGACCCCAATGGAGTCCATAATTGAACGGATTGTTTACATCAATTCTAAGACCTTTTAATGCTTGGATTTTCTATGGACGTTGCAAATTTTGAATCTACGCACCTTGAAACGCAAAAGAACAAAGTTTGATGCGTTGGAGGGGAGGGGGGGGTATAAAACATTTTTTTGGGCGATTTACCCTGCCCCACCCTGTATTTGCAAAGCTAACCGAAAATTCGGGTCGATTTGATTCGAAATATAAGCACATGGATATCTTGTGCTTTCACTTCCATGTTTGCCCCAATTGAACCAGTGTTTAACTAATACTTGCTGATTTCCCAAATACTTCATGAATTTTGGTACTTGGATTTTTAGGCACATCACCATGAAGAGTGGTAAAGCTGTGTTTCCGTATGACCACAACTTTTCGTCAGCTGTTCAAGGGGACCTCATAACCGTCATCAAATGGCTCAAACGTCTCCACAAATCACCGAACAAGAAGCCATCCACCATTTTACCGCCAGATTTATTCATTAAAGTGAGCCATTTCATTCGAATGAACTTGTGAACGTGCGCAGTCAAATTGCGGTGTGAACGAAATCGTTACAGCTTTTCAACTTTTTCAGATCAAGGAGTTTGTGTTCGAGATGAGCGACGACCCGTTTGAAGTGAAACTGCGTGATAATTACGAGCTTTTGGAGGACGAATATAAGGAGAACATTAAACGTCAAAAAATGTTGGATGAAAAAGTAAGAGGGCGTTGTGGGGCAGAGGGAATTTTCATCTCTTTTTTTCACTGGGTTCTCTCCATATGTTGAGAACAGAGATTTATTTCAAGCAGACATTGGTTGGTATTTCTAAGATGACAGGCATTACGAGTATAGATAATTAGTTTCAGTAATTCATATGTTATATGAACTGTATTCATATAAGGGAAGCTCTCTCAAAGTTCTGAATATTGGTTAAATGAAATGTATGCTTTTAGTTCGGATTATTATCAACATATCTTCTTGGAGTTTTCAAGTTTATGACATTTTTTCTGAATCAAACACTTTTTCTTAAATCTATTAGACGCACTATGTACTTGATGTGTTTTGCTTGGGACAAGTGGGATGGTTAATGTTTTACCGTCCCAGGTTTGAAGTCTGAGATTTTCTTTTGTTAAAATTTTTTTTCTGTATTCTAAGATATTTAGGTAATTAAAATGGTGGATTAAAGAAAAAAACGCTGCCAGTTCCTACACATGGGTTTTTTATTTGATGAATAATGCGTTATTGTTCATATTGTGAGGTTTATAGGCTCAGAAAATGCGATTATTTGCTATAAAAAAAAATAAAAATACTTGGACAATGACACTCCAATCGCCTTTGTGAGTAAAAACCTCGAAAAATCATGTTTTTTCTAAGTTAAGACGATCGAATTGGTTTGATGTGAGGACCAACTATGTTCCTAATGGAATCCTAGTGGATTTTTGACATCAAATCCAAGGCCTTTTACGGCGCGCACGGCCATTGCGGATTTTGAATGTGCGTACCTTGAATCATCAAATGGAAAAATTTGAGGAGGGGAGCGGGAAGAAAACTATTTTGCTAATCCGTACGAAGGCCTTCTATAGTAAATAATGAACCAAAACAGTTTTGAGATGGGTCTGTGAAAGAACCGCGCACTTTTCTCATGAGATTTGGTTATCATAAAATTCGTATGCGACTTCGCGAAAACTACAGCTTCTTGTGTGCTGATCAAAAGTCTCCATTGCCCCAAAAAAATAATCACAGGATTTTTCGGTACAGTCAATTTAACCCTCGACATGGTATTCCCTCACATCGTCATCGGTACCATATTACCCACACGCTATATATCTGGAAATGTTAACTTACTAGATGAATACATGTATGTGTTTACTGGCATCGGGATATATATAGAGGCATAAGGGGGCTACATTTCGGTGCGCACATTGTGCATAGTTGTACGCTTCTTGGTGCCTTGCCAACACTTATATCACAATTTGATGCTGGATTACCGCTGTTGAAGTAAAGAAAATGAAAAAATACACCAACATGTACATATATACGAGGAGCTGAGTTTCAAAACTTGTACTTCCTGATTTTCATCAAAATTGAGATGACACAGGTTTCTGGAAGGGGTTTTCCCACTCTTTTGAGTATAATATGGAGATAAAATAACATAAAATATTATTTTATGTGCTGTTAACTCTTACATATAGCAAGAATGTTATATTTTGTAGGTAAGTGAAATGTGTAAGACTCATCTGCTCCTACCAGGTGGAAAAGTGGAAGAACTTTATGGCAAACTGAAAGTGATGAGTTCCCACATTTACATCAAGAGGTCGCGTTTGCTCAAAGAACAGGTGGGACATTTTATATGACTAGTTCCTGTTAATCATAAAGCAAAGATGCTGTGCAGGAAAAGTTAGTTCAGCAGAGTGTGTTCTAAATTGGTAATGGTGTCTCAGGAATCTGTTGTTCTTCTTGTTGTGACCAGTTTTTGGTGGGGAACTTTTGCTTCCTTACTACAGGCAGGGAAGGCATTTCAGACCTTGCTGACCAATTTTGACTCCATGCCAGTCTGATGTGGTTGCTTCTATCTTGTCACGCCCTAAGTTATTAAAAATTCTAAATTTTAATTCCATTTTGGTGGTCAAATTCAGTTTCAAGATGGTGCACTATGAATTCTATCACGTTGGGTTGAGGAACAACTATTATTCTGAAAGTTAATCTGAGGAACCTGCCACAGGCTAGGAATAGATCCTACAACTCATTTCTGACAAAAACTGCCTCCTCACATTTTTTTAGAGGCTTCGTTTTCTTGTTATTTCAATTTCAAGATTTTTTCGTTTTTTCTCTCTTAATTCACTAAAATGGCCATAATTCCCTTCTGTATTCAGAAAAATTCAATTTTGATTTTACTTTTGGAAAGAGCGTTAATTTTTTGTATCTTGCGGGTGTCTCAAAACAATATTGTACGTTGGTTCAATTGGTGAAAAATCAATTGGAAAAGTGTATTTTTCAAATCTTCGGAATGAGGAATCTTTTTTTCATATTTGTAGGTCTACTGAAATTCTTCTTTTCAAATTTAGCCTGTCTTCCTAAAATATGCGCCAGAATCTCAGCTTTTCAACGGTGTACTCAAAATTTCTCGTACAGTACATGTTTTCGTAACTGTAGTGCCTCCCCATTTTTAACAGAGGATTTTCTTCCCTTTAGCCTGATTAATATTTGTTTATAAATTGGTCAACTACTGCTGACCGATTAAGGTTGAGTATAGACGAGGATTAAATATAATTTTGAATGAATAATTGAAGATCATATAATTGATTTGTTTGTTTGATGTTTTGTAGGGCGTACGGACCAGATTATTTGCATGGACCATTTCGGAGCTTCAAGTTCTTGCTCTCTGCGACCCCTCGATCGATGGTCCGGACAATGTTGTGAATAATATGGCACAAATCGACCCTGATTCGTGAGTAGTTTTCACATAATTGATTTTGCAAATATCATCAACTGATCGGAGTATCCTCTCAATTCTCAAAAACCCAAGAACTTTGCAGACAAAATGGTTGATTTCTTCTGAGTAGTAAGATGTCTAGTTTGGCTGCTGAACACAAATACAAAAATTCTTGGAAAAATGAATAATTTGAAACTTGGTTATCAACATTTCAGTTTAAAAAAAAAAACTTTCTCAATTTTTGCCATTTAATTAACTAAATGAATTTAAATTGTGCTCACTTTGAAGTCCAATGTGATGGTGCATTGGAACTTAGTCTGATTAGCCGGAATAACTTCTGTTGGGTTCTTCAAGGATTTATACCAGAAGAAAATGCCGTTGTTCTAATGAGAGAGACCAGCTTGTTTGTTCTATAGTTTTAAATGGAAGCAGTTGAAATCCTGAGCATTCCAGACGAGATTCATATTCTTTCTCCAGTTGCTATCTATGGTGCCTGTCTATGGTAGCAAGTTTTTCTCACGAGGTAGGGACTAGAATAATAATCCCTCTTCGCCTACTGACCATCAGGGACGACCATTGAGCTGTTGAGATCAGCAAAGTCGGTTTACCCTGCACCGCATCCGCACCATCGTGAATCGTAGTAATTCGTCAATCAACACTCAAGAAAGGTCTCTGGACTGTGTGTGCTTCCACAGACAGAATGCCTAAATGCCGCCGGAATGTCAAAATTCAACTCTTCTCATGCTATGTGGATTTGTGTTTCCGATGATAGAGGGTTTTATGAGTATTCAGGTTTTTTCCTGGAAAGAATACCATTATCCCAGAAACTTGAAATTTATTAGCATCTTACCAGTACCGTAACTTAGTACTTTACTTTACTTTACTTTCTGTGGCGCTACAGTCCTCTAAAGAACCTGGGCCTCCTCTACTAACTTAGAGTCCTCTACTAACTTAACTCCTGTAACTTAGGCATATGAAAAATCCAATCCTCAGAATGAAGAATTTAGGAACATTTTCGAGAAGTCAGTTAACAGCCTCAGGACTCCTGAATGACCCCCATCAGTAAAGTAACAGACGATCATCGTGTTGATATAAGGGTCGTTTCAAAAGTTTGGTTACACCTACCAAGGAATTGACTTTTCTTTTAAAAATATTGATACATATTTAATTTAATTTTCCCGTTTCGAATCAATCATTGTGGTCCTCTCGGCATACAGCCCAAATTGTCAAAACACTGTAGGAAATGAGGAAAAACCGTGCGACACTGAAATAATGGTTTGGTAAAGAAACTTCATTTCATCCAAATTTGTTACCTGAGGCGGATGTCCATTTTAGATAGTACATTCTTCGGTAGTGTAAGTTGATAAAAAGACCTCAATAAATATCTCGCGAAGAAGTGATGATGGAAGTTGTATACCTCTAGTCAGTAACAGCAGTAGGAAGTGAGAAATCAACACTTCCATATTTTCTTCTGGGTCCTCTCGGGACAACTCCTAAATATCTATCCGTGGAACATGTACATCCACAGGAGAACATTTTTTGAATATTGCAACACTGATTTGAGTTGAGTTTTGACGTCAATACTGTGACAAAAATGTGACCGAAATTCTGAAATGACCCGGAAAACTTACCAAGTAAAACCAATTTTTTCTTTTCTCTTAAACTACTAGACCAAACTTCAGACAAGTGAAGCATATGTATTTGTTTAATTTATCTCATTAAATTTCAGATGTTCCATTCATGGGTTTCAACGTCTATTTCGTTATACAATATATTGCACCTTTATAGGTATTTAGGCATTATTTTGTTGGGTTTACTATCTTTTTTGGACATCTAGAAGTAAACTTCAAGGTATGGATATACACTGATCAGCTGAAAGGCTCTTGTGGGTAATTTCTTTGTAATGGATCCACGGTGCTGGAATGTAAATGGAGTTTGAGGCATTTTGAATACAATTACAAGTCATGGAAGCGACGAGAGCAGAACTAATACAGACATGTAAACCTTTGTGTAATAATTTGCAGCGTTTTACTTATTAGTATTGCTTTTCTTTGTAGGCCCTGGCCCAGCGAAGGTTTGGAGTTCAGCACCCTGTGGTGTCGTAGCGTCTCCATAAATTGTAAGGAGCTCAAGTTCCTACTGCGCGACTTCCCACAACCCTGGCTGGACGTGGGAGAGATGCAGATGTGGGGGAAGATCGTGGGCGCAGAGCAGATCCCTAGTAGAAGAGGTTTAGTGTTGCCCTTATTCAAATCTTAATCTAGTCAAACAATAAAAAAGGAGTTGATTCGAAGTCGACATGTTTGACCTTAGTCAACTACTTTTCCATTTCTATCATCAACTTAACCCTAGTACGACATTGTGAGGTCAGACTAGACTCCGCCACATGTTGAATTCTATGAGAATCTTCCGTCGATGGCTTCTCACTCCCTCCTAACTGCTTCCAAGCTCCCTCCCAAACTACATACTTGGATGATATGCAGTTTTCTTTTGGTTTTGCTTTGTTGGCACCCTCT